>JAWNLW010000589.1:1315000-2015000 GCA_035042075.1 Drosophila macrospina | reverse complement strand
ATTTTCATATCTAATTACTTTTCAATATATTTCTCTTTCAATCTATCTTCATATATCTAAATATTTAGTTTTTTATCTATTATTCATATGTAACTATTTAGCTGTCTTTATATATTCAAAACTGTTACACTATATATTTAGTTATTTAGCTATTTATATTTCTTTATAGCAATCTATCCATTTACATAACTATATATCTAGTTAGTTATCTATATATCTATTCTTCAATCTATCTTCAACATATATAATTTTTTCGATGTATATCTGTTATTTATATGTAACTATTTATTTGTCTTTCTATATACACAACAGTTCATCTATATTCTTAGATATTTCTTAATTAACCTTTCTTTATATTTCAATCTATCCATATACATAACAATATATCTAGTTAGTTGTCTATATATCTATTCTTCAATCTATTTTCAACATATATAATTGTTAAGATATTCATCTGATTTTATATATCAATCTACCCATACACATATCTATACATTTAATTACATTTATATTTCTATCTATTTCTCCTTCAATATGTCTTCAACATCTTCAATTTTTTGGATATCTATCTATTATTTATATGTAACTATTTATCTGTCTTTCTATATTCGAAATTGTTAATCTATAGACTTACCTATTTCTTTATTAATCTTTTTTATATATCAATATATCTATATATCTATATCTACATATCTAATTACTTTTCTATCTATTTCCCCTTCAATATGTCTTCAACATATATAATTGTTTTGATATTAAGCTATTATTTATGTGTAACTATTTCTATATTTAGCTATTTCTTTATTAATCTTTCTTTAAATATATATTTATTCTTCAATCTATTTTCAACATCTGCAATTATTTAGATATTTATTTATTACTTATCTGTCTTTAAATATCAATCTATCCATATATATATCTTCATCTACTTACTTTTCTATCTATTTCTTCTTCAACCTATCTTCATCATATTTAAATATGTAGATTTTTATCTATTATTTATATGTAACTATTTATTTGTCTTTCTATGTACTCAACTGTTCAGCTATATCTATCTATGAATCTGTCTTCCACACATCTTATTATTTAGATATTTAACTTTTATTTAAATATATCTATTTGTTAACCTATTCTATCTACCTGTTACAGCTTTACTTTTGGCTTTTCCCTTGCAAATGTTAACTTAATATTCACCTGCCAAATGAGTTATGCGCTCTGTTTATGCATTTTTATCACTCAAATGAGCTGTAAGTTAGTTCCAACAGTTTCAGTTGCTCTACGCATTTCACGACATCCGCTTTATGGAGTGCATTTTAGTAGAACTCTCAAGTAGAGGAGCAGCAGTATAAAGCCGCATAAAGATGCCGTAGCCAAGTAATCCGGTATATGACCCACATAACTCGAAACTCCACTCCAAGCCAAAGTGTTACTTGTAGTGCGCCCTCTCTGTCGAACTCTTCGTTTCAGTCCCTTGCCCCACACCCCCTATGTGCAGTCATCACTCACTTAACGTGTTTTGCGTCATAAAGTTCAAGTTCATTATGGCAAACAAACAAAGTCCAAAAAGGCAACTACAATAACAAGTTAAAACAAACACACAAACAGTGAGCAGTTAGTCAGGCACACACACACACACACACGCACACACACACACAGCGAGAGAGAGAGGCGCCCACTGGGCCATCAAAAATTGTTAAGTGCCACTTGCAGCGATTACGCAGAAAAAGTGAAACCATCAACAATAAAAAACACAAAGCACAAAAACTGCTGACCAAATAGAGAAGAAGATACAAGTAACAACGACAACAACAACAACAACAATAGCAACAATAACAATAAATAATACAATGTTAAATAATTATTATTTAATGGCATTTGCATTGCCTCGTTTAAGCGAGCCAAGCAGTTGCCAGCAGGCCAAGTTTAGGAAACATTTCAGCCGGATGCACATGAATTGGCCAAAAGGTTGCCTCTACTTCTCTCTCCTTCTCTCTCTCTCTCTATCTCTCTTTTGTCGTCTTCCTCTACCTCTCTCTCTCTTCGTTTAGTTGGCCTTTTTGGCCAAGATGACATTTTAAGTTGTCTTAGCTTTATTTTTCTTGCTGACTTCTACCTTTCCCTCACGTTGCTTGCTGCCAACGTGGCCAATTGCCCCTCTCACCTCCGCCGCTGCATGTGCTCGCCATTTAAATGCCAAGCTAAATGCCTTAAAGATAATCATTTAAATGCAAATAAAAGCTGCAAATAATAAAAATAAAAATAAAAATATAACAACGAAAGAATGAAGATAGAGATAAAATACAATTAACTGGCAAGTGAAAGTACACAAGGAAAACAAAATACAATAATCGAACAACTTGAGAAAGTCACAAAACACAATTCAAATTCAAATTCAAATTCGAATTCGAATTCGAATTCGGATTGCATCCTCCCCCCAAATGGTTTCGGTGTGTTGCTGTGCCTCCCTCTATCCACCCACCTTCCTTTTCTGTCTCCCTCCCATTAAGCGGCCAAAAAGCCAACTATAGCCGCGACTTTTGGCCATTTGAGCCACTTAAGTAGTGGCATTCACCTCCTGCCTGCAGCTTCTACTGTTTTTATTTGACATACCCTGTAATTATAGAGGCTGACGCAGTGGGTATCTAAACTGCTGTCGCATTTCTAGAATAAATATTCCTGACTTGCTTCAAGTAGCTTAAATAAAAATATATTAAATAAAATATAAATTATTATATAAATTATATAAGTAAAAATTAAATATAAATAAATTATAATTAACTTCTTTGTTTAGCTAAATGTTATGTAAATCGATAATCCAAACGGGTCTTTGTCATTCACAACTTGTTTATATTCGTATGCGCATCAAAACAACTTAGATTAGACAAGATTAGTTCAATGGGTATCTGTTAGTCGCCCACTTTAATTCACTTCACTCTTTCTCGTATTTCTGCGCTTTTTGCAGCTGCGAGTTGAATTTTTTATCGCCTCTGGCGTGCTTTGAGGCTGTGTATTTGAGAGCAGCACTGTGCGTGTGTGTGTGTGTGTGTGTGTGTGTGTGTGTGAGCTTGTGTTTGCTCATTTGTATGTGTGCTTGACTTGTTGTCTTGTCGCCTATTTTGTTTTTTCTGTGTTAATTTTTGTTTTTGGTAGCATTTGTTATTTGCAGTGCAAGCAAGCTCTTTGAATGGAGCAGAATCATAATAACAAGGAAAACGAAGGAATAAGAAGAGGCAAAGAAAAGTGTAAGAGGGAAGAGGGTAGAGTGCAGAGGAGGAAGAGAAGAGAAGAGTAAAACAGCAGCAATAGCTGTAAGTTCAAAATAAGCAGCACAAACATTCAATTAGTTTCATATCTTATTTCACAAATTAGCTGATTTCAACATCCCTCGCTCTCGCTCTCCCTCTCGTTCTCTCTGTCTATCTCTGATTATTTACTCGCCTCTTTCGTCCCTCCTCGGCATGCACAGCAATTGCGTTAAACATACAATTTAGTGTCAATTCATCATTTGATGTTACATCAAAAGGCAGCCAAAATGTGACAGAGAGAGAGGGGAAGAGCTACACATGCTGCGCTCTGGATGACTTCGAATGAAGCAACATACTTTTCAATGTCATACAGTCAACTTATGTAACAAGAAATAGTGGAGAGTGCTCGCCAGCAAGCTACTCTGCACACTGTACATTATTAAAGTGACTCAACTCTTTATACAGAAGGAGAATACATAATCTATATTGAATTAACAGATATGCATTCCTTATTCACAAAGAATTAAAACACCATTTCTCACAGTTTCTTTGGCAACAGGATATTTAAAGAGGATTATATACACTTACACTCAGATAATAAAAGAGGCAATTGCTGGAGGTGAACTTACAGCTGCTATGTAAATAAATTTCTTGATGTTTTTCAGATTATTGGACGTCTGAGAGTTAAAGACTAAGAAATCATCATTGCGAATTGCCAATTCACATTTGAAAACTACTAGCAATTTCTTCAAGTGTATAAATTGACAGCCCTTGAGTTTGTTCCACAAGAATGTTGTACAAATGATGTGAAAATTACAAAATCATTGGCAAATGGGAAACTGAAGCTTGTAATATGGAAATAAAAAGAAAAGTAAATGCAAATGAATTGTTTTTTAGCGACGAGATTGAAAAAAAAAAATAAAAACAATTGACAAAATTGCAAATTTTGTGAATAATTCATTTACAACAAAATTTAAAAATGAAAAAAAAAAGAGAAGAAGCTGAAGCTGAAGCTTAAACTAAGACAAGCCAAGAGTTGTCCTCTCAAGTTACATCCGAAGTCTCTTTCAACTCTTTCGTTTAGCTTATTTGTAAAGCTGGTGGCGAATCTTGATCATCATCCTCGAGAATGCTCAGCAGTTTCCGCTTCAGCACGATCTTGTGCTGATGAGCTGGGAATTGTGTATTTTGGTCAAAGAGATATCCGACCGGATGCTGGCACTCAGAACATAGAGCAGCTCGTACCTTCACGCCAGCTAAGACCTCCACGCGGGGAAGCAGGACAATGTTGGTAGCACTGTTGATGACCACGTAGTTCTCAGCATTGTGATTGATCTCACCCTCATCGCTGATGATTGTCTTGCACTCTCTGCACCGCAGCATATGACTGATCGTCTGGCGCACCATTTCGAATGCAAATCTATTAATTTGTATATGATTATATTATGGAACTTATTTATTATTTATATTTCAGTTATGCTTAGATAATTTTCGTTTAGCCAATATCAATTTAGAATTGTTATTTTTGAAGTAACTGAGCTGAGTTGTCGTTCAATTATTCTCAGCGCTTGCTTAGATTTCAATAGAAAACTTAAAATTGATTTCCAATCGTGCAGTAAATATTCTTCTTTAAGAAATTAAATTCTATTGCAAATAACTTTTGAATTTGTGAAAGTTTTCATATGCAAAATTGAGACATATTTTCCTACTTTTTTTTGCAGAATTTTTGCAAGTATTTATTATTACTTAATAATACTAATTCATCTATCTATCGCTTACTAATATTACCTATAACTTATCACAACAATTGATAATAAAGTTGTGGAAATTATTTTAAATTTAGCAAGCATTTGATTTGCATTTGTATTTATATAATCTTTAAATTCCTTATAAAAAGTTTGACTTTTAAGCAGCAATTTCAACTTCTTTTGGCCCATTTAAACAACCCTTTCTTCCAAAGGCTTCCAGTGAAGCCAGTGAAGTTCTCCTTCTACTCAAAGTTGTACTGTGCCTTGCGGACATATTGCCGTGACCTTAACGCTTAAATGGAGCCTTCGACTTGATCCCCAAATCGCCGTGGCACAGAAATTGGCTAACATTTATCTGAATTCAACTAGTTTTAACTGTGCATTTGAATTGTTGTTGGTGTTGCTGCCTGTGGCAACGACACGACATGCTGCCACAGCAACAACAACAGCAGCAGCTCCAAACAAGTTGTAAAATAACAATAAAAATCAGCGAAATGAAATTGAAAGTGATGGAAAAAAATGTAGCGAACATTAACGATAGCAGCATAATAAAATCCATAATAATAGAAATGAACGAGTGATGGGGGGAGGGGAGAAGCGATTGAGACGGAAGCAGAGGCTTTGAGTTCAATAAAAATGATTAAGCCAAGAGCTGGCGACCTTGCGCAGATGCGTTGAGTTACATTGCGTAATCGAGGAGGCCAACAGCTGGCAGCCAAATGTAGCTGAAGTTGTATGGGGAGAAGACGTTAAAAGTGGAAGTGGAATTGGCAAGAGAAGAAGCAACTGAGCCGATGAAGTTGGAGACGAAGCAGGCGAAGACTGCAAACCGGCTGCTGCTTAATTTGTAGCAAGAGCCGGTTAAGCGAGCTGCTATTACTTTTGTTTTTCTTGTCATTACAGTAGGCTCATTGTTGTTGTTAGCCACTGAAATTAGTAAAGCAACGAAAAAACAAAAACAAAAACAAAAGCAACAACAACAACAACAACAGAAAGGAGGCCAACAGCTAACGTCATCTGCCTCGAGTTCGGCCAACCGATAAACATCTTTAATTATTCATTCTAAATCAAAGCGCGCCAAATGCCAAATGTTCCAAAAGCAGATGCTAAAGTTTATTTGATTTCTCCCCTTCCCTTTCCTTCCACCCCCTGCACAATTGAATCCCCCACCGTTGAGAGCTGGGAGGGGGTCTCTTCACTGTCTAAGTGGCTGGCGAAAATGTTAATTGCTTGTGAAAGCAACAGAACAGAGTCATCGTCATCGTTCATCGTCATCGTCATCATCATCGTCAACGGCCACTCGACAAACATTTTAGACTCTGCCTAAAGACACAGACCTTCCCAAACTGGAAATGTCTCGTCGATTTTATTGAATAAACATACAAATGGAAAAATAAGAAAACCAGTTTCCAAATTTCAAGAATTTGTTTTAATTAATTTGTGTATTTTCGAATTTGGTCAACGCATTCGTATTTTTGTGTGTGACTTTGAAATAAATGTTAAAGGCCTCAAGTTTGATTATAGATGGAATCATTCTAATAATGTCTCCTAATAAAAGTGTTTGACTTTGTACTAACAATAAACAGAGTATACTTTTATTTGTTTCTCGTTAATTAGAAAGATTTTTCTTGGTATAACTTCTTCAATTTGTTTTCAATTGCTTATTCAATTTCTCAGTTCCTAAAGCAACTAGTTATTTTAATTAAGAATTTACAAAATAAACACAACTTAAGCGGTCTATCATCTGCTCTAATATTAAACGATACTCTGCAGATTGTTAAGTAAATTGTTTGGTTAATGTGTTAATTAAGTTGCGAACTTAACTTCACAACTCAGCTATTGCATTCGCCATAGAACTGACTGCCTTGTGTTGAAATCTCAGTGTTTTTTTTTTTATATTCGCTTTTGGTTTCAGCACGTTGTATTGTCATTTGGGCCTCAAACAGAGCGTAACTGAATGTCACGCAATGCGAATCTAGAGTTTTTTTCCAAGTTTCTAGCTATATTATTGCCCCTTCTTTCCCTCTCTCTCTCACTCAGTCACTTCGTCAATGATATGCAGCTTTGGTCATAAATCGAATCGCCGATGCGTAAAGTTATTCGAAAGCATTTGAGTTTGAACTTGAAATTCGTTTCGTTACGGATTTTATTGGGTATTTTGCTATTTGACTCTTATTTCTTTTCTGTATTTTTTTTTTGGGGGGGAGCAATGAAAAAAGTTGAATAAAACTTGATTTAATGATGTGCCCCACTTTTGAGTATGCGAAAATTGAAATTCTGCTTTGACAAAACTTTTGCAAATACTTATAAAGAATTTTCATATTTAATGGAAGATATTTGCATATGAGAAACACAATTTTAAATGGAATAGTGCTGCCATAAGTGGGTGAGTGTGTGTATGTGTGTGTGGATAGAGACATGAAAAGAGTTGAGTTTTACATTATTTCAGTTATCTATAAAATGAGATGCTCATATGTCTTACTCTGCATAATATTTATGATAAATCAGCTAAATTTATTGCACACTTAACATCCCGCTGTTAATGCTAAATGGAGTTGATCAGAGCACGATTATGCTTTCATTAACACTTGCTGAGCGTTTCGCCCATAACTTTCCCTTGCCAAATGTGAGATGAGAAATTATAGACAAGCTAATGAGATTATGTTGTATGCTCTCATATGGTTATTTAGGTCTCTTTAGAAATGAGTAGAGAACTGAGAACTGAGAGAATAGTTAAATAAAACAAATAATCAACAACAATACAAATAACAAATAAATCACATTTACTTTATGGAATGCGATTAAAATCGCATTTTTACAATTTATACACATTCTCTGACAACCCGTTAATACTATTATTCGAGTAAATACAAATCTGACCATTCCAAACCAACAAACTATTTCTTATCGCAATTACGAGCTACGCTTGTCCGACAATTAAATTATTTGCTGGCAAAATATTGTATTTTTTATATTTAATTTGAGTACTTTTATAAATAAACAATTCATTGAACATGTGATTATGAATGTATAAATGGCATTCAGTAAAAACACAATTCTGTGTATGCTTAACAAAAGAATTAAAAATATCAGAGCTGTTCGAAGGGACATGAATGAGAGCTTTATACAGAGGTTGCCATTTGATATCTGTCGCATGAAATGCAGGCGAGCACAAACGAGTAAATAGATATAAAAAAAACCAGCAGGAAGGAACTTATAGAATGCTAAATACCCTTGCAAACAGTTAACATATTACGCTTTAATATTCAGTAAAGTTAAATATACTTTTGTTGTGCAAATTAACGAATAATTACTATTAGACTACTACTTACTACTTACTATCTGATAAATCTTTCCAAAACGCATTTTTCCAAGCTTCATTTGTATGACAATCAAGTCTAAAACATTGCGATCGGTTTTAGTATATTTTCAATACTCCTAAAGGTGTTATAACTGCACTACATTTCATTAATAGAACAATCAAACTAATAAAACGGATATATAATCTTTCGTTTGACATGACACTCAGTTATATTTCTCTATATATTACAAATTGCTTTATAAAATCTATATACCCGCTGTGCGAGATTTAAAAATACGTCTCTATTTTTTGCGGCAAATGGAAGTGATTAAATTGTGCATGTTTTAAACTGTAAATTACAGTTAAAAGCCGTTGAAAAAAAGCGTTAGCAGGCGCCATATTATTTGGAACAAGCACATTCATACAGATACACACACACAGTTACACACACCCAGCTACATACAGCACACACAAACATAATAAGTGTGAAAAGTAATTCAATAATACTCTGTTAATTACACTTTTGATCTTTGCAATGATTTTTTTAATTGAGTCAAATAATAATTATTTGCAAAAAAAAAAAGAAAAGAAGAGAAGAGAAACGGCCGAAAGAGTTGAAAATGTAAAGGACAAAACGAAAGCCGATTATAATGAAATGTAGACACTTGTGTATGTAAAAGTTTTCAGCTGTGGAAAACCCCACTCAAAGCGCTCTCGGCTGACCTCAGATTCACCCCAACTGTACCGCAACCGCCACCGCCATCGCCAACACCACAAACTCAGTGCCAACAACCACAACGTATCATCAACAGCAATTGCAAAAAATGCCACTGCAACTCCAGCTGAACATATGTATCCACATAAACTTGATTATTGGTGGAAAATGCAGGAAATGCCGGAAATGCAGTCAAAGTGATTGAGTTTTCTTCAGTTTTAGCTTTTCAAAATTCGAAAAGTATTTTTTCTTTTTCTTGATCATTTATCTCTCATGATTTAATTGCAAGCAATAAAACTCATTTGCTAATAGTTTATTTATGGCACATTTGATTCGTGTTGTGGATTAACATTTCTTTTGCAAGATCTGAACAACTTTCAAGTGGCAATTGCAGGTTTATCTCTGAGGTTTTCCTAGCGATTTGAGCAGCTCAAATTGTAGATAGTTAAAATTAACTTGTCAATTGATTAAATTTATGGATTACTGATTATAAAAAGTAAATTTATATGTGACTTTAGCTGGTAATCCATCAATAATGTTATTTAACTTAATTTCTAGAATCTTTTGATTAAATTATACATCTATTAACCTATCAACATTCCTGTCGCTCACTTTGCAGTCAATGTCAACTTTATCTTGTTAAAATAACTAAAATATTTGGGGCATTGTTGAACATATGTGGAGTGATAATTATGATTTTGATATTTATCTCATTGTTGTACAATTTTTGATTGATGACAGTTGATAAAAGTTTTCTGCTGTCAGTCGATAAATTGAAAAACAATGTTCAATAAATTGGCATCATTGATTTTCTATTAATGTAACAATAAGAGTAACACATATTTGCATATGTATATAGTTTGCTAATATGCTTATCGATACCGATAACAATAACGATTACCTAATGCTATTTGGCTGTTGCTGTTGCTTTGCCTTGCATTTCGAGGCGCTCGTGCTCCGGCCGTAAGACAAGCACTACCGCAGGCGGATGACCCAATTTACCTTTTAAATTACTCATACGCCATGTGCAACTGTCACAACTGACAGCACTAAAAAACAGAGTATTTAAATTAAAAAGAAAAATGAAAATATACAATATCAAACGCTTCGGAAAGCGGTATAAAACCAAGTAAAGTGTAGACCGTAAACAAACGAGAGATACCCTGTAATGAATAGAAGTTGAGATGGAAAGAATTGAGTAGCCTGCATTGAAACGTATCTTGTCCGTTTAAGCTATACCTTTCCGATGCTCAGCTGAATACAGGGTATTAATAGAAGTCAGGCGAACTGACAGTAGAGATGTACAGTTTTGTGGGTGGTACAGGGCGTTTCTGCACTTGCTACCTCCCGTATACGTACGTGCGGCTAATTATGTACACAGAGTCAGAGATAGAGATACAGACACAGAGGCAGAAACAGAGACAGAGAGTGAAAAAGCGGGTAATCACAATGAAAAGACAGGTAGTTGAATGTCAGCTAGCTGTGGTTGCTGGTAAATAATTACTATGCAAACTGCATACGCATACTCTGATGATCCATGGACAGCAAGCGGAAGAGGTTGAAATTTAAATAATAATAATAATAATAATAATAATAATGGGCAAGGAAGGATGGAGGCGTGTTGGAGTGGAAATTAAATGTACAAATCAATCTCATTTGGGATTCACTTACCTTTTCGGTGCTGGACTGAAAGTAATAAACCATTACAAACATCCAAATGACGCTAACGAAGACGATTAATTTAATATTGCGACGCATGTTGAGTTGGAGTTTCTCTCTCTCTTTCTCTCTCTATCTTCCTCTCTCTGGCTTTATTTATTTTATTCCTACGGACGTAACTTTGTTGTTGCAGTTGTTATTGTTATTGTTGAATTTGTGGTTGCTTTTAGTTAGGTTGTTGTTGTTGTTTGATTTGGCAATAACTTCACGTTGTATTTCTCTAAATAAAGCAGATACATTATTTGATTAAATCATTAATTTCACATCACAAACATGTTCAATTAATTGCAGTACTTAATTATTTCATTGAAAATCGCTTTTTGCGCTTTTCATTTCTCATTTTCGCTTTTCACATTTATTATTGTATTTTATTTTATACGTTTTTCATGTAATTGATTTAATTTAATTTTAATCAATTAATTAGTCTCTTGTGGGCAGGTGTTGTGTGGCTTCCGCTTAATTGTAATGCATTTGTTAACAAAAACTCCTGTGGCAATTGTTTCTTTTGCCTATACATTTATTATTTATGCAGTTTTAATTGAGCCAAGTCTGAAGTCCAGTAACCCCTTAACATCACTACGAAGAGTATTGAAATGTAAATTTACAAATAAGAAAATGGCTTAACAACGAAGTTGATATTTCCATAGATCGAGTTTCAGTAGCTTCAACGGGTTCGAAGTGATGTTAATTATGTTATGTCAATTACAGTCAAATATTCAAACAGGAAATGAGACAGAAATTGTAATGATAAGAGAAGATTCCAATTCAAGCAAGTTTAATAAGTGCTTATTTCTTAGAACAAAAATAGGTAAATGATTGCAGGTCTGTGTAATTATAATAATTATAAAAACTGAGCTACGATTTTGCAATTTATCCCTTAGCTAAATTGCCATGAATTTAATTGTTTAATAACTTCTCTGATTGATAAGAATTGTTTATTAAATTTTCACTTATTTGAATTAAATTAGAAAATAAAGCTGAAGCTTTAGTCTGATAAAGAACCAAAATAAACTTTTATTGTTAAAGCGAAACAGAATGGCTCAAGGAATTAAATTCATAATATTTAATTTGCACTTTTTATCTAAACTTAAACTAAGATTAGCCCAATTCACTTATCACTTATCACTTCACAGTAAAGGCCTGACACTGATAAGCGAGAGTACTGCTAGAACGACATTTAAGTAATATTCAATTTGAATCTAGAATTTATCACAAGTGCACAGCATATAATTGGCCCATTGTCAACTGTTTGAAGTACTTTTAGAGTATTACATCATTTGCCGTTAATAGACTGCAAACTATTAGCGTTTTCATTATTATTTCCATAGTTCGTCGATATCAATTGGTTTGGGTTTGGTTGGGAATAGTGAAAGTAATTGACAGCTGACTAATTAATGTTGTCGTGTTTTTTTTTTGTTATTGTTATTGTTGTTGTTTATTTCGGGCACGTTTGTTCGCTTTATTTAGGCAAGAGTACATCGTGTGTTACGCATACGCAATGTTATACGATAAGATAAGCAAAACTTAATCGAGTCTTGACTTTTATTTTGATTTAAGTTCTTCCCTCTCTTGTTTTATTTTGTTTTTTGTTTTTTTCTTGTTTGTGTTACAGCTGTCTTTGCCGCACAGTTGGCAATTTACGAGTACATATAAATCTTTATGGAAACACATTTATAATCGAAAAACGCCGGGAATTAGCACACAACACTCACGGTGAAAACAGTGTGAGAGGGGAGAAAACGTTTATAACTTTATCGCTTACTGCTTATTGCATTTTGTGTTTTGACGTATTTATTTCTATTGCATTTACCGTTCCGTCCGTATATGATTATGATAATGATTGGAATTCGAATTGTATTTGTTGTTGTTTTTGTAACTGCCACTAAAGACGAGACGAGACAGTTGGCGCGTTGCATGCGAGTCGCGAGTCGCAAGCCGCGAGCCACAGAAACGAACCAATACAATGTAACGGGTTGAGACAAAGACTTAGAATGAGACGAGCGAGAGGCGAACGTCAGCGTCAGCGTCGCACACACAAATGGCCAATAAGCGCATCCGTCGCGTATATTTTATGCTGCTAGCAGCACTAACAACAGCGGCGGCAATACAGCGGCAGAGCAGCCGCAACGGTATTTTTCAGCTGTGCTTTGAGTTTGTTTGAATCAAATTGTTCGACCGTATAAGAGTGAGATTAGTTCGCTACAAACATGTTGCGTGCTTGAAGTGTTTGATGTTGCGTGGAGTTGCGTTGCTTTTGCCTGAAACGTTGTTTATCTTCTAGGAACTTTGAGTTGGCGGCAAAATTTGAGTTTCAGCCGAGCTTAAGTCAACGTTGCGTATGCGTAACATTTCAGAGGAGTTGCAAGGGTTCATGTTTACCCCTGCTGATTGATTTGATCAACATAATTAATCCTTACATAGTAAACTGACGCTGTGATGAAGCAAACGTTTACATTTCGTTATAATTAATTTTATATGCTTTATATGATATTGATACGAAAGATTATCAATGTTAGTTTAAACTTTAATTTAAGTTTAATAATAGTTATATTTCTTTTCTCTAATTTATATTACTTTTTCGTGTATTTGTTGAACTGTTCACATAGTTTTTAATAATTTAGCTTTCAGCCGTCAATTCAATTGCTCTTTTAATGCGCTTCCGCTGACTTTAGAATTTTATTTAATGAGCTTTTGCTATAGTTTTTGTTGCGTGTGTGAGTGAGTGCAGCATAATGCAGATATATTCAATTAAAACGAGTTAAATATTCATTCAATTTGTTAGAATAAATTTCAATTATGCAAATTATGTGCTGCTTGCAAATGAACAATAAAAGCAACAACGATAACAAAATAATAACAAAAGGAGCAGCAAAAATTGTTTTAAATTTGGCTAGCGCCACGCCCCCTTAAACCCCACCGACTCATCGCCCATTTGGGGAGTTGGTCAATTTGAGTTTCAAATTTTCACATGCAGTTGAGATAAATGTCTGCATTATTTAAAAACTCGCTCTCTGAGTGGATGTACACATGTGTGTAAGTGTGTGTGAGAGTGTAAGTTTATAAAGAGTGTGTGTGTGTGTCTGTAGTTAACAAGGGCCATAACTTTTTAAGAGCAGCTGAAGCTGAAATGCAACTACAAAAGCAAAAGCGAAAGATTCTAAGCGAAAGTGCAAATAGAATATGCAAGAGTTCAAAAACTGTGCATAGTGGATGGACTAACATATACCCTAGAAAGAAAGTAGTTGCTATGCCAAGAAAATTGCATTAAAAGTTGACAATTTGTATAATTTCAAATACATTTTAATAGATTTAGCTGTTTACTATATCGAATACATACTTTAACTCAGGTATTTGTGAACTTTCTACAATATTCCTCTTTGTTCAGGAAATACCCAGTAGATCCGCTTAGCTTTTTCTGATTGACTTGCTGCAATTGGATAAACACACAACAGGATTGTTGCCCCGTTACCTCACGACTCTTCACACTCTTGCCCCGTTCACTTATTTCAATTGGCTTAAAAACTCAACGAACAACGAAACTGGGTAACAAAGTCATGAATATGCAGACTATGAGACGGAAGGACAGGAAGATAGACAGACAGAGAGTTGAACAATTATAAAAGTACACACATATGCATTTAACTCCCTTCGTCCCTTTGTCCCCTGGCTGCCAACTACCAACGCCGCGCATCGCCACTCTTAGAGTGGCATTCCATTAGGCGTAATTAGAGCATTTAGCAGAGGAAAAGTTAAGAAAAGCCAACAACAACAATAATAATAACAACAACAACAGAGAGGGATAGATAAAGAGTGAGAGAGATAGTTGGACATGCCATACATATGTATATGACTCTCTGCCTGTCTGTCCGTCTGCCCCTCTGTCCGCCTATGTATTCATATGTAGGATAGGCTAGGTGCATCAGTGTATTTGTGTTTGTGTTGAAAACAATTTAGCTACAGTTGCAAGTCTCAACATCAGCGGCAATAGCAGCCTCGAAGTGTAGAGACTTGGCTCAAGTACGATAATTAAAAGTTGGTTAAATGTTGCATGAGTTGCAGCATCCTCGAAGCTGCCACATGGCAGAGCACAGAGCGCAGAGCGCAGCGCAGTGCACATTTGATTGCACACCATTTGCCAGACACACACTTCTATCTATGTGTGTGTGTGTGTGTGTGTGTGTGTGTGTGTGGTGTGTGTGTGCATTCACCTAGCCGTGAATGCTGCTGGCGTATCTCTCAACCACACAGCACATTTGGCAGTCACTGGAAACCCCCTAACATCCGCTTCCCCTCCTTCACATCAGCTCTCCCTCCCGCACTGCCTCTTTCCCTCCTTCCAGCATAATCCACACTTTCCCTCCCGCTGCCTGCCCCCTCTCTATACACAATATTGTCGACTCATTACTTGCTGACTTTTTCTTGCAACATGTGCAGCTCCCTGCTCGTTTGCTCCTGCCACTGGCACTTGCAACGTCGACGCAGCCGTCGGAAATCAAAGTGCAAATGTATTTTGTCAAATGCTGGTGCTAAAGCTGGCGCCCATTGCGGAAATGTTGAAAATATTTTAAGAACGTTTCCAAATTAATGCATAATTGCATTAGTCACTTCATTTGGGTTCGAGTCTGCAACTGAGCCTGCTTTAAATATATGCTGCAACTTGGTGCAGATTGGTGGCAGCAAAGTTGCAAGGAGAACGCAGTCGCCAAATTTGTTACAATTTATTAGCGTTGCGGTTCTGCAAAGTGGTTGCACAGGCACAGCCCTCTGCGGTTGCAAGTAGGGGAATAGTGTGGCAGGAAACTAAATACGCGTGTGTGTGTGTGTGCGAGGGTGTGCCTGTGTGCTTGTGTTCTTGTGTCTGCCAAATGTCTTGATGACAAGCGGTGGGTAGAGCTGATAAGTGGCGTTAAGTGTTATCGCCTTTAGCTGTCTTTGAGCTCCGATACTGCAACTGTTACTGGGTGTGGTTGTTGGTTGCAAATTTATTGCATTTAAGGAATGCCTTCAAATTGCTGCGTGCTCTGCATCATTATATATAAACACTATTACATTCCACTTCGAATTGCCTAATATTATAAATTTGTAGATAATCAAAGAAAAGCTAAGGATTATTTAATGAAATTCTACTTAAAACTCTCTCTTTCTTTCTACTAAACAATTATGTTTTTTATATGTATATATTTTTAAGAAAATATTTTAACCATAAAATGTATTTTATTCAATTGATTCGTATAACACAATGTTATTAACTTTAAATCCAAGTTATAAATGTTAGTAACTGAGCTACACGCTAAATGTTAAATTCAAGGCTCTTCAAACCCAGTTTAAACATTTTAACTTAGATTACAGCTAGAATTATTAATTATTTATTTATTTATACTATAGATATTTGATATATCTTTATTTTTGAACTGCAGAAACTCAGCAGCCAAGGTTTAATAAGTTTGCAACCATAGTTCGTTTTATTTAGTTATTTATATTATTGTTGTTATGCTAACAATTATTATTAATCACACTTTCACAATAAGTTGGTAATTCAATATATATTTATTTATTTTGCTTAGATTTTTAGATATTATGAAACTTTTAGTTTGATGCATACTCAGAATAAGTTGCCTTGCAACAATTTTCTTTCAGTGTTTTTGTCATGCTTTCAAGTTTAGTTTCTCTCTCATTTTCTGTCTCTCCTTTGCACTGCATTTGCCGGCCTTGCTGTGCTCTCTCACACTCTCCGCTAGCGCTTGCATTTCCCTGTTATTCGGTTACTCTCGCACTCTCTCTGTCTGTCACTCTCATTCGTCGTCTTGAGGGTAGCTTTGTGCGTGCTGTTACGTTTGTTGGTCCGACTCTACACCCTTGAACCCCTTCTCCCCTCACCCTTCACACTATCGCATGACCCCTGTGAGGTCTATCAAAACAAATGCTGTCAGCTGCTTCAGCGATTTTGTTACTTTTGGCACGCTAACTGCAAACGCGACTTTCAACTGTTTGTCTGCCTTCGATTTTTACAATTTATCAAACACACACACTCACATTCACAGCAAACATTGATTTTCATTGCTTACATATGAAAATGTAATAGATTGAACACTTTTCATTGCAATTTTCCTTTCGACATTTTCCTCTTCCTTTTTTCTATCTATTGCTTCTTTTAGGCGCATTCGAAGAATATTTCCCCGTTTATTTTTGTGGTATTTTGTAAATGCACTTTTGGTGTTTATTTATTTGTTGTTTATAGCAAAAATATAATATATTTTTTAATTATTTATTAGCTAAGGGTAAACATTTATATTTTGTTAAATAACGCGTCGCGTCGCGTTTCGTTTCGTTTCGTTTGTTTCGTTTGACAGACGCTCGCAGCACACACTGAAGACGCAGCGCAGTCGACGATAACGATGACGACGGCGTCGTCGTCGCTTACGTTGTCCGTTCCTCTTGTTGTTGTTGCTGTTCCTGCTTTTGTCTCGTTTTCGTATTTGGTTTGTTGTTGCTTTCTTTGTGCTTTCCTTCATTTGCTGCGTTCATTCTTGCTTTTATAAAGTAACTTTTCTATTGTCGCGCATTTCCGTGTTTTGCTACCCTTTTGCTTCCTTGTCGCAATTTCGCCTAACTCTCTTTGCCGCGCTCTCTCGCTCGTTGCTCTCTGTCGCTATGGGTGAGCTTAAACCTTAAGCTGCCACAAATTGCGAGAGAGAGAGAGAGAGGAAGTATTGCGCAAGCGCTAAACTTTTATGTTTACTGTTTGAATTTAAGAATACCGTTATTTAAATAAACGTTCGCTGAACTTTAACCGTTTGTTGGTTTGAGTTATAATAATTCTAGTCAGAGTTGAAATAATTCTGTAATCTAGATGTATATTTAAGTGTTCAATAGTTTTAATAAAATATTTCTCAACTTTGAATCATTTAAATGTTTATTTTTATATTTTATCCAATTATGTTTATCGATAATGAAACTGATGTATGAAATACTAATATAGTTTTGCAAATTCTTATAAATAAATCTTGTAATTACGAATTTCTGGCTTTTGTTTATGAAGACATTATGTTAGCAAACTTTACAGTCCAGTCTATAGTTTTCTAACAATAATTTAAAATATCATCACTTATTCAATGCATAACATTCTTAGTTTTATTTATAGCCCTGATCCCGAATTACTTTCCAGGAATACCTATTTTTAACGCAAATATTCGCCCGTTGCTTTGTTGATTAACAGCATATATCAAATTACCACAGCCTTTGGCTTATAGTTAGCTGGTTTTAACTTATTTTTAGCACAACTTTTGTATAAATTCGTACACAAGCACCCGCACACACCACAAGCTACTTATAAATATGTATGTATGCCTAAGCAAACTTTCACTTTGATAAGGCAACAATGTAGCCCTTTCATTTGAATAGATAACATAAATATTTATTAGCTCAACATATACATATGTATATCTCTCTCATATTGAAATTAATTATCCTTTCTCTCTCTCTCTTTCTTCCCTTCGCATATGTCACTTTTTGTTGCTTCCGGCCCCAAAAACCACAAACAAACGACAAAGACAGTAGAATTTGCTGTACGATTGCCGCAAAACCGAGCTGACATTAAGCCCCACATTCAAAAGAAAACCAAAACGCATATTCAGTCATACAAACGTGGTATGTTACCCCTTTTTCTCCCTTTCTTCCTTTCCGAGATACCCGGAGTGTGAAATTTCTGAGAATATTCTACCAACTTGCATGTCATTTATATGGATTATACATGAGGTATCATTAATATTTGTTTTTTCATCGCATTTGACTTTTTGACGCTATTCAAATTTGCATAAAATTGTTTTTATTTTTGTTATTGGGGTTGCTTAGGCAGCAACACTAGGATAGCGGGGATGTGGTATGAAAATTAATAAGAAAAGACAACGCCTTGTATATTCAGCCTTGAACTGTCTGTTTCTGCTTTGATAAGAAGCCTCCTGCTGCTGTGACTCCTTAAGATTATGATTATTATGATACTCTTTGTTGATGACTTCGTATACTTAATTTTAGCCAAGTTAAAGGCTTTGACGTAGGCAAAACCTTTGAGAAAACAAAACCATTCTATGAACGTTAATTTTTAAGAAATCTTTAAAAATGTTGAAACATGAAATGAATATAGGAGCTATTAAATAAAACATATATCATATTAATAACATATATCATAAAAATATTATTAAATGTAAATTGTTTTAAGAAATTATTAAACTTAAATTATTTATATTTGAATTAAGTTAAATATCTATATATCACATTCTTAAGTATAGATTTTACAATTTTATTAATATACAATTTCTTTTTACTTATTCAGATTCTCAGATTCTTTAAGCTTACTTTCAAAACCCTTGTTCCCTTAAGATAAATATATATATTTATTATAACATGACGTTAATATAAATTAAGCAATATTTGAACAGTACACACGCCTCAAATTATCCTAAACTGTGCAGCGTTATGTGTATTTTATAATATGACCTACTTGGGCCAAGTTTCCTAGGTATATATACAAATATTTATGGGCGCCTCTAGGCAATATGACAATACAGAGTATGAGAGAGCACACGACGTAGTACTTCCTCATCTGGTAATTGCAATATTATGTTAGGCTAACATTTCGCCAAAGGGGCGCTGAGAAAATAAAACTTAGACAGAAAATGAAAATGAAACTGAAACTGAAAACGACATAAACTAAAAAAAAAAGAAGTAAACTGAATGAGTGAAAAACTAGGAAAACGGGTTAATAATGCCATAAAATAGTAAAGACGACACTTTCGTGACTGGCCTATGACGACGGCATAGCTACTGAGCCAAGTTTGTTTGCTCTTTGCTGTCGAGTTGCTTTGTTTGTTTGTTTGTTTGCCAGCGCGAACGGAAAGTGAAAGGCAGACAATGCACACACACACACACACACACACACACACGCGCTCGTAGCACAAGTACTTATGTATGCTCGCAAAGACTAGTTGTTCCGACTAGTAGAGGGTGGGCGGTGCGAGAGGGGACTGTGCACAACAAAGGCCAAAGCATGTCGTGGCATTAATGTTATCACCAGTTGCAACATGGCAACTGCGGCAGGTTCATTGACACACAACATGCTAATAAATTGTGATAAACACATTGCGAATAGCATATTAAAATGGATTCCAAGTGCAATTAACCCACCTGTACAACCAACACACTACCACACCACCACACCTCCACACACCAACACACCACCCTGTCAAGCAAACACTCGATCAGTCAAGCCTACCATTTCCAACCAGGCCATCGTCCGCATTGCGTTATGCTGCCTGACGCAATTGCCACACGAGTGTTGCTGTTGTGTTGCATTCATCAACAAAAATTGAATTGAAAAATGTATTGCATTTTCCGCTTCTGAAGATTTTCCATGTCATTCACTTGTCACCTCGTCAGATTGTTATTTAATGATGCGAAATTCAGTCGCGCTTTCCGCTGATTTTGCCGTTAGTGTCGTTGACGTTGAACGTGAAAAATAATTGCATTGTAATCGCTTAATTGGTATTTATGGCCAGGACATTGTATCCCATATAATTATGCGTACGTGAGACAACAGCCAAAGGGGGGCAATAATCCTTTTTCCACAAAAAACTTAATCGACCAACGAGCGACGAGCGACGACAATGTGCATTAAATATTGACGTATTTCTCACATTTTTTTCATCAAGTTTGCGATCATGAAATCGACGTGACATAAATTATTATTGCAAATAACTTTTTACTAAATATATATAAGATAAGTTGAGTTTTAATTCATAGAAAGTTTTCATCAAATAACAGATCAACAATCTGAAACTGATATATCTAATTTAATTAACTTTATTTTGCAGGGTATATCGTAATCATAGTTTAAACCTGTCTGTAAATAACACTGTAGTGGAATTGATTGAATGAAAAATCCATTTATTTAAGCCAGCAACAGCAAAATGAGTCTAATGAGCGACCGAAGATTGATAAGGTATAAACAGAGCGATTAAATGATAATATTTTGAGCTGTTTAAGTTAACAAGTGCAAAAGAAAAAGTCAAAAGGTTTCAGAATTTTCATATTAATGTTGCTCGCTTTATCTGCATCGCATTCTTCTTCATGTTGAATTCGTAGAATTAAAGATAAATTGTCTAACATAATTTCTACTTAAATATCAGTGTAATTTACCTCCATTTAAACAACAATTGAAGTAGTGTTGTTGCCGAAGCTTACTCCATAATTTTAATAAATGTTTTGCTAATATTTTGATGAGATATTTCTTGTTGTTGTTGTTCGAATTGCAATTTGTCAACATTAAGCGAAGTTGGCAAGCACTTACTAAACTTTAGTGCGATCTATTGATGGCTTTTTTGTTGGGGAGTTGGCCAAAAGGGGGGAACTGAGGGTTGCTTTATTGTTAGCCTTGGCTCGTTAGCGCCACTAACAGTTGCCGCTGCCATTGCCGTTGCTGATGTTGCCCATGCCGAAGCCGAAGCCGAAGTCGTATTATAAATATGCTTGAACATAATGGGAAAGTGCAGAATATTGCACATAATAATTTACAGGCTGACGCGAATTGATTTATGACAAGTCACGTAGCTGCTGCTAACGCTTGAGACGCTACCAAGTGCTGTCCAGTGTAAGCCAAGGAATACTCCAGGAACTGCACTCTCTGTGGCAGTCATTAAAACATTTTGTGCCCCTTAATTTGTGTCCCAGCGCTGAAGTTGCAGTTACGGCAGGGGGACCTGAAGAGGGCGAGGGAATGAGGAAAGTAATCAGCGGCAGCCATAGACTAAATGACTGTGGACTGTAGACTGGAGGCGATACAGAAGGTCCATCCATTAGCATAATCGATGGTACTTTGTTTGCTTCGGCTGCAGTTAAACAACAAAAGCAACGAGCAGAAGAAGAAGAAGAACAACAACAACAACCTTAACCAGTTGCCATTCTATCGTTATCTCTCTCTCTCCCAGTCTCGCGCTCTCTTTTGTTATGCTTGTTCCATCTTTTTTATTGTTGTTCTTGGCACACAAAAGCATATTCCCTCCATAAACGAATTAATTAAGCATGTCACGAGCGTGAAATTTAAACAAAAGATTGTTTGTTTGCACAACGGCAGAGCGAGAGCGAAGATACAGAGAGCGAGCGAGAGGAGGCAAACTGCGCTTTTGCCAGTCCACACAGAGTTTTACAAATGCAAACTGCGAAATTTAATTAAATTGCATTTCCATCCACACAACCCGCTAGTACATAAAGTAGGACTTCCAGGTGCGCGAGTCGAGTTAATATAACAATTAGGTTCCACTAAAGTTCAGCTTTAATTGTTAGTTTTGTGTCAATGGAATGCATTTTTGTCAACTACAACTTGTTAATTAGCTGTGCAACTTTTTTAATTTCAACAAACAATTTGAAAAGAGACACAAAGAGAGGAGAACAGCTGAAGACTGAAGCAGAGACAAAGATGGCGTTACCTAACTTCAAATAGTTATTAAATAATCAAGTAATCATATTAAAAGTTAACTGTCAACACCTCAACTCTAATATAAAGATACTTTTATAGTCTTTTAGCATTTAGAATTGCAGCTTCATGCCAAACTTATTTAAGAATATATTTCATAATTGTAATTATTAAATTATTATTTGCAACGATTATTCATTCAACTTGGATGCTTGGAACACAACTAAAGTTCTTGCAACTTTCTACAGCTTAATATAAATTTAAAGAAGTTTTGCTTAATTAACTTTGGTCAACTCGGTTAGCCTGGTCAGCCTGGTCAGCAGTTCTTCTGCTGATGACTCTGCTCTGCTGAAATGGCTCTGGTGCCTCTGATGTTGCCAGCGTCTGTTGCCAGTTTCTATGCAAATTTCATTTGTCTGTCTGCATTAAATCGCGTTGCCTGGCAACCATTTACCCCCTCCCCCTTCCCTTTACGCCTCTAGCAACTCCCATCAAATGCTGCCCGTGTAGGAGCAGCTGTCAGAGCGGGCTTACATGACAGCGACACGATTTTAACTAAATTAATAACACATAATTTAAATATTTTTGACGCACAAAAACTAGCAGCAACTGCAGTGTCAGCTGTATTAACACACATAACACACACACTCACACACACACACACACACGCACGCCAAACTCATCTCATATAAAGTCATAATATTTAAACCAAACCAAACAAGCAGACAGAGCTTTGCTATGCCAATTTGTTATTTTAACATTACAAGTTCTTCCCCTCCCCCCTGCAACCCTTTAAAATAATCACCTGTAAATTCAACATCAACAGGAAATTCAAAATTTTGATTAAACAAATATTATGCGAGCCTCTTTGGCTGGAAGATAGAGGGAGGCAGTGGGAGAAAAGGCAAACCAAAGCTGTTGATAAGGTATTTAAGCCAAGAGTTATCACATATATCTATTGATTTTTGGTAAAATGAAAAATAAAAGAGGTTAAAAATACAAATGCGAAATACCCTGTGATCTTTCGCACTTCTGTGCAAACATTCTAAAGCAATAGACTAGACGTAGGCTCGGATAACATTCTATCTATTACAGCTTTCTATAAAGAACATTATATACCCTCTCTTATAAATATATAAAGAACGTGATATACTTTCTCTTAAAGATCTATAAAGAACTTGAATATACCCTCTCTTATACATCTATAAAGAATGCGATATACCCTCTCTTATACATCTATAAAGAACTTAAATATACCCACTCTTATACATCTGATAGGCATAGGGTATATTAATATCAATTATAAATAAACTTCCTGCAAAGGAAATTTGCATTTTATTGCAATGAAATTCAAAAAATTTTCCTATCCAAGTTTCCAGCAAAGTTTTCAAGGCTTTTTGCAGCTCTACAATAAAATTTATTCAAATAATTTCCATATGCAAAGTAATCTTTAAGGTAAAACTGTCAGAGTGGATGCAAGCACAGACTCACACACACACATATACACATATACAGACCACACACACTTACAGGTGAGCTGCTGTTGTTACATAAATTGTGGTCATTTGTGCCTTTTGTGGAGGCAACAAACGTGCAACATACACGTGACCAGCCGTTGTTATAATAATAATAAACGGTAAAACATTGTGCAGATAATGGCACTGAGTACCGTTGAGGCTCACCCCAAAGACTACTTAGTTGAATAGATTGGAATGTGACCCTCTTATCGTGGCTCTCACTCCCAGCTGACCTCTGCCATTTTCCTTTGCTTTAACTCGGCTGCTCTCCAAGCTGAATTCATTTTGAGGATTCTGTTTACTCATTATGTTTGCTAAGCTTTAGCATTGTTGTTTCATCTTCTAGTTAATGACTTGTAAAAGTGATTGGAAGTGTGGCAAGTGGGCAGCGCCATATCAACGCGTTGGCAGCGCTTTATTTGCGAAATATGCACAATACATTCCAAATATTTACCAAGCAGATAAACTATGAATCTGTACATATAGAGAATTGATGTTAACTGACGAAAAGAGCTAAAATCAACATGGGAAATGACTTAATCTGTGGGCCACGTTAAAGTATTTGTTATATTTAACTTGTAATTGAGAAAATTATATTACATTTGAAACATAACGATGCTTTAGTCCAAGTTTATACAATAATAAAGTCAAGAGGAAGTCTTTAGGTCGCCCTCCTGCAGTTAATTGTATTACTGTAATTGAAATTGAACTCTGACCTCTATTGGCTGTTATCATTAAAGTTCAATAATCAAATTTGCTTCGCTTAAGTGGAAATTCGAAGTGAAATGCGATAACTCGTGGTCTCAGTTGACTAAATAAGCAGGAATGACTTGAGCTTGAGCTTGCAGTTTATAGAGTGTTAAAATGATAAGACATATTAGATGTTTACACCGCAAATAAAGAGGGCCAGCTTTAAGAGCTCTTCTCACAGTTGACAACGACAACTAGACAACTGGACAACTAGCCTTTGGCCTGGGCCAAGATGGAACGGATGGCTCTGCTGGATGCACACGTTGATTTCTTACACAGATTGACAATTGAAATACGAGCCAAGTCAAACACGCAGACAGGCCGACGCATCAGACAGCGAGTGTGAGGCACGGTGTATATGTGGCAGCCACAAAGAGACAGGCAAGGACATCAGCGCATATATTTGTGTGGCATGCAGACACAGCGCAGGCAAACAAACCGGGGCAAACAAATAAAATGCCAGCACTATTGTGTGCCACACATAAGGTTCAAGGACAGCAGAAGCTGTCTCATCTTTCCCCCTGCCTCGCTCTCTGCCAGAACCTCAGTTGCTCCCTTCTTCGGTTCAAGTTTCAGCTCCAGTTTCAGCTTCAGTTCAGCTTCAGCTTCAGTTCAGCTCTGCATTTGCCACATGCACAAATTGTGGTCAACACTTGCCAAGAAATGTTGTGTGCGAGTGTGCGGGTGTGTGGTTGTGTGTGGTTTGCCATGTTACAAAATTCATTTAAATGAAGTGATGCCCCAGACGCCGGTCAGTGTTGGACCATCACTCAAGTCTGTTTTGCTGCTCCCAAAGTCACGTATACGCCACGTTTAACATGTCCTCCACTTGGCACTGCTGTTTTACACAACAATTTCAGCACAATTTATGGCAACAAATGAACAAAAAGTTGCGTTTGTTTAAAAAACATTCTCGCCACAATATCGCTAAATTTTGTATTGAAAATTGGAAAATAGTCAAAAAGATATGCGAAAAGTTCAAATTGAAGATGCAAATGTAAAGCAGTTGATTGAAGGTGTTCAGATTGATTGACTATGAAATACAAAGTACGAAAAGATAATAATTATTTTATATATAAATATAAATTAAGATGAGAATGATAACAAATTTATATTCAAAGCAACTCATCATAAGTATTTAAATATAAAATGTAATTTGTATAACTTTCTGCCAATCTATTACTTCTGCCAATCTATAACTTCTGCCAATCTGTTTACTTTACTAACAAGTCTACACTGAATTCAGGCGAAATGAATTTTCAGAACATGAACAAGTTTGCTTATTTGACTAGCGCTTAATGTGTAATCAAACGTTGAATATTTCGCTGCTGTCACGCAATTGAGCTCTCTCTCTCTCTCAAGTGCTACGCATAAACAGGGCAATAAATCAGTGAAATAGAATACATCACCTGGCAAAGCCTGTGGCCCACCTGGCAGAGACCTCTGGACCGTTTGGTTGTCTTGATCCCCTAGAAATGCCATGCCAGAATAAAAAGAGGGAGCTCCCACTATCAGATTTCATGCTGGATAGCGTTCAATGTGCAACATTTCCATTTCCATGGAGCCCCATAAATTATGCGTGTTCTTTCGGATATAAGTCATAAGAAAAATGACATATTTTCTCCATCTGGGCGACCTGCCAGGCCAGAGTTTTAGCTTAGGCCAAGGGCCAAACGTTTTAGCCATGTGGGTTGCGCTTCTTCGGAGATTGGCATACATTTATTGCAAATTTCATTTGGCCATTCCGAGAGCGTATTATCCAAATGCGTATTTACATTTGACAACATTAATGAAACTTTAATTTGGCTTGTCAAAAGCTGATTAAATACAAATTGCTTTTGACTTAAAACATAAACAATACAAGCAAATATTGGGGATAATATAAATTGTTATTAAGCGAGGGCAGTTTATTTTACTAAGGCAACAATTATAACTTCACTTTGAGAGCAAGGAAATATAGAAATATAAAATAACATAAATTGCTGAATAACATTTGAATTTAACTTAATTGAATTACAGCAATCATAGCTTTACTTTGAGTATTAATAAAGTAGATTCGTTGTGTGATTAATGGTAAAAGCTGTTGTCAAATTACGATAAAGTAATGATACTAATTCACAGATTAATAAATCGCAATATTTATACTCCTTCATGTGTTAACAGTTTGTGTCAGTGTGGCATAAATTTGCCTGCTTGCCATTATTTAAAATAATATTCCAATGATTTGTGGCCCAGTTTTTGCCACTTTTAAAATATTCCAAAATAAAATGTCTTATCACTGGCAATATTTTAGTTTTCCTCCAATTTCTTACTCCTTCCGCTCGGATGCGTTGCACATATTTATTGCCACTTATTTGCAGCTGAAAAATGCAACATTTTCAATGCAAAACAAAAAACACACCTTAAAATAGCAAAAAATGCTAACGGGCAACCACACCCTGATCCACTCAAAGACAAACACACACAATACACACACACATACACAGATACACTGACACAGCCATACTATTAACTGACTGTTTTCTTTTTTAACGTTTTAAAAAAGAAGTTAAAAATGTTTGCATTTTGTTCCACCAAAGTTTGTTTGCGCTTGAGATAACCGTTTTGTTTACTTTTTGATACCCTGTAATATTGATTAAATTGGAGAGTATTGTTTGCAAAGTAACTTACTATATATATTATAATTTTCCATTGATATTTCCCAAGTTTCTCTCTCTCTCTCTCCCCAGTTCTCCAGCTTGCCTTATCAATCAGTTCAATTATCAATTATGAATTCTCTTTTTTATCCCAATGTATTAAGGTTTCACTATCAAAACAACAACTGGAGTTCCTTTCTATAGCGATTCTCTATTCCAGAACTTTCTTAGGGCATCGAGTTGTCAATTCTCCTGACTCTTCTTTTATTCTTCTGTATTGCTTTTAGCCACAATTTTCCAGATGCGGTTCAGTTACACTATTATTTTATCACTTGATTTTTTAGTTAACATATGGTTGAAGTGTATTTGTGTGTGTGTGTGTGTGTGTGTGTGTGTGTGTGTGTGTGTGTGTGTGTGTGTGTGTGTGTGTTTGTCATACGTATATAAATGTGAGCAGGAGGTAAATCACCCCCACTTAGCCCCAGTGTTGACTGCACTTGAAGTTTACTAAGGATTTATTGGTTTTTATGTGCATTTTAAGCAGAGTAAAATCATTTGAAGGCTTGCAAGTCTAACAAAAGAAACCGTAAAACTGATGCTTGAATACTTGTATATACCCACACATAGGCAAACACACATTTCTCAAAAATAGACACACACACACACACACATGCATTAGCAGATCATCAGTCCCTCTGTCTTAACCTCAGCCTGGCCCTGTTAGTCTGTGGCCATTTATCCTTATTTCGGTCGAAAAGCACTCGAATATGAACACACCAAAAGAAATAAGTAATTTTCTAGTAAACAAGAGTGACGGACTGAGAGATATTCTGTAATAATTTAACGACAATTTTGACAGCAACGCAACTGCAGCCTCGCTCTGCTTTTGCCTCTCTTATTTGTTGTGAAGCTAATCTAGTAACTTGTGAGTATTGAGCTCTCATTGACTTTATAGAGATTTTATATTTATAACAAATGATGCTCCTAGATCCTTCTGATCTTTAGAAGATATCAGCTCATCTGTTGTACCTCTGCAGTAAAGTTATTCCTTAGAATCCAACCCGTCTGTCCCTTAACAGTAGCAGTTTCTTTTCAAAGTTGTTCCCCACTTGTACAGCTTAATGATATGCATTTTAACCATCTCCTGAGTATAGGGTATATACAATGGATTTTTCTTAAGCACGTACACAAAAACTCGGACAGTCTTGGGGGCTGTGCTGGGCTGTGCTGTGCCTCCCCAAAAGAAGACTTACGAATAATTTTTTAGTCTCTTCCACGAGACAAGAGAATATTAAAAATTTGCGAAACGTTGCCGAAAACTTTAAATTTGCTTATTAAGCTTAACTTGCTGTCTGCTGCAAGTCGCTGCTCTCCCCAGAGAATACTCAGTTGCATTTCACCTTTCTATCGTTTCTTCCTCTCCCTCGCTTCTCCCTCTTCTCACTCTTCTCCCAAATGGGCCTGCTTCCTCTCGAACGCATTTGCTCACATTCCTGGCTGTAGTTTCCAATTGCTAGGAGTTATTTCTATTGCTCTGCCCCCGCCCCCGCCTCGCCCTTATCCTTGCCACTTTCAGTGACCCAATTTCCTGCTTGCATGTGCCTGCATGCTTCTGCATGTGCCTGTGCATGCGTGTGCTTGTCCTGTGTGTTACATTTAACGACTTTCGAGTTCAAACTGTACGAAATTTACGATGCCAAACATTTTCACACTACTGCAAATTTGTGTTTCCCCACTTGGTTTAGTTTTTCTTTCGTTGCTTTTGTTGTTTTAGTTTTTTTGGGTTTTGTTTTTCTGGATGTCCGCTTGGAGTCCATCGGCGCTGCGGTGGCTGCAGCTGCCACAGGCTGCCGTTAATTGAGGCGCAAAGCAGCAAAACGAGCAACGCAAACATTGTGTGTGCAATTGCCTGGCATGCTTTTAATTCAATTGGACAGCAACAACAACAATAACAACAACAGCAACAACAACAAACAGCAAACAACTTGGGAGCATAATTAATTTTCAAATATCGTGCAACAATAATTTTCATTTACGAGTTGCAATTTCAATGGTTTTTCATGCCAATTGGTCTAAACGCAAGATTGTGTACGTGAATGATTCGCATTTAAGAGTTTAACATGGCTTAAACCTAATGCAATTATAATGAGGCAGGATAATGTTTTAATAACCAAGAGAGCACTGTAAAATTTTCAAGACTCGATTGCTTTGCTTTGGCATGTTAATTAAGCAGACCTTTTAATATAGAATAATACTCATTAACTCTTTCGCTAACAAGCAGACCAGCTTAATGTGTTGCTCTTAATGAAATAAAACCATTTTACTTGTCAGTAACTAGTTAACTATTATCTACTGCTTACCAATCAATCATCTCATGGCTTACAGCTAATTAAATAAATGGAATATTTGGCGATATTTGAATGTCCTCACTTATTGTCTGCTTAACTTGGTTAATTGCCTGCTTCAAATTTAATATTTATAATTTTCAAGCTCACCTTTTCAATGTCAGAAATAAGTACGCCAACTATATATATAATACACGTATTATCAACACTTTGCTTTCAGTCAACTGCTTACCAATTGAGTTCAGTTGGGCGAATTGTTCCCAAAGCATAGTTATGATAAGCAAACAAAGAAAAGTTGAAATCAGTTGAATGAGATCATTCCAGACCAGAGCTGTGCTCCACAGTTAAAGCACTTTAAAGAGACCCCCTCAAGTTCATTGCAGCAATTGACGCAGAGTCCCCACAGTGACTTTGAGGGTCCATCGTTAGTTTAGTCTCTTTTATGTGTGTTGTCTATCCGCAGGTCTGTTTTGTTAGTTTTCTGTTTGCTGTTATCTGTTTTACTTTATTTTCTTTTATTTTTTTTGTTGTCATTCCTTGGCACACTTTTGGCGTTGCTGGCTCGTTTGCTCAATCACAGCTCAAGGTCGCCCACAGCTGCAGACGCTGACTGAAAATACTTAAATGCCATTTTTCCGTAAATCAAACAAAAGTCAGCAAACATTCATAAAAACTAAAGTATAAAAAATATGAAAAAAAGAAGACGAAAATGACGGTCCAAGTGAGGCGACTCTCGAAATGAATGCAACGAGTGGCAGTTGCATAATTCGCGCGTGCAAACACGATTTTTAACAGCAACACCCAACACCCAGACAGCCCGAAAGCATCCTCACGAAGCTGACACCAGCCGGCCATACCCCTCTCCCCCGCTTTTCATGTTACTCTTCAATCACCTCCCCTTCCCGGCAGACAACTGTCGGCGTACGTGGTTGTGTTGCATGTGCCACACGTCGTCAAATATTCGTGTGGCGCATAAATCTTTTTGAGTGTGGCGCAAAATAATTTAACTCTTGTCGAGTTGTGCTTAAATATTAAATGCAAACGAAACCAACATCAGCAACAGCAACAGCAACAACAGCGGCGAGATCATCAGCGACAACCACAACGACAACTGACGACAACAACAACTGCTGTCATTCAATTGCCGCTGTGCTTCACTTCACAATCACAATGACAACGACAACAACAACAACAATAACCACCACAACAACAATAACAACCACAACAACAACAACAATAACCATCACAACAACAACAACAGTAAAGACAATAAGCTGAAAAGCTACAACAACTTCATCAACAGTTTTCGATTTCTCAATTCTTCTGTATTATCAATACCCTGTAAACACAGAAAGAAACACTAACATCTATCGGTATGCTATCTATGCCACAAGAGTGCTTTACATATCCACACAGAGGGTATCTATAAGTCGCACACACTCACTAGTTCTGCGTTACTTCTGATTTAAGTTGACAATTAATTTGTCGTCTATCTGAGGTGTTCATTAAACTTGCACAGCGCAACAGAAGAAAATGCCAAGGTATCGAATTCGCTTTCAGAATTAAAAGTTTTCTGTCTATTTTAGTTTTTCTTTTTTCGATTTCTGTAAGTTTTGTAAACACTTTGTTGCTTCACTTTCAAATGTCTCAAGTTGTTGTCATCTTCTCTTAACATAAGAGCATTGAAGTAAATTTATTATTAAAGAAATATTCGTAAACTTAATTTGTAAAAAAGTATAAAAAATAGATGCAAGTAGCTTGCTCTTTATTTATTTCTTTAAATAATTCCTTTAATTCCAATTTACAACTCAAGCTTAAGCATTGTTCTTATTATATACCCTGCTCTACTCACTCATTTATTTATTTATTTATTTATTTATTTAACGTCGACTAACAGCAGTCGACCCAATTAAAAATCAAAATCTTAAGATAATTAAATTAAAAATAATTACAAATGAAATTAAAGTGTAAAAATGAGTTTAAAATTTAAGTTTAAAATAAGATTAACTTAAATTTAAATTTCAAAGTATTTCATAAGTATTTTTTTCATTCATTTTTGTCTATTTCCAGCAGAAGAGCGGAAAGTTATATGCAAAAAACACTGTGAACCTAGAAATATAATAAACAAAGCAAGTTAAAAAACAGTAACTATTTTCGCTTTCTTTATTGGTAAATAAATCCTGCCGAATCCTGAAACAAAACAAAAATATAATAAATAAAGTTAATTTCAACACATTCCTCTATGTTCAGAGGGTCGGGAAAACTTAAATTGAGTAGATTTGCATGAATTTAAAGATAAATTACAAATCGAAATAAGATTCGTGTTCGATTCGGGATAATTGAATCCAATTCAATTGCTGATTCCGATCTGAAGCATTTGTCAAGCAATTAAATAACAATTTTCGCAATCGCAATAAACCATTAAAATTCATTTAGGCCTTTGTAATGAGGGAGGCTGACTTTCAAGTTGTTGCTGCTTTAACCACATCTCGCTACTCTTCTCCACTCCTTTGCCACCTCCCTTTACAATTTGCGGTTTGATTGATGACCAAGTCAAAGTCTTGCAGAGATGTTAATGCTGTCATTATGATTTTAATGAGTTACAAATGAAAGTGAACACGAGTGTGAGTATACTCAGTCATTTCATTTGCTATTTGCCAACTGTTAAGTGTCGTTTTTTTTTTTTTTGCTTTTATCTTTTGTATTTTGACAACTATTTTGGCAACTTCCTTACTCACTCTGAGTTGTGAATGAAACTCGCATAACTTTTGACTTTGCGATTGTGGAAAGTCTACAACATATAAATACCTTGTGAAAGACCCATAATAATAGAGTTGTAGTCTCTGAATGGATGAGTGTGAGTCCGGTAATAATTTGTTGATTTGATATATTGAAATATTACAGACAACTGGGCGGGCATTTGGAATTCGCCAACTAATTTCATAATTTGCATTCACATTCAGGTATGAATACATGTATGAATATTTATGGGTATTTATTCACATTGCTAAATGCGATAAATAATATTTATGTAAGCTCTTAATAGCCGCAACATTTTTTGGTTTACCAATTTAATTTAATTTTTTGAATTATTTATTCAATTATTAAACGAAATTCTTGCTTTGATAAATGCAAATTTTAAATTTTTTGTGTGCTCCATTTATTACATACTCAGAGGGGGCCTCTTGATACCCTATAAATTATTTACAATGAAGCGTTGTTTAAGCATAAAGCTAACTTGGATTAGCTATTGCAATTCACTTAAATATATTAATATTATTTAAATATATTCCACACAAATAGATTAATGAACTTAATAATGCATCTATAGAGTATCTGGAAGCTCTCTTTTCTTAAACGCTATTCGATCCAGTGAAATCCATACACGCTTTTCTTTGACCTTAAAGTCTGTGAGATCAATGACTTTACAAAACTTCTGAGTTCATTTACCTGTATAGCTTACGATACAAGATTGAGGAAATAGTCAGAGTGAGAGATGAACTCCGATCAAAGCTAATGCAATCCACTTTACGCAGTTGATTTCAATAAAATTCCCATCAAATGCCCACATATAATACAAAATATCAAGTTCCCTAACAAATTTATGGTAGTCTCACTGATAAAAAGTATATATGTCGTCGGCGCTTTAAATTGTATTGTAGTTGAAGGATTTTCACACACTCCCCACACCTCCTCACCCATTTCAGCTTCGTGTCGCTTTCTTGACCCGATTTAACTACCTAATTTGATAGTTAAATCAATAAAACCAAAATACAACGGCAGAGTGAGAAAACTGGTCTGGCATGGCCTGAGGACAGAGCTGGGTCTCTGAAACACTCTCATTCTCAATCTCAATCTCATTCGCAGTCGCCGTCGCAGTCACATTCCCATTCTCATTCTGGTTTGGTAAATTCATTAAATATTCTACTGACTGCATACAAATTGTGCTCGAATGACTTTTTCTGTGTTTTGGTCATTTAGTTGCCAGTTTTATTGTATTTTCCGAGTCGATGAGCACACACAGTTATAGAGAGAGATAGCCAGAAAGTGAGCGAGCGAAAGAGAGAGAGAGAGAGAGAGAGATAGAGAGGCATAGGCCATTCTATCTCACACATTTTGATACCCACCCAAAAGTAGAGTTCAAATTGGTCGTGTTCTGGCTGCATATTGAATTTGATATGCTTTTTTTTTGTGTTGTGGAGAGACGCATTTGGTTGTTGCTGCTAATTGATGCATGCAACACTCAATGCTGCAGCCAGCCAGCAATCAGTTTGCCTTTGCCAGCCGCATCTAGCACCACGGTAACAAAGCTCCACTCGGCACCACAGCTAATGGAGTAATTACCATCGCATTGAAATTGTGGTAAAGTTTCACGTGAAATGGGTGAATGGGTGAATGGCACAACGACTTGGCTCAGCTACCTTTCCCCAACTCACCTCTCCTTCTCTCTCTCTCCCTTTCGCTCTGCCCCCCACAGTTGTTGCCCGTCTCTTTGCTGATAAAGTGAGTGGGTTAGTTGTGGTTGCAGTAGTTACTTTTGAACATTATAACTATGTGGGTTTGGCTTGAGGCACTCTACACAAAAGGGGCACAAGAATTCTCGCTTTGGTCTATGTATGTTCATATGTAGAGAAACACAATTAAATTGTAAATTTTAAATTTATATTTTTAATAGATATTTGCTAATTGTTTTATACACATTTTTATCGACGTATCGAAATGCGTAATCTTTTCGTAGAGAGTATAAAAACTTCGGCGAGTTCTGGATTATTTCTTTTTTCTGATTGTTTGCTTGCCAACGAGTGTTTTGGCATGAGCCAAAGCGTTGAAGCGCCACAAGTAGCCGTTTGCTGCTCTCCGTTCCTCTCTCTTCCCCTTATCCAGATCTGTTTACCTCCCCATCCCTTCCTTCATCAAGCGCTGCGCGCACGTAACGCTCGAGTAAAGCGGCGAATTATAATGCGAAACTCTTTCGCCAGCCGGGCATATCAACAGTTGGCTGCTGGCGTTGAGAGTTCGTTTGTTTGTATTCAGTTGAAAAAATAGGGTGAGGAGGGGAATGGGCCAGAAGCATGGGGAATGGGGCATGGGGCATGGGGCATGACACATCTAACATAAAACATAACTCTGGGTTTGTGTGGAATGCCTATAATGTTGTTGCTCTGTATTTTGATTTCGTTTTACGTGCGTTTTATAACACCCTCAACAAAAGAGCATGGATGGAGTGAGGGAAGGGAAGGAGAGGGAGAGTGAGAAGGAGACGGAGAGGAAGAGAAATATCAGCTGAGACGCCTTTCTCGTTACTGTCGCATTGTCTTGTTATGCCATTGTCTAACCGGCCATATAATATCTCATCTCTTTTACAATGGGTTACCGTGTTGATATTAATAACTTTATTGCCAAATTGCGCTCTGTTGCCAGCATTCGAGTCATATGAGTATTCAATTGCCTAATTAAAATCAATTTGATGCGAGCGCAACTGGTTCAACATTTCGCATTGATAATAGAAAAATACTGAAAAGAAATGGAAATAATTTAGCATGGTAATAAGCTGATACCCTTGCCGATGGTTTTAAGAGCATTTCAATTGATTAAATTATTAAACTATATATTCAATTTATTATTATATAATATTATAAATAAATATCTTATAAATCAAGTTCATACTATTCTTATCATATCAATATTCTGAAGGAATCTTTAGAGTAGATCTTTATGATTTCGATTGAGATATCATCTAGATTTGTGTACCCTTTGTATATTCAGTGTGAGTGTATTAAATAAGTCATTATACTCGAATTTTATGCATGTTTATTCATGGTCAGCGGAGTTAGCTCATTATCCTAACAATGGAAATCGCATGAGTAATTGATTTTCACCATGTCAACTGTTGAATTAGAAAACTCTACTTATTTCTTTCTTTCTTTTTTTTTTAGCAGACATCATGATAATTCTAATTACTCTTTCATATATTTATTATTATATTTCTCCATGTTTTTATTATTTGCTGTAATTATATTTAATTTATTTAATTTGTCACATTTTGCTCGTCTAGTTGGAAAATTACAGTTGATTTAATCGTCTCTCCATTTCGAACGAGTGTTAATGAGGTACAAGTGCTTGTGTATGTGTGAGTATGTGTGTGTGTGTGTTGATGCTTGATAGATTTTGAATGGTCTTTTCATTGTCAGTTGGCTGTGCAGCAACCCTTGAATATTTAATGACCCTTCCTGGTTAATAGTCATACTCAAACGTATTGCCCTGACCCAAAGAGATGCTAATAAACAATAAAAAAAGTAATATCCAGAAGCAAAACAGTTGAAGGTGTTGCATTTAAGGTGCATGAGTTCGTTTCCTAACCTTATTCTTCATTGCGTGCAATGTGCAGTTAGCTTTGCCGCTGTTTTTGCTGTTGTTGTTATGGTAACATTTGTGTGGGCGACAGTCCGTGAGCTCTTATACTCAAGTTTACGAGTATGCCTGCAGTTTGACAGCGTGTATAAGAGTTGCGTTAAGTTGCGTTGGTTTGTGTTGCGTTGTGTTGCGTTGTGTTGCGATGTGTTGCGTTGTGTTGCGTTGGCACAATGTATTCGGTATTGTCTGAGGCTTGCTGTGTGTAAGTTGGATGTTATTAAAATATTTTAAATAATTTGTTTTGGTTATTCTTAGTGAAATAAAATAATGATAAATTATATATATATATATATATATTTATAGAATCTCAGTTTTTATTAAATTTTAAATATTAAATTAGCTAAACCTAGTCTGGTTTCACTTTCTTTACAGTCTCTTGTATTCGAAACTTCCTTAAAACTTTGTATGCATTCCTTTTAAGCCCAAAAAAATGTAATCAGCTCAGAGCGTGCTTTGTTAATATTTTAAATTAATAATCTATCTTAATTTATTTCTCAACTGCATTTCGCACTCACTTAAGCGATTGCACTATGCCGTGATTAGTGGACCGTTCAAAGCCACCCAACTCGTCCCACTACTCGTAAAGCCAGCGAAGTAAAAGGTAAAGGCGTTTACATCTGGAGGTGCTAAGAAGGTTGCAGCAAAGGCAAACGATGCTGAGGCTGCTGGCGAATGAAGCAAGCTCAAAGATGCATGCATCAGCAGGTAAAGCTTCAACTGAAGAGGGAGGAGGGGTGGCAGACAGAGCGGAGCGAGTGAGATAGAATGATAGCTGATGGCAAAGGAAGGGACACAGATACAGACACAGACAATAGGGAAAACATACAATTCGATGCACTCGACGGAGATGCAACAGCCACCCAACCAAGTGTTGGTGCATGCAACAACGTTTATGGAACTAACGTTGAAATAATTAAAACCCCTACTTCAATGCAATTGTGAAGAGAAGCGAAACCAACTAATTGGTTTTGCATGAACTCGTGGGGGGAGGTTGGCACTTGGTGGAGAGGTGAGAGCAGGAAGTGAAGAGGAAGGGGATAGACCATACACGAGTACTACACTCACGTAATGTGCCACAAGTGGCATCGAAAATCACGCTACCAATTTGTTAAAACAATTTTGCTGTAAGCGCTAAAATGCAAAGCCCACAACAATTTTCACTCGACTTTTAAACAAAAATTGTATGCGCTAATTTTATGATATAACAGGAGACGGAAACTGAGAAGGGAAAGATTTCAAATTGAGTTGCAGCAATCTCTCAGATATATGCAATTACTGGAACTTCAAATAATGGAGTTGAGCTGTGGAAAAGTCTTTCAAATAAATACAAATTAATTGACTGCAGAGTTAAATTGAAAACCTTTTCACCACAACTAAGCTTGTTACGAGATTGTGGGATGAATTAACTCTCAGTTGTTTAATTTATAGGAATATGATAGAAAAAGTTGCAAATTAACATAGAAATGTAGATAGAAAATTTCAGAATAATAATATAATAATAATATATAAATATATTCAAATAAATATATTCAAATAATACACATTTCATTCAGATAAATTGTGGAGATAGAGATACAACTATTCCAGATCTCCTTATGCCTAATGTTGGAATAACTCAACACACCTGAGAGGCTACTGTGCAAAGTGCCCAACTCAATTAAAATTGTTGAATTCCTGATGACATTTTGGGTGTAAGGGGGACTCCAATATATCTCTCATAATGCCGCTCTATCATTTGACATCCTGCCGGAATGGACACACGTTGAGCCCTCAGTTATCAGATGCAATCCTCGCATTGAGGTTGTTGTTACTTTTGAAATATGTGTGTGGTAAATCACTCAAAACTTTTCAGTTGCGATTTACGAGTAACTGCAAATGACGCCAAATAGTGTCAAAGATTTCAGTTACAATTTTCCTGCATTTCCCGCACTCTTCCCACAGACTTCTCTCCGTATTTGTGGGCAAAGGGAATCAGAGTTGAGGGCAGCATAAAATTTGGCCACAGTCGTTGCATTTTATTATTTATGCACATGTATCTCACAGATACACGTACAAATATATAGATACGATATATATTTATAGAAATATGCAAGCCATAAGTAACTTTTGGCAATATATTACAATTTATTGTGCCTGTCAATTGCCAGCAGGCAAAAAGGAAAAAAATATATTTGTATTCGTACGAGTATTCATAAGTGTATATATATGAATACCACCCGATTCATATTCGTTTCAACTGCATATGCTCCACACTCACTATGTAGTATATGAATAACACTCGTAAGCTAATTTATTCTTTTGAATATATTGCATTTTGATTTCACTTCCAACTCCCAAATATAAACTCACTTTGCCGACCACAAAAAAAATGTGCTTGACTATGAAATTTCAAATTTGATCAACTTTTGTCCCAAGTGGTTATTCAGATTCAGAAGAAGACAACGCCAGAGCAGACAAGTGCCAATTGTAGTACGAAACAAAAGCAGCTTAAAAAGTGAAAAGAGAAAGATACGAGCAATGAGTATTCATATGCGAATACAGCATTCAAAGACTGACAAATTGAAGCTGAAGTGCTACTCTTGAATAGGAGAATGTGCATTATGAAATATTTACTGAGAGACTTATTTTGTTTATTCATCATGAGATATGAAACGATGGGCAATCATGAATCATAGCTGTCGTTAATCTTTCTTGCATTTTCATAAACTAAGTCGACAATTTCGATTCTGAATTAAAAATTTGTATTTTATAAATATTTTTACATAAAGTATTATTTATAAAACAACATTATATAAATCAAATATCGCTTTAAGTTAATTTTATAATTATTCAAGCAATTTATCAGTATTGCTCAGTATTATTCACAAAATGTTATCGTAATCTTCCAAGTTTGATCACTAAATTGTTGAAATTGATTATAACGAAAACTTGGCTTCAAAATATCAACAAAATAATACAGAAATGTTCTTTAGACCGCAGCTAATTAAGATATTGCCAAGATAACAAATTGGTTCTTGGTTTTGAGGCTGCCAGGTGTATTGAGAGATGCAGTTGCTTCATTAAATGGGAAATAGAGACAAAATCGATAGATGAAGTTAATTTATAAGTGGTAACAAGGCTTTGCAACAACGTGTGTGGCATTCAACACGGGCTTGAGCCAATCCGAAGCGAGGGCTGAATGCTTGTCGTATGCTCGTATTTTAGCCAACTCATGTGCAGGTTGTCTGCAAGTGGCTTTTTGACTTTGGGCCATTAACATAAACTTGACACGTTGCCATCCTCGTCGTCAACGCCTCTTGACGTCTTGTCAGCCAGTTAACACTTGGCTACCTGGCTACTTGGCCACTTGGCTATGGATACGTTGAGTTAGCCAAGACATTACTTTTCAGATTTATGATTAGTCACGATTTTGAGAGCTTAAACGGTTTTGGCAACGGCCAGTGCGAAAAGGTTTTCAATTATTTCATTTCTGTTTTCATGTTTTTCTTTATTTGTTGATCAGTTTGTTGTTGTTGCTGTTATTGTTGCTGTTGTTTATAAACAAAGGTAATTTTACAGGCATTTGCGGATTATTGGGCAAACACAGTTGTCGCCCGCCCATCAGCAGCCAATTAGGCCGCAACTTGATTGAATTACGTGGCATGCAATTGTGAGTGCTCCAAACAAAAATTGCAGCAAGTGCAACAACAACAATAACAGCTATAGCAACTGCAACGTCATCGCCATCAGCAGCTGCAGCTGCATCTGCAACCAGACTGCAAACAATTCACGAATCTACATTTGCCTTGAACTGCCTGGGCTGTCTCACGTTTTCAGCCCCAAAAACGTTGCCACTTCATAACTGTTACATACCCTGTAGGCATTTCAAAGTGCCTGATAGAAAGTAAGCTGAGTTGTACACTTGCCGAAATTACTGCTAACTTCAAAGTGATAAATATATTATTAGTTCTTTATCTAGATACATTTAGCAGATGAAACTTCTTATGAAATTCAATGAATTTAGCATCGCATTCATTGCAAATATATGTTTATTTCTACAGGGTATTTTCTCTACTATTGTTGCTTATTCGTAATGTGGCAATTTCTGTGTTGTTTGCAATTTGCAATGAAATGTATTTCCATTTTTGCTATGCCACTTCACATAATTTCAATGAACCACATTTACGTTTGGTTAAACAGACTCGCTTTCTCTCTATCCCTATCTCTCTCTCTCTCTCTCTCTCTCTCTCTCTCTCTCTCTCTCTCTCTCTCTCTCTCTCTCTCTCTCTCTCTCTCTCTCTCTCTCTCTCTCTCTCTCTCTCTCTCTCTCTCTCTCTCTCTCTCTCTCTCTCTCTCTCTCTCTCTCTCCGTTTCTGTCTTGTTGTACTTTTATCTCATCCCTTTTTCAGCATAGCCCACGTTTTCGATGTTGTCCTGACAAAGCCGCAGACATTGGCGGTGCTCAATGCTTGCATGAGTTCTTATTGATGTTGCTGCCTGCTTTGTAGTGTGTGTGTGTGTGGCTTTTGCCAATCTCAGTATGCCACACATGCCGCACACAACAAGCAACACACACACATACTTACACTGAGCCACTTGCACTCCACGTAGCGAAAAAATGAATCGCTGCAATTCAGGCGCAACTCTTCGAGATACGCGTACTTTGCGCTCATCAGACGCCAGTTACAATGGCACAGGAGCCACTGGCACACCCCCTACCAGCCTCTGCACCACCGCCCTTCCGATAAGCAGTCGTAAGCAGTCTATGCAAATGCTGTGCATTCCCTCAAAAGTTAATCCTCTGCGAGGATGTGACTTGTCCTCATCGTAGATTACTTTCAGATTGAAAATGTAAGCCAAAAACAAGAACAGGTTAACTAACTAGTTATTTGTTATAGAAATTAAGGTAGTTTAGCTTAAATTAAAATAGAAGCTAATAGAAACACTTGGCGAGTAAAAAAAATGGAAAGATTTGTTTTCATAAATATAAAAAATGTTGTCAAAAGAATAATATTAAATTTGTATCTCCTGAAGCCAAGTGAAATTTAATTGAACTATAAATATAAACATAAATGTCAATTAACTCGAACTGAGTTAAATGTTATTATTAATGTAAATTAAATATAATTGTAAATTAAAGGTAAATAATGCATGCAAAGACAATTGTCTTAAGTGTAATAGAAACTATCTTCATAATTACTATCTACGTAATTATAGACATATATTTTAACTTAATATATTGTATTTACAATTTAGATTCTAAGCTAAATATAAATAAAATATAAAACGTATTCATAAAATGCTATAAATATCATATTAAGTGGAATTAACAGTAAATAAAAACACAGTTTAATAAATGTTGCAAATCTGAGGTAAACGTGTGATTATTAAATTCTTAAATTAAAATAGAAACTAATAGAAACACTTGGCGAGTAAAAAGATATAGAAAGATTTGTTTTTATAAATATAAAAAATGTTGTCAAAAGAATAATATTAAATTTGTATTAATTGAAGTCAAGTGAAATTTAACTTAACTATAAATAGAAACATAAATTTCCAATAAAAATTAACATTAACTCCAACATATTTAAATGTTATTATTATTGTAAATTAAATATAATTGTAAATTAAAGGTAAATAATGCATTCAAACACAATTGTCTTAAGTGTAATAAAAACTATCTACCTAATTACTATCTACGTAATTATAGACGTTTTAACTTAATATATTGTAAGTATTCACAATTTAGATGCTAAACTAAATATAAATAAAATATAAAACGTATTCATAAAATGCTATAAATATCAAATTAAGTGGAATTAACAGAAAATAAAAACACAGTTTAATAAATGCTGCAAATCTGAGGTAAGCGTGTGATTATTAAATTCTTAAATTAAAATAGAAACTAATAGAAACACTTGGCGAATAAAAAGAAATGGAAAGTTTTGTTTACATAAATATAAAAAATGTTGTCAAAAGAATAATATTAAATTTGTATCACTTGCAGTAATGTGGAATTTAATTGAACTATAAATATAAACATAAATGTCAATTAACTTGAATTCATTAAAATGCTATTATTAATGTAAATTAAATATAATTGTAAATTAAAGGTATATAATGCATGCAAAGACAATTGTTTTAAGTGTAATAAAAACTATCTACATAATTACTATCTACGTAATTATAGACATATATTTTAACTTAATATATTGTATTTACAAATTAGATTCTAAACTAAATATAAATAAAATATAAAACGTAATAATAAAATGCTATAAATATCATATTAAGTGGAATTAACAGTAAATAAAAACACAGTTTAATAAATGTTGCAAATCTGCCAAATCTTAAATTAAAATAGAAACTAATAGAAACACTTGGCGAGTAAAAAGAAATGGAAAGATTTGTTTACATAAATATAAAAAATGTTGTCAAAAGAATAATATTAAATTTGTATCACTTGCAGTAAAGTGGAATTTAATTGAACTATAAATATAAACATAAATATAATTAACTCGAACAGATTTAAATGTTATTATTAATGTAAATTAAATATAATTGTAAATTAAAGGTATATAATGCATGCAAAGACAATTGTTTTAAGTGTAATAAAAACTATCTACATAATTACTATCTACGTAATTATAGACATATATTTTAACTTAATATATTGTACTCACAAATTAGATTCTAAACTAAATATAAATAAAATATAAAACGTAATCATAAAATGCTATAAATATCATATTAAGTGGAATTAACAGAACATAAAAACACAGTTTAATAAATGCTGCAAATCTGAGGTAAGCGTGTGATTATCAACGGATCTGAAATCATTATCAGATGCCACGAGAATGTGATGATTACTCGAATTTATGATTTGCTATTGCTCAAATGGCAATAATTAAACTCTAGCGTAATAACTACTATATCTATAGTATTTACCCCCCGTGTGCAATCAATAAAAATGAAAATACGACATAATCTCAAATGGCACATGGATTATCTGAATAGTAATTCGAAATTGGGTTTCTTATCGGCCAGAGGATTGGGAAGGTGCTAAAAAAAGACCAAAAAGCACTCGAAATTCAATCGTGTGATTAGATTCTCAGTATGCGAACTAAAGGCTTACAGAGGAGCCTAATCGGTTTAGTTGTTCGACAACAGCGAAGTGAAGCAAACGTAGTGCGAATAATGCTAAAGGAAGTGTTATTGATCCTGGCATTAGCAGGCGTAGTCCTGGCTAGGTCTGTGCCAGATGACGATTTTGATCCTTTTGCAGATATTCCATTCAAGATACTCAAGAATTCGGTGAGTAGCCACAGTGCAGATTGTGAATAATACCTGTAACGTTCTCTCTCTCCCTCTCTCTCTCTCCCTCTCTCTCTCTCGCTTCTCACTCTGTTCCCCTGCCCTTTCGCAGGCTCAGCGCATTGAGTCGTTTGGCTATCCAGCCGAATCGCATTACGTGGAGACGGAGGATGGCTATGTGCTCAACATGTTCCGCATTCCACACTCCCCCAAGCTGGACAATGCCAAGGATCTGAATCGCCCGATTGTGTTCATACAACACGGCCTGTTCAGCTGCTCCGATTGTTTCCTGCTCAATGGGCCGGACGATTCGCTGGCCTACAACTATGCGGACAGGGGCTACGACGTCTGGCTGGGCAATGCCCGTGGCAATATCTACTCACGCAACAATACCAAAATTAGTATGAACCATCCCAACTTCTGGTCATTCAGTTGGCATGAGATTGGTGCCGTCGATCTACCCGCAATGATAGATTATATCTTGGACTTGACTGGGCAGAAGGCTCTGCATTATGTGGGCCATTCCCAGGGCTGCACCACCTTCTTTGTGATGGCCTCATTCCGCCCGGAGTACAATGCTAAGATTAAGACCGCCCATATGCTGGCCCCGCCCATCTTCATGGGCAACGTCACTGGGGGCTTGGTTGTTTCGCTGGCTCCCTATATTGGGACTCCGGGAACAGGGTCTGATTTGTTGCAGAATCAGGTTTTCCTGCCCTGGAACGAGGTGATTCAACGCTTCCTGGACACCGCTTGCAGCAATGATCCTTACATACATCCCTACTGCAAGACTCTCGCTCTGATGTGGGGCGGAGGGGAGGGCAATTTGAATGTCACCCTCTTGCCACAGGTGGCAGAGACCCATCCGGCTGGCATATCCACCAATCAGGGCATTCACTTCATTCAAAACCATGTGTCAAATGAGTTCCGTCAGTACGATTGGGGTCCCAAGAAGAACCTGGCCAAGTACGGATCAGAGGTGCCTCCTTCCTACGATCTGACCAAGATCACATCTAAAGTATATCTCTATGCTGGAGCCGCTGATGAGTCCGCCAATCTTAAGGACATTGCTCGTCTTCCCGCATATCTGTCCGATCATGAGTATTTCGAGATTGATGATCCCACCTGGGGACACTTGGACTTTATATTCGCACTCAAAGTCAAGGAAGTTATCAACGATAAAGCAATTGCGCTAAGCGAGAGCTACGATAAGCTGAATAAAGACTAATCCCAATAGAGCTCTTAATCTTATCTGTAATCATTTGCAGTTTACTTAGTTGAGTAGTGGGTAGAAGACGGAGGCGGGAGGCGGGAGGCCGGAGGGTGGTGACATGGGAACAGCTCCTGGGAGCACTGCGACAGTTGCAAGTTGCTGGCATGCTAGCTAATTACGCTGAGGTTCCGGCCTAACTGTCCCGCAGTGAAACTTTTTTATACCCTATAACTATTTGGGTAAGCAGGGTAGCTTTTATGTATCATCAAAATGTTACACTAGATGTCTTGAATCGTTTTAAACTCAACAAATTTTGAATTTTGAATGTTTAGTTTTATTTGCAGGGTATATACATATATTATTTTGTTTTCTATGTTTAATTTCGGTTCTAGGGTATATATTTACTATATATATATGTTTACTATATTTACTGACAGATCTCTTCATCTAAAGCAGCCTATTGGATCTTATCAATTAGTCAACCTTCAATGACTAGTCCTCTTTACAGGGTATCTACAGGTAGCCTACTGTTAAAGTTTGCACTATTTTGTATGGTGTTGACAAACTTTAGAGCCAAGGCACGTGGTTAACAGCAAGTGCAGCTTATCGCCCAGCTTGTTCGCGGGGTGTAAACCGGACAATGGTGGACAAAATTGCAGTAATTAGCGTCTGGCGGTAACGCCCAGCTGTTGCATTTTAGCCTGGCTAATACAGCTGCAAACACGCTTACAACTATAATCTTAACAGTGCCAACTGCAGCACATATGTACAGCATGATCACTTACACTAATGGTATTGAAAATTGATTATTAACTGTGACTCATTAAAAACAAAGTACACGAGTAGCTGTAGATAAACCAAGACAAATATAAATACTAATAAAGTAGACAGTTTAAGCCAAGTGCGAGATAATATTGAATGCATTTGAGGCAATCTAATAAATCATAATTATTTCATGTTGTAGCAGAGCTTATGAAGCAGAAAATTTAAGTTTGTTAGAGGAAAGAGCAGCTAAACTAGAGAAACAACTTAAGCTACAGAAATATCTGCACTTACTTAGTTATAAGATATTGAAGAATATATATAATAGAAAAATAAAAATGTAGATATATAAACAGAGATTAAAAAGAGGGGAAGTAATAATATATTAGTGAAAGAAAAGAGAGGACAACAGATACTAATATAGACACAGAGAGTTCTCTGAGTTGAGATGAGTATAAAAATTGCATTAAAAGTAGCAGAATACAGACAGAAACTGTTACTATTGCCAATAATTTATGCACATATTAGTCACTTAGAAGTAAAGCGGAACTGAAAAATGTTAGAGCAGAGATTAGCAAATTTCTAATGCACTTTTCTGCACGCAAGGAAGAACGGAAATTACAAGCTGAGAGTGCATTAATTAGATGGAATCTGAAGGGAATCGCAGGAGATTAGATGACAGCAACTGCATTGCGTAGGTTGCTGCAAAACCACTCAAAACCAATCAAGTCTCAGCGAGTGGCTTTCGTATTCGAAGCTAAACCACAGACGCAGTGAAGCACCGGAAAATTCATTAATGACAAACTGCTGAAGTGGAAAATGAATAATGCTGATGAGAATGTCGACGCCGTCGGGTCGTGTTCAGGTCGCAAAAGTTCGAGTCGGGTCAGACAGAGACAAGCAGCACAATAACAATTAGAAAATTCATAAAAGACAAACAAAAACAAAAAAGAAAATCCACTACAACGCTCGCAATACTCTCTTAAGACAGGCATATATTTTGCGAATATAATCCTTTATTTTCGGCTTTCAATTTGCAGCAGCAGAGTAAAAGCAACAAATAAAAGCATTGCAAGTGCTGAAAGTGTTCCCCAGTTGGGAAATAAGGCAAACGTTTTTGCGAACCCGCAGAGAAATAAAATCTGTCGTCTTACTTGCCACTAAGTGGCATAGAGTCTTTTGGCTTCTCTCTGTATGCATAATTTAACAGAAGGCATCAAAACAGCGACAAAAAACTTGCGATTTGCGAATTGAAAAATTTCGGTGCATAAAAGTGAGAAATGAAAATGTCCAAGAAAAACAAAAGAAAACTTACAAGTGGCAAATGTCGCAGCGTGTACGCTGCCAAATGTTTATTGTCAAAGTTGCAGCTGGCAAAGTTTACAATTTCTTTGCTCAGTTAAAAGATGCGCATTTATATACAATTTTACATATAATCACTTACTGCATAATATAAACTTTATAAGTAAATTGGAATAATTAAATACTATGTAAACAGTGCAGGCGTCATAATCTAGGGGTTGACATCTTGTTGACACCAAAAGTTTTGCGTTTTGCTTTAATTTTCTTACAATTTGCATATTAAATGGCTTGGAAAACTGTTTTCAATAGAAGATTTGATGCTAACGGACATTCGCAGTGCACATTGTGTAAGCAGTACAACTACTGCTTGCTGTACAGCACAGTAAGCAGTTCGACGTTTGCACGCCAAAGCAGTATTTTTTTCGTATAAGGTTTAAGACTCGGCTAGACTGTATACGATTATCAAAATTTCAGCTTACTGTAGAAGTGTCCGACTAGGAGTTAACTTATACAATAGATTATTTCTTATAACAAAAAGTAAATACAGTGGACACTCCCAAATGAAACTTTGGGGTCTATATCCTACTACTATAAAGCAGTACCTAAACATCCAAAGTAGTAGTTATAAATAGCCAGCGATGATTGTAGTTTCCATTCGAAGATGACATACTCATTATTAGTTGCCATATACTTTGTCAACAACAATCTAATTGGGCAAGTATCTAATTGGACAAGTCAAGGTGATTGAAACAGTTTATTGACACGCTGGGAAAAGGTGAGCATAAAGATAATTGAATGAACATATCAATTTTCAATCAGAGCAAAATCTTATTAAGTGCACAAGAGCCAATCGACCAAACATCAAAAAAGAAAGAAACTGAAGAGGAATGGAAGAGATAAGAGAGAAACAAAAAGAATCTTTACGCCAACAACAAAGGACGGCAAGAGCACGCCCCGCAGCTAATCAGGCTCTAATGGCGATAAATATTTCATACTATATATTTTGGCAGAAAGCACGAGCAGCACAGACACGCCTCATCCGCAGTCTCGGCCACAAGCACAACCTCATCTCCTTCCTCCTCGACGTTTGTACGCTGTGCAGCTTCGGTTTTGATCAGCATCAAGCCAAAGACAAAGGCAGCAACAACAGCAACAACGTCAGACACAATCTTCAATGCGATGGACAATCGTACAGAGGAGGACGATGATCAGCAGCTGCAGGGCGAACAGGGGGGAAGTCGGTCTACCAATTCGCCAGTTGGTCAGCTGAAACTTCAGGCAAGGCCTTTACCTTCTGTCCTCTGCCATTCCGTTTGCCATTTCTGTGTTATGAATCGAAGTCTTAAACAGCTTTTGGGTACGTCATGGGCTGGGCAGCTGCGCTTAAGGATGAGGTTAAGGCTGAGAATGAGAATGAGAATGGGAATGAGGATACGACTGGCTGCCATTATGAGTAATGGGAGTAATGCCTGGAATTTGTTTACTTGCGGCGCTTCATTGCCGGCAAACCAACAACTCCCACACTCCCCACTCTCCGCTCTCCACTCTCCTTCAGTGTGCGTCTCAAGAACATATCTCAAGTGTGCGCTGCGTGTGCTCCATGGATTGCATGTGGTTGCCATTGTGGTTGGCAAACGCACCACAAGCTGAGCTATGAGTAAGCAGACAGAACCACAGTATGAATACGAAAAAACCAACAAAATATAGTTATAATGTATGTATGTATATCATTTATTTATTTGTTTTCTATACATTTATTATAATTCATTTATTTATTTATATTTCTAATCTTATTTACAATATTACAGATTTTTGAAATACATACAAATATTTTTATAAGATAAAATATATAAATTATAAATTTTAAATTTAAATTTAAATATAAACTTAGATTAAACTTAATTTTTAAACTCATTTTTATACTCAAATTACATTTGTAATTATTTTTAATTTAATTATCATAAGAGTTTGTTTTTATACTTGGGTCGACTGCTGTTAGTCGACGTTAAATAAATAAATAAATAAATAAATAAATAAATAAATAAATAAATAAATAAATAAATAAATAAATAAATAAATAAATAAATAAATAAATAAATAAATAAATAAATAAATAAATAAATAAATAAATAAATAAATAAATAAATAAATAAATAAATAAATAAATAAATAAATAAATAAATAAATAAATAAATAAATAAATAAATAAATAAATAAATAAATAAATAAATAAATAAATAAATAAATAAATAAATAAATAAATAAATAAATAAATAAATAAATAAATAAATAAATAAGCTAATTCATTCTATTAATTGCTTTCTAGTTTTACTTAACTTTAGAATTAAAGTTAAAGCTATACAATTTAAATTGTTAATTGATGTTAATTAAATAAGTATATAACTATTCCATATAACAATAATTACCAATGCCTTCTTTTATTTCCATATTTTTCATTAGTCAAAACTTAACTAATTTCTTGACTAAGTAAACGTTAAACAAATATATGAAGAGAAAAGTTATATTAAATACATTTAATATTCATATTTCCAGAGTCTTCTCGGTAGCAACTCCCCCACAATCGCTGAATATTCGTAAAGCAAATGCTCGCTCTCTTCAGAACTCTCTCTTTCTCTGTCGAAGAGAGTCTCTGCGTCTCTTTGCTGCAGCGCTAAAACAAGAATCTTTGGCCTACGGTAGAATTTTGTATGCAGGCAACTTTCTTTGGGGCTTTTCTTAAAAACAACGCGCCAACACGATGGGGGCTTCAGTTAGTGGCCAACACGCGACGCGTTCAGAACGAGCAGCAAGCAACGACAACGGCGATAAACACAGCGAGAACAACGCCAACGAGAGACGTAAGATGAAAGGTAGAAGAGTTGGCCATAAGAATAAAAGTCTAAGATCTTGTGGTTAAGGATGAAAGAACCTTGAAGTGAAGTGAGTGAAGTGAAGTGAGGTGAAGTGCAAGCACAGTGAAAAGCAAACACACACACACACACACTTATACACGCACAAGCAGCAATTTTTTGTTATTGTTTTGTTAATTCTGAAATTGAGTCGCCGCATGTGGAAGCAAAAAACAACAATAAAAACGAAAAAGTAGCCAGCGAAAAGCAAACATAAAACTTAATGGCCAAACACACAAGTGGATAAACTATTAAAACAACAAGTACTACAACAACAACAACAGCAGCAACTACAACAACAACTATACAGGTATGTAACCGTTTGGGATACTTGAGGAGCAGCTGGAGAAGTCGCAGTCTCGAGGAGGAGACTGTAGACTGGACGAGGACTGACCAACTCATTAGCATGGTCATGTCTCCATTTCTCACTCTTCCCCTCCCACTTTATCTCCCTCTTTCTATCGCCGCTTCTGTCGCTCCGGAATGCTCCCATGAAAACTGTCCAAAGAAATTCTTTGCTGCGGTTTTCTTTATTCTTCTTCTTATTCTGCATTTTTTCTTTTCTTTTTGTTTTTTATTTTTTTTTTGTTTTGTTTCTTTTTTTGGCATGCAAAATGCTGATATTTAATAAGTGTTTTCCGTGAGTTTTTCCCACTTTTGCGACGTGGTCGCATTTCAGCTAACAGTTTTTCCTCTTGTATATTCATTTCTTTTTGTTGTTGTTGTTGTTGCGGTTGCGTTGCACAAACACAAACACACACAGAGTCGCATGACTCTCAGAATCTGTGATGCATTGCCTTAGCAGGGGCAGGCGGAGAGGGTCATGCGACTGAAAATGGCTGAGGTTGAGGCAGGCAGACGGCAAGAAGTTGGCAAATTCTTGGCGTTGTTTGTGCAACATGTTGTGGCGTGTTAACGGTATTGTTTACAATGTTAATAGAACCCAGCGTTGGGTGGCAGCTTAAATAAATAATTGAGATGCACAACGACAGAGAACCAAAACGATTCGCTTCGCTGCACACACACACACACACACAAACACAAACAAAGTTAAGGCAGAAATAAAAGCCAAGCAAAACAAATGACTTAGGCAACGAACTTGGACGCAATGCTTTAGCCTGAGAGCTGACGGCGACGGCGGTGGCTTCAGTAGCGATTACTTGCCAGTGCAAAAGGAGTATACATGCGAATCAGCAGCTTCTGGGAGTTCTCACGTTATTCCCGCACTTTCAATTAGTTTAAATAAAGGAACTTTAATTGCCCTCGAGTAATTTACTGTGAGTGAGCAGAAGACGAGGATCACAGGGATACAGGGGGATGGAAGACATTTGTAGATGTACATCAGTGTGTTACTATCCATATGTTTAAGATATATTCAATCTGATTCATTCAAACTATCAATCCACTTGCTCTACTCAATAATTGATTCATTTCTATTCATCTCAACCATATTTTCTTTATGACTACTTAAAGTGTGTTAATTACACTGACTACTAAAAGTACATGCCATACTTTTCAAAGCACAGTAAATAAGTTAAATAACACATAAATCTTTTTAACAGACTGTGAATTATTTAATGTGCAATTTTAATATTAAATTTCTGCAATAATCTTTACATTTTCATTTAGTTTTCAATTTTCGTTATTAGTTTTCATTCTTATGTCCGCATCAACAGTTTCTTTAAATCAAGCTTATCATCGCATCGAAATTACCGCAAAATCTCTACAAATTAAATAATCTATCCAGCAATTAAATAACAGCTCAACGAAAGCCAGAAGACAAGCGAGAGAAGTTGAAAAAGGTCATAGGAAAATATATATTTTTATTAAGCCATAGAGAGAAGATGGAAAAACTAAGCAACTAAGAACTGTTTCCCATTTCTCTCTCTCTCTCTCTTTCTCTCTCTCTCTCTCTCTCTCTCTCTCTCTCTCTCTCTTCTCTCTCTCTCTCTCTCTCATGCTGTCATGCTAATGATGTAAACTAACCATTTAACTGTTAAAGTGCCGACAGCGCCACAAGCTGACAAAAAATGTGGCATCTGTGGGCCACAGCAGAAGATGGTAACCAAAAGCGATGACAAAAGCTGAATAAAAACTTCGACTTTGACTTGGAGTTCGACTTGGAGTTCGAGTCTAATCAAAGCCGTTACAATGGTCACAGAATGCGACTGAGAAAAGTAAGAAACGCACTCGCGAGAATTGAAAAGACAACAAAAGGGTTCCACAAAGACAAAAAGAGTGACATGAGTGTGTGTGTGTGTGTGAGTGTGGTGTGTGTGTGAAGGCGCATGTGAATGTAGGTTGCATTGGCAATGAGTGAAAATGTTCCCGGTAATCTTTTCAGAAATTACCGTTCCTATGTTGTTGTTGCTGTGGTTGCTGTTGTTGTTGTCGGTGTTGACAAAGCGGCAACCAGTTGCTGCTGATCTTTCTGCTGTGGCTGTTGCTATAGATGATGATGCTGCTGCTGCTGTGATTACAGCGCGTTCCTAATGATCATCATTAGATTGCTGCCGCGCACTTGAAGGGTGTTTTTATGGCTAAAACAAGAACAGATGGCAGCGGCAGCTAACGTGACGACATGCAATGCACAGCCAGCCACAGCAACAGCTACAACAACAACAACTACAACAGCAAGAGCAACAGCCACAGCAACAGCAACAATTACTTCAGTAATATTTGATAATGTAAAGCGGAAGCTATAAAAGAAATTGCGAGAGACATTTATGTTACTAGTTAGTTAGTCGCTTCGTTAGTTAGTTGCCTGATTCGTTAGCTAGTTAGTCATGTAGTTGTTGATATCGTTCTAAGCACAGAATTTGCTAATTGCCTGCAATTGACTAGCGGTACTCAAGTATGTGTCAGGGACAGGGGCAAGGTCTGCGACGGAAGCGTCATTAAATTAATGGACCTAAGAGCAATCTGAAGCAGCTGGCGATGCGACTTTGCCACTAATTGTGGCAATGCTTTATGCACGAGTGGCCAAACTAAGAGGCATATTTACCTCAAGGTCAACTTGCAGCCTAATAGGCTGGACAAAGAGTCCGAGTCGGACTCCTTTTTGGCAACTGCCACATCTGATATGCCTAAAAGAGTCAAGACAAAGCGCACCGAAATTCAACTCGAGATAAAACTGCCGTACGTAATCAGATATCGCAACAACAGCAACAGCAACAACAACAACAACACAGTAGACTCGCCATATGAGGCGGGGTTTTGTTTGGTCTCCAGTTTCCTTCTTTTGTGTTGCTGTTGTTGTTGTTGTTGCTGCTGCTGTTCTATCCAAGCAGCACTACACTCATGCGCGGTCACCCAAAGGAACTGGCCAAGGCAACAAGAGTGCAACGAGAGGGGGGCGGCTGGCAGGCAGAGGTTGCTGTGTGGTGCAGGCAGTTCCAAGCGAGCGCACAACAAGCGACTTGCACTGTGCTGTAACAGTGAGCGGAAGAGATGACAACCAGGTGCATGTATCTCGCAGATATAAATCTGGTACGGGAACTATTGAGAAGTGTTCTTCCATATGCAATGTTGCTGTTAGTCATACTATATGTATGTGTGTAACTGTACAAATGTTATAGAAGAAATCAACAGAACTGTTGAGATTTCTTATAAATGCTGCAGTGTTGCTGTTGAAATGTTGTAGAAGAAATTAACAGAAGTGATGAGAATAAACAGAACTATATAGAATAAATAAACAGAAAAGTTGGCAACAGATTTAGATTTATAATTATAAGGAATTATATATTCAATTTACAGATTTGTTAGCAAATTTAACTGATATATGAAGCGTAATACATTTATAAAGATGATAATGTTGATAATAAAATATATAAATAAAATATATAAAAATACAAATGATAATAAAATATATAAATAAAATATATAAAAATACAAATGATAATAAAATATATAAATAAAATATATAAAAATACAAATGATAATAAAATATATAAATAAAATGTTAATAAAGCAAGTTGAGATAATTTAGCCTCACATTGATAGCAGTAGTAAAATAATGTTGAGGAATAATAATGTAAATGCGATTAAAGCTAAACTAATTACAGTTGCTTTTCGAGATGTTGTAGAACAGTTATCAAATTAACAGATGCGTGAATTCGCATCTGATTAAATGCAAGTTAAGCTTCAGGTAGTTTCAAAGATGACGCAGGTTTCGCTTCAGATAGATATAATAATAAATGGAAACACCTTATGTGCTGGTTGCTGCTCAGCAGCCCGGAAGATAATTTCTTTTCTTAGCCAAATATTACTTGCATAAACGTGAGCTATGACTATTCTATGGCTTTAATCTGACATCACATGACTTACAAAGAAACGCAAAGAACTAAAAAGAAACACTCGTTCCACTTATGATTTTTATATCGCATTTCGCACTATATTAAACTCTAAATGGGATCGTAAATATCATAACAGATCTAATATCTGCTATGAGGTGTTTTCATAAGTAATGATCTTGGAAGAATGAAAAACTAGCAGAGATCTAAAAGAATTCAGTTTGAGTGCGATAATAATAATAATTTAGAAAGCTTTCTTTATGCCTAATAAAGAAGACAGATGTTAGAGTATTAGAAGTGTGACTAAATTATAAAGCAAAGCATTGTCAGTCAGTCAACAGTCAGAACAGTCAGAAGAGTCCCAAAGGCATCAGGAATAGTGCTCAACTTGGAACATAACTTGTAAGACAATCATATAAAAAGATTGTTATTGATATTTGGCTTGAGTGGACTTGGCCAGAAGAGTCAAGTCAGTTATTTATCAGAGCTGTCAACGAACTCCATTTATAGACTAAAGGAGCAGTTCAAGTGTGTGTACTTACGTGTGTGTGTGTGTGTGTGTGTCTCAAGAGTCAAGCGATAATAAAAGTGGATGGCACACGCAAATTTACTTGGACAGTTTGCAGTTCTCTAACGGCTCTTGGCCATGTTTACAAGTCGCCTTTGACAAATGTGCCCGGAAATTGTAGTAGAATCACATTCGTGCGAATTCCGAAATGGAAATGGAAATGGAAAATGGAAAATGGGCAGAGCAGGGCTGAGAACTTTGTGGTTGCATTTTGATAGTGCATTGTCTTAGGCATTCAAACAACAACAACAACAACAACAACAACAACAACAAAACGAAACGAGACGAGCATACAACGTACAACGTCTCGATTCTAAGTCGAAAAGTCAAAACAAGTTTGCCGCCTAAAGTGAAGAGCTGGCAGTGAGTTTTGTGGCAGAGGCTTGAAGCTACCTGAGGCACTGATTCGGTCGTTGGCATTGACTGGGAACTTGCAACGTACAGCGGCTGTGCCACAAATCGCATCATTAAATTCAAATGGCAACGAAGTTTGTGCTCCAAGTCTTTTGTTTTGTTTTGGGCTGAAGTCATGATTTATGCTTGATAAATTGAAGTCTATATTAATCGGGGCTGTCATGTTGACAATTTTATTGTAATGCGAACGCGAATCACGATCAGCAACAACAGCAACAACAACAGCAACAACAACAATTTGGCTTAATGACCCAGAACAGTGAGACAGACAAATTTATGGCCAAAGCTAGGAAATGGCCAGTGAACTTAATGCTCTGGTACTTAATGATGCTCAGAACTTGGTCGCTTTGTACCACAGTCATACTTTGACTCTGTGAAAGGTGTGTGTGTGTGTGTGTCTGTGTGTGTGTGTGTGTGTGTGTGTGTCTGTGTGTGTGTGTGTGTGGGTACTCTCTATGAGAGTGTACCTTTCCATTGCAATCGCTTTGTCGTGCTGTTGTTCTAATTTCATTTACTTGCCAACTGACTTTCACCTGCCCAGCTGTAGTTGAAGCCGTAGCTGATACCCATATGCAGGTTCCACTTCCATCCAGCTCTCAGCTCTCCCAGCTTTTCCAGGCCCCAGCCCAGCCCAGCCCTGCGAGCAGCTAATTAAACACAACACGTGCCCAGTGCAGACAATCACCTCTTGCATGCTGGTTGTGCCTCTCCTTATATATAATACCTCACCTCGCAAACTCATGCGTCGCACCTCAATATCTTCTAGCGGATCAAGGAAATTCTATTAAAATTTAACGACAATTACTTGACTGTGGCAAATAGCTAAAGTTGTATAAATGAAGTGAATCCTTTGAAGAATGAATTTTAATTTGAATTTGATAGAAATTATTGGAAATACATGAATTATTATTATAATTATTATTACTATTATTATTATTACTATTATTATTATTCTTATTATTATTATTATTACTATTATTATTACTATTATTATTATAATTATTATTATTATTATTATTATTATTATTATAATTATTATTATTATTATAATTATTACTATTATTATTATTATTATTATTATTATTACTTATCATTATTATTATAATTATTACTATTATTATTATTATTATTATTATTATTATTATTCTTATCATTATTATTATAATTATTACTATTATTATTATTATTTTTATTATTATTATTATTACTATTATTATTATTATTATTATTATTATTAATTTTTTTATTATTATTATTATTCTTATTATTATTATTATTACTATTATTATTACTATTATTATTATTATTACTATTATATATATTACTATTATTATTATTATTATTATTATTATTATTCATATTAAATTATTCTAAAGAGTTGTAGTACTTATTTTAGCAATTTTACAAATAAGATAATAGAAAGATAGATCTAGTTATAAATAAATGAATAAACATTGAAATTTTAGCTTGATTTTAATGCATCATCTCTAAACTTACAATTCGATCTATAAATAATATCTTAAATAGAAATTCAATTAAATTTTCCAGCTTTTATTAGAATTACAACTTACAGAATATGAAAATAAAGTCAGAACTGAGCCATGAATTCACTTAGTTCTTTATAAATATCCGCTTATAATAATAAAATAAAATAATAAAATAAATCAGTTAACCTTACTGAAGTAAGTGCTTCGCACTAAGCAACTTTGACTTGCGTTTGCTCTTTTTGCTTTCTTTTCTTTTCATTTACAACTTCCGCTTGGCCAAAACGAAGAACGTATATAGAAAAGTATAAAGAAGAGCAAAAAGAGCTGCAAAGCATTCGATGCGATCACTGCAATCGCTGATGATGAGGTGCATAAACGACGCCCATTTATTGAGCCCTCGCGGCTCTTTAATAACTCGGGACGAGGAGCTGCCGATGCCGCTGTGGCTTGGATTGATTGTGGCAGACAGAGCTGCAACGATGGTGGGAGGGGGAGGGGAGGCTGGGGAAACATGTTTGCCTGCCACTAAATGACAGGCATTTGTCTGTCTACCTGAAGGGATCGATAGGGGTAGGTGAGGGGAGGGGAGCGGCAGAGGAAGTCGACAGCCAGGCAAAAGTCGCATCAATTGAGTTCGACATGAAAATTGCGCAGTGTAAAGTTCTTTTAAGACCTTAACATGTTGTTGTTATTGTTGTTATTGTTGTTCTTGTTGTAGTAGTAGTAGTTGTTGTTGTTGTTGTTATTCTGTTAGTTGTTGTATGTTCGTAGCATATTTAAAAAGCCACACATGCGGCTGACCAACGTCATAGACAAGTTACGAGTCTGAGCCGCGACTTCTACTTTATGGCAAGGTGTGTCTACGTACTGCCCAGAATGGCCAATGTCTGTGGCCAAATTAGTGGGCACGCGTGGGCCACAAATTGCTTGGCTTACTACAAAAGCAACTGGCACAAATTTCACTCGATAAGGCTGATGAAACATGAAATGGCCAAGTTCGAAGATGAGAAGTAAACAACAAGAAACGCGTGGCCGAGTCAAGTGTACTTGAGAGCACAGTGAATACCCTATAAATAACTACATAGAATTCTTTCTCTAAAGTAAATATACTTCTTCAGAATTGAAGCAATCTGTAAGAAACTGAATACCTCAGAAGTACGTAGAGTATCCAAGTGTCTGCTTACCTAGCTTCATATTTCCAGCTCATTAACTTGGCGAGAGTGTAAAGACTCTGTTAATCATAATCATTTAAATGCGAGCATGCCACTTTCACAGGGTATAATAGAAGACTTCTTTTAATCGCAGTTAACCGAGTTTTCTATTCAGTTCATTCATATGCCACTCATTGAATCCACTCGCTGATTCATTAGCTGACTGCGGCTGGTTTCGATTTCCGATCCGTGTTCTTGGTCAATTTGCAAAAGTGAAAATAGGCCTAGTTGTGCCTCAATCTTTGCATTTACATCTTTTCTATTGTTTTCTTGTGCTCAACTGAGATTTACATAATCTGTGCTTATTATTATCGAGTGGGGTGGGCATCGCTGAAGCTGGCAGTTGGTGAAAGTTTTTTGCTGCAAATTATTACTTAGAACATGCCCAGTAGCCAAGTTGCGCTGATTAGAGCCCAGACTCAGGAGCCCAGTTGTCTTGCCTTTCACAAGTCAACGTGGCAGGCCCCCAAAACAGATTAAAAGCCACAAGATCTGTCAGTGGGGCGTTGCCACTGTGTCAAATACTCAAAACTCAAGACGAAACGAAATGCAACAACAAAAGTATCTGTCAGATACTAGATACAAGTGCCCAATAGTCAATTTATTGTCTTGAATTGATGTCGCGCTTTAGAATTTATTGCTGATATCAAAGCAGTGTCTGTGCATTGTCTTCTGCCGAAGATTTGTGTCCATTGGTTTATGGAACAGCCAAAAGCTTCAACTAACTGGGTTAAATTCTTCAGAGAACAAAGCTGAATGATTGAAGCTACGAAAATTATCGATGCCATTGAATAATTGACACTTCATTTAAGCTCCAATTGTTCTCTCTCATAAATATATCCGTGAACTGACAGTTGGAGATATTTATAAAGGGTATAAATTGGCTAAAAGCTTGACATACGAATAAGTTGGTCAACAGAAAGCAAAAGCACACTAAAGGCTTTAATGTGATAACATTTTCTACTCATTAAAATTATTTCTCATACATTTATTTTCACTGCTGACAATTGCCGAGTCTAGCAGGAGCTTTAATGTGCTTAATGTGCTTTCGCTCAATTTATTATTTTAATCATATGTTTGCCTCGGCAATATGTAATTAAGAATAGCTCTAACAGGCCACCTAATCTATTTGTAACCCTCAATTTCGCATGATCACTTAAAAATCTCTCTCTCTCTCTCTCTGACAAATACTTGCTGACAACATTGAGAATTCTTTTCTATACAATTTCGCTCGACTCCAATCTTTGGAGTAAATCTTAGCAGCGGTTTAACTAGGTTGCTCAAATGCAAATTAAAATTGTAATTTCCTAAACTAATAATCCAAACTGCGTTGACTTTCGCTCCGTAACGAACACAAGAAAGCCATCAAACTTAATTACTTTATTAATTTGCCTGCCATTTCTCTCAGTGTATTGGCAGAGCGTTTGTCCAAAATTATATTTGTTGGGGCGTAATTGTTGGCCTCGTTATGGCACTTGAGCGAGGTTCTTGGACACTTGCGAGACAATTGCTCCCACAGCCTCAGAAAGCGGCTTTCTTTGGTCTTCGCTTTGCATTTGACTTTGTTTTTGCTTTTGCATTTGCTTTTGCTTTTGTCTTTGTCTTTGTCTTTGTCTTTGTCTTTGATATCTCTGTGAACTTTGCAACTGTTGTAATTTATTTGTGTGCCTGCTAACCACACGTTCTGCATACACACCTGTGACTGAGACTGTGACGTTCTACATTTTCCACTCTATGTTTAGTCACCGGAATTATGAGCTTGAGAGCTGCCCCAATGCGAATTGCGTTAACACATTGTAATTATGTTAGCAGCATTTCAGCCTGACAATTGACAACTTCCACAAAGAAAGTTTCACTTACCCTTGACTAAGCTTAGTCTCTCTCTCTCGCTCTCTCTCTCTTTGTGTTGTACCTTCAATCTCTGTAGAGACCTTTTAAGCGAGTTCTGTCTTCAGCTGCAGCCGAAACAACTCCCTTTTCATAGTTCTTCATGGCCCAGCGAACTGCTGCTGTCATGTAACTGGGAGCCAAGTGAATTCAATTAAAAATTCACCACAACACACAATATAAAACTCAACTGTTGTGATTTATTGTGTGAAACCGAGACTGCTTCTTCTATTTTGGCTATTATTTTTGGGATTTGTCTTCGACTCGGTGACTCTGAATTTGACTTTAGCTACTTCTTTATTCGCGTGAAAGTTTCAATTGCTCTGCTCGGGGGCTTGACATTAGGATAATGGCTTGATTAAAAGTTGTCATGAGAACGAGCTGAGCGGAGTGTTTGCCAGAGCATTCCATGAGAGCTCCAATTAAGCGCACTTCTCGAACAGGTCACACTATCTGCCACTCATACAGGGTATAGTCAACTAGTCATTTAGTTTGTGACAGCATTTCAAGAAGATTCACTTGTGTGTATGTTATTAATGAATATGTAAATATATATATAATAGAGTTACAACTTTAAGCTGTTCTTTATTTGATATAAAACTTATAAATAAATAAAAATAAATAAATTGTAATTAAGTATTATATAAGTATTATATAAGATTATTATATTTAAAACAACTATTAAAGTATCTCGCTTGACAGCTGCAACTTATTTGCAGTTCTTATTAGAAAGCTATATTATTTGTAATATTTTTAATATATATCTATTTATATATTTTATTCACTTACAATTCTAGCCTAGTTTTGTCTCTATCTTAGACTATTTTAACATTATTTCTAATGATGCTTTCTGACTTTAATTTAATTTAATTTAATTGCTTAAAGTTTCTATAAGTATAGTTTTATCTCTAGAGTATATATAAGTTTATATAAGTATACTTCTATCTCTAGAGTATCTATAATTCGTATAAGTACCAAGCAATAGCTATTCTTGTTTTAAGTGCCTTGTTCTTCATTTGCATGCAAGTTTGTGGTGCTCGTTGCTAATCACGTTCTTAATGAAAGTGGCTGCGGTGCATGGTCTGTTGGTCTCTTGGTCTCTTGGTGTTTCAGTCTATCAGTCTGATGGTCTGTTGGTCTGTTTGGTCTGACGAGCCATGGCCGAGCTGTGATCGTGTTTGGTTCTATTCTGTTGTGGAGACAAGTCGACGGTTTGCTTCTTTCACTGGCAATGGCAATGGCAATCCCAATGGCAATGGCAATGGCTTTGGCGTTGTTTGATTTTCACGTTTGTTTATTTGTTTGTTTGGTTTTTCGCATGCAACCTGACTGAGAATGAAACGCGAGTCCAAGTGTGGTTCGTTCTGCTTGATGCTGTGCTGATTCTGAGTACCAGTTTCTTTTACATCTTCCTCTTCCTCTTCTTTCCCTCTTTCGTTTTTGCACCAACTTTTTCTTCTTAATTTTGTTGGCATTTTTTATTGATTAATATTATTTATACCTGTGTTTCGTGTCGCGCGCTGATTTCATTTGATAAGCGACTCCACGCTGCCCCATTTCTGTGCATCAATTCATTTAGTATTTTATGTCTGCTGACAATCGAAGAGCAGAAGTTATTAAAATGATGAGTTTGCTTCATAATAAATCGAATTTATGTTATTTAAAAAGTAATATTATTACTTTAGAGAGTGTAATCAGAAGAGAGAGAGAAAGAGAGACAGATAATAACCTCTCCAGAGTGCAACGATCTACGATTCCATAATGTACATAGCAATAATTTTATCTAATATCTAACAACTTTTTTGTTGGATGCGTCACAAGCTAGAAACTGGAAACCAAATGAAATTCACATTAAATGACTTTTGCTATGGGGAAAACAACAGTTAAAATCCCCATTAAAAACAGTTAATGTTTTCTATAAGCTCTTTCATCTGCAGGTTAAAGCTGCCGTCAAAGACGTACAACAAGTTCAGAAGTCTATTGAAACCTCCGTCCGCTTCTCTGTTTCTCTGTTTCTCTGTTTGGCTAAATTATGTGATTTGTATACAAGCACTTTCTGCATAAGATGAAAACATTACCAGCGAACTTGGCTGTCTTGGCAGTTACCTGAATTGAACTCGACTTAAAGCCCCTCTCAGTCATTCCGTCTCACTCTAACTGACTCTTTCTATTAATTTTGTCTTACAGCGTTAACAAATTTGTGAACAAAGCGAATACTCGAATACTGTATGCCTGTATCAGTTGCTCTCAATGCTTAGACAATAGTGCGGGTAATAGCAACTAGTTTAATTCGGTTTATGACGCCAGAGCATGAGCTGGCCTCCAGTTGCCGGCAGACGACTCTTCGATTCGCTTGTCATTGGAAAGTTGCCGCTGCGTGACACACATTTCACGCATTAGACGACCCCAGCTGGGAAGTTGCAACTGGCTTGTTGCCTCCTCAGGCGGAAGATAGTGCCGAGTGGTAGAACCACAGCTCAGAGGCCCCCAATCCCGACAACTCTCGTTGCTCTAGGCAAGCAAAGGAGTAACTGAAGAAGGAGGAGAAGAGAGAGAGAAGTAGCAGCAGCAGCAGCAGTAGAAGGAGGAGGAGAAGGAGGAGCTATAAGTGTGGCAAAGATGACGCTCCGCTTAGTCAGCATATTATCTATGGCATTACTTTTCGTATTGCCCGCACAGCTGGATGCATTTATCACGCAGAATACAGGTGAGCTAACAACGGTAACGTGCGTGAAAACTCTGATAAAACAAGAGTAGCGGATGGGGAAATGTGTTCAGTTTCAGAGTCGAAGCTAGTTTGGTTCTTACATGGGAAACTGTTTGCAATATTAGAGAGTATTATTATTTAATATTATTATTAATTATATTATTATTATATTATTATTATATTATTAGCATTCGTTGAGGAAAACTTAAATATCTTGAAGAATATTATTATCTTAGTTAGTCAAATCAGAATTTAATTAATAATAATAATAATAATAATAATAATCATTTACTAAGGAGTGAAGATCTCAGCTTCAGCAGAGAAATCTTTCCTGCTTAACTGATAGTACTGTTTCCAAAGAACTTATTCTCTTTATTCTAAACATATTCAAGTAATATTTCCACTTCAACTCCTTCATTCAGGATGCCACCACAATGGCACTTGGTATGCGGACAAATCGGTGGTGCCCAGCATGGAAAAGTGCCTCAACTGCCAGTGTAATCGGAAGACGCTCGTCTGTCGCCTGAAAGTATGTCCAGAGATGCCAATGCCACCTCCCAGAGGTTGTGTGGTTGTCCAAAAGAAGAACACCTGTTGTCCTTACCTATCGTGTGCTCGCTTGGATGCCTTCTATAAGATTCCCACCAAGCGTCGCATCATCGCCTACCTGGATCACTACGAACGCGAGTCCATCGATCGAGTGGTCAATGATAATATGCTACAAAGACGCTCCGATGATTCGGATGTTGATCTATTTGGTGAGTGAATGAAATATGATTGTTATCGATATATATACTAAATATAATAATGCTATTCTTTCATTAGTTTGTGTGAAGAATGGAACGGTGTACAAGTCGGGATCAGCGATGTCCTCGTCGAATCTGTGCAGCTATTGCTATTGCATAGGTAAGTGAAAGAGACAGAAAGGCAGCAGTGAGAGCTGACTTCAGAGCGTGAGAACAGATAATGATAATCACTAAAGGGAACAGTTCTCACAGCATGTGAGCGAGAGCAATAAGAGAGGATAGGTAACAGTTAATGGGCACAGTTCATACGAAAACTGTGTAGGAACATAATATGAGAACAGTAAGTGTGAACAGAAATGGTTGGCAGATATTAATTAAGGGGAATCAATTAGAGGAACTGTAAATGCGAATGTGAATATAAAATAATATGAGAGCAATAAGAGAGGATAGGTAACAGTTAACTGTAACTGTGTAGGAACATAATATGAAAACAGTAAGTGACAGAAATGGTTGGCAGATAATAATTAAGGGGAATCAATTAGGCATGTGAATATAAAATAAATACAATATATTAAAAAACTAATGGCAACTGATATTGAAAACAAGTGTAAGGACATTTAAACGAGTTAATTTATTGAAGTAGGTGATTGAAATGTTAACATTAAGAGGGGAACAGTAAATGGGCAGACATAATGGGAGAGAGTTAATAGTCTAATAAAATGTTAGCAGCTGGAAGTAAAGTGCAATCATTAGCGGAAGAATACAATGGGAACAGTTTAAGGCTGTAATTGAAAGAGAGCGAGAGAGAGAGAGAGAGCGAGCGAGAGTGAGTAAGTTAATGCCAGCTGTTTTTCAGTAATAGACTGTGAGATCTAATTGGATTCAGAACATTGCTGAGTTAAACAATATGAAAGTTAACAATAAATGGAATTATTTAGTAAATAGAAGCATAAACAAAAAACTATTGGCAATGACAACATCATAAACTCATTTTTATATGCGATAAATTAATCTCTGAACTATCGCTTACACCTCTTCCCTCTTCAGGTGGAACCGAAAAGTGCGTGAAGCCCAAGTGCATGTTACCAGTGGAGGGTTGCAAGCCGATCTTTGTGGACTCCACTTGTTGCCCCGTGCGCTACGATTGCAGCAGCAAGACCTCTGGCAAATCCTCGCAGGAGGTGCGTTATCGAAAGACATCGAACAAGCACTTCCAGCGGATGTCACAGCGACTGCAGAGGAATCGAGGCTGCACGGTGGGATCACAGTTTTACGCGGAGGGGCAGAAGATGCGTTCGGATGCGGACAAGCCGTGTGACATTTGCTTCTGCATACGTGGCTCCCGACGATGTGCGCCCAAGAAGTGCTCCCCAGCGCTAAAGAACTGTATTCCCGTAGTGCCCAAGGGACAGTGTTGTCCCTCTAGCTACGATTGCGGCAGTCAGCGGGATTATCGACGTTCCCAGAGCTCCCGACAGTTCAATCTCTATAATCTGCTGTTTGGAAAGGAGGAGCAGGAGGCAGAGGCAGCAGCAGCAGCGGCTATGATGCCACAGAATGCCTTGGCAGAGCATTATCCGTTGGACCGTCATCCCACAAAGGCCTCAGTGGGAGATGCCCTCCATGCGAGCAGTGAGAAGAGCATTCTGGATACTTTGAGGGAGGGACTCGAGTTCATCGATGGCAACAACAATCAAATGCTGGCCAGCAACATGGATCTGGTGACAGCAGCGACGCCTATGCCCATCTCAGAAGTGGGCGTGGCAACCGCTGACATCAGCAGCACCACAGAGCTCAGTTTCTTTGACCTACTCTTAGGTCCCAGCACGGAAAACGAAGTCAAAGTACAGCCGGAGTCGACAACTACAAAGAAACCCTTATCCTGGGTAGATTTACTGTTGGGTCCCGACGAGGAGGAGCCCGTGCAAGCATCCTCAGTGGTAACTGAGTCATTTCTCGATGCCAGCACCGCCTTAGCTCAACCAGAGGCGGAACCAGCCGTGAGCAGCACCACCTTGAGCAGCATTAAGCGCTTTGCGGATGACTTTAATGATAAATTGAGCAGCGGGGAGATTGCTGTAGGTGAACTGCCAGCGGAAGCACAACAAATTGTGCTCAGCAACTCAGGGAATTGGGCAGGATCAAGTGAAGCACCAACTGGCACCACAGCGAAGCCACCACCCGACTTATTTAACGTGCTCTTGGATGGTTTATCCGATATTCTTGATAACAATGTGACATCAACAACCACCACGACAACAACTAAGCAACCCACCCACCAACCCATAAAGCATGCACCACCCATGTTCCGTCCACTGCCGAGCCATAAACCACTGCACAATCGCATCAACTCGAAGCTCGCCAATCTGACGGTCACTCCACATATGGTTGTGGTTACTAGTAAATATGGACAGCCCGTGACCTATAGAACAATGCCTAGCAGCACCACCAGCAGCACCACCAGCAGCAGCAGCACCACATCAACCACAGCCACAACAACGACAACGACGACGCCCAGACCAACCACAACAACAACGAGACCCACAACTACGACAATCAAACCGAAACCCAAACCGAAGACCACTCGACGCACCACTGCACCAACCACAACGACAACCACAACGACAACTACAACGAAACCGCCCACAACCACGGCTCGAACCACTGTCCGAACCACCGTCAGAACAACCGTTAGGAGCAACTTGAAGCCTAAGCATCCTCCGCACTTTGTAAGCTCCCCAAAGCCGTTGATCATCAAAACGAATCCGACTATTTTGGAGGCAGAGCCACTGGACGAGAATGACAGCACCTCACCCACTTTGCCACCCAGTTTGCCCAACCTCAAGATCATACCCTTCCTGCCCACGGATGCCGTGAACACAGCACCCAAATCGCAATCCCCGAGCAGCTACAACAATCCCAGCAACTATTATCAACAGTCGATAGCCTCCGATAAAATGGATATCGATTACGATTCCAGCTATGATGAAACCGCTGCACATTATCCGTCGATAACCTCAGCGTATCCACAGCAACAACCCAACGACAACAACAACCACAACAACAACAACAACGATCAGGCTGCCTACAAATACAAATTCAATGTGGAGGTGCCGGCAGTTGAGCCACCTCCTGAGCCGGTGGTGCATCTGGGTGGACAATACGAGGGCAGTGCTGACTATGTAAAGTATGATTTCGAGCAGCAGGTGGTGCCACCAGCACACAGCGGCTTCTCACCACCCACCGAAACTGAAGGCGGCTTCATGCCCAAGGAACCGCTGGTAATTGATGGCGAGATCCTGCAGGATCATGTCACAGCCAATGTGATCCTCGCCATCGGCGACAACTATCACGTCACTCAACATGGTATTGACATAACAACGGAGTCGAGGGACAATGACACAGCATCATCCATAGGTGAGTGGTGCAGATCTTTTAAAGGAAGCAAAGTTGGAGTAGGAAAGTGCTTTAAACTGCAAAAAGATTATCAGGAATACAACAGCAATAATGATCTTGTTAAGTTAAAGGAAAGCTGCTAATTATTATCTAGTATATATAGTTGAGTTGAGAAACTTATCATGCTATTTCTGATAAAACTTCTATTAGATTTAAGCAGACAGTTTGCTTAAAAATTCCTTTAAATTTGCTGGGGAAGATTTAGTTGCAGTTAAAAGCAATGAAACTCTTGCAATCTTAGATACAAATTTGAAATATTTTATTAATTAAGTTAAAACACTAATCTAACAAACTGCATTAATAGATTAATTTTGATATTTATTTTAGTTTAGTAATCACAGTAATATTTAAATATCATTTATATAAAAGCATATATTATTATTATCAAATAATATTATTATACTCTTGCAATCTTAAATACAAATTTGTAATATTAATTAAGTTAAAACACTAATCTAACAAATTGCATTAATAGATTAATAATATTTTGATATCTATTTTAGTTTAGTAATCACAGTAAACTCTCGCAATCTTAGATACAAATTTGTAATATATTATTAATTAAGTTAAAACACTAATCTAACAAACTGCATTAATAGATTAATAGTAGTTTGATATTTATTTTAGTTTAGTAATCACAGTAATATTTTAATATCATTTATACAAAAGCATATATTATTATTATCAAATAATATTATTATACTCTTAGATACAAATTTGTTATATTAATTAAGTTAAAACACTAATCTAACAAGCTGCATTAATAGATTAATAGTATTTTAGTTTAGTAATCACAGTAATATTTAACTATTATTTATATAAAAGCATATATTATTATTATCAAATAATATTATTATACTCTTGCAATCTTAAATACAAATTTGTAATATTAATTAAGTTAAAACACAAATCTAACAAACTGCATTAATAGATGAATAGTATTTTGACATTTATTTTAGTTTAGTAATCACAGAAATATATAAATATCATCATAGCTACTTCAAGTTTTTTGTAGCTTCATAAATATATGTATTTAAATATCATTTAAATAATTTTTTTTATTATCAAATAATATTATTATAGCCCTTTCCACAGTCACTTTGAGATGAAACTATCTAATCATTTCCTGTTTCCACAGAAATCACAACACCAGATCCCTTTAAAGATGTCATACACACCGAAATGTCGCCCACTCTGGACACACTCATTGTGGACAAGCAGCAGAAGAAGCCAACGCAACAGCAGCAACAGTTGCAGCAGCTGCAGCAGTTGCAGCAACAACAGCAGCAACAGCAGCAACACATTGAGAGCGTCAGTTACAGCATCAGCAACTCTGCAGGGCCCAAAGCAACAGCAGCAGCAATAACAAAATCGACGACATCAGCACCGGCATTAATAACAACGACGACAGCAACTACGACAACAACAACAGCAACAATAACAGAACAAACGTCGTTAATAAACAACAATGAAATCAATAAACTGGACGCGTTGCTGAATGAGTTGCTGGGCAGCGTAGAGCACAGCAGCAGCAGCAGCAGCACAATTCCGCCCTTTAAGACATTGCCAGCGGGCACAACAGCAACGAGCACAGCAACAACACCAACAACAACAGCAGCAGCAACAACAGCAGCAACAGCAGCAGCAACAGTAACAACAACATCAACTGTGCGACCAACAGCGACAACACGTGGCAATAAGAAGGGCAACAAAACGAAAAACAAACCCGCAGCTGGCAATAGACGCAACAATCCAACGACAATGACAACCAAACCCAGCAGAGGCAAAGTTCAACAGGCCACGCGACGAGCTCCCGCCAGCAGCAGCAACAACAACAGCAACAACAACAGCAGCAACAACAACAGCAACAACAGGAACAACTCAATGGCAGCCACAGCGTCGACAAGTGTTAAAGCCAAAGGCACAGCAGCAACAGCAACTACAACGCTAACAACAGCAATTGCAAAGCCAGCAGCAACAGCAACAACAACAGCAGCAACAGCAACAACAACAGCTGCTGCAACAACAATAGCGACAACAACAACAACTGTGCGTCCATTTTTAATGTCACCGTTCGACAAATTGCCCTTCATGAATGCCAGCTATGAGGTGAGACCGCATATGTTGCAGCCACAGCAGCAACTGTTGCTGGAGTTGCAGCAGCGACCGCAGCAATTCCATCATTATCAGCACGCGCCCAGCAGCAGCACAACAACAACAACAACAACAACTTCTGCTCCCGTTGTGGCAGCAGCTGATACAAGTTCATTTGGAGGCAGTGGCAGTAACAGTAACAGTGGCAGTGGCAGTGGAAGTGGCGGTGGCGCTGTAGGTGGCGCTGGGGGCACGGTTGGTGGCGAGAGTTTAATGGACCCCACGGGCATGCTAAAATTAGCCGGCTGCAACATCTACGGACGCATGTATCGCGTCGGTCGCATTATAGTCGAATTATCCAATCAATGCCTGGAATGCAAATGCACCGAGGTGGGCGTCAAGTGTGGCCCATTAGACTGTTAATTTAAGCCGCTTTCCACTCCCCTTGTCTGTGTTAGCTGACCCTCTCTTAATTTTAGTTCTTAATTTATGCATTTAACATTTAGTTAACATTTAGTTATAGAAGTACACCTAGCCGATCTAGATCTAGAATATTAAGGGGTAACTTCAACTCTATCATTCGAGCATAAGTTGTATTATAGACATTTAATATAAATTAATTATGTTAACAAAACAATCAACACTACAAAATGCATTTAACACTTAATTGTACTTAATTGAGTTTAAAAAAAATATTTAATATTAAATAATTGTAATTTAAAACTCTGAAATAAAACATTTAAGAATGAACTTACATAAACTATGAATTGTGTTTTATTTTACTAGAAGAAGAAGAAGAACTAAAGTTATTATTTATTTAGCTGAGTTGACTTGGCCAATTGCTGAAAGACTAGAAACGAGCTCTAGATTTTCTCACTCGAATGGAAAATGTGGCGAGCAGCTTTTCTATTGCAACTAGGATTAAATGTCAAGGTTTTCAGCTCTTCTATTTCGCAGGACAGTTATCCTATTACTTCTCATCTGTCGAAAGAATAACTGAAATGGAAAATTATTGATTTCCGCGAATTAATTTGGCAACACTCAAAGCTGCACATTAGATGTCAAAGTGTCGAATAGAAAATTAAATGGAAAACAACAACATTGAAAACTAACATAAATATTTAATGAGCTATTGAACGAGAGCTCTCGATTGGCGGCTAATTAGCTGAGAATTTGCGACAATGTCATAGAGCTGGAACAGAAGCAAGAATAAAATCGATTTCGAGGTGTAAATAACATTTATTCAAACAGTTGTTCACTTATATATAATACAATAATAATAACGATAATTATGAGTAGCCCTGCCTACAAGTACGTGACCATAAACCTCACTCGAGTTGCCAAAATATGAAACTGGGACAGCGGGGACAGAATGATGAAAGAGATTGTAGAATTCGCTTGTTCCGGCGACTCGTGAGGAATTCACAATTGCTTAAGAACAATTTAAAGCTAATGACAGTGCGTTTATTTATAGACATTGGAATTAATTAGACATTACGCACTTCGAGTATTCGAAAAATGCCAAGTTGTTGCTGTTGTTGTTGCTGTTGTGGATGTGCGCTGCAGCCGCCGATAGAAGATGAAGCCGCAGAGGAAGCCAGCCTCAATGCCTCCCAGGTGCGCCTCGAGACTAATGCGAGGATTGCGATTGTGATTGATGCTAAAGTGATAGACTGTGAATGCCACATCGCTGACAAACAATATCAAGATGACAGCGATGCGCACAAAGCGATGCGACAATTGTGAGAAGTTCTACAAAGGGAAATCAAAACAAAAAAAGAGAGGAACATTTTGAATTGCGGTTGCAATTTCGATTTGGACACAGTTGACTGACCAAAACCAGGTGCGGCACATGACTGCACAGCAGCGCATAGACGCCCGCAGAGGCGCCCAACAACAACAGCTCCGGCTGCCACCAGGCATTGGCCAATGCCCCACAGATGCCGCCCGCTATGTAAACCAGGCCCACACGACAATGACCCTGCTCCAGTTCCAGCCAGATCCCAATGAAGCACTGACAAATTGCGAACAAAAAAACAAATACAAATAGTAAAAGAAAACACTGAGAGTGTGGCTCATGATTTAACTCACCTGAAGACACATATTAACACTCAAGTGCCAGGCGTCCGCGTGGAGCAGCATGTAGGTAAAGTAGCGCCAATACTCGTGGCATGACTCCGGCCTGTAGATGAGGCGCCGTTGCATGCACTCATTGGCAATCAGATGCAGCGATATCTGCAAGTGTGAGCAAGCAACAACATTGACCTTAAACCCATTACACTGAGCAGCAAGAGTGGGATTTACAATTAATGTTTATAACATCTTCATAAGCAGAACCTCACATATTCATTGTGCAGCATTGAGGTAAATAATGTTGTAAATTAATAATAAGTTACGTTAATAAATAATAAGTTAACTTATTTGGCAATTTACCTTCAGCTCAGAGAATATTATTATTAGTTAAATGAACTCACTGCAGCGCACTCTGATAAGCCCAACGCTTTGTTGCACAGTGTCAGCGATCAGCAAAAGAATTGAGAGAAGCAAATGGATGCCAAGCAATCTGTCACTTTCGCTCAGCGGCCAAGTGTGAGATATCCCAGTGTGAGTGCGAAGAGCTGCCACACAAATGTTGAGGCGCTGTCAGCGGCAACATCTTGGCATCTTGAGGCAACAACACCAAAACGGTGGCAGCATGCATCACACCAAATATGACAAATGCCAGTTGCAACATTTTAAGTTGTCTGCTGACTAAAATGGCAATAAACTCAAGACACGTCGCTTGTGATTGTGATTGTGATTGTGATTGTGATTGTGACTGTGATTGGGATTGAGATTCGAGTTCGAGATTGTGTAATATGGAATGAATATCGTTTTGTGGGCTGGGTTCAATTAACAACAGCAACAGCAACAGCAACAACAACAGCAATGATAATTAACAACAATCTCAGCATTACTGTGCGTAGTTAGCAAACATTTCAAATATTAGACGTGCCACAAAATGGGTCGAATCATGTGTGGGGGATGCAACAGCCACAGGCCGGCACAGGCACAGGCACTTGTGAGACTTCCCAGGTGGGTGAGTGGATGGGTGGTTAGGGCAAAGACGTAACTCAATTGCTCCACTTGCTTCAAAACAAAACCCAAGAGCTGCAATGAATTGGAACACTCTCGCAGTCAATGTGGGATTCAAAAGGGGGCAAAGATACAAAGATACAGAGATACAGAGATACAAAGATACAGAGATACTTTATGAGAAGTGTAATCAATGCATTAGCAACTCGCAGGTGAGTTGCAGTTGCCTTTCATATATACGTTTTGTTCATATTACAAATCTTAATCACACAACATAAGCGAAATTAATGAGAGTGCAATAAGAATTTTAGCTTATGTTATTTATCACTTTATGATTTTTGAATCAGTTTTAATTTACATTTTAATACTTTAATATTATTCATTCTTTTTGTTTTATAACAGAAATGCACTCTTTGCTGTTCACTTTCAGTTGCTTTTTAATTAATTTCCTCTTTATCATTTAGCAACTTGCGTAACAAAGTTTCTAAAACGGTGACCGCAACTCAAAGTCAAGCAAAGTGAGTCTCCACATGCAATCAACAGTTTTATAATTGTTGCTTAACTTTTCCTTTTTATTATTTATAAATACACCTTTAAAGAATTATCGTGAAAATTACTCAGCAGCTATTTGCAACGCATGTAAGTGATATGCAATTAGTCTTTGTTTCAATAGCACAAATGCTGATTAAGAATTCAACGAGCTCATAAGCCTCCTAAAATAAATCATTCAGGTTCAACAGCTGATAAGCTCACGGAACGTGCTTCAGTAAAAAATTGAATTCATATCGAAAATGATTCAGTTGGGCTTCCTCTGCAGCCAGTAAAAAAGAGAGAACGAGCAAACAAATAAATAAGCATTCGGTTGAAACATAAACAAAAGTGAAAGGCAAAAACAATTGTTAACCGCAAGTGGCGCTAGAATATGCAGACAAGTTATAAATATTGATTCGAATATTCAATTCGTAGAAAAGAATACTAGAGAGAGATACACAAAACATTTAGCACAAATTATGTATACGCCGCATCTGCCCTGCTGTCGACTGGGCAATGTGAAATGTGGAGCGCGTGCATCGTGAATGGGGGGAACTACCTGTACAAAGCACATCAACAATATGAACCAGGGCACTCGCCATTGACGTTGTCGCTTCGTCGAATGTGTCGCCGTCAAATCATCAATGAATATTTTCTGCAACGGCGCAACGCGGGCAGAAGTTGGCAGCAACAATCGGGCATCCTTTGTGTCCTTGTTGCTATCACTGCGAGCAAGTGACATTATGGCACACACACACACACACACACACGCTCACACAATGTACACACACTTTTAATTCGTCACAACAAAAATTCTTAAATGAAACAAAAAAATTGAACGAAGAACGAACGCGACGTCCGCTGTGTTAAGCGCTTAACCCACGACTACAATACACTACACCCAACCCAAAACAGCGCCCACCTATCCAACAGCAGCGCATTGTTGTTATTTTCATTTTCCTATTGTTGTTGTTGCTGTTCTTGCTCGTTATGTTTAATTCGCACACGCATCGCATCGAATCCATCGATCGTTTGTTTGATCATTCATTGTGATTCAGTTGAGCGTTCAAAAACACAAAAAGTGCTGCATACTTTTGTGCGACAGCTTAAAAATCAATTTCATTGTTTGGTGTGTGTCTTCGCTAGATGAATAAACTCTGTTCCACTTTATGCATTTGCAGTAATTTAACTTAATGCAATTATAGACGAAGACAGCAATTTTATTATGTAAAACAAAAATATAGTAGAGTGGTAACTTCACTATAGAGAAGTTCAACAATTGGCACTGATATAAACTTACTTACATACATGTAATGCTGTTATGCCCTTTGCAATCTGACAGTGAGAAAATTAACAAAAATTTACCTGAATTCTTGAATGTTGCTGCACGAAAAATGCAAAAGAATATAAAATAATGAAAGTGAAAAATGCTGTGAGTATTTTACAATTTCTTGCCATTTTTTCACTCTAAGAATTCAATTTTAAATGCTTGAAAAGTATTTAAATGATTGAAAAGTATGAATATCTAAAGAAAACGTAAGTATTTCTGTTCCCACATATCATGTCTTCTTGTTCGGAGAAACTGAAAGCAGTCATAATTCAAGTAACATTAATCTAAGGAATTACTCCAAGTTAAAAAGAGAGTATGGAGCATCTCTCAATTACACAGAAGCAAATATATTAATTCTAAAACTCACTTATATACTTTAGGCATTCTCTTGCAATAACTAAATGAGTTTGTAGACCTTTTTTATTGTGGCAGCGGCACATTAGCAGCTGCAGCATCGATGCGAATCACATCCTTGGCATTTGACATTTTGCTAAAATCAACAATTTGCCAGCGAGTTGTTGCATTCCTAAGCTTGCAACAACAACAATCGCAACAGAAGTCAAAATGTTTACACGAAAAAGTTGTCGTTCCATTGGCAGCGTCGTTATCGTTGTCGTTGTCGTTGTGTGGTGAAAAGCTTTATTGGATTCTCTCTCAGACATTCTCTCTCTCTCTCTGTGTCTCTTCCTCTCTCTCTGGGGCAGGACACGTGGCTGGGTTAGAACCGTGGCGTGGGAGACGCCTGTCAGCACCGTGTGGCGTCGTTTATGAATGGCTTTCAATGAAATATTTATGTAAGAAGCCATTAAAACCGCTAGAGAGACCAAAACAAACGAAACGAATAATTATGTAGGGTCAGTCAAAGAGTTAAGAGTTGAGTTCAGGTTGGAAAAGGAAGGGGATGCGGCAAATAAGATATACACAAGTTGCAGACCACACTCAACTTTCACATTGACTCGAACGTTAACGCAAACGCGCAACGAATCATTAAGGGGCACCTACCTCAAGGCTACGTGCCACAACAGCTCCAAAAGGTCCACTGCAACCACAGCAACAACGACTACAACAAATTAGCCGAAAAAACGCTGTAAACTGTAGCTGCTCAGTTGATAAGGCCAAAACCTAGCCAACTGGGCGAATCTTATCTCGGTTTATAAGCTTCGTAGCTTATTCCCTCGACTTGCCGCGAGCTCTTCTCTGCCAGAATCCTGCAGGAGCAGCTACACTATTGGCTGTCGCCTTGGGGCAGCAGCTTAAATGCACAGCAGCAGCTTTGAGCAGCTTTAAAGCTGTTGTGAAAGCTGTTTCCCATTGCTAGAGCAGCTAAAGATATTTTCAGAAATCAACAAATATTATATAATTAATGGGTTCCAGAAGCTAAAGAAGCTTCAAGTGACTTTAAGGCTTATTCTCATATTATAGCCATATAATCAGAGATCAGAAGGAAGTAGAGATCGAGAAACTATAATTGTCAAATTGCTCAAATGCAAGCAAATTGCTAGCTCAACTGTAAAAAGCGAATGTACATTAATTATAACAATTAATTACCTTCAGACAAATCAGCCGAACTTCTGGCATAAACCAACAGGCTCTCTAATTGTGGGTAACAAAATCAAGGAAAACCAATACGCAGTTTTGGCCAAAAGTCTGCTGGTAAAGGACTGTAATTTCAGGCTATGCAAAGAAACATTTAGCAAATCTTTGCGCAAAATCTTGAGCAAACAAACTCATTACTCGAACGAGGAAAAGTGGGCGGAGTTGGCCGTTGATTGAGTGACTCACTAACTGACTGACTGACTGACTGACTGACTGAGGAGCCGTCGCTTGGGCGTAGGATAGGGGCACAGGCAGAGGGGCGTGGCTGTGCGTAGCTGCCTATTGCGGTTACAGTTTATGACCGCAATTTTATTGATACCGCCAGTGGGAGCAAATAAAGCGGCAGCCCCGCTTCCGCACCCCCCCTTCTCACATTACCCAACGAGCCTATAAAGCGCCGTGTCTAGTTTCGGTTAGTTGGCAAAATTGGGGAAGATGTGAGCCGAAAAAAACGAGGCGTGTTTATTACCAGATATCTGCAATGCAATAACAATAACTACAAGCGTACTAAACTAATGTGCTTGTAAAATAACATGAGGTGGGGGGAGAAGCGAGTCTGGGGAGCACACAAGGATGGGGGCTATCAAAATGTAAAGGCAGCAAATGATAGAGCCGCTTAGACGCAGCGTCAAGATAAATCTATTTTACAATTTTTGCATGGCAAAAGGAGGCGAGTTGCCTAGTCAAATATGTAAGCAAGTATTGCCTAAGTGCCATTACAGTTAGTTATGTGTGTAAGTATGTGTGTGGGTGTGTGGGTGTGGGTGTGGGTGAGGGTGTGTGTGAGAGTGTGTGTGTGTGGTCTTAAGGCGTGCAGAGACATAAGCTTCAAAGCTGCTGCTTTACTCGTTTCGGGCACAACGTGTGTGTGTGTGTGTATGTGTGTGTGTTCGAGATATATATATATATATATGTGTGTGTGTATTATTTTGTGTGTGCGTGTGTGTTTGCAGTGCTGTGCGTGCCTCAGTTGCAAACTCAATTATTAACTATGCGAGGCAAATGGCAACACCTTCAACTTGCCCGACTTCTTCGAATCATAAGTAACTGCCCTCTCTTTCACACACACTATCTTACTATCTCTCTCTCTCTCTCTCACTCTCTCTCTCTCGCTGTTTGTCTGTGTATCCAGCTCAGACTCTTTAGAGGTTTAGAGCATCCGTCAACTCGAGGGAAATTTGCATTTTATCATCTATGCGTCGCTCTTAATGCTGCAAGGGGCTTTGCTTTTAATTGGTTTTCTTAGCACTCGATGCTTGTGTTTTACTTGCTCTCATTGTTGACGTTGAGTTAGTTGTACATAGTTGTTAATTTTCGAGGAAAGCCAACAAAAGATGCCAACAACGCGGCACTAACTTATAATTGTTTAATTAGCAAGTTAAATACGGTGCAAATATGTGGAAATTATTAGATCAAGCTCAGCGCAAAGTAAATTGCCTCGTAATAGTTGATAAAACAGTGTATATAGGTCTAAAGGTTAACTAAATGATTATTGTTAAGCATATAAACATAAAGTTAAACAGTTGAGTTGAATTGCAAACAATTAAATGATCAGCTGGAGCTGAGAAAGAGAGACTTATAAGCTTGGACAAACTGGAGGTCTTTTTCTATTATTTAATAACTAAGTTTACTTTAGAGGAACGACGTAGTCAATGTTATTAAACAATTGTCACTCTTTAAAAAGAAAATTTATTATATTTTGTATATAAATATAGTATATATATTAACCAATTAAATAATCAGCTAGAGCTGAGAAAGACAGACTTTGGACAAACTTGAGGTCTTTTTCTATTATTTAATAACTAAGTTTACTTTAGAGGAACGACACGAATAAATGCATATTATCAAATACTTTATTTCGCAGTCAATGTTATTAAACAATTGTCTCTTCTTAAAAAGGAAATTTATTATATTTTGTATATAAATATAGTATATATATTAATCAATTAAATGATCAGCTGGAGCTGAGAAAGAGAGACTTATAAGTTTGGACAAACTTTAAGTCTTTTTCTATTATTTAATTTATTTAAGTTTACTTTAGAGAAACGACATGAATAAATGCATATTATCATATACTTTATTTCGTAGTCAATGTTATTAAACAATTGTCACTCTTTAAAAGGGAAATTTATTATATTTTGTATATAAATATAGTATATATATTAATCAATTAAATGATCAGCTGGAGTTGAGAAAGAGAGACTTAAAAGTTTGTCTTTTCTATTATTTTATAAATAAGTTTACTTTAGAGGAACGTCATGAATAAATGCATATTATCATATGCTTAATTTCGTAGTCAATGTTATTAAACAATTGTCTCTCTTTAAAAAGAAAATGTATTATATTTTGTATATAAATATAGTATATATATTAATCAATTAAATAATCAGCTGGAGCTGAGAAAGGCAGACTTAAAAGTTTGGACAAACTTGAGGTCTTTTTCTATTATTTTATAACTAAGTTTACTTTAGAGGAACGACATGAATAAATGCATATTATCATATACTTTATTTCGCAGTCAATGTTATTAAACAATTGTCTCTTCTTAAAAAGGAAATTTATTATATTTTGTATATATATATTGTATATATATATTCCAGATCAGAAAGTCGTCTTTACTGTATAATAAATAATTGTGTAAAGTATTTTAAATGCGTTCTCTGCTTCTCACACAAATGCATATTAGATATTATTGTTACATTTTAATTGAATTATAATTAATAGAAAATTCTCTAATTTAGTGTACTTCAAAAAGTAATGATTAACAAGCAGTCCTTCACAAATTTCCCGCAGTGTACACGTACTCGTTCACATTTAATAAACTAAAAGCATTGACAGCCCCTCACTAAACTGTTTCGGGGAGGGTAGCACAACAGCGAAGATATTTATCTTAAACATATGCGCATTATACACACAATGAAAGCGTTTTTATTATGGCCACAAACTAAACAAATATCGCCTAAATTGGAGAACCCTTTCACCGTGGCAATTCAGTAAAGGATTCGAGCCGCATCGAGGCAGTTATTGAACGGAAGGCGAGTTGAGCAGGCCCAGTTAAGATGATACAAATTATGAACTGGCTATCGATGGTGAGGCATTTCAATTGTCTGCATATTAGTGTGCAATGCTAATTTGAGTATCTTTCGATATACCCTGTAATGTAGGCCATTGGCCTGATACCCTTGAATCGCCAGCAAATACATACGAACTTTCTGGCCGACTACATTATGATGTATCTGGTGCCGTGTCTGTATTTGTTGGCGTATTTCGGCATCAATTTGTGGCAACGTTTCGGTCTCTCGTTTTTGGTTGCATGCAACAGCGTCTGCCGCCTGAGCAACAATCTGTTCATGCATCTGGGCGCTTTCCTCTACGTGACCATCTTTGCTCTCAGCTTGTATCGGCGCAAACAGTTCTTTGTGGACTTCGAGACGCATCTGGCCGAGATCGATGTGGTCATCCAGAAGTGTCGACGCATTGCCGAATTGGACAAGGATCGCGTCAAGGCCGTCAAGCACAGCGTGGCCTATCACTTCACTTGGCTCTTTGTATTCAGCGTGTTCATCTTTGCCTTGTACTACGACTCCAGCGCATTGTATCGGTGAGTGTGAAGGGATCTATTATTTATATTTATTATGCGACAGAAGATTCAATGCAGATCAAAGTAAACTTTCTTTTAAAGTAATAAATTATTAATTCGAAATAATTAAATTCGATTTAAAGTTTAACAACTAAATGCTAAGCAAAGAAAACTACATTTTGTAGCAATAAGTAGCTTTAGCTAAATAGGAATTCATTCAGCTTGACCCAGAAGATTTAAAGTAATAAATTATTAAATCGAAATAATTAAATTATATTTAACGTAATTTAAAGTTTAACAACTAAATGCTAAGCAAAGAAAAATAAGTTTTGTGGCAATAAGTAAAGTAGCTTTAGCTAAATGCGAATTCATTCAGCTTGACCCAGACAAAGTCAGGCAATAAATCATAGATAATCAGAGCCAAGTCTTGATCCCCCTTCGTGCAACAGAAGATTTAAAGTAATAAATTATTAACTCTAAATAATTAAATTCTATTTAACGTAATTTAAAGTTTAGCAACTAAAATAAAACTACATTTTGTAGCAATAAGTAAAGTAGCTTTAGCTAAATTCGAACTCATTCAGCTTGACCCAGACAAAGTCAGGCAATAAATCATAATAAATTAAAGTAATAATTATTAATTCGAAATAATTAAATTATATTTAACGTAATTTAAAGTTTAGCAACTAAATGCTAAGCAAAGAAAACTACATTTTGTAGCAATAAGTAGCTTTAGCTAAATAGGAATTCATTCAGCTTGACCCAGAAGATTTAAAGTAATAAATTATTAACTCTAAATAATTAAATTATATTTAACGTAATTTAAAGTTTAACAACTAAAAGAAAACTACATTTTGTAGCAATAAGTAAAGTAGCTCTAGCTAAATAGGAATTCACTCAGCTTGACCCAGACAAAGTCAGGCAATAAATCATAGATAATCAGAGCCAAGTCTTGATCCTCCTTCGCATCTGAAACTGCTGTTTTTTGCAGCATCTTCGCTGAGTATGCGATAATACCATTCATGGTATCGAGTTTTCCATATCTGGCTGGGAGCATCATACAGGGGGAATTCATCTATCATGTGTCTGTCATTTCGAATCGCTTTGAGCAAATTAACACGCTGTTTGAGAAAATTAACCAGGAGGCACGTCGTCGGCATGCCCCGCTCACAGTCTTCGACATTGAAAGCGAGGGCAAGAAGCAGGAGAGGAAGCCAGGCGCAGGCGCAGGGACAGGGGCAATGGCAAGCAAATCAACATTTGGCATAGAACAAAAACTGGCAGATGAAATGAAACGCCAAAAGCCGCAATTGTCACAGCATGAGGATGAGGATGAGATGAATACCAGCGATGAGGAGGACGATGATATTTTTGATTACAACGATGACAATACGAACGAGAATACTGAGTGAGCACTCAACTCTGGCTACGTGTGCTGGCTACTCTTACCACATATATATATCCTTTCAGGAGCACCTCTGAGGCCAATTTGCCGGATCTATTCAAGCTGCACGACAAAATCCTATCGCTGAGTGTGCTGACAAATGGAGAATTTGGCCCACAATGTGTCCCATATATGGCTGCCTGTTTTGTGGTCAGCATTTTTGGCATCTTCCTCGAGACGAAAGTCAATTTCATCGTCAGTGGCAAGAGCCCAGTGTTGGATTACATGACCTATTTGTATGTCATCTGGAGCTTTACCACAATGGTTGTGGCCTACATTGTGCTGCGCCTCTGTTGCAATGCCAACAATCATTCCAAGCAATCGGCCATGATTGTCCACGAGATCATGCAGAAGAAGCCGGCCTTTATGCTCAGCAATGATCTGTTCTACAACAAGATGAAGTCCTTCACCTTGCAGTTCCTCCACTGGGAAGGTTACTTCCAGTTCAATGGCATCGGCCTCTTTGCCCTCGACTACACATTCATTTTCTCGGTTAGTTTGCAGCTATTTTCATTGCATAATTCTTGTTTAATCTCTTTCAATTTATTTCAACTCTATCCACAGACTGTCAGTGCAGCCACATCCTATTTGATTGTCCTGCTGCAGTTCGACATGACGTCCATATTGCGCAGCGAGGGGCTCCTGACCTGAAAACTCACACCAAATCGAATTATTCGACACGTTTGCTCGACTTTCTCCTCGTATTTATTTTATTTTTGCTACTTTTACTTTTTTTGCTAACATTTTTTGAGAACACAAAAACGTTGGAGGGTAGCTTGAAGTCGAATTGAAAATACTCTAGGATTGCAAGGCAATGGAAATTATTATATTTGTTGAAATAGTTCTGATTGGGAATGTGATGGAATAAGCAAATATTTAATATATATTTCACATTATTATGATTTACTTCTTTAATGTTATTCATTTCAACTCGCTTGGTTTACTTTTCAAACTTTTGCAGTGTTTCTCTTTAAGAAGACATTGACATTGAAGTTCCTTTTGGGTTTCCCATCGAGTGGAGCTCAAAGAGAGATTGCGGATATTTGTTAAATATACATTATATCAAAAAGAACTCATATACTCACTAACATAATCGATTAAGTAATCCATTCAAGATATCATTCTACTTTAAATAAGCTAAAGCATCCTAATCTATCCTATCCTAAAATAATCTTTGCTCTGCTTTTCTGTTATAGTCTGTCCCAAGCTCCTCTATTCAATCCTCTCGCTTTCTATCCTGTTCCATTCTATCCTAACTTAACTTTAATATATCCCTTGCTAATCTAACTTATGTCACATGACACTCTATCTCTATGTTCCGCTTATCCCAAGCTCCTCTATTCTGTTCCATTCTATCCTAACTTAACTTTAATATATCCCTTGCTAATCTAACTTATGTCACATGCCACTCTATCTCTCTCATTCTTCCTCCTCCTATCTTAAACTAATCTCTCCCAATTCTACCCGAATCGAAGCGCTTACTTCAAATCTCAGACATCCACTCAATTCAATCGACACCCAACTAAACATGTCGCAGGTATTTGGCTTTGGCAAGTGTATTACGAGATCCGAGCAGTGCTGTTGGCCCGTTAATCGCATCAGCGCGCGTTGTCCAACACTTTGGCGGTTACAGTTGGCTAGGCGACAGCTGTGGACAGGAGAAACCAGAGAGCAGAGAGCAGAGAGCAGAGACGAGTGGAAGGATGACTAACACAATTTTATCAAATGTCAATTGAAAAACACGATTTGCCAGTCAGTCAGGCTCAAACATACGCGAACGAACAGAGGAGCGAAGGAGCGAAGGAGCAGCGGCAGTGCCAGAGCGAGACAGCATCAGGTGGAAGGATGTGATGTACCTCCATTTTGTGGCTGTCAAACGGAAGCGGAAAACAAAAAAACGAACATGGCGCAATTTCCGCTTTCAATCACGTTTAGCACGACGGAAATGTGGGCAAAATGCACAGCATACTCGTGACTAGTACTTAATGTCAATCTATAAGTTCATTATAGTGGGGCACTCTATTTGAATATTGCATTTTGGTAGCTCACTCAATTAACCTGACAGCGGCAGCAGGAGCAGGAGCAGCAGCAGCAGGACGATGGAGAAACGGAAGCCGTCAATTAATATTTCATTATGATGAAAGCGTGTCAAATAAAATTGATTTTTACTCTACAATGTTTGCGTGTGGTTTATTTTGTAGACAAAGCGAGAGACAAAGTGTGGTTTATATTACAGTCCGGCAAATGAGCGGATATGTTGACCAAACAGTTACCATGTCTCCACGCCAGCTACTCCGCCTACTTCATGCCTTCTCCATGCTCCTCCTGCCACCTTCGTGCCTTCTCTGAACTCCACTCGATTGCCATAAATCAATATGATGCGACGCCCAGCTCGTTTGCTCACATGTCACATGCCAGGCAGGCCACTTTATAGACGTTGCAGTTCGGCAACGAAGGGGGAGAGAGAACGGGGAGAGCAAGAGGTAGGTGGGAGATGGAAATGTTGTCACATTGTTGCCTTACTTCCGACCAAAGGGCAACAGGAGCTGAGCTGGAGCAACAGGCCACATATTACCTGCAAATTACGTCAACTGTTTTTCGCTTCCTTTTCAGGTCTGGGCTCGCATCCTGAATGTCCTTTGGACAAACTAAATAAGCGGCAACGTGACCAGCGACCAAGCAAAATGTCACAGCACTTTTAAGAGTTCATTTCGAATTGTAGCAAATTGTATTAACTACCAAACAGGTGTAGACAAACAACCAAACAGACGGGGAACAGCCAGAGGGGGAGATAGGGTCACTGAATAAAAGAAGAAATGGGAGTGGAAACAAGGCTGAGTTCGGTTGTTGAGGGCAAATGCCAACAGGTTGTTCTTTGAGTAATTGAAACTCAAATGCAATGGCCAATTGAGCTTATACAAGCTGACCTTCTAGTACCTTCTGAGTATCTGAATGAGTGTGAATATGTGAATATGCAGACATTTGTGAGTGTGAGTGTGAGTGTGAATATGCCTGAGCTTGTCAGACTCATTTGGTTTGCATAGCAACTGACAATTCCTTACACTCATTTAGCTGGCATTTAATCAGAATATAATACTGTTAACACATTTAGAGCTTCAGTTCTTGGAAACTATAGAAATATACTGAGAATGAGAGAAATATACTTAGTGTTTCCAAAAGAAGTCACTTAAAATATAAGCAAATTTATATATTCATATTTATTTTATATCTTTAAAATATAATATATTTAAAAGAAATCGTAGATATCATATTCATTCCATTTTAAATGCTATTTACAATTGTAGTAGATTTACTTGTTGTAAATCTAAAGAATAAGCTTTGCTGCCTTAATTTGAATGCTTAGTTTTATTAAAAAATACATTTAATAATTATACATTACTATTACTATTATATCAACTTAAATTATGAGCATTTTAATTTATTTTCTTTGTCTAACAAATTATCTTTATATTGATAATAATTAAATGATTGTAGATATCTTTTTTTATTTATTTTTGATTAATTCATTTCTTAAGCAATCTTTTAAATATATTTTCTCGCATTTTCCACTGATTCTTTTTCATTATCCTGTTACTAATTAATGTTACTAATTCCAAGTCTTAATCCAAACAAATTAAATATCTACGTAATATATTTTGAATGTAGTATAAATTAAAATACATTTTACTTGTAAATAATCTTTAAAATTACATTTATTTCTTTACAATTTATGCAAAAATTAACTTCAGAGCAAATATTCTAAACAACAAAGCTGAACTTATTAAATAATTTTGAATGAAAATATATGAAAACATAAAAAAACACTGGGTGGCAACGCTGGCTCTAGTTGAAGCTGCAAAGCTTTTTTGCCAGCAATACACACTACAGGTGTTTGCCTCCGTGTGGCAGACACAGCAAACAAATAACAGAGAGCGGCAGCGGCAGCAACAGGAAAATGTGTGGTGAGTTTCCCAAAAGCGCGCTCACTCACACAGACACACCATATATCCTTGAGAACAGACACGAGCACACACACACACACACACACAGAGACGACATACACCCTCGGCTAAGTGAAGGCAAATTGTGCGAGGACCTCCTGCTGTTGCTGTTGTTGTTGTTGTTGCTGTTGCTGTTGCTGCCTGAGCTGCTGCTTCTTGCAACCAAATCAAATCAAACTGATAACAAACAAGAACAACAACAGCAACAACAACAACAACAGCTATAAGAAGAGGAGTGTGGATTGCGTGAGAGCGAGACTAGCTCGTCTCTCGTACGCTGTAGAAGGCCGAAGGCCATGCAGCAGAAACACGAAGCGATAGCGCAACTTTAGGGAGGACTCTTGCAAAAGGATAATGGAACAGTTCGTGGCGGAGTTGCGAGTGCGTTGGTTGTGCGATGAAAAACTAGACGGAGCAACAGTATTTCGACTGTGAAGATTTACCGAGTGAACAGTTTCAACAGTGAGTGTGGGTGTGTGCCAGTGTGTGTATGTGTGTGCGTGTGTGTGCGTGTGTGCGTGCGTGTGAGTGTATAGGGCTGTGCGTTTCTGTTGTTGTTGCTGCTGCTGCTGCTGCTGCTGTCGAATTTGTTCTAATGAAAAGTGAAAGTTCTGCGGGCGGCGTCGATTTCAAGAGAATTTAATTAACAGTTGCTCAAAGAGCAAAAAATGTAGGGGCAGGAAAATCACACAAATCTATCGAAACGATGATTTTTGAATGATATTATCAAATTGAACTGCAGCCCACATAATGGGCATGGCAGCCTTTTAGGCGCTGTTGAATAACATGGACGAGATGCGCAAATGGCGCCGCGTGGGCGTCTGCCTACAAAATGTATAAGCAAAAAAAGAAATAACGCTTACCTCCTTGCTTCCCTCGCGTCTGTACGTAATATGGAAGAGCAGGATATCTCTCAGATTTTATTTACAGGTTGTTCTTGTAGTTATGGCCTTGCTAAAAGTAATAAAACGCGCTCAAACAATGTTTGCATAGAACGTAACCAACAAAGTAGCCGAGGCCATAGATAACATGAATAAAATTAACGCAACACAATAAATTAATTGCTTTCGGCTTTGCTATTTACATAAGTGCAAAATCTATCCAGGTTCTGCCCACAAAAGGGATGCTATACAAATTATCCAAATGAAAGCCACCTCACAAAGTTATTCAGTTCAAGTATCTGAAAAGCTTCTCACTTACAATATGAATTACTAACAAAGCAACAACAATTTGAACTTTAGTGAACTCTTTAAACGTCTCTTAAGTTAGCTTAATCGTTTGAAACATTTTCTGAAACGAAGCAAAGCCAGAAGCAATCAAGTTTCTTGTGATAAGCAATGCAAGATGTCAAAAAAAACCAAAGAAATATTTGTGAAGTGAAACAGAGTAGGAGATGAAGTGAAACTGCAGAAGTAGAAAACAATAACAGAAGCAATTACGCAAAACAACAATAGCTCTAATCAAATGTGCTAGAGAGGGACAGAGCGAGAGCGCCGCTGCTTTCGTGAATTGCCTTGCACGAGCTAACTCTGTGTGTGTGTGTGTGTGTGTGATCAATTGAGCGAGCTCTGTGCAATTGGCATCCAAGCATGCGCAGGCGTTAGTGTGAGCGAAATCGAAAAGATCGCTGTAATATGTGTATGTGTGTGTGTGTGTATTGAGCGCGTCTACTTTAGTTAGCATCCACAAGCATCCACAATCCATTTGAGTGATTAGCTTTGCATGTGAGTAGCTGAAAGCAAGCAAAAGTAGAACGCTGCACTTATTGTCCGCTGCAGTTACCATCCACAATAGCCGCTCTGATCACAATAAAACCCACAGCGCAGAGAGTATAAATACAGCATCCCGCTGGCACGATGGTTTAGTCGTGTTCGTCGGTCGGCACTGAGCGAAGCAGAAAGGAGAGCAGAAAGGAATTCAACTTAAGTGGAGTGTTTATTATTTATAGACTTTATATATAATATATATATCGCTTCCTGTCTCTCCCTCGGTCTTCTTTTGACAATCTCTCACTCTTTTCCACCTCCTTTTTCCTCTCAATTGCAGAATGATTGATCGTTTCTCTGCAAAACATTTCTACTTACAAATATATTATTTGATATTAAGGATTAAAGTTTCGAAACTCGCAAAGTTTTTTCCATAATTATCCATATCATCCCTCTTTATCTTTGTCTTTCTCTTCGTTTATCTTTTGTCTTAATGTTTACTTAAAGTTATAAGAAGAAAATTCGCATTTCCTGTTTAAATTATGTACGAATTAAATTCATAGAGTGAAAAACATTTTCATTATATTTAATGCATTTTACTTTTTGTTTGGTCACGTTTTGCGCACCGTCGGCAATTTCTTTCGGAGGGAACGGAATAAAATTTGCTTCGCATGCCAAGTCATAAAATATTGTAATTAACTTTGCCCGCGGGCCAAAGACTTTTATTGGCGACTGTGCGTTGCGATGCGTTGCGTTAATGGGGCAACAGGTTTCAGGGTTTTATTAACAGCAGCAGCTACAATTAAGCTCATTTCAAGTTCACAGCTAATAAATATTCATAAATATTTCTACTTAAACTCTGCAAATATTTGTTTCCAATGAGCAGAGTGGTAAAGGCAAGAGGAAGGTGTGGAGGGCGCCAACAAGCGGTCAACGTTTAAAAGTTTTCGCCAACTGTCAACTTTTAGGGATGGAACTTTTTAGGTTTGCAAAAAGTTTTCGTTTCATTTATTATTAACAGTAATGCAAGTCTGAGCATTGCTGATAGTTGGCTAGCGTTGCGTTTACTTATGACTGTCACTGGGCCAAGTTAGCCATTAATTGCATGCTTCCAGCAAAACCAGACCAACTTCTGCCGGAGGAAGTTCAGGAAATGGCAACAAATATTTAGACACTTTTCAAGAAAGTACAAATAAAATAGAAATATTTTTCAGAATAAACTTAGTTTCAGTTTGCCGAGTTCTTATATCACAGCGTAATAAATATTAAGACATTCGCAGTTAAACTTATCAGCTGAATGCATATGAATTGGTATATCTGTTTCAAATAAACATATAGCAATTCATTGGCCACAAATTGAATCAAAAGAAGTTGTGTTCAAGATAATTTCTCTAAGCTTTAAATTGCGTTTAAATTTAGCCATAAGTCGCAGTAAGAATACAAGAAAGATACAAAATTCAAGCCATATTTGTCTTAGCTCAAAGCGAGTTCTATAATTAGCTTAGAAACCACATCAATTTATCTGCATAATCTCTAAATTAAACATTGGCTTTAGTAGCAAATACGCAAAGCCCCGTTTGATGGCTATTTATATTCCAAGCCTGGCCAAAACGGGAGAAAAAAGACAAGAAAATTCAGCGTCAAACAGTAGAGAAGTATTTGTCTGCCGAAATTATGAAATTTAAAAGCCAATAATAAACTACATAAATGCTACAAATTCAATAAACAAACAAAGGACAAATTAACTTGACACACAAGACAACACGCCCACACACACACGCACGCACACATATCACACAGAAGCACACATATGCAGGCAAACACACACAGAGAGAGGGCCACATGTCTCAAAAATTTAAATACTTGTACGCATACTTTGTTCAATAGAATTGCGCAGTGCCAGCAAAATTGAATTACAACAGACAATAATAACAATATACAATAAGAATAAAATAAAAAGACGAACAGAAAGTGAAAGTGAAAGCGAAAGTGAAAGCGAAAGCCGAAAGCCGAAAGCAATACAAGACGCCCCACGGCCGAGGAGGGGCAACGGTGTGTGCTAAGTGAATATAACAAAAACAAGAACGCTGTGCAAATACAATACAAATATATATAAAATACTTATATTAGAGGCACATAAAAGCCAACCATAGACACAACAAAACGATAAAACAAAAAAGGAGACACCAAATACAACAAGAACAACAAGAACAACATTTCCAAGTGGTTGACTCTGTGAAGACGACAAGGCGGTAACATGATTTGATTCTTTGTAAGAGAGGTAAGTTCCATACCTAATAAATAAGTATGTATACTTATGTATAAGTATATGCATGTATATGTCTATGTATGTATATTCATCAGAGCGAATTTCCTACTTCACATTCTGCGCAATTAAGACAAATTGAAGTATTTAGACGGCCTGCCAAATTAGATGTTCTCTTTCAGCTATTCATTCATTATACATTTTAAATATTTATATTTACATTCCTTTGACAAAGGAAACCTAAAGTATTTATTCTCTATATTATTAGAGAATGTGCCAATCAGTGTCATATCTTTTTATAGATCTGTGGTAGACTATGAACTAATCGGGGAAAGCAAAAAAAATAAAGCAAATATAAAACTAATTTAAAGCCAAATAAGCTTAAGCAATGTTCAACTCATTATCGTTCGTTCTTGGAAGAGAGCAGCAATAGTGAGTGAGCGCGCAAGAGCGAAAGGGAAAACAAACAACCGTTCCTTTTTTTGCGCGTTGCTGTGTATACACGTATAACTGTAACCACTAAGCATACAATACATAGAGGTGTCATTTGGTACTAGAAATTGATATCACTTTTTTGCTTCACAATGGAACCCCACATGTTCGGCAAGCAGCCGAACGGCATAGCGGAGAACCCCAGAGAGCAAAATGCTGAGCGGAGAGCGCAAAATGCTGAACGGAGAGCGCAAAGCGGACAGCAGCAAACAACGCCGAAAATGCCATTAGTCTGTTTCAGACAGCCGAACAGAGTAGAAGGCGCATGACGCTTGCTCTCATGTTTTGCTTGTATGTATGCGGTGTATGTGTATGCGGTAGATACACACTCATTTTCTCAGTATGCTTTGATCGTGAAGTTCGGCAACGTCTGTGCCAAAATGAGTTCAGTGCTTGCGCGCTGTATTTTGTCTTTCAAGCAAGCAACGAAATCGAATGCTGAAATGCCCCTTCTCCTTCCTTATACTTAGAATTCGACGGCAGCTTCATAAACGCTGCGGTGGCTCTGTGGATATAGTGCATTCTAGACGCGCACTATTTTCGTGGTTCGATCCTCAGTCGTTACACTTTTTTTTTAATAAACAACAATATTCATTTGCAATTTTCTTTTTAATTTTTAAATACATATACATTTTTATTCTTTGTAGAAATGTTATTCTGAAATACAAAATTAAATAATTACTTAATTGTTAAAATAAAAAATTTGCAAATTTTAAAAATTTGTCTTTGATGGCTTTTCGCAGTTGACCGTATGTGTGGAAGATATGCATATGTTCATGTGTATAAAACATATTCAAAAGTATACATAGACCACCTATTTCACCCTTTTATTTAACAATTAAGTAATTATTTAATTTTGTATTTCAGAATAACATTTCTACAAAGAATAAAAATGTATATGTATTTAAAAATTAAAAAGAAAATTGCAAATGAATATTGTTGTTTATTAAAAAAAGTGTAACGACTACTACTACTACTACTCTGTTCGGCTGTCTGAAACAGACTAATGGCATTTTCGGCGTTGTTTGCTGCTGTCCGCTTTGCGCTCTCCGTTCAGCATTTTGCGCTCTCCGCTCAGCATTTTGCTCTCTGGGGTTCTCCGCTATGCCGTTCGGCTGCTTGCCGAACATGTGGGGTTCCATTGTGAAGCAAAAAAGTGATATCAATTTCTAGTACCAAATGACACCTCTATGTATTGTATGCTTAGTGCTGTAACTGTACAGCGCGCGTCTGTTTTTACTGAGATGCTTATGAAAACTATGCTGACAAATCAATTGGTGGTTAAAAACGCGTCTTGTGCATATATATTGCTTTTATAAAATTTTAAAAACATAAAACTTTTGTTTGGGTTGCACCGAGATTCGAACCGCATACCTCTCACACGCAAATCGTACGTCCTATAGCTTGAGCCACCGCCTTACATACTGCGCAGTCGGCAACGTCAATACATACAGTGTGCCACTAAAGTCACCGTACTCCCTATACATTTTTACTTAAAACGCTGTAACTTTCTCAAATTCATTTTAAACAAAAAAATTTTAATGCAGTTCTATAAAATAATATTTTTTCTTCAAAATAACAAAAAAAAACTGTAACATTTCAACTGTAATCTTAAATTAATAACAAAAAAACATAATTACTCGTAAATATGCGTCAACAAAAGTCTACGTACTCTTACTTCTGCCTTAAACTAAAAAACTATAAAAATGATATTGATTATTAAAATTAGAAACTTAATATCTAGTGGGATATTCCTTCATTTTAATAACCTCTCGGAGGCGATTTGGCATTGATAGCACTAATTTTTCTATCAATTCAGGAGAAAGTGCATACCACTCTTGACGTAAAGCCTCTTGAAGCATGTTTCTATTGCCAATTTGGTGGCTTCGAATATTTTTTTCCAGCATATTCCACACATGCTCTATTGGGTTTAAATCTGGACTCTGTGGTGGTGTCTCCAATAAATGGGGCGAGTTGTACGCGAGATAGAGTCACGTGTTTAAGGCCTTATGCTTAGGGTCGTTATCTTGTTGGAAGTAGAAATCTGACTCTAAACCAAGTTTCTGCGCACTACTTCTCAAATTTTTTTTTTAAATATCGATATACTTATATTGGTCCATCATTCCTTCGATGAATTCCAGGTGTCCAACGCCTGATGCACCTATGCAGCCCCAAACCATGAGTCCACCGCCGCCGTGCTTTACTGTTTTTATTCTGTTTTTGGGATTAAAAGCTTCTCCAGGCCTTCTCCACACGCGGAGGCGCTCGTCTGAGCCAAAAATGTTATATTTGGACTCATCTGAGAAGATGACCTTCCGCCAAAAGTCAACTGGCTTGTCCAAATAAGCCTTAGCAAATTCCAAACGCTTTTTTCTATTTTTTAAATTTACATGGGGCTTCTTGCGAGGAGTATACGACCTAAAGTTGTATGTTTTAATGGCCCTACGAACGGTTTCCGGGTGAACATCCTTCTGGTTAGTGCGACTTACTTCTGCTGCAATCTTTACTGCACTACTAAAAGGATCCTCATCCACAAAACCCTTTATTTGGCGCTTGTCACGATCTGAAAGTGCAGGTGGTCGGCCAGATCTCCTATTATTTTCAATGCGCCCTTCATATTTAAAGCGACCAATTACGGTTTGGATTGTTGATTTGCTTTTTGACAATTGTTTAGCTATTTCCGCATATGATTTGCCGTATTTTGTGTGGAGCTCTAAGATGTGTGCACGTTCTACAATGGTCAATTCTTTTCGCATCATTTTTAATGAAACCTTTCCAAATTTCGTAGAGCTCAAACAACGCACAGCAAATATTATGACTATTAAACGTTTTCGGTACATGTTTTTGAAAGTCCCGTTATTTCTAAGAAAAGTGTTGGCGCCAGACAGCGCAAGCAAGCAAGAGTACGTAGACTTTTGTTGACGCATATTTACGAGTAATTATGTTTTTTTGTTATTAATTTAAGATTACAATTGAAATGTTACAGTTCTTTTTTTGTTATTTTGAAGAAAAAATATTATTTTATAGAACTGCATTAAAATTTTTTTGTTTAAAATGAATTTGAGAAAGTTACAGCGTTTTAAGTAAAAATGTATGGGGAGTACGGTGACTTTAGTGGCACACTGTATACAGCACGAGTTTTTGCATTTGTCATATATATACATACATATATGTATACGAATTTCTAACGAAATTTGGTTATTGCTTTCTTTTAAATTCTTAACATTTTCTGACAAATAAGGCAAAATTAATAATATATGTATATATAAAATAAGAGTAATTAATTTATAATTATTAAAAAATGTAATTTGGAATTGTCAGCAGTGGGATTCGAACTCGCGCCTGTGCGGCAATTTTGGCCGCAGAGGCGCCATGAACATGGAGATCATTCATTCCTTAATATCTTCTATGTTTATGATCCGATCGTGCTGAAATTTTCAGAAAACGTCCGGAAAAGGACATTCTCCATATGTGCCAAATCTGAATTAAATCTAAAGTCGGTAGCTTCAGTTATACGTTTTTTTCGATTTGCGGGGGCGGAAGGGGGCGTGGCAAAAATCTAAAACAAACTTGATCTGCCTGCAAACAATACACGTGTTGTCACCAAATTTGGTTACTCTAGCTCTTATAGTCTCTGAGATCTAGGTGTTCATACAGACGGACAGACGGACAGACGGTCAGACGGACATGGCTATATCGTCTCGGCTGTTGATGCTGATCAAGAATATATATACTTTATAGGGTCTGCCACGCCTCCTTCTGCCTGTTACGCACATTTCGCCTTCGTCAAACCTAATAGACTTTGAACTTTTAGTTCATAGTCTAAAAAGCAGCTAAAGGAATTGAAAGGCCACCAATCAGGTGTATACAATAAAAATATAGTAACAAGATAATTAGAGAATATTTAAATCAAAATCAAAATATTTCATTATAAATATAATGCATAAAAATATAATATATATTTATTTATCGCAATTAATTAAAGAGCTGGAAAATATTTTAATTAAAATCACTTTCTTCTGCATGGTTTATGTAAATGTTTCTACAGGACAATGGCACTTACTATCAAATGAGAAATACAGAATCAGGTGCATTAATAATGCAGTGCAAAGATTTAATTCCATTTATTTTATTAGCTTATCTGTTCGATTCATTCTTTACACATACATATATATTTAATATACAGCATTCGTTCGCTACTTCATTGACCAATTTTCGACTTTCATTCAGCTCATCTCGCATAAGTGTGCAGCATTTGTGTGTTTAAACTGTGAAATTCGACTGAAATTGATACGCAAAACTTGACACAGCACAGCACAGCTTATATATTTAGCAGGGGCGTTCATTTGTATATATTCCACATTATTATACATAATTGAATGCGCTAAATTATTTACTCAGTGACTTGTGAAGCACTCACTGAGTTGGCCGTTAGCCTTTTGGGTCGGTCTTTGCCCCCCCAAACTCTAGCAGCATCCGAACGGGGGGAGAGAGAAAAAGGTGGAGGGGGAGAGCGAGGGGAATTTAAAGCCCCAATCGGTTAATAAAATTAAATGGCTTTAAGGCCAAAGCCAATTTCAAGCGCTGTCCATTTCAGTCTAGGCGCAGAAAAGTATGCTATGTTTTTTTCGTTTTTCCTTTTTTTTAGAGAAGTGTGCGGAGAGGGGAGGGGAATTGTTTTCTCGATACGCTCACGTAGCTGTACTTTATGGGCTTTGCCCATTTTATTTATGCATATATACATAAATATCGATGTGCGGTGTTCATTCACCTTTTCAGTTGAAAGCAGACGCACATCTAATACTTGAGACCAACAGAAGCAGCAGCAGCAATAACAACAACAACAACAACAACAACAGCAACAATAACAAATATTTATACAACAACAGTTTGCAATAGATGCAAATACTCTTTGCTTCTTTGCATGTGGCAAAGGCAACGAGTTTGGAGACCCTGGTGACCCTTGGTTCAGTCCCAACACAGGTTGCACATTTATGCTAATGTGCATCATAATCAATGTGGCACGTGCAATCAAATATTGATGCATCATTGTGGCTGCATTCCGATTAAATGATCCCGACAATTTATTTCAAAGCAAAACAAACAATAAGAGCATTTCGAATCATGCATTTTGCACGTGAAATGCATTTAATTAATTTACTATTCACATTTTAATTACAAAATCCAATTTGCAACAATTTGCGTCATGTGAAAGGCAACACAAGTAACTCATGTGGCCAGCTGATTATTTGTAACGTTTGCATTGCCCAAATTCCATTTTAATCAAATTAAATACATAAATTATGTCTGTCAGCGATGACAGAGCCAAACAAATGAAACAGAGAACGACAGAAATTAGATTAAACCGAATAGAGATGCTGAGAAATCACGGGAATCGCATTCATGAATCACAGTGAACACTGTGAAGTGAATAATATGAAGTAAATACATAAGATGCCAAGCAATCAGAGCATGATGACAGTGACCAGAGTTAATTCCTTATTATTAGTATAAAATATTGTGTAGAGAACAGAATTTTAAGTAAACAATCCAAGATAATCTCTTGCAATTAGCCCATTTTTCAACTCTTCTTATAACTATGATAATTAAGTTAAGCACACGCTTAAATCAACTGAAAAGTTAGCTTAACTATAATACATAAATATGAAACTTGGCAGCACTTTTGCCAACACAAACACTCTGCCACTCTATCTCTCTCTCTCTCTCTATCTCTGTCTCCATTTCCCTCTAGCTCTTTGAATTTGTCTCTCTGATTGCTCACTCGTAGATATTTGTTACAATTAAACAAAGCCTGAGCTGTCGTTGAGCACTCATGTTATGAGTTATACTTGCATATACATACATACATCAATCATAGCACTCGAAGGCTGACAATAATTGATAATAATAATAATAGTACGCATATATGTACGTATGTGTGAATGTGTGCGTTTACAATGTGAATGCGACATGTATGAAGAAGAACATGGCATAAGTCTATTTTATGTGTCAATACAATGTAACATGTCTTCACTCAGCTCACGAGCTGCTACGCTGATGTTCTTAACTTTATTAGCTTTAAGCTCGCCAAACACAATACATCTTCCTCTGTCGCTATCTCTATCTGTATCTCTTTCTCTTTCTCTGTCGTTGTGCGCTGCTTATTTTGGGCCATAAAGCACACGCCATTGTCGCACTTACAGCAACAACACACACACACACACACATATATATATATATACATATATATATATATAGATATATATATATATATGTGTGTGTATGTATCTAGGTACATATCGTAAATAGTTGGGGAATACACTAAAGTCGTACGGAATGTGCCACGTGGCTGTCTGACAATGATGGCAAAAGCGATAAATATTAATGACATCCGTGGTGCAAAGCCAGTGCTTGCCTCTTCACTTTGTTTACATTTGGATTTGTCATTTGCAGCCAACAGTAAAAACTCTAAACACAAATATGCGACTTAGATATGCTCTAATAAGTTAAGAGAAAGAGAAGAAATATCAAAGAAAATCTGAATTAAACTTGCTAAATAGATAAATAATACTAGAGAGATTTAGAAAGTATTTCTTTCTTACATATTTTTATTAGAGATTAGCATGTAATATCGAAACCAAACTGGATTGAGAACCATTTCATAACATTAAAATTTAGATTGATAATTGGCAACTAAAGATTTCATTCCTGATTTCAATAAATAGATGACATTTCTATTGAATAAGTCTCAAAATTGTGTACAATATGTAAAAGATACAGAGCCATTTGAAGCTCGGTTTCTCGCTGAACATTGCCATCACATATTTTAATCTTATGTGGCGTCAAATTGATATTAAATTCCCATGACGCGAACATGAACAGCCATCAAATTGGGGGGCCAGCCCCCAAATCAATAAACTCATTATGACATTTTTTTTCTCCTGCTCTCTCCTTCTCTCTCCTTCTTTCGGTATATATATATATTTTTTTTTATTATGTGGCGCGCATGAAAATTGACTTAATGACCAATTTGAAGGCTGTGTAATATTATTGTCGGGCAGTTCAATTATATATGAAAGCAATTGTATGCGCACACTTGTGTGTGTACATTGGCCAATTGGATTTAGCCAAATTAATAAAATTAATGCTAATGATATTGGCCACTAAATAAATGCTACTAAATTTATCATGAAAGTGGCATCAGTCGCTTATGAAAATTAGAGAAATAGAATAGAAATAGAAAAGAATTACAGAATAGCATACTAAGTAGCTCATTATTCTTTATTTTCAAACCTAAAACAATATATACTCATAACATTTGTCTCCTTTAGTTTAGTTACATTATCAAGCAGCTCTGTTTCTGCTCAAATCAATCAAAAATTAACAGTTTCGTTGTTGTTCTTTTCAAGTATAAATTCAAGCGAGTTTTTGCCAGCGTTTTTGAACTTGTTAGCCAAGATAATTCGGATGACGACAAAGGCATGTCGAATACCCGTATTTATTTATTGGTAACCGTTGGAAAATTTCACAACACGTTACGCGTTTCATAGGCATGACTAAGCACCGAGTCGCGAATAAAACCCAGAGAGAAGAGCAAAACGCAGCGAAGCTGAAGCAATATGAACAATATGCAGCTCACAGTATATGCGAAAATAAAAACTCCCAGAGCAGCCAAAAACAACACAAGCAAAAAGATAGACAAAAAGTAATGCTATTGAGAGTGCTCGACTGGTAGATAACCTTTAAGCTGATCTGCACTCATATACAAATACACAATAACTAGTTTGCTAACAGGTATTAATAACTCTTCAACTGCTTGTCAGCAACATGACTTGTCTCTGCTGTCTCCCACTGTCATGTTATGACAAGAATAACTGCTTGCGTGCACTCGCGTATTTATAATATGAAGCACTGCTTGCAAGCAGTTATTTCTGCCATTTTAGTAGCATTTAAGCATTCCCCTTTAATCGCTGAGTTTAACTTCAATTTGTTATGAAAATTTATGTATGTAGATTAGACTAAACTTACAGACTCTATCTTCTATCTCTTACGCACGTTTGCACTCAATTATGCTACCCCTTTCTGTTATCCTTTTTCAGTGGGTATAAAAAAAGATAAATATATGTATTTGTGTAAGCGGAAATGCCGTGAACATGTCCATCGATTGCTATTCTAGTTGCTGCTTGTTGTTCTTGTTGTTGTTTTGCTTTATCCTTTTCTGTATGTTTTGAAAAAATAAACACGAGTGAACTGAATACCGAAAGTCGCTTTAAATCTCTGCCCGGCAGTCCTCGCAACGAGATTTGAGGATTGCGGCAAACTTTCGGTTAGCTGGGAATAATTTTATTATTTTATGTTTGGTTTACCATTTTTTTTTCCGTTGGTTCCAACCTTGTTGTGGTTTTGCACAACACATTTTTTGTTGAGTGTGTGTGTTGACAAGTTAAAAAGCATTTTGTGCAGAGTATTTAGTTTAAGTCAAGGCACGTGTTAAGGGTTTTTCGTGCTTGTGAAGGTGGTTAAAAAGTCAGGGCATTGTAGTTGATTGATTGAGGTTGCTGAGAAATATAATAAACTGCCTAATATCCTTGAATGTCCAACAACATATTGATTTTAATGCTCTATATTTTATTCATTTATATTGCATAGCTTCAGAATTTAGAGTATTATTAAGTTAATGTTTTTTTTTATAAATACACATCACTTCCAGTTTCAGCTTCCTACTTAACTTACCTCTTACTGTCTTAGTTTACATTTAAATTTGTCAGCCATGAATCTATTTGTATATATTTGTAGTATTTAATGTAATCCAATCTCCACTTATGACTTCTTCTTGTCTATGTTCATTTGGCTTTCCTAAGTTAATACCAGCTGCTTGTACCAAATGCAGCTTGAAGTGAATAAGCCAGCTATCTTTACTTATGAGACGCTTAGATGCTTAGATTTACATCTATTATTAGCCAATATGCACGGCCATACACTCAAGACACGAAACATCTAAATCCTCAGATCTGTTAGACGCCTATTTTGCATGTCATAGAGAAAATCCTGGAATATGCCAAGCATCTTTTGTTATATACATACAAATTAAGCTGATGCTGTGCCTGCGGCTGATGCTGATGCTGGGCCATCATTTTTTGTCGGTTCAGTTCGGTTTTGGTTTTGGTTTTGGTTTTGGCCTATCAAACATTTGAAATCTTGGAACAATTTCACGAAAGACGCTTCTTTTCAAACGAATTAGTTTTGGCAGCAGAGAACGAAAGAGAAAAAAAAAACCCTGAGGCTTGCATTAATTTAATGAGATTTTGTGCCTTCGCTAGCGGTTAGACTTTTGGTAGTGGCTACTCGGCCATCATCTCATTTGCGTTTAAGTGTTGGCCAAAATGGCATTGACGGACAGGCCGAAAGGAAATGTAAGCGTTGCCAACGCCTTTCATTGTCTGACTGCCTTGAATCGCCCCTTAGCTTTTCCTTTCTGCCATTCAGAGTTGCCCAGTTGCGCACTTTTGGCCAGAATGCGTCACAACTCAAGCGAAATAACTGAAGTTGTCAGTTGTTGATGTTTTGACTTTGTTTATCCAGTTGTTGTTTATTGTTGTTGTTGTTCTTATTGTTGTTGTTGTTGTTGTTATTGTTGTTATTATTATTGCCGTTGTTGTTAGCTGATTTGTTATTGGCCTGTGTTTTGCATAATGTGTGCGTCGATGAAACATTTGATTTGACACGATAACAGTCCCAACTTGCTTTCTACATATGAGGGTATGGATGATGTGTACGTGCGTGTGTGTGTGTGTGTGTGTGTGTGACTTTTCAAATTAGTTTGCTGAAATTGGCTATCCGTTTAAGAGTTCCTCGGGCGGTTTTACTTACACACTCTACTGCTGTCTAGCTGTCATAGAGAACAGAACCTTCATCAATCAATTGAAATTGAAGCTTCCAAGTCAAATTTATCTAAAACTATCGATAGTTCCGATGCATTTCAAAGCCTATTAATAGTTTAAACCGAGTTTAGCTTTATTACTTATAATTATTCAAACTAAACTCAAATCAAGGATCTTACAGTATTGTTACGTTTGAATATTTGAATCTCTCATCAGTCTTATGTAACTCTAAATTGCAGAATGGTAACATACGTCTGTACTCGTGTGTTATCCATTGTTCAAACTCCACATAATTTGAGCGCATTGCCCGCAGCTCAAGCCATGTTCAGAGTTGAATCCCTGGGGAGATAAGACACACATTATAAAGCCATAAAAATGATGACGACAAGGCATAAAAATCAAATCAAATGCATTGCAATGACAATTGCTGATGTTGTCTGTTGTCTGTTGTCTGTTGTCTGTTGTTGCCTGGGAAAGCAGTCTTCAGTCTGAATTCCCGATATGAGTTTTAGCCGCTTTCCGGCACATAAAGCACACATCAAATTATTATGATCGAAAATCAATGACAAAGAAAACTGACAAAATCAGCAGTTGCTACTTTATTTCTCCTCTCCACACTCGCCTCGTCAAATGAATTTTTGCTTAAAGGGAAAGATTCGATTGTTAAGCTGAAAGCATTTCGCAAAAAGCAAAAAAGCCGAAGCAACGCACAAATGTGTAAACCAGATAAAAACGTGCTTATGAAAGGGTCGAAAAGGCCATAAAGATAGTTTATGCTCCATACTCTCCGTCTCCCTCTCCATCTCCAGCTCCATCTCCACTCGCCCTCTTGCCTTTGGCAAGAACAACTGCCACTGATGGCCAGCTTAAATAAAGCCACTGGACACAGTGGTAAAACGGAGGCGTCATAGAAAATGGAGGGCGTGGCTGCAATGCCCTCAAAGTTTTGTTTACTTTGCTGCCGTGCCAAAGGATGAACGAGGAAGTCATTTAACCCATATACTTATGAAAGGGAAAAACCCCGTCTTTTACAGAGTACAATCACCACACACATAAGGTTTAAGGTGTAGGTTTAACTCTTGTTTAGTCCTTTATAAATTAAGCCGGCAACTGTGACAGGCAACAACTGCTTGTTGGCTGCTGGCAGCAGCAGCGACTACAGCAACGATTATAAACATGTTGACAAATTTTTTGTGCGATTTCCTTGAAACGCATTCCAAGTGGAAAAATGCAGAGAGCAAGTACCTTAAGCATCACTTTGCCGAAGAGTAAATACCCTTTTTGGTGCTGAAATGATGCTGAGTTGCTATTGAAAAAAATAATATAATATAATATACTTAAATAAGTAAAAATTGTATATTATATCAGGTATTGCACTGTTGATATATTCATTTGTCGTTCATTATATTATTTATTTTCCTTATTCAACAATGAATTCTGCGCATTATCTGCAATTATTAATTGAAGCGTCATTTTCAAAAGCAGCAGGCAAACTTTTCAACGGGAATCTTCCAGTAAAGCGAATTAGGCAGAAAGAGGCGAAACTACACAAACAAATAGACATAAGCAATGGCAAGACATTAGTATAACGGTGAGATATTGAGAGCTTTTGCTCTCTTGCGCAAGAGAGCGTCTAAGCGCGATCGCGTCTAAACGCTTAGCTGCACTCTTATATTAAGAGCGAGATTTATACAATTATGCAGTGAGTATGAAGGAAACAGAATATATATATATTTTTGCTCTTTAACTGTCAGAGCTGCGTTTTAAGTTTATTTAGCAACTTCTTCTTTGTTAGAGTATTTAAAATGCTTGACGTTAAATTTAAGGAAGCTTGACGTAAAAAATGCTCACAAAGTGGCAACTGAGCAGCTGCTGAAGCAACAGCAAAGGCAACAGCTGCGTTTGATGTGTTTGCCCCCTGTGGCAACAAGGCGTGCCATTGCATTCTGCTGCTATTGCCACTTTTTTACTGTTATTCCTTTGACTTTGGCGCAGGAGGCGAAACTTTCGACAAAGTGCAACAGCAGTTAGAAGACGTTGTGGTGCACATCTCAAGGACTTTCGTTATTATTAACTTCAAAGACATAAAAGGGCTTCCATTATTGGAACCGAAAATATGATAGTTTCCCAAAAATCGTTTAAACTGCTTAGAGAGGTACAAATACTTGCTGTAGACAGTGTTGTCTGAAGTTTTAAGACAAAAAGAGCTTAAGAACTTTAAAGGTATCTAATTTATATATTTTAAACACTAATTCAACTTGAGTTTGCTGTGAGTTTAAACGTCCCGTCAAGACTGTTGGCATCTTCGTTTGCCCCTATAAATATATAACTGTATAATTAAGCCCTTTTCCAGCATTACACAGATCAAAGACTGCAACGTGGCAGACAAGACAAGACATGGTTAAGAATTTCTTTACACTTGACGCGTTATTAGGATGCTCATAAAAAACACATTCGCCATAAAAGAAAAATACCCCTACTTCATGGCAAGTATCCTGCGTCAGACACAAGCACTCGGGATGTCGTCGTCGCTGTAGCGTCGCAGTCGCGTCGCAGTCGCAGTCGCGTCGCAGTCACAGTCGCGTCTGCGTCGGCGTTGAAGTTGCCATCATGTCAATTGCAGTTTGCATATAAATTAGTGTAATTAAAAGTCGAACAAGTGCCATAAAATTACAAGAGAGAGTGGGAACTCTGCTCGTACGAGTAGTTAACTGTAATCCCGTTTGATGTTATGCGATTCCAATAATTATGCTCAGCACGTTTCTCAAATTACCATCGAATGGCCCAGGTCCTTTCATATGCACACATCCATGTCATCATGTGGTTAAGGCTCTGGAAAATGCTTGTTAAAACTTTATGACTGCACTTGATGGCAATTTCAATTGTTGTGCATCATTCTATGTAAGCACACTGTATGCTAGATATGCAGCGTGAAAAGGAACAAATTTAAAGACCTTTCCTTAACTACAAATTGAATCAGAGACCTTTCTAACATGTGGTTCAGCTGTTAGTCATAAAGCATTATATAACAAATTGTATAGACTAATTTCTGTATAGCGAAACCAATGAATTTGCTACTGTTTCGCTTCTTAATGAATAGTGAAAGTCACGAGTATATTTGTACTGTTAAATTGCTTAACTTAACTTAACAAATTGTATAGACTAATTTCTGTATAGCGAAACCAATGAATTTGCTACTGTTTCGCTTCTTAATGAATAGTGAAAGTCACGAGTATATTTGTACTGTTAAATTGTTTAACTTATTTACAATCAATGCATTTAATACATATATATGTACATAAATCGATAAATTGATTTCTCACAGATTTACATTCCTCTCTCACACCCTGTAAAATTGGGCAGATACAAGTTTTCCCTATAAAGTAAATACATTTATTCTACATCTGTCTAACTGTTTGAACTCATGTACATTTATCTACATAAATATAATAATAATAATAATTATCGTAATAATTTTATTATAAAGAGCTGAACAGAGTATTATACTGTCTCGTGCTCCCGACTGTTCTGTTTGTTCAATATGTAAATTGGACAATAAATAAATGTAAAATAAAATAACTGTGCAAATTGGATGACTTGTTTTTTTAATGTCACACAGAATAAGCATTAAATTTTCTCCGCCCTGTCAACATTAAAGCAAAGAGAAAACGAGGAAATAACAAGAATTTCTTGCTAGTTTCGAGCATTTGCAGCTCGTAAAAATAAACTATGAAAAATCTAAATAAAATGAACAAAAGCACAAATGAAGATGAGCTGCAAAAATTTGGTGCTGGTGTAAGCTTTCTCATTTGACTTTTGAGTGGTCGTCTCTCATTTTTACAGCTGCATGTTTTGCATGGCAAAAGCAGAATGCCAGCCATGCTATGCCATGCCATGCCATGCCACGCCCAATGGCCCATGACGCCCAGAAGCGAACAGCAGCGAACAGAAGCGAACAGAAGCCACTTGCGAACAGTTGGATGCAAATTAATCCGCACGATGCCATTTAAAATGCACGCCCCCAACTGCCACGCCCCTTATGCTAAAAGGCAAAACCCGCTCACTTTTGCTCACTTTTACTCACTTTTCACAGTGTTTAGTTATTCCGAGTGCTCCCTATAAACATCTATATATTCATGTTTAGGTATATACTTATATATATATATATATATATATATATATATATATATATATATATATATATTTATATGTGTATATATATACTTATTTTACTTAGTTTTTTTGGACAAACGTAAAAAAAGTTTAATGAAACCCAGTTCTTGTTTGACTTGTTGTATTTCGCTGTTTTTGCATTTCAAATTACAACACTTAATTAGCTTCGCTTGGATATGGTGAACGATATAAAATATATAGGAAATTATTTTAGAATTAAGCTGATTTTCTAAATATAATCAGAGGTTCAATAGATCTAGATATATGTGGGTTGGTACCTCCCAGAGAATGGCTATTACCATAGACAAGAGCGAATTAGAGAAGACAACGAGCAGTAGAAGGGCGAATTCACCCACAGGCGAATTCGCAAGCACAAGAGAGAGCAGAAAGAAATATGCGTGAGAGTGGCCGAACGGGAGTGGTAATTCGGCCTTTGACGAGAACGGTTGCGAGAAGAACCACTGAAACGACGAAAGACGCGAAACTTTGTTTTATTATAATATTACTATTATTTATATATCTTTATTCATTAAATAAACCCCACATATATATATATAAATATATATATATATATATTTATATGCAATACTTAACAATATTTCCATAACTGATTAAGCGATTTCATTTTATATCATTTTTTTATTGACTGATAGTTTATTATATTTTGTTTATATGGAAATATATTTATATATATATATATTTAAGTAGTTGAGTTGGCAATCATTGCCCCAACTTTATACAAACGGCAAACAATTTGGAAAGTGAACTGCAATAATATATCAAATGGAAAATGGAACAGAACTGTCTCAAAAGCTGATGTCGACAAACTTTCGACCACTTTCACCAGCACTGTTTTTATGACAGGCAGAAAAATGAAAATGAATAAAAGAAATAAAAGTGAATGCGTTTCATTTCAATGATGCCCTCTATAAATGCTCTTCTCCCGATACTAACTCTTTGCCAGAAGCGGCAGCTCAATCCTTTTCTCCTGCAATTGTAAATCCTGTTGCACAGTTTAGTCGTCATTTTGCAGTTGCTGCTGCTAATGCAAAAGACATGTAACATAAGTATTTTCACTCTTATTGTACCCTGTAAGCATAACATGCTCAACAAGGGTGTATTACTGAGTAAACTTACAGCTATTGCCGAAGCAAAAGTTTCCCCTTTAAAAGGTATCTTATAGTTGAGTTCACTCGTCATATTTTTATTTTTGTGACATTTTTATTTTACATCAGAGAATTATGATTTAGTCTTTATGTAAAGGGTATTTTCTTGTTTAGTTGCTTTATTTCTCTTCTCATTCTTGCTTTTTATTTCATATTTACATTTCGTTCGCATTCATGAAAGGCCCATAAGCACAAAGGGGGCAATGGGGGGATTGCGAAGTGGTATGCAAGTGTTTCCGCTTGTTCTGTATATTTTTTTTCTTTTTTCCTTTTGTATTTATTTACGCTGCGAGTTTCGTTGTTGGTTGACTTCGCATTCCACATTTACCTCTATATTTCACACTGACACACACACACGCCCAAAGTTGTGGGCGTGTCAGGTAAGCATGGAAGCTTGAAGGGTCTTTAAATCCCAGACTGCCTTTTCATAGCTTTCTTTCGAGGTTGAAATGTGTTAGAAGGGGGAACTCTGGGAGGGGAAAATAAATATTTTCACATTTTATTTATATATTTGCTTAATCATTAATCCGTGTTGACATGATAACTGAAATTTTGTTGGGGCTTGTTAAAATAAAAAGACAGCAATGCAGAGGCCTAGTCAAAGGCAGTAACAATTGTACTTTTGAAACAGAAACTAATAACAATTAATATACAAAATATACAAATATAATATTCTTTAAAATTGTATCTTTACTTTGGTTATCTTACTATTAATATTTGTAAATTTGAGCATTTAATAAAACTAAAAGAATATAATACTTGACTTTGTTTAGCAGCACAATTTTCCACATGACAATTGCAGCACAATAAACAAAAGTTTATTGAAAGTTTTAATTTAGTTTTAAATAAATATGAAAATTATTTAAATTTCTTTGGTAATTCTTTCGCTGACAATATAATTTCCCCGTTTGCTGCAGACAATTGCCGAAGGTTATTAATTATGCTGATTCCCGTGCAAAGATTTATGGACTTCAACGAAATATTTCTTGTGCTCTGAGAATGAGTTCAAACAAAGAGATTCGCAGTTAGTGGCACTTGGATACGAGGCAGGTTACTTGAAAGCTCTGGGATTACATTTAAAACTCGTTTAGGATGACAGCAAGTGAGGCGAGCAGGAACAACGGGGTAGACAGTGCAGACAGCAATAAAAAGAAAGTAAAAGTATGGCAAGAAAAGGCAATTCATTTAACTAATTAAATATGCATAAAGCTGGATTGTTTTGTCACCAAGTTCGTACAATTACGAGTGGGTGGTTTGGAGGCGGCAGCTGGGAATTACTTATTAAAAAGGCATTAAATGGCAGCATTTACTAATTTCTACAAATTTATTCTGTTTCTGTTTCTGTTGCAGCTGCACAGTGGCAAATGCAAAACAACAATGAAATGCATGCTCAATGCAGGAAAGTGGCGCAAAAGGAGGCAACTGGAGGCCGCAACTCGAAACGGCAGTTGTCAGCGACAGCAACAACAGCAACAGCAGCAACAACAAAAACAGCAGCAACAAGTTGCTGGCATTTGTGTGAAGGCGACAAAACAATTGCTGGTGTTGTTGTTGCTAGTGCTGCTGCTGCTGCTGCTGGCAGTTGAACATGCAAATGCAACAACAGCAGCGACAACTTCAACAGCCAACACAGCAGCAACAGCAGCACACCCAACGGGCACAGCCAACTTCCCGCCAACAACAACAACAATAATCGCAGCAGTTGAAGCTGCCACGGCAACATCATCAGCATCTGCAGCAGCAGCAGCAGCAGCAGCAACATCCTCATCATCATTTACCAAATACTCAACAGGAGCAACTGCAGCACTTGGCAATCCATTTAAAAATATACTACGAATTGGCGATGGCAACATCGTATCGCGTGTAAGTAGAGCAGGGGGGTGGCAGTTGTGGCGGAAGGGGGCAAACTACTTAAGTATGATTCATCATTAACTGCAATTAACGACAAGTGCAATTGTTATAATTAGAGAAAGATAATTTGACGTAGAAAGTGAAGTACTTTCGACACTTTCAAGTATTCGAGCGCAGCACCAACAACCACAACAACTACAACAACTGCAACTACCACTACAACAACTACAACAACTACAACAACTGTATAATTAAATTGTGGTGGCGATTGCACAACACTTAGTCGAATATTAAGTGAACTTAGTTAGCACTTAATGCCTCAACTTGAAGCAGCTCCTTAATTCCCCAAATGCAACTAGCCGGAAGTGCCTTGTGGCAATGGAAATCAATTGCAAATGCTCTTGTGGCTTTGCAGCTAGATTCAATTATGCTCAAATGGTGCCAACATTTGCATTAAAGGAGTGTAAAGTTACTTGAATTTTAGATAGATTGAAGATTCTAACAGATGAAGAAGGCCAAAAAAACAAAGCTAGAATCTGTAAAGCTACAGAAACCACATCTAAAATCATTTCAAAGAGAATTTTCCTCAAATTGTAGCTTGCTACTTTATTCTAAAACAATTCTATAGTTTAAAAAGCACATCAAACAATTGAATTATAAATAGATTGAAGATTGCAACTGATGAATAAGGCCAAAAAAACATAGATACACATAAGTAAGGAAATGTAAAGCTACAGAAACCACATCTAGAATCATTTCAAAGAGAATTTTAATCAAATTGTAGTTTGCTATTTCATTCTACAACAATTCTACAGTTTTAATAGCACATCAAGCAATAAAATATAAACAATTTCTATGCTCTACTTAGCTAATCAAAACTAAGTTCTTCTTAAAAAAGGTTAGATATTCTTAAGTTAAATGAAACTTATAAATACATTCGATAAACAATCAAATGTCTCCCGCTTTAAAAACAAAGAGAATCAAAGTGAACTTTTATTAAAAGATATTGCAGTTTTTAAATGAAAATAATTATTATATTTTAAAAGGAACAATCAATGAATCTTCTAAAATATAAAAATATTTCTATTCAATTATAGATCTGAAGAATATATTTTCGAATTTAATAGAATAGAATAATATTACTTCTATAATATTGTTGATCTATAAATAAATGAATTTTTTCGAATATAATAGAATAGAATAAAATAATATTATTTCTTTAATATTGTTGATCTACAAATACATAATTTTTTTTCGAATTTAATAGAATCGAATCCAAAGTCTAAGATATTTTCATTTATTGAGTTCACTTGGTTTGTTAAAAGATAATGTACCTAAATGGAATTCCAAGAGAATTAGGCTTTAAATGAAAATAATTATTCTATTTTAAATGAAACAAACCATGAATCTTCTTAAATAATATAATATTATTTCTATAATATTGTTGATCTATAAATATATACATTTGTTTTGAATTTAATAGAATCGAATGCAAAACCTAAGATATTTTCATTTCTTCAGTTCAGTTTGTTTGTTAACTAACAAAAGAAGTTGACTAAGAAATGCAAATGTCTTAGACTTTGGATTCGATTCTATTAAATTCGAAAATATATTCTTCAAATAAAAGAAACATAAATCTTGGTAATTGTAAATCTGTGCAAAGAAAAACTTCAACTTCAATCTTTCTTTGCTCCATCGAATGCAAAACAAAGCAATTGCCGTCTAGTCACACAGAGAGCTTTACGGTCAGTTGTTTGGGGGTGGGGCCATTTTATCAATTTGGCTCAAAACAATGGCCAAACAATTTAAAGGCAGCCGCTTTGGCATTGACATTGAAGCAAAGTTTTTCGCGCATAGAACAAAGTGAAGCCAATAACGCAATTTTCCACTCAAACGATAAAAGAGACCGAAGTTGAGGTAGAAAAGGGAGGAGAGCCTGATGCTGATGCTGATGGTGGTGCAGCTTTTGGCCATGAAGGTATTTAGCCAACAATGTATTTTTAATGCGTTTGTCAACATGTTGGCCAACCAAATGATTTGGGTAAAAGCGATAGGCAGGAACAGGCTGTCATCAAGGCAGGAACAGATAGACCCTTCAAGCAGCTATAAATACTTATAATGAACAGAACTTTACCTCTCCTCTCTCTCTCTCTCTTCCCCGTTCGCAACGCATAGACGGCCATTGAGCAATCGCTGGTGACAATACACGACATTGCGACTGAAAATTTGGGCACATTGTGCATCTCGACGCTGTATCGACCGCTCCAAGTGCCCATCAACTCGGAACGCTTCGAGAGCTCCAGACAAAAGGCGGATTTGGCAGCTTCGATACTGCAGGAAGTGGGCATTATACGGCATGGCGGTAAGTACCGATTACCCACAAATCCATTCAATAGCCCCTACATATATATGCGAGTATACTTCTGTAAATATGTCATGCGCCATCGCTGCGTTTACTTCAGATATTGATTCGCATTCCTCTGCTAATTTCCTTTGTGCATGTTATCAACTTCATTTCCTGTTGTGGCAAGCACAAACAAAACAAAATGAATCACTAATTATTTCAATCAAGTTCAAATTAGTTATTTATTATTTAGTAGATTTCAAGCCATAAATTATATTTGAATAAACATGAATTGTATTTTGCTTAAACAACTTTAAACATTGAGCTGAAAAATGTGTTTTATTTGTGAATGATTTTCTGTAATTTACATTAACTCTTGTAAATGTTTAGTACTTAAATTTAGATATAAATTAATAAATTAGCAAACAGCATTTTTTATATGTAAAAAGAGTTGTTAAACAATTGTATTGTCAAACCCTTTGCTTGTTAAACTTAAATCTTCAAGCTGACTTATTTCTGGTTTCCTCATTCATTCGCGGCGCCTTTCAATCAAAGCGTTTAAGCAACTGATGTGCTTTGAGTGGCAGACGAAGACAGAGATAAATATAAAGATAGAAAGAGAGACAGAGAGAAAGATAGAGATATAGATAGAGAGTCACCCTAACAGCAAGCAACACCTTTAAATTGGCTTAAATTTATTCGATTTGCAAGACGCTTTCCCCCGCATAATTTATGCGAGACATCAAAATTTGAAGCACCTCACGGCCAGAGATAGAGAGTTTGTGGCGTTGCATGGAGGGCATGACACGGGATGACATGGATGTGATGCATGGGGTAAAGCGAGTGCCGAGCTCTATGCGCCATGTAAGAGTACATGTGGCTCATCCTGTTGCTCAATGGAAACAACAACAACAACAACAGCAACAACATTGACAGCAAATTTGCTTTCACTTTATGCGATTTCTGCTAACACGTCGCACCTTTTGAGGCGCTAGTTCAGAGTATTGGGGAGACGGCAACAGGGGGGAGATTCAGCGCTGCCCAGGACTCAAAAGGCAACCAGCTGCCGCTGTGTTTGCTGTTGTTCTTGTTATTTTATCCTGTACCCAAACTGATTGCGAGTGCGAGTGCGAGTGCGATGAGTTCATTGTGCGTCTGTTGCCCTTGACTATGTTCACATACATATATATGACACAGTGATAGCTCTCGCTGTGCCCTGTCTGTTGTCAAGGCTGCTGCTGCCTCTGCTGCTGCCTCTGCTGCTGCCTCTGCTGCTGCTACTCGTGCCTCTGCTGCTGCTGCTTCCCTTAACTGGGCTGGGTCTTGGCTCCGTGCTCGGGGTTTCGCGTTCAGGCGCTTGGCATGACAGCGCGTCGCCTGCCTTGGGGTTGACAACGACGCACTTGTGGCGCATCAAACATCCCGTCCTCAGCCCCTAAGCCCGCTCCTCGCTTCCCAGTGGCTTCCCAGTCGCTCGCAGCTCTTCTACATGCATACATTATTTTCCTTTATTTTTATTTTTAATTTAAAGTTGTGCGCTGTGCGTTGTTGTTTGCCACATTCGGCTTGTTTTCATCTCTGATTTCTCCCTGAGCTTAATGTCCCATCAACTTTTACATGATAAACAGGACAAACGGTCCGTGCGCAGATTTCTCTACAATCAGTTGAAATACTTTGTATAAAGAACACACATACGCCATGTTGTACAGCATTGTAATAACGACAGGCGAAAGCTCTCATTCCACATGCATTTCCACTTAACTCAACCATAATCAACCATTGTAAATAAAGTCAGGTTATGAAAGGTATAAAATATGTTGATAAACAATTATCTTTATGCTCCAATTAATTTTATTAAGCTAAAATCAAAATAATAGCAGATATACCCAAATAACTATGCTCCAACTACTGAAGTTGTCTGTTAGTTTTGTATTGTTTGCGATAAATAAGAGAAACCTAAACTTTCAAATAGAAAAGTAATTTAAACTGTACAACTATAAAGAAAGTCTGTTAATGGCTTCCAAACTTGTCCAAGTTTCGGCAAAACAACCATTTACAGGTAGAACAAACTCGAAAGGATGCCTGACACAGCACTTTAAATACTTTCCATAAACCCATTTGAACAGAACAACATCAACAACAACAACACTATGAGAGCACACTATATTTTTATGCTCGTATGCCGGACTCAGTCCAACTGGAAAAATATTCCATTATTGCTCATCTCTAATTGGCTTCTGGGCAAACGGAATCTGTGTAAAATTTAATTACTCAACGGGTGCAGCAGCTACACAAGTCGCAGCAGAAAAACAAGAGTGCTGTGAGCGTCAGTGCACGACTAAATTATACCCTACGTAGAATAATCATCGGTACACTGAGTTTACAAGTAAACTGCTTACCGTGTGATACAAGCAAATGCACTGCTTTCAGTTTGTAAGGCATTGCACTGCTTGGAACCTCATTCAGCAAGCAGTTAAAAGCGGTGCAGTATTGTCTGCTTTACACTTTCACTAAGGATCAAATGCATACTCGAATAGCTTCTGTTTATTAACGAATTTGTGTGCAATTTTTAATTTGCAGGTGGAAATTCTACTCTCGATCCTTTTGCTGCGTCATTTGTAATGGGTAATACCTGATACACCTGCCCAACATACTTACACACAAGCAGAAGCACTCGCATAATGAAAGAGTGTGGAGTGCTGTATGCTTAGCAGAGGCACACAAAAACTTGTCTGGCTGTGCATCTTGAATAATTGCCAATTTTACATAGTAGAAACGCCGTTGAAGTGAGCAAAACTTTTGTGGTTAGCGTCCAAGCGTTGGGTTAAACAAGAACAGAAGAAAAAACAAATTGGTTACAATTGTGCACGTTGCGCATGTTTATTTCTGACACCTACACAAAAAGCACTTGCCACACACACACATAGTCACACACACACACACATATACTTGACAAGAGAAAGAGAAACAGAAACAGAAACAGAAACAGACTCTTGCCGCTCCATTCAATGGCAATAAATTTACAAACTGGGGACCAAAAGATTGATGATGATGCCACAGCCTGCCACAGAGTGCTAGAAATCGCACGCAGATGATGAATGACAAACGTGACAAACACACATGACTATAACTATAACTGTGAATTGAGTGTGACTATGTGTGCGTGTGTGCGTGTGCGTGTGTGTATATTTGTATGCTTTAGGTGAGCCTCTAAACTGAGTGACAGACATTGGCTAATGTTATTTACCATCAGGTAACCTACTTGCCCCACATTCGACCTGACTCACGCTGCACACTTTCAACAGTTGTCGCAGTGTGGCAAATGTTTGAACTTGGGGCAACAGTTTGACACAACTTGGGGAAAAGAACTTTGACTGTGTGTTCATGAGACAATCTACCCATTACCCATTACCCTGTCCCCCTTCGCTGCCATTTCGCCTCAGCAGCCGCGCAAACTTGCCACGTTTTGCTGCCACACTGCTCCTAGCCAGTGAATGCGTATTTGTTTTATGCCCCATCGCAAGCAAGAAAAGAAACCAACTTTAAAGTAACAGCCAACATTGTTGCAAAGTGCTGTACATACTAATCAAAATATGTACACAGCAATCCGAGGAATGACGAATATAAAAGACCCTTTCCAGAGAAGTATTTAATCTATAATAATTGAGTAACAATCAAGTGATCAAATTTTAAATAAGAATTAAATGATTCATAAGCTGGTATAGGTTTCCCAAATTTAATTGGCAATAAAGTTAGTTATGTGATGAGAACTGGGTTTTAATTATGTTAATTTCTGCTTTAGATAACATTTTGTAATCACTATTTCTATCTTTTATTTTTGTATATCTAATTTCGCAACTCAATCTTAATTTACTTATTTAAAATTTGCTGAGACATTTAAAGAATAAGAATCGAGTAGTTCACTTTGAATTAGCACTAGCTCTGAAGCTTATAATGGCCAAGTCCATTAGTTTAATCTGTAAAGTAAATATAGTTATACATTTATCATATATATACACATATATATTCATACCCTATGGAGGGTTGTTAATGACATAGGTATAATACCCGCTGGCTGAAATGTTCAGCAACAGAAAGCGTCACGGAAGTTGCGCTAATCGAATTTAAATAAGTTTACCTTGTAAACAGTTGTTGTTTTTTGTTCCTGCTCTCTGCTTCTCTTGTAACAACTCAAACAGAAATGCTACTGCTGCCCAGGGAAAGAATGGCAACAACAAAAATAATATTAACTTTTGACAACCGTCCGAAGCGGAAGAACCACTGAGAGGGGATGAGGGGGGCACGAGCTCTGCACCCGCCGCGCATATTAATCATTGTTGCCAGCATTTTTTTTTTCACCCTCAAGGCTGAAAAACACTTGCAGCCTCTGTGTGCCATTTCCACAAACAGCGAAAGAGCGAGCAGAAAAAAAACTATTTCAAGGTCGTTACAGCAATGACAGCTGGGCATGAATTAAATGTTTCAGGGGATTTTAATTTGCGCAATTAGGCAATGCCACATATTTTCCCAAACACTTTTGCTCGTTTTCATTCATTGCATTTACACACAACAACAATGTGTGTGAACTTTTTTTATGCACCTGTGCAAATGGTGCAGCCGTGTTTAATTGAATAAAGAGCTCATCTTTTTGTTGTTTCGATTGGAAAAAAATATGTATTTGCTTCAATTTACACGCGTCTGCTGCAGTTTTTCTATTGTAAATATTGAGTGAAAAATTTAATCGACACTGCCATGTAAAAACAATTGATAGTATTATACCAATAAAACTTTTAATTATCTGCGATGTGTAACAAGGGAAACCGGACAAATGAAATAAACTTTATAAGATTTTGATTGATTTCTGGCTGTCAATTATTAACAGTAGCAGTGGCAAATTGAGTTGCAATTATTTTAACATTTATCTATGCTCTATGAATGTTGAATGAGGGAAGCAAAGAACGTGACTCGCCTCTCTTGATGGTCTCTTACTAAGAGAAATAGAAAAAAAAAGCTTAAAGCGAATTGATAAATGCGCTCCTTGTATTTAGACAACAATAATTGCTTGCGAGAAGAGAGCAAACCTAAATACCGCACAGCAAGCAGTGCAATATCAACAAATGCACCTCTCTTGATGTTCTCTAGATAAGAAAAGTAGAAAACAATAAGCTTAAAGCGAATTGACAAATGCACTGCTTGTATTCAGATACTACTATAATACTGCTTGCGAGAAGAGAGCAAACCTAAATACCGCACAGCAAGCAGTGCAATATCAACATGCAACTCGCCTTTCTTAATGGTCGCTTGATAACAGAAGTAGAAAATAATTAGCTTAAAGCGACAAATTGACAAATGCACTGCTTGTATTTAGACACAACGGTAATACTGCTTGCGAGAAGAGAGCAAACCTAAATACCGCCCAGCAAGCAGTGCAATATCAACAAATGCACTTCAACTTCTCTTTGTCGGTGTAAATTAAACAAATATATATTCACTAAGTGTACACACACTAAACGTTTAACTCGGTTGCAAATATTTATGCTACCAGCATTTGAGGTGCTGTAACAAACCAGTTAAACAACGTACACAGAGTGTTAATAAGCACATATGTCAGTGCGTCTGTCTGTCCGCTGCAGCGCTTCCCATTTAATTTCCGCATTTGCGAAGTTGTTGTTGCTTGCAGCTGACCTACATTTGCATATATTTATATTTATATATTTCATTTTCCACTTTTTATAGGACTCTCCGATGCGCTGACCAAGGGCTTGCTCACTGATGAATACATAAATGGAGCGCGCATTTTAGCTTTGAATCTAACGAACGGAGCTGTGCAATCGTACGTGTGGTGGGTGAAGAGCGGTCACGACAAGCTCGGCGAGACGCAACGCTATGAGGAGGAGGGTCTGCAGATTGGCAAAAAGCCAGCGCATAGTTATCCCTGGTAAGTTAGCTTTGCATATGACCACATCCAAGTCGATACGTTACACTCTCCTCACAGGTTTGATGATGAGAGCAGCAGTCCGACACTGCGTTCTCCAAAGTTTGCTCCAAGCCCACCAAATAACTACTACAAGGGCTGGTGGACCTATCCGTACTTCTCGTGTGCCGTCAGCAAGTGGCTGGTGTCGTATAGCATTGCCATACCGCCAACTGGACGCCACGGACTGCGCGGCTTCATCAGCGTGGACATTGATGTGACATCGCTGCGCGTCAATCAGTGCGATGCGACACCGTATCGCTTCAGCAGTCAGCAGCATCAGCAGCATCAGCAGCATCAGCAGCGCCCGAGGCAGCCAGCACGCCGATCCCCAGCTGTGGCCAGCAACAATGATGTGGACACCATTAATGATTTGCAAGCCTTTCACAGCTCACACAAATGCCATCGTGCCTCCATGGTGGTGAGTTTGCCCTATGCTCCGATAGCTTCTCAACAGCAGGAGTTATTTTACTATGCTATACGCAATTACAGAGTCTCCTCTAGTTGCCTCAAAATTGAATAATATTTTATTATTTATTAATTATTTAATTTGCTAACGGTCTCTCCTTGTCTGCGTCTCCACTTCGTAGTGCGACTATCGACAGCCCAGCGCGGAGGCGCCGACAATAAGCAGCGGGAAGATCTTGGCCGGAATGTCGAGCAGCAGCTGGTCACGTGGCGCTTACCAGTGTCTCTGCAAACGTGGCTTCTACTCGCTGCGCCATCCGGATGGATTCAATGGCACCATCATGGAGATTGCCTGGCAGGAGCATCAGGACAATATAAGCAATTACTATACGGATGTATTCAAGTGTTTGCCTTGCGCTCCCGGCTGTGACACCTGCACCGGCCCGGAGCCCTGTCTGGCCAAATATCATTGGCCCTTCAGGTGCGTATGTCTCCTCGATCTCCTCGATAACTGACTATAAGTATATGCATCCATCTCCCACATCCTTTGCAGAATATCACTGCTGACCATCTCGATTGGCTGCGCCTGTGGCACCTTTGTGTTGGCTGGTTATCTCTTTCGCCATCGGCGTGTGAAAGTCTTTAAAGTGGCCAGTCCCATATTTTTGATGATCACGCTCATTGGCTGTGCCATTATGTATCTGGAGGTGAGCTCTTAACCCATACCACACACTACTTAACCCATTAAATGCTGGGCTACATACAAACACCATTACGAATGAATCTGAAGACAATGGCAGCAGTTTGCTCTGCCTAATGTGACAAAAGGTCTTGTGGTCTCATTTACAATTGACCCACATGTAATGCTACCTTGTTGTTTCTGCCCCACCCATTTGCCACCTGTGTTCCTGCTGCCGCAACATAAAACTCCTTTTTATGGCTTTTTAAATGCGGCTTTTAGGAACTTGTTTCTGCCTTGGTTTCACAGCTTCTGTTATGCAGTTTGCAACGGTCTTTGCTAGTTAATGAATTTATAATCAACTGGAGTCTGTGTTTTAATCTTTAGCCAAGATTAATTGTAAGTTTAGTAAAAATAATGACAGCTTTTAAGAGTAAGTTGAATAAGTATTTAAAAATAATTAGAAAAATAAATATTTTGCAAAATATTACTGAATTTTCCCCTATTTCTCTTGAAATATTGAAATACAATCACAATATCTTAACAGAGCCCAGAAATGTAAAGTAATTACTGACAACAACAACAACTAACAGCTTCAACTTTAAGAACTGCTTCATTTCTCATCACACTTTACTATCCCAATATGAAAATGTTAAACTCCAACTATTTTACATTTTATAAGATAGAAATGTTATCTACAGTTACTTAACATTACAGGTTATAGATCTGCCTTTACTTACTACTTGCTAACATAACATAGAAACACATAACATAACTTGCTAATGTTAAATCCAGATCGTTGTTCGCTTACATCTGCCTAACACATCAGCATATGTAAGCTAACAGCACATCAATTTCTTGCCGCCCTCTAACATAACATGCTTATGTTAATAACAGCACGGCATTGTGTTTATTATTTAATGCATTCTAATTGGAATTATAAAATTATATCTAAAGTAAACAGTTATAGAGAGTATACAGAAACTGTGACATGTGCCGTGAAAGTTCTCTCTTATTGTTTACAATTATGCTGTCAACATTTGCTCCAGCCGAACCGTGCCCCACCGGACGCATAAAAGCCATGGCAAACAATGCCAACAGCTTTGACAACATGGAACAACAAATGAGTTAAGAGGCGGATTTGTGGGTAATGTCAGCTTTGGGAGCCTCAAGCGAATCGTAAAACTAATAAACCTAACTGATTTTCTAATCAGAGTTTGTTTAACTCAACAACAATAGAGAGAATAAAATATATAAAAAGAAAGTCAGCAACATGGGTGACAAGGATCTACCCCATTTCAGCGACACTGACGTTGATGATGAGCATGAGGATGAGGATGAGGCTGCCATGCAGGCGGCATTGCGGGAAATGGTCAAAATACCGGACATCGATTCACAGCACAGGCATCCAGCACGCCGTCAGCTGAGGATGGAAGAACGTGATGAGCAACTGCAGAGGAATCCCTCGTCAGACAGGCATCCGAAATGGAAGAAGTCAAAGCTACAGGATATGGCAACACAAAGCAGCTCTCGAAAAGAGGAGGCTACTTCAAGTAGACCAGATAAAGAGGAGGAAAAGCCGAGGAAGAGACAATCAGAGACTTGGGCTGACAGGCTAAAGAAGTCGTCGCAGTCGGAGAAGTTGGAAAGGCCAAAGCAGCAAGAGACTAGGAGTCCGGAGAAGCCCAAAGAGGTCGGCTATTGGCAGATTGCATCGCCAGCGGATCTCCTGGAGCAGGATATCAAGCATCCCCTGATGGATCAGCAACTAAAAATGATGCGCATCGAGGCGGCTGCCAATCCCAAGTCCAATTACTCATCGAGGAGGATTGTCAGGCATATGGCCAGCACACAGACGCCGCACAAGATGGCCAGCACAGTGGCTACCAACACGGATGCCGAACTGGCAGCAATTTCAACTGTAGCCAAGCAGCACTTGGAGCAACCCATGGACTCCACTCGCCAAGCGGGCATCATCAACATTCTAACGGTGCCATTTCGCACCTCACTGAATCTTGCGCCTGGCAATGATGAGGATTTGATCACGCCACAAGAGCAGAGGCCTCAGTCTGTGCAATTCAAGAATCTGCCTGTGTTTGGACACCATCGAGTTGGTTCAACTGCAGCAGCCACCAAAGAGCTGGACCAGAGTAAGAGTGAAGCTTTTGTTGAGAGTGCAGCAGCTGCTTCCCCAACAGCTGATGCTCCAGCTTCTGTCCGATATGAAGATCCTCCAGCTGTCACTTCTGCTCCAGAGTCTTCTGTTTCTGCTCTTGCTGCAGCTCCCTCTCTTGCCTCCTCTTCTACTGCTGCTCTAGTTGCTACTCCAGCTCCTGTAGCTACTTCTCCAGCTCCCACTTCAGCTTCATCTCCTTCTGCTCTAGTTCCCGCTTCCTCTCTGGCTTCCTCTTCTTCTGTTGCTGCTGATACTCCTGCAGCTTCAGCTCCCACTTCAGCTTCATCTCCCTCTCTAGTTCCCGCTCCCTCTCTGGCTTCCTCTTCTGCTGCTGCTGCTGATACTTCTTCAGCTCCCACAGTTTCTCTATCTGCTGTAGCTCAAACTCCCTCTTCCGCTTCTGCTTCTGCTCTTGCTCCCACTTCTACTTCTCTAGCATCGACTTCCACTGTTGATAAACTCGCTTCCGCTTCCAGCTCTGCTCCACCTCCTCCATCTACCTCTGCCGCTGCAGATGCAACCAGTGCAGCCACGTTGGTTATCCCAACTCCTACTCTAGACAGCCCTATGAAGACTATAGCAATTGGAGTAGCTACAGCTCCCACAGAAGGCAAACCCACCTCCCCGAAGTCGGAAGATACCAAATCGGTGGCAGAATCCTTAGGAAACTCCTTCAAACGCGTATTTCTCAAACCTTTCAGCGCAGAGCAAGAACACCTAAGCACAGAGAAGACAAGTGAAACAGCAGCTGGAGCTGAAGCTGGAACTGAAGCAGAAGCAAATGAAGCACACACCGTGATTCTTATGCCGCCCGAGGAGCGGGGCGAAGTGCCAGATGAAACGAAGGAACAGAAAGAACTTGAGCAACACGCGCTACTGGAGACTCAGGCGGAGCAACTGAAGCACTCGGACTCAATGCAGACACTGACCATCCAGGGAAGACGCTCGCAAGTAACGACCACGTATGTGGATCACTGTCAGCGGGAGCCACAGACGGGGATGGATAAAAATGCGGCAAGGAAACTTATTATTGCCTGCATCCTTTGTGTGTTCTTTATGACCTGTGAGATTATCGGGGGTGTGCTGTCCAACAGTCTGGCGATTGCCACGGATGCAGCGCATCTACTCACCGATCTTGCCGGATTCCTCATCTCCCTGTTTGCCTTGTATTTAGCTGGACGGGCATCGACGGACCGTTTCAACTTTGGCTGGCATCGGGCCGAGGTCATCGGTGCCATGATCTCCGTTTACTTCATCTGGGTGATAACGGGCATCCTGGTGTGGATTGCAGTGCATCGCTTGCTAACGGACTCCCACAAAGTGGATGCAAAGATCATGCTCATCACCTCAGCTCTGGCGATCGTTGTAAATCTCATCATGGCCCTGCAATTGTCCCACGGACATTTCCACAGTCATCGCCAGAGCGCCGTCAAAGTGCAGCCGTCCCAGGAGAACGCAGCTGAGAACCCAATCAGCCTCATGAATCCCACTGGGAAGGATCAGCACCTCATGGCCACCTCAATCTCGGCTCACCAGGCGCACCAGCAGAGGGAGAACATCAATGTCAGAGCCGCAATTATCCATGTCATTGGCGACTTTGTCCAGAGCGTGGGAGTCTTCCTGGCCGCCATTGTCATCTTCTTTAAGCCGGAGTGGTCTGCTATTGACTCCATCTGCACGTTTTTCTTCTCCATCATTGTGGTGGTGGTCACCTTTGGCATCCTGAAGGAGGTGCTGATGGTGCTCATGGAGGCCACGCCAGACTACATGGACTATGGTGAGGTGCAGAAGCTCTTCCTTAGCATCGATGGCGTCGAAAGAGTTCACAATTTACGCATTTGGGCGCTGAGCATCGACAAGATTGCTCTCTCCGCTCATCTGGCCATCAGTCAGAGTGCCGATCCCCATATAATTCTGGAGCAGGCCAAGACATTGATACACAATCGTTACCATTTCTATGAGACGACCATTCAGGTGGAGATTCATAATGAGCAGGAGCATAATCATAATCATAATCATGAGTATGATCATCTTCCCAATGCCCCACAAGGACAACCCTTGCGGTATCCCAAGGACATTGGCACAGATAATCCAACACATTCGCTGAACGATGCCACCAAGGAGCAGGATCAGGATCAGGATCAGCGTGATCAGATGCATTCACTTGCCAGCAGTTCCACGCATGAGACGCTGATTGAGACTGAGCTGGACAGGAAGAAGGACAAGCAATAATCTTGATGAGGAGCGTGATTAGCATTCATCTGTTCCATCTGATTAAATTATGCTTGTACCATTTATTTATTTTTTATTATAATAAACTAATTTTTAACCAGAGCAACAAATGCATTTGAAGAGGTTGAAGAGATGCTATTTATTTATATTTAGCTATTTATTTATATGTTTATTAACTTATTTTAAGCAAATTCTGTTGTTATTTCTATAAGAAGAAGGACAAGCAATAACTGCGATGCATCTATCTTAATGATTAGCATTCATCTGATTAATCTGATTAAATTATGCTTGTACTATTTATTTATTTTTTATTATAATAAACTAATTTTTAACCAGAGCAACAAATGCATTTGAAGAGGTCGAAGAGATGCTATTTATTTATATTTAGCTATTTATTTATATGTTTATAAGATAATTTTAAGTAAATTCTGTTGTTATTTCTATAAGAAGAAGGACAAGCAATAAATGCAATGCATCTATCTTGATGAGGAGCGTGATTAGCATTCTCTGATCAATGTGATTAAATTATGCTGATTATTTATTTTTTATTATAGTAAAATAAATATTTTTTTATTGTAATTTTTAACCAAAGCAACAAATGCATTTGAAGAGGTTGAAGAGATGCTACTGCAGAAGCTATTTATTTCTATGTTTATAAGATAATTTTAAGCAAATTCTATTGATATTTCCATAAGAAAGATTTAAAACTGCTTTCTGAGAGAAAAAGTACAATTAAGTCGAAGAGATTCTTCTCATCTCCTCAAAATTATAATATATTTATAAACAAATAAGGAGTTTATATATAAACTAGTTTAAATTAAATGCGCTAGATGTTTCCTTTATGAAAGTTACAAAATAGATTTAACTTAAATGTCATTCTTTCCGTCTCCGCTGAACTTCTTTTTCGCATCGGTTTATAAAAAATTTATAGATAGAATTCTGCAATTATCAGTTAGCAATTAATCACTTGTAGATAGAATTCTTAAAATATCAGCAATAAATCTCTTAAAGCATTCTATATAGAACTTACTATTTGGTATTCCCAAAATCTACAAAATGTTGCCAGCATTTTTGCGTGCATCTTTTCTGATTGTGGCCCAATCCACATTAAACATAACGATTTCTGGCCATTTTAAATGGAAACTCTGGCTATTTGTTTTTCCATTTTCCATTAAGTTCACCCGCTGCGAGGCGTGTCCTTACCTAAACTGTCGATTGCTTTTTGTCATGTCTGCTGTCAACTTAACGGCTCTTTGAGTGGCTGCTGCTGCTCCTCCCCCCATTTTCACCTATTATTCCACTCATTATTTCTCTTTCGGCTCGTCCTGCTCTCTGTGTGTGTAGCTGTCAGGCATTATTTGCTCGTCTCGCCCCTTAAATCACACTTGAAGTGACAGTTCGCTGTAATACTACTTAAACATACACGAAATGGATTCGTGATATGCTCGTGTCTAAATGTCGCTTTCCACATTTCCACATTTCCACATTTTCCCATTTTCCCAGATGGTTGCTATTTTTCCGTATCTGGACACTAGCTGGTGCATTGCCACCAAATGGACGCGTCACATGGGCTTCTGTATCACCTACACATCGTTGTTAATGAAGACCTGGCGGTAAGTCAATCTGTCTCTCTATCTGTCTCTGCTTACAACTCTGTATCTCTCAACCCCCTCTCTCTCCCTCTCTCTCTCTGTCTGTCTTCTTTCAGCGTCTCTCTGACTTATCGCGTCAAGTCAGCCCACAAGATCAAACTCAATGATCAGCAGCTTTTACAGTGGATGGTTCCCATATTGCTCGTAATGCTCATATATCTGGGCACTTGGACTATTTCGGCGACTCCCTATGCAGAGGTGGTAAGTATATCTCCTCCATTTGGAGTTGTCCTTCAGTTAGCTTATTCTGCTTTTGCTTTGCATCTGTTCCCACTGCTCTAATTATATTTTGTACCTTATTATTTTGTAGTCTGTCTTTGTTTATTTGCTTATTTTTACTTTTCCTGTTCCTAATTTTGTTTAACATAATTTTTGTATTCTTTATTTTTTGGTGTTCTTCCAAATCTGAAACTTTATCTCTGTCTCTCTTTCATTTCAGAACTTTCCTTCTTTTCCTTAACTTGCCATCTCAAATTTGAAATGTCTCTCTTTCGTTTTTCTGTGTAAACTTAACTTAACTTATATATTGTCATTTCTTCCTAAGTTTTTAAATAAGTAAAACAAATTTCATATCTATATATATAAATATTTCTTATAAACTCTCGCAGACTTTTCTTTCCTTCCATTGAAAACCCAACATTAGAAAAGTTTCCTCTTCTAATCTTCTTCCCAAAAGCTTCAAAGCTGACTGGACCGGCTTAGACCTAGAAGTGTCATTCCCTAAATTCCCTTTTGAATTGTAAACTCTAGTTGAGAATAATTGTGTTTCTTATTTGGTTTACTTTCAATACTTTACTTAACTTTCGTTAATCGTTATTCTGTTATATCAAAATTGTGTTTGCATCTTTGCAGATCTACGATCAGCATCATCTGAAGTTCAAACAGTGCTCATACAACTGGTGGGATCACAGTCTTGCCATCGGCGAGGTCTTCTTTCTCGCCTGGGGCATCCGAGTCTGTTACAATGTCCGGAATGCGGAGAGTCTCTACAATGAGGCACGCCTGATCTCCTATGCCATCTATAACATTGCCCTTGTCAATATTGCGATGGTCGTATTTCAGTAAGTTTCAAGACCCCAAAGAGTGCATAAAGTATTTCAAACATTTCGTACTTAAATCCTTACAATTTCAACTTGATTTCTTATTCATTTCACTGCTCATTTCAAGTAAATTGAAAGATATTAGATATTATAATAAAAATAAAGATATTTTTGTGCTTGGTCAAGGAACCTTTTAGTAATTAGTAATTATATCAAGTGTGGATTTTAAGGAATACTTAATTTGAGTTTATTTGAACTTAATTTTAGTACGATTTTATTTTTGTTTTCTGTGCCCGTTTGCTGGGTAATCCAGCAAGCTTTGGGCACGTCATGTCCATTAGGCATTAAGCGCTTGCCACGCCCACAATTCCAAGAGTAGGTGTCAGACGAGTCGTATTTTAATTAAATTCCTTTGCGTTCGCGTTTGCATTGTAATCCTTTTTGTTGGCCTGCCAGGACACGCCGCCACCCTGTCTGTCCAGCCATCCATCTGTCTCGTTTTCTGTCCGTCCGTCCGTCTGTCTGTCTGTCTGTCTATTTGTTTGTTCCTTTCTTGCCACATTTTGTTTACACAGACATTACACAGATTTCTTTGCCAAGTTCCTGCCTTCCCTCTCCTCTCCTCTCCTCTGCTCTCCTCTACTCTTCGTTATCTTGCGGGATTCCACTTCCTGCCAACTTCCAGCTGCCAGTCAAATTGAAAATCCTTTCAAGTGTTTTGATAATTAATGCAATTTGTTCTTCAACTTGTTTCAATACTACATTCAACAACTTGTTGCTCTTTTCCATTTCTCCACTTCCGCCCTGCTATGTAAAACGGTTCTTCGTCACGTATTTTCCCAGCTCCTTGCCCCGATTCTCTCTAACGGATTGCCTCAAATTGGAATTCATTTAAAAGTTGCGGAAATTATAAAATGTGAAATACATGAAAAAGCATACAATATTAATGTGTCTAAGAGGAGAGCTAAGAACACATTAGACAACGCAGAAAGCTACTCTCTTATTTTCTTCTTTTCCCCAATATTCTCAATGTTCAAACGGGAAATTCACAATAGAGTTAAATTCTCTGACTCTTCTGTAATATCTATTCTTCTATTCTACAATATAATCTAGTTATTTGAAGAAGTGGAAATATAACCGAAGCTTAAGATAAACTCATTTATAAAGTGTAATAGACTTTCTTCTGCGTTGATCAATTAGTTAAAATAACATCAAATCTTCTCTACAACCACTGCTTAACTAATCTTCTCTTCTTGCCTGTCCCCTCATCTCTCTACCCAGTGTAATGCTCTTCCCACACGCTGGACCGGATTACAAATACATGTTGGGTTTTGTGCGCACCCAACTCTCGACGACAACAACAATTGCATTGGTCTTTGGCCCGAAGATAGCGCGAGTGTTCAAGGGCCAGGGCGATAAATGGGATCAGAAGGCCAAAGTGCGCAGCATAACGGCATCATTTTCGCTTAATGGCGTTGGCCTTGTGCCCGAAGAATCGCCCGATTTGTATCAGGAGAACGAGGAACTCAAGGTAAGTCTCTGGCATATGTACAACTCAAATATTTAGCTAAATAACGAACGTGATTTGCAGGAACAAATCCAAAAGCTTGCGCATCAGATCGAGTTCATGAAGACTGTGCACATGCAGATGAACAATCGTCATCTGAAACCGAAACCTGGTGGTTACTTTACCATCACATCGACCTCATTCCAGGCGCCCTACAGCAAGAGCACAGTATCTACGGCGCAAACACAAACCGGCAAGGATGAGTTCAGCTGGTAAATTACACAAGACAACATGACAATTGTTGCAGTTATCATTATTAGATATAAGATATAATGTATTTCTTGGCTGGGTACGCGTTGAGCTAAACAGCTTCGCAATTAGACAAATTCTCTTGTCGGTAGTCTATTTTACAACTGTCGTACCAGTTTCTTATAGTTGTCTCTTTCACTCAACTTTACATTGAGCCACACTGACTGCAACTCATGCTGGCATCCCACTCTTTTAGTGCAGTACAATACCAAAAGGATCTCGCCTTTTACATCACTTATCAATTCGCTCCAATAGCTGGGCGCGCAATTCAAATAATAAAGCTCTCTTTGACATATGTATATTTACCTTTTTATTGAAAAATTATTTTATATATGATTTAACATAGATTTAGTTAATATAGTTTATTATTCTAATTTTCTTACAATTTACTTAAAACTGATATTATAATTATTTTGTTGTTATTAGTCGTTAAATATTATTTTGAAATGGCATTGCTTGCCAATTTAAAATGAAGTGTAATAGAGTCTATTTAAATTTTTATAAATAAATTATTATATTAAATTAATATAAATACTTTGTACTTTTATTTTGTTATATATATATATATGTATTTATATATTAACCAGTCTCCGTTGTCATTTTTTTACAGCATGTCCGGCAATGCGACGCCCTTGAAATGCAAATCGCCCAAGGGCAAAGTCTGACGCGGCCAACGAAGTGTTAAAGATTGCTCAATAAATGTTGTTGATAAGCACGGCAATGTCATAGACGATGCAACTGATTTTAGTTTCTACCAGCAAGTAGCAGAGCAGCTGCAACAGCAGCAGCACAGGCAGCAGCAGCAGCAACAGAAGGAAAAGGATGACGATGAGGGGGAGGATAATCTATCAAATGATGCTGATTTGTTGCGTCAATTTCGTCGCCTCTTTGCGCCCATTGTAAATGACAGTTTGCAGTTGTATTATCAACTGAATGAGGAGGATGATAATGTTGATTCGGATGTGCAACACATACGCATACATAGCACTGTGGCGGAGTTGCAGGAGTTGACCAGCAGCGAGGAGGATACACAGGTGACGCAACTAAATTCACCATTGCCAATGGCGCCACCGTTGCCTGCAACGCCAAGTGTCAGCTCCATGTCATCCACATCGAGCAGCTGTTTGTATGCCATACACACTCCGTTGCCAGGGCAACGAGTCGAATCGCCGCTATCGGTGACCAGTGAACCGCATACCATAACGGAGCAGGTGCAGTTGCATGCCCCGCCGTTGCACTGCGGAAATAACAACAATGATGAGGATGAACGCAGCTGCAGTCACAATAACAACAACACCTCATGCTCCCTATCCTCCACTCTAACGGATAGCAAAACTCTGGATGCTCGCCATCCCGTCGTGGTCTAGACTCATGAGCTGAAGAAGAAGGGGTGACGAAGGAGGCGGGCTGTCGCTTTCTGCTTGCAACTTGTGATTTCATTTACACACTCTTTGAATCAGCAACAGCAACAGCAATAACAACAACAACAACTGAAACAACAACAGTAAATCGCTTAATGTTTAAACTAGTCTTAAATAATGTTTGTGTGTATGTGTCTCTGTCTGTCTGACCCATAGAATGCGTTTATGCGTAGAAAGTTTCATGAAAACTATAATCCAAACCATAATTATAAGTTTAAGAGAATTATTTGATATTATTTGACAACGCTACTAATTAATTTGTTGTTATATTTAAATATATTTTTAAGCTATCGAATAGTAAGTAGAAAGACTTTAAATTTAAACTGAAAAGTATTACATTAGGTTTTGTTAAGTTGTTTATCTGTACGCATCGTATAAACGCATTCGCTTTCCTTATTTTCGTATTTCTGTTTAGATTCTGAAGCATTTGCCGATTTCTCGATCAGTTTTCCATATTTTTATTCGCGCATCAAACAGAAAAACATTGAGCAAATTTTTTCACTTCGTTCGGACTGTAAAGGAGATTTGATGGATACACTGGGCCAATGGAGGAGGGCCAGTCTATCATTGTAGCACGTCATAAGGCATATCTCATAGAGTATTGCCCTAGGGTTTAGTCATTATCCTTTTGATTTCTCTCATGCACCTAGCAATATATATATATATATGTCTTTATATATATCCTTATTTGAATCGTAAAACGCACTCTCGTTCACAATACTTTGTTGCTTTTCGGTTGCATTTTTCTGGTAGTATTCGGTATTTGTTTATAATAAATTAGTGAAATCTCATCGTAAAGCTACTTTAACGCAGCATAAATAATACTTAAGGTTAGCAAAGAGTCGATTTTAGTGTAATTGATAAAGGCATGATAAACCAAAAAAAGAAGCAAAAAAAATAAAAACAATTTTGAATTTTAGCAATTTTTAAAATAAATAAATACAAATAAAAACTGTTAACAGGCGCGCAATTTTCTGAAAATAGTTGGGCATATTACGTAAAAAGAAACTTACAAACAAATTATACACTTAATTAACAGTTAAGTTAATGTTAAATTAAAGTATACATATTGAAGATAAAATCAAAAATAAATGTTATAAAATGTGAGCCAACGTTTCTATTTGTTTTATTTGGAGAAATTAATTAAGAATATATTATTTACTTACTTAATATTCCTCTTAGCATTTCTTTTTCGTTTTATGTCTTTCTAAGATTCTAAGATCAAATGTCAAATATAAAAAAAGGGAATTATTTTTTACTATAATTTCATTATTTAAAATTTGATTCTAAAGCACAATTTGGGAACTCCTTTTATAAGTTTTAACCAAACTAACTATTTGCCATGCCATTATGTACGGGCTCTCGAAGATCTTTCGATGATGAGGAGTATGGCGCAGTAGCTCTGAGTCGGATAATGGATGATAATTTCGCCTGCATGAGTCGAATGGCAAAGGGCATGTGCCAGACGCTGGGCCGGCCAAAGGATCGCCTAATCTGCCGCAACACACTGGAAGAGCTGGCAAAGTTCAATAAATCAGATTCCTTTGAAGTTAAACAGAATGTGCGCAAGTTTATGAGATTCTATTTGCAGGCGCTGCGCTGGACGCAGACGCACCAGCCCTCCAAGATATATGAGAGATGGGTAAGTGGAGATGCAATGTCCATAACTGTTGTTTCATTTTCTATTCCTTTTGAAGTATGGCGATGCCTGCAATAGCAGCAGTGATCGTCCGGCCGGAGCTGATAAAGAAGAAATGTACATTTGGCTGGAAGAAGGTCGCTCCTATTTGGCCATGAAACAGTTTGAGGATGGCTCGACAATGATCTACTCGGCAGTATCCAGGGATCCCGGCGCCGGTTGGGTGGATAACGGCATTAAAACATTGGCTGCACAATTCGGAAACTAATTAATTAAACAAAATATTGTCTATATTTCGAGTTGTAAAATGCACAAATGATGTTTGCGAGATTCGGTGTAAAACTTGCTTAGCTTAAAATTAAATATAAAATGTGGACGGAATGCGATCAAAATCTTGTCAAAGGTTAAATTACGGTTAAAAACTACTTTTGTTTGAGCTTCCAATAGCTGCCAGGCGCAATGTAAAAGGCATTTTGTTAGTTTGATCCTGGGATTGACCAGACTTTCTAGCTGCGCATAAACGTAGCCGTAGCGGACATTAAAATGAATCCCAAGAAGAGCTGCAGTGATTTATGCATGTTTATCAGGTTGGACCCATTGCAACTGTCGCTGGAGCAATAACACTCTTCCCAGTAAACGCCATTCTCATAGACGCCCCAGTTGCACACTCCCGTCACACCAGTTTCTGAAACGGAGGCACAACGTCTCATTACCTGACGCCAGCGACCGTCCCCTGAAATGAAAATACCCAAATGATTATATTTACATCAAAATAAAGGGCAAAGCTACGCACAAATGAAGCCGCGAGGTCCTTGCTGGACAACCTTCATGCAAAAGGAGCCAGGCATGTGGGATTCGTCGCTGTTGCATTCGATGGCAATGTGCTCGGTGCGATTGAAGCGTTTGTAGGCACCACAGCTGTCATGGCCCTTTCGATCTTGATCCGAGGAGCACTGATAGCAACGTATGGCCCAGCTGCCTGTTGGTCAATTAAAAAAGTAACAAACAATTAATGAGTAAACACTTGGCAGCCACACCCAAGAACTCAATTTCCTAGAACAAGTAATTGAGTTCGTTTCATAGCTTACTACAAACGGCCAGTGAGAGAAATAAAAAGGCACAGCGCGTTATCGTCGACATATTGCAAGTTATTCAATATATTTACTGCTAAAAACTAAAATAATATTCGTTTAAACAAAAACAAGATGCTATGGAATGAGTGTGACCGCAACTAACTCGTTTTAGATGCGACAAATTGTGGCGGTCGCTCGATAGACAGCGATTTTCGAAAATGAGGCAAACGTAGTGTTGGTAAGCAGCAAATTGTTGAAACCTTAACAGACCTGTTAACCAAAATTTAAATAATAAAAGACGAATTTCATTTGGGCGAGTTTCTTTGAACTATTTTGATTTTTGTTTATTTCTTTCTCATACTCATTTCGTACAACATTTCGATATGTAACTATTTGTATAAGTGTTGAAACTGCATAATTTTTTACAAATACATATTTTAATATTAATAATAATAATAATAATTAATGTTTACAATTAACAGCAACCACCTAGTAGGAGTATTTGAATATATACTAATTCTTATTGATTATTTACAATTTTTACGTGCATCTTTCATTGAAAGCACACAATACGAAAAGCATAAAAATAATTGTTTGAAGCGCAGCCATTGATTACAATTAGAATAAATAAATAAAAATACTAGTTGATTTATAAGTATAAAAGATTACAATTTTACAATTTGGCTAATGAGAGTTGTACGCTGTTAATTTGTTATGCATAAATACATATGTAATTTTAGATATGTTTATACCTACAGTATGCGCAGTTTAAATATATATACAATATAAATTCCATATAATATAATATAATATAATATAATATAATATATTAATAAATTGTTTAAATAAATATAGCAATCAATATACAGATTATAAAATACTTTAACAAATTCAATTCAATTTAAAATTGCATTAATAAAATACTTGTCCAAACCTGTTCTTGTTTGTGGAAACGGAAATGCGGAACAAATTGATATTTGTTTATATAGAATAGAGGATCCTTCAGTTTAAATATTTAATACTTATGTTTACACGCTACTTGGATTAACTATTTACTTTTAAATCTTTTGATTTTTGTTGGTTTTTAGATTGGTTTTCGGAGCAGTAGGCGCTTTCGGCACACGACACACTGGGATTGTCTATTGGCTGTAATTGTTCTGGTTTTGTAGCACCATCAGTAGTCAGTCGGCACCACGTTTGCTGTGCGTTTGTGTGCCGCGACTGTTGCGCGATTGCTGTGGCGTTGCTACCGGCTGATAACAATTAAGATTGGCGGACATGCGACCGAGTGCGGCGGCCATTCGATTGGGCAGACGGAACAGTTGCTCTTGCAGCTGATGATGACGTTGTTGGTGGCGTCGCTGCTGCTGCCGGCCGGTGCAATCGCGTAGCTGGGCCACAACCTCTGAATGCTGCACATATGAGACACGTATATTGACCGCATCATCATCATCATCGTCCGCATCACGATCGCCAGCACTGTCCACATCCTCGTAGTAGGAGAAGCCTGCTGGAGGCGGTGGTATGGGTGGCGGCGGTGGCAGTGACAATGCCACCTCCGCGGCTGCTGCCGACGTTGAAACCGCCGCCGTTGCCGTGGACTATATGTTAGCATAATACGGCGCGGGAGTGTGTGCATCACATGGCTTAACGCGCAGCTTTTGCTTATAATGATATTCCTTCAGATAGCTCTTCATTCGACCCGGCAGCTCCAGCTGATTGATGCCATCGTAGGTGGTATTGGAGACAATGGTGGCACGGGCCAGCTGCTGCAACGAGAACGTCTGTCGACGGTGCAGCGGCATTGTCAGGCAGGGCTCAAAGAACATCACGCACGACGGATCCTTATAATGCTCCAGCAGACCGGTAACTGTTAGCGCCGAGAACACGCAAGGATCGTGACAATCAAAGCTGTTGAATAGATAAAACACAGAGAAAGTTAGCTAAAGTTAGACAGATGATGCTCGCAATGACACTTGCTTAAGCGTTGTGGATTAATTGCAATTAAATAAAAGCTGAATCTGCTTTAAAAGCGAATTAAAGTTGTATTCCAATTAAAAAGCTAAAACGACTAATGACTAAACGAAGTCTGTTAATCGTTTGAAAAGAACTAGCACTGGATTAATCTGACTTCTCTTCGACTTTAAGCAAACGAAAAACTCATGACTAAACAACGTTTTACAAGAATTGAATACAAATGCTTAAGTGCCACTTTAGGCATGTGTCATTGTTGCTGGAGGCGCTCTTGACTCACCTAAACTTGTGGCCGCTCTGCTCGATGCGTGCGTGCAGTGAGCGCCCGTATTTGCGGAATGTGACCGAGAATAGGAACTCTTCCTGGGCGGAATCACGCAGCAGGAATGTGCCCTCCGGTTTGCCCTCGAGCAGACGCTCGGCCTCATAGCGATCCATTTTGCCAAAGTAGAAGTTGCTATTGATGATCTTCTCCAGATCTGGCACCAGGCAATGCATAAAATCAATCTGAGAATGCACAGTGACACCGGCGCCATAAGCATTCGCGGCGGGACGCGGCTGTTCGATGGCCAATGGCAGCACATTTGCCGACTCTGTTGTGGATGCAACCAGACGTATGCTGGGTCCCACTGTAACCACAGGCGTTGTGGCATTATTGCTTGTGCAGACACTGCAACCTGCGGCTGGCACACCGCCTGCTGCTGCCGTCTGCTCCAGTACAAACTGTGGCTGGGGCTGCGAACTGATGCGTATGATGACATCGGCGTGTCCATTAGCGGGCGCTGTCCAAATGGCCAGCTGGCTGGGCTCTGCCACAGCCACCGAGTTGCGTTGCCGTTGCGTCTGCAGGCGTGCCACAGTTCCCGCTGCTGTGCTGCCACTCAGTGTGGGCGGCGTAGAGCGTCTGTCGGCGGCGTTGCGTGTCTTGCTGCGCGATGTGGCCGCAGCAGTTGTATCCTTTTTGTCCTTGGCATTGTTGCTGCTCGTGTTGGACTGCAGCATGCCACGCAGACCGCTAAACGCATCGCGGCACTTGCACTTGCAACAGCGTCGCTTCGACGTGCTGCCTCCGCCTGCTGCTGGCGTGCCAGCTGCTCCGCCCAATGACATTGTCTTGCTGCTGCGACTGCGACAACAGCTGTTGCCTGCGATAGAAAGTAAATAGCAGAGACGAGACAAGACGAGGCGAGAGAGAGAAAATAAATTTTTAGTTTGCAATTATTGCTTATCAATCATTCATTCGCAAGCTCTCACCTTGTGTACGTTGTGCTCCACTCGACAGCATTTCGTTGACTGGCGGCGACTCGAGCACCTCGCAGTACTCGACGCCTTCGGCGCTGCTTCTGCGACGCCGACGCAGCAACGACGATGTTGCTATTTCCGACTCATCATCGTCAGCGTCAGCGTCAGCATTAGCGTCAGCATCGACGTCAACGTCGACGTCAACGTCAACGTCAACGTCGTGCAATTGTAGCGTTTTGACCGCAGCCGACGCCGACGCAACGCTTCCCGCTAAATTGTTGTTATTCACGAGTTGTCTTTCGTTTGTTTTTGGCGCTTCCGTTGAACTGCCCGCAGTTCGAATCGCACCTGACACCGTTCCCGCCCCCGCCCCCGTTAACGCCGCACCCAGTGTCACATTCACAATTTGTTCATTTGCATTGAGCGAGTCCGTCGCAGACATTACGACGCCCTCGGCAATTGGCAGTTGCGGCTCGCGCTGTTCGCGCTGCTCCTGCTCCTCCTCTGTCCCGTCATTGCCATTCTCCATTTTAGCCAATTGGATTTTAATTATAATTTGTCGCAATTCCGTTGACAACGCCTCCTCAGCTTCAGCAATTTGCAAGCTATAACTTGCTCGCAATTGCTCAAGCTCCTGCTCCTGCTGCTGCTGCTCCAGTTCCAGTTCCAGTTCCAGCTCCTGCTCCTGTACTAATTGCGCTGCTTGGCTTGACTTTGATTTCGATTTGCGATTGTTCTGAACTTTGCTTTTTCTGCTGGCAACGTCGTCAGTTGGCCTGCTCGATTGAAGACCCATTGGAAGCTGTCTGTCTCTTTCACTCGAAGATGCTGCTCCTTGCGCTTTCCACTGCAAATGAAAAGAGAATTTTCAAAAGTTATTCAGAGCGTTAACTAATTGTTTTATATTTAATTTAAAATGGAAATTTGCGAATTGCATTTCGCTTTGTTCCGAGTAAGATACATTGCAAGACATTAAGCAAATATTATTAAATATGAGCCTATTATTTATTATTTTCACACAACAAGTCATTAAACTGTCACATACTTGTCTAGCGATTAACTGAGTGTGAAATGTCTTGACCTACAGCAACAAACACAACCCCCATAGGTCTCGAGTGCTGCTTCTGTTCCTGGTTTTCAGAATTAATTACTTACTTAAGCAGAGTTGAAGCTGAGCCCCTTAGCTATGCGTTGGTCATGGGGCAATTTAAAATGCAGTTACAGTTGCTGTTGCAGTTGCACCCCCTCTAAACACTTTGCATGCGCTTTCTCACACCACTTGGGCACACTCTGGCGCTGCTGTTCTTGTTGTTGTCACTTCTTGCTCCCCCACGAAACTGACTCATGCTGAGCACATTACTCAAGTAATGGCCATTAAATAAAAAAAACAATGGCGCACAAATTCCAATCCCACGCATCGGCACAACATCTTTATACCAATAACGTATCGTAATGCCAGCTATTTTTAGACATCGTATGCGAAAGCATGCCCATAAGTACCCTCCCCCTCATCAGAAGAAGCAGTAAATGGAATGCTATCTACGAGTGTATGTATGTATGTGCATACATCTATGTATTTTACTTTCATCTCTATCATTTTGTGGGTCAGTTTGCATCGTTGCAGTGTAATTTCACAAATCATTGAAAATGTAATCGAAAACCTACAAGCGAGGGCTATCACTCTACCTCTCTCTTTGCCGCACTCTCACACAGACACTCCCCTCTACTCACTCTCTCTCTCTCTCTCAGCGTCACTTTCAAGTTTACACAGTAAGCACTCATTCATAAGAATTACGGCTTGTATTCATTGATAACGAATGTTGCAACACATGCTACTCTCCCCGCTACTGACTGTTTCCCCCTTTTGGCGACTGAGCAAGAGACAGAATATCCTTATCAGTCAACTAATCAAATATCGCGTAATAAGATGCGTCATGGCTCTAAGGTCGACCATGACATGAACGCACAGGTTGAAGACTGAGTCACTTTGCTAGCTCGAAAAACGGCGAATTCCCCAAAAATGGTATTACCGGAAAAAGATTGGTATCTGTGTTGCCAAGCGACAATATATCTAGTCTGAATCCTGATAGCACAAGAAGGTGAAAAGACTTGTCATTGTAACGGCTATTCTGTCGAAGTATTAGATCATCCTACAGGCAATAGACAATGGCAGCCACAAGTCATGACGTAATAAGCTGTAAAGTTGTAGTATTCACAATTTGCGACACAATTCCAAGTGATTGTATATATACTATATAGAATACCTAGTGCCACTTCAACAAAGAGTAATTACTAGTCAAGTAAGATACTCATTCAAGATTCGCTCATTAAATTAGCATGAATCTTGCATTATATTATAACATTAAACGCATTTCTTGCCAACAATTGTGAGCTTTCAACTCAAGGTAATTGAACTTTGGCAACCTTGGATCTTTTTTCTTTTCGCTTTATTTGATTGAAACTGGGACTTGAATATAAATCACAACTTGTTAGCACACTGACATCATAATTGCATTAAAAAAAAAAGAAAAAGAAATTGGCAACTTCCGATGAGTGATTGTTAATCAAGTGTTTCAACAGAATTAACCAATTGCTGCGTAATTAATAATTATGGACTCGCTCATTCGTACGCTCGATTACTAGGAATTATACATTTGTATATGTACATATACCCCCCCGCATTTTAACTTTTGCTCATTAAACAATTAACAGTGCATTTTCATTACGTTTCTTTAGCAGTATGGGAAATATGGAGAAAAATAATTGTAGCTTTACTTCCCGGAAATGCGACACACAAACCATTAAAGAAAACCAAAAGCGTTTGCAGCTTTTTGACAAGCTTCAATAGTTTTAGCACGAATTCGTATATTTAAAAATGTAATTAAAAATGATTGCTTATATTTTTAGTTGGAAATCCATTTGATCGTTAAAACGAATTTCTATATACATATAATAAAAACGAATTAATGACATTCACCGTTAGCCGATAACCGTTAACCGCTACGGCAAGTGGCGCCATCTATGGCATAGTGGCATGTGCTACAAGCACACAACGACCTTTCCCAATGCCCAATGATTCGATTGAACTGATCAATGTATGTATGTATGTAGATGTGAATCACAGACATAGTACTTGCAGTACGAGTATGACAATATCTCTCCGATAATTTCAGCTCCCCTCTCCATTTCCCTCTCACTCTCTCTCTCTAGCGACGGCATACGAACATGATTCTATATTTACGACAATGATGAAATTCGCTTGGGCTCCCCCAACTTTCGATGGAAACCTGAAGTCGCAACAGCAGATAAAAACCGCATAGCTAACAATGCTTGTTGTAGGCTATACCAGTAGTATATGTATGTGAATGTACCAACCAAGGTAGGTTGGTAGGTAGTCATTGCGAGCGGTATGACTCACAGGACCGCGTTGTCTGTGGAGGTGTGAGATACGAGGTAGCTCTCGGTAAGTTTCGAGTGTCCCAGCGACAGCTACGTGCATTTAGCAGCCGGCATGGCGTTCCACAGAGAGGGCCCGTCAAATTGAACCTTTTTCTTCCTCTTCCTCTTTCTTTTTTATTTCAGTTTTTCGTTTCGTTTCGTTTGGTTTTTTGCTTCGTTGCCATGGGCTGAAAGCAGAAGCACTGCAGACAATGCGAAATTTCATCAGAAATCCAAATACAGATAATGATCTAATACATAACTTGTTCATGGTAAAAGAAAAAAAAAAGTTGATAAACGTTTCACAGAAACTTGGTTGGAAAGGGGGTACGTGGGGCTTTTGGCATAGGTGTATGTACAAATTGTATACACACATATACTCGCTATTTAACTGGGAAATTTTCTAATAAGCACCTGCAAAAATTAAACACTGATGATATCTGGAGTTCAGTTGAAAATATTGTGGATCTATCGAAATAATAAAGATTGGTTCTGACAGAATTCTATAGAATATTTTGAAATATTCTTTGTTTATTAAATTGAAATTTAAGTAATATTTTGTTGACAACATTGTGTACCATTGCAATTACTTACGAATAGTTAAGGAAATACTCATTACATTAAAAACTTTACATAATAAACCAATTTGTTTGTAATACTACTTGCAGTTGTTTGCACTTTGGAAGCAGACAAGTGGAAAATTAATTGCAATAGTTTCTGGGAACAGGAAAGAATTACCTAAACTTTTCGAATTCACCGAAAAGCAAAAAGGGCAGAAAAGTTGTGTCGCAACATGAAACTATCATTTTGAATGCGAATTCCCACCCGCTTAACTTTACATAGCTCCCTATTCCCCCCTGCCCTATACCTACAACATTTTCGCCCATTTAAAAAGCTATTTCAGTGAAAAAGCATCTACGCTGAGAGGCTCCCAAGAGGTGCACCATTGTCATGTTTTTACGCTGAAATTGTCACAACAAAACGAAATGAATTGCGGTCAGCGCGTCGAGGAGGTGAGGTATTCCTGAATAAGGTATGAGGGGGCACAGGGGGGTAAGCAAGGCTAGGTGGATAAGGCGGCGGCAAGTGCAAAAACCGAAGTCGACTTAAACAACAAAAAGCCAATGGGAAGAAACCACAACAATGAACAAGAGACGAACGGCGAAGAAGACGGCGACGACGCTAGAGAGACAGGGATATGGATAAGGATAGAGCGGGACGGACGGGATTTTTAAAGCGAATTCAATTACTTTTTGTTGCTGCCGCTTCGATGAGTTCCGTCGTCTTCTTTGCCTTTTGCTGCTTTTGTTTTTTCGTTTTCGTTTTCATTTTCGTTATTCGCTTTTCGCTTTGCAGTTACTTGGAATTCGCAAATGAACTTCGCTTGAAAACAAAATCACATGCAAAGCAGAGTGCGGCAACAAAGCGCAAAGTGCCAAAGGAGCGCAACGGAATGATGGACTGACTGGGTGAAGAAGGGGTGTGAGAAAGTGTATTTCATTTTGATATTTTTTCGCAAGAAAATTGAAATGAGATTTATTTATTACGTTTTCATTTTGAACGCTTACCTCGCCGTGCACCGCCCCACCCTACCCTACCTTTACTTCATCATATCGCAGTTGCCCATCATCCCAAATAAAACTCGCAGATCCATTCATTGCTCTTCAAGTGAAAATATATGTATAAGTGTGAGTACCTCTCTCTCTCTTCTCTCTCTCTCTCTATGTGTGTGTGTAAGTGTGTGTTTGTGTTCATAAACAATTCTCATGGCAATTCGGCATTCATATGGCAATTTAATTAGCAATTCCATCGAACGCAACTCACTCTTCTCAACCACAGTATCAGGTTTTTACTCTCTATATTTTGCTTTTATCTATAAATCGGTCTCTCTCTCTCGCTTTTACTGTGCTTGTATCTTTCTCCTTATCATGTGGTTCGTGACTGATATGCTTTAAGATTTGCCCATTGGAATTACCTAGAGAAATCTCATTGACGTGGGTAAACAGTAAACAGTATAAATAATCAAATCAAATTCTCACAGTATTCCATTGTTTAAATATACTTAAAACTATGTAGTTATGTATGTACGTGCATAAATAGCTTATTAATGCTTATACCCTATGTACAATGGCATGTCAAGGTGTCTAATATTTGTGGAAACTCTCACATAAAGTAGCTAAAATATTATTTAGCATATGCATTCTTTTTAATTTGTTAGTTTTGTTGGGTGTATTCAATGTATAATTAAAATAGATTTATTTTGCCATTAAGAAATTCTAAATTGTATTTCTTTATAAATTTAAATGATTTTGAAATGCGTAATAAATTCTATTTAAAGTGCACATTAGATTTAGCTGCCATAAATAATGTACTTTAACTCTAAAATTGGGATAGACACTATTAAAAATACTTTATAGAGCTTTCGCTTGACCTTCGACTCAACAATTCCACTCATAAATCGATTACTGTGTTACTTTTCAATCTCTATATTATTATAAATTGAAATATGAAATATATTTGACATTTTGACAATAAAAACCAAATAAACCTTATAAAATGTGTAGGGCACATGGTAAACGTCGAGCAAATGCAGCTGAAATGGCTATTGAAATGACTTTTCAATTGTTATCGCGAATTTTTGGGCAGACTCGTTATCAGAGAGCGCGTATCGTGACCAGAGAACTTATAGAACAAAGCCAAGTGTACATAAGTGTGTGGCATATGTGCATAATAATAATAATAATAATAATATTAACAACATTAATGTGAATTGGGGGCATTTCTTAGAATCGGGCTGGAGCAGAAAGGCTCTCATGATAAATCCACCATACATAAGAAATTCTTGGAAAATGTGCACACGGTACTCAAATGGTGGTGAAGTCATGAAGTTGCTCAAAAGGTACATGTGTATGTACATACAGCAAGCAGAAAACCAGCCCAAAACACATACCCGTATGTTTCGTGTGCGTGTGTATGTGTGTGTGTGTGTGTATGCGTGTGTGTGTGTGTGTTGTTTTCTGATTAAATGAAAGCACTAACAAAATTTCAACTTAATTTACTACACTTAGTCCAGCTGTAGCTGACTCCACATCAGACGTTTGTTTTTGTCAAGGTTGCTCAGACTATGGGATCGGTCTATGCTTAGATACATATAGATACATATACATATACATATGTATATATAACAAACATACACACACATGTGTGTGTGCTTTGCAACTTATAGATAAATATCTATTGTGTACTTGTTTTGTATGCTGATGTTGTTGAGACACAAATATTTCGAGCATTAACATAAGATAAGATGAAAGGTCTTATAAAGCAAACATTGCTCAAGTTCTATTGTACTTATTCAATCATAAGTTATGCAATTTCGCTAGGAAATCTTGATTGAAAACATTAATTATAATCGATTCTTGAATGCCTTTAAAACATCTTCAATCAATGTCTGTTTCTTTTTTTTCACTTGCCTGAACCCCATATTGAGGTAGGTTTCACTAGTTATCAACAATTTGAGACTGTCAAAAAAAATTGATGTAGTTACCTTTCAGTGAAGTCTAGGAAAGTCAACTGAACGGCTCTGCACTATAATCACGAGCATTTATTTGTTAATGGTAACGATTAATATATATAAATGTGTTGATTACGATTGCCTCTAACCGGAAGGCGATAGGCAAAACTGAAGAGCGCGGCCATGCTATAAACGAGAGCCCGTATAATTCCTTATATAGTATGAACTTATCGGGAATATAAACCCATACATGGCATAGTTCCAAGCAACTGGCTGAGAGTATCAGAAAGTTCTACAACAATTCATTGATAAAATTACTACGAAAAACGTTAAGGCAATGTGTGACGTCCACAAAAGATTAATTAATTCTACAGCTAGAGTTGCGCAAAAAGAACAGCTCATAGAAATAATTAAATACTTTTAAAAATTAGAAAACATATTTATTGTAAAATATTCATTGTATAAACAGAAAGCTATGATTATTTAAAAATTAATTTAAATTAACATAAATTGTATTATATCACTTTTATTATTGTTATACTGATCTCATCCAATCATGTAGTTTAATTATCTCATTCTGATTTCCATGTCAGATCTATTATCATACTTTATCTAATATAATGACCTCATTGCATTTGTATTTGTATAAATCATGCTAATTTCAACATTACACTCTACGATATTAATCACAATTCCCAGTTATTGCAGTGACTGGAGAATCACAGTGTCGGCGCTGATAATACAAGTACGAATTCTCTATTGAGTACATATACATTTATATAGTATACTACAGCTTATCAGCCACAGAGCGCTGCAAAGTTGAAACGAAATTCCAAGAACAATCAAAAGCGTTTCGTTTTTCATGGAAATGGAAGGCAAATATGTACACAAGAGGCGGGCGAACAAAAGAGGGAAGAGAGAGAGATAGACAGAGGAAGGGGGAGTGGGGAGTGTCTGAGATAAGAGTAAGCTGGAATTGAGACAGCTTTGTGGATGAACAGGTCAATGGGTGGCATGTGACTAAGAGTATCTGTAAACTTAAATGTAAATGTATCTGTATCTTGAAACTTAAATGTAAATGTATCTGTATCTATATCTATGTTTGTATCTTTAGTTAGTAATTGGGCAATGCAAATATAGATTAGGTTGTTTTTTTTTTGTTACGAAAGTCTGGCAGAGTTAAACCAAAATGAAATTAACATAAAACTGCAAGTCAAAGTCGAATCCGTAACCAAAGTTAACCGGTTTTCCAATACAAATACGAAACATAAAAATAATAATATTGTTTCACCTTTTTGGCCCAGACGCAATAATACAATAGAAGTTGGTCAGCAATGATTTACTATGAAATATAATTAAGTAAATTTAAAATGAACAGTGAAAGATTGAAAAGCAAACAAACAAACGAGTTTCGAGTGCGGGAGTCTTTAATAAAATTGAGTGTTTTGCCCACATTTCACTTTTTGCATTGCGTTTCAATTGAACAAATTCACGCGAACAATTAACAATGAGCGCAAAAAAGAAAAAGAAAACGAAACACAAAAAAAGCAAAGAGCAAAAGAAAACAGATGCATCAAATTAAATTTCTACGAAATCTGCACATAAATCGAATAACAAACACTCACACAATAGAAGGTAAAGACAACAATAGCCGCAGCTGATGTTGGGTCCAAAGAGTGGCAAAAGAACGTGCAGAAGAGAGGGTAGAATAGGGTATAATGCCAATCAACAGAGTTCTCTATGCGTAGCACACTATTATACTATGACAGCGTAGATCTCTGTTTCAACAGGAAATTGAAGTTCTGGAGAGGGGAAGAAGGACAATATCATCATTTTCAACTGCATCAAAACTTATTTAAAACTATTACAAAGTATTTTCCAAATCGAAAATAATTAGGTGCAAAATGCATTAAGATGCCAAACAATCCAAATTTACATTAAACATGTCAAAGTTATGGGAGTTAAACGATTTTAAGACTATATTCATATGTAAATATGAAAATATTTATAATATTCGAAAAAGAAATTTACAGTAGAATAATTTCAATTTTTGAACATTTAAAATAGGCAATATGCAATTGAAATGCGATACCAAATGTATATTTCAGATGTGTATCAATGTGATTTATATTATGGCCAGATTGCGTTTATTCATAGTTGAAATTCGATTATTTTAAGGGGAACTTTATAAATCAGTTCGACGTCATTTTAATAGGTCAGCTATTTATTCACTTCATGAGTAATGGGCAATAATTAGCTGAAAATTGCTTTTTATTGCATTTCCGTTTGCTTGTCAGCGTACATTGCGAACAATACGAGTGCCAATTAAGCACAATTGCCTCAAGAAGTTAAATTCTAAGTAAGTTTTACTGATTTTCAAATAAATGTATTTCTTTCAGTTCGACAAACATACAATATTTTTAGGTAATAATGTTACTTAAATAGTAATTCATAATTAATTGTCAGCAACATGACAGGAACATACACAAGGTTACAGAAAATAATAATAATATTAAATAATTTGGCAAAAATACAAGAAATCGTTGTTAGCCCCGAGGGCGCATCTAGACAAGAGAATTAAGTGAACGCCCCAATTACATTTATCCTTTTTTTGTGGTAGAAATAATTTCAATTTCACATGAAAAGCTATTAAAAACCGAGCACAGCAGAACACACTCAAGTTTAATATAAATTTCAAGGAAATGAACGGAAGAAGCTGGTAAAAACCGGCTTTTACCAAGAATGATCAAAAAAGTGCACAGACACAGAGTGAAGTATGTATGTATGTAAGAGTGTCTGCGCATTACAGGCAACAACAACAAAGTTAATAACACCTTTTCTTATGAAGGGAACAACGAAAAATATCGCCGCTGTCGAGTTGAGTCGAGTGTGTATGAAGTATGGCTTCAGCCGAATTGAGCAGCAAGCCAAACCAATAACGAAGTCTCTCTTCCTCTCTTTGTCATCCTATCTGTATGCAGGCATGCGTGTGTGTGTGTTTGTGTGAGGCCAGCTTCAGCTTCGCTTGTGGTGTTAAATGTTTGCAGCCATAGCAGCAGCAGCATTTCATTCAATAGCCGCCACAACAACAACAACAACGACAACATCGACAGCAGCTGCCAACATCACCACCCGCCAACTTGCCGCGTTCCCGTTTCCCTCATACGCTGCTGCTGGTGCTGCTGTTGCTTGCCCATTGTGTTGTTAAGTCGCTCTCTGTGTGAGTGAGAGTACGAGCGAGTGAGTGAGCATGCGACTCTCTCTGTATGTGTATTTGTGTGAGCATTGTTGTTGGTCTTGTTGAGCTGCTGCTGCTGCTGTTGGCTCGCTCGCTTGGCTGTCTGTCACTTCTCAGAAATCGGTCTAAATTAGAAAATGCGTTTCTGGGAATTTCGTATCTCTTTTGGGCACAACGAAATAACGCAACGGCGACACCAATATACAATATATGTATATGCCTATGTATATTATAGATTCTTATATTTATTAATGCCTATTTCCGCGAATGCCCTTGCTATATATTAATACAAACACAGGAACATATACAAATGTATGTAGTAGAGTCGAGCACAACAACATCATATGAATTTATCAATGGCATTTTGTATCTTTTTTGCCACATACACGGGACGTACACGCGAAGTGTGCGAAAAATTTTGTCGTCCCAGCCAATTATTTACCTGTTTAATCGCTGCTGTTGCTATTTTCCGTTTATTTTATTGTTGTACTTGATATTTTTTTTGCTAGTTGGCAATTTATATAAATTGTATTTTAAGCATTATTCAGTTTAGCTTGCCCAGCACAGACACAAAACCATTTGCACTGACTTATCTCCACCTTCTTTTTTTCTCTCTTGTATATTTATATTTTGCTTATTGACACGCTCACGATAATTTTATAGATTGCTCTAGACATATGGTTAGCACACAATTAAACTAATATGCACTTTAAATGGGGTTGTATATATATTTCAACAATTTGGGCAATTTCACTAACGCAACGACGTATCTCAACCTTACAACGATATAACTTGCTGTGCGATGACTTCGAGATACGTGCGTGCAGCAATATCCGAATACTTCTCGTTTGTGTCAGTGACACAATCGTGAAGTTGGCTGCGTGAACCGATATGTATATCGATATTTGTGGTAACCCAATTTTCTGATATGAATTTATCGATATATTAAGGGCATTCCCAAACTTATTTAGAATATCTTTCTGATAATGTATAGGTAATATAAAATCTGTAACCATAAAATTAATTATAATTATTGTTAATTATAAGCAACATATTAAAACTTCCTGTGAAGCGCTTTCAGATATTAATTCCTTCATTTCTAATTTATCCCCATACAAAGTATATTATCGATAACATTGCGATGTGATTATATCCAATGGGCAACGTTGTTCAACAGCGCGCATAAGTTTAAATTATAAATATCAGTGTGTATAAATAGCTCTGATTATTTAACTTGCCCGTTGATATAAGCACAGCATGCTTAATAAAGACATAAGATTGTCGATCTAATCTCCATGGAACATAAACACGCACAAACGGACGACCCACAGTGAAGATAATAAATAAATTAAAATGCACATCTTTTATTATGTATCACATAAAACAGAAATGGAGATTGAAAGATTCTCTGAGTCTACTTTAGTCCCCTATTTAGAATTAGTCAGTGTCAAGCCGTCAGCCAACCAACTTGAGCGTGCTTCAGCTCAGCGAACTGCAATCTAATTCAATTAAAATTAAAACGCAAATCTACGCGACAAGTGAAATTGCTCCGAATTCGACTGCGACGATCAACGGCAATTATACAGAAAAACCTCAGTTTCTGTCAATACGTGGGCAGCAACACAACAATGAATGTAGATGACACCACAGAAAAGCTCGCCATGATTCGCTCATCATCGATGCCTGTGAAGCCAAAACCTTTAGATCCGAGGCCTCTGGCGCGATCCCCAGAAAAGGAAACGGTCAACGATAATGAAGTCGACTATTATCCGGAGAGTCCCAGCTGTGTGCGTCGGTGTAAGTCCAAGCAGACATCTGATCAATTGGAGACGCGCAGTGAGCTAAAGTAGGTCAACATCATCTGGCACTAAATTAACATTTGCTTACGCTGATTCAATCTTATTATGCAGCTTTCCTTATTCCCTCGACTGGGCAGGCAGCACTATTGAGCTGACTCCCGATTCTGATGCCGATGGCCTTAGACGCAGAATGAATCGTGTGATGGAAAAGAATGGACATGAGAATGTTAGCTTTCGACGCATACCCGAAAAGTCCTGGCGGTATATGCGTGACGTGATCACCACACTGGTAAGATCATTGTTCGGTCACAAAGCTTCCAAGACAAAGACTACGTCAGAGCGCTCAAATATATATAACATAACGCCCAGCATACAACGCAAATTAGATGAATTGGCTGAAGAGCCACCCACGGCGAAGGTGGGCAAAGTAATACCAATTCCTAGACCAAACACAAATGAGCGGGAGAAAGTAACATTTAGCATTTAGTATATATATATAAAGTGGTATATATACTAAAAATAAAAACTCGCATATTTAAATAATTAACATGCAACATACATTTTACTTGGGCATACTTTTCAAACTCATACGTTAATCATCGTTCTCGATAACAAATCGTATCGACGTATCGATTTAAATTTGAACTGTCATTGATCTTTACACAGATCGAATTGGAGTGGAAGTATATGCTGACACTATTTGTGGGTAGCTACTTTCTCAGCTGGACTTTCTTTGGCGTACTTTGCTATATGGTAGCCTATTCCCATGGCGATTTTCTATTCGACGCTGTCAGCGGCGAACGCTTAGGAGAGGGTAGTGAGCCTTGCATTTTCGGAGTGCCCAATTTTATTGCCATTATGATATATTCGATTGAAACACAAACGACTCTTGGCTTTGGCGAGAGATACGCCAGCGAGGAATGTCCAGAGACCATTTTCCTATTTGTCATGCAAATGATGTGTGCAGTTGCCATTGAGGGATCTATGGTTAGCATTATTTATGCGAAAACTGCTCGTCCAGTCAAACAGTTGACCAAGCTTAAGTTCAGCGATAAGGCGGTGGTAAGTCCGTCCTCTCACATAATAGATTCATAGCTTATCTAGACCTTTTTACAGATTTGTTATCGTGATGGGAAACTATGTTTGCTCTTTCGTGTAAGTGATCCCCGCGAACAGCAGTCCATCGAGTCCAAGATACGTGTTTACATGATTGTAGACAAACAGTGAGTCACATCGTTGCCTGCTCTCTTATTATTTTACTTCCACTTGGCATTTTAGCACACGCGAGGGTGAGCTCATTAAGACGCACACAGAACTGAAGCTGGAGGGCAATGGCGAGCAATTGATTGTCTGGCCAGACATTGTTTGCCATGTCATCGATGAAACCAGCCCACTTTATCCCTTCAACAATGCAAAACAGTTAAATGTAGCACAATTTGAATTGTACGTCTCAATTGTGGGCACATCTCCGACTACGGCTCAAATGACGGAAGCAAAGACTTCGTATGTTCCGCGAGAGATCTTCTGGGGTCAGCGTTTCGTCAACATTATCCATTACGATGCATCCAACGAGCGTTATATTGTGGACTATGACAACTTTAATACAACCATATCGGTATGTATTCCAGGTATTTCCCGTCTATATAGATAATATCGCCAAGTGCTTCTACAGGTAGACATGCCCATCAATTTGTCACCGGCGGAGCAGTTACTACAGCAACAGCAGCAGCAACAACTAAAGCAACTACAATTGACTTACAGAAAATAAAATATGGCACCATATATACATATATAATATCAAAACTGTGTGGAAAGTAATATAGAAATGAATTAAATATACCAGCCCAATGAAAGTATAGATTACTAATCCGATTTCTGCATTCATATTCCAACTGGAAAGCGGGTACATTGTTAAATTAAATTTATCGATAAGATTTCGATACTTTGTGGTATATTGGCCGATCAAGTGCGCGCATTTTAAAATGCTAAATAGCTTTTAGAATATCAGTAAAGGCGAGTAAACAGAGCACAGTGCTTGTCAGGTGATATTAGTAGGTGTACAGGAGTTACGGCGGTATTTGCTCTCAGAATAAATATGTGCATTGGAAATGCTAACAACATACATATATAATAAAGAGACAACTTTTGACGATCTAATCTCCACGAAATATAAACAAACGGTTAATTGTGGGCAAAAGTAGTCAGACGTAAAATTAAGATAATAAATAATTTAAAATGCAAACCTTATAATATTTCGACTTTAGTTCCCAACTGGACTGCAACAATGAGCGTAGGCGAAGCTACGGAAAATCGCGAAATGATTATACGCTCTACTTCGATGCCTGTTAAACCAAATCCTCTTGATCCGAGACCTTTGTCTCGATCCCCAAAACAGGAAAAGGTAAACGATGACGACGCCGACTACTACCCGGAAAGTCCCAGCTGCGTGCGACGACTGCAAGTCAAATCGATACTTGGAGATAGCGCAGAAACAGACAGCCGCAGTGATCAAAAGTGAATTCTACACCATCTACCACTCCAGCTTTGATTATCATGTATTTTTCAAATATCGTAGCTTTCCTTACACCTTCGATTGGGCAGGCAGCACCATTGAGCTGGGTCCTGTTACTGATGAAGATGGATTGCGACAAACTATGCATCGGGTGATGGAGAAAAACGGTCGCGAAAACATAGTCTTTCGTCGTATACCAGAAAAGTCCCGGCGCTATATGCGTGACGTAATCAATACGCTGGTAAGATCATTGTTTGGTCTAATGAATACGTGAATCAATATTGAAATCGATAAAAATTGACTACTGACAATCGATACAACTTTGTGCTGAGATTTAAATTGCAAATGTCTTCTTGGTCGCCCACACAGATCGAATTGAAGTGGAAGTATATGTTAACTCTGTTTTTGAGCAGCTTTTTTCTCAGCTGGATATTCTTTGCTGCTTTGTGTTATATGGTAGCCTATTATCATGGCGACTTCCTCTTCGACGCAGTGACCGGCGACCGTCTGGGTGAGGGCAATGAGCCTTGTATTTATGGAGTAACCAACTTTGTTTCAATGATGTTGTACTCAATAACAACCCAAACGACTCTTGGCGGTGGACAATACGCAAGCGAAGAATGTCCAGAAACTATTTTCCTATACATCATGCAGATGATGTGTGGAGCTGCCATTGAGGGGTCAATGATGAGCATTGTCTATGCGAAAACGATGCGTCCAGCAAAGCAATGGACCAAACTCAAGTTCAGCGATAAGGCAGTGGTAAGTCAGATACCAGTAGCCAGAGACTAAATAACGATCTGCTTATCTAAACTTTACAGATTTGTTATCGCGATGGAAAACTATGTTTGCTCTTTCGCTTATGTGATCCGCAAGAACGGCAATCCATCGCCTCCAAGATTCGTATCTACATGATTGTGGACAAACAGTGAGTCCCTGTGATGTCATTTCCATTGACAATTATAATTAGAATTCCATTTTCCAATACAGCACACGCGAAGGCGAGCTCATTAAGACGCACACAGAGCTGAAGCTGGAGGGGAATGGCGAGCAATTGATTGTCTGGCCAGACATTGTTTGCCATGTCATTGATGAGAGCAGTCCACTTCATCATTTCAACAATGCTAAGAAATTCAATGCCGCTCAATTCGAATTGTATGTGACTATTGTGGGTACATCTCCCACCACAGCTCAAATGACAGAGGCAAAGACTTCGTATGTTCCGCGAGAGATCTTCTGGGGTCAGCGCTTCGTCAACATTATCCATTACGATGCAACAAATGAGCGTTATATTGTGGACTATGATAACTTTAATACAACCATCTCGGTAGGCATGGCAAGTGTTCCCCATCTGAATATATAATGTGCTTAAATTCTTTTGCAGGTTGACATGCCGGTCAAGTTGTCACCAAAGGAGCAACAGCAGCAACAACGGTTGGAATTGGCTTTGGAGAATATTGATACAATTTAGATATTATTCTATTATTCTTAATAAACAGTGAAACAATACATAATATACAAATAAATTTTTGAAATATTTAAAAATTTGCTTTAAGCTTCGGCAGTTTTTTCATTTTCCCGCTCGGTGAGCAGTTTTTGCACCTGGGCCCTGAGCATCTCGTTCTCATGTTGCAGCCGGGTGAACTCTAGCATGAATCGATCAGTCCGCAGCAGCAGGGCTAGTGCATCCCGGATCTCTTGTGTATTGTCTAGCTGCTGATTCCAGTAATTTGCTACCTGTTGAAATATTTGAAATTTGTTTTTCTCGATCGTCCATTTGAACTCGCGTTCCAGGTGCACAAAACGTTCCTCGAAGGCACCGCGCAACTCGGTGAGCTCCTTGCGCACATCCAAAACAGCATCGTGCTGAGAAGCAACTGAGGATACATTGCTAGATGTCTTTGGCAGCAGCTGTTGCGGCTGTAATTGTAATGTTCCGGCCTGCGATTCTGTGGCAGCCACATGATGTGGTGTACTATTGCGACTGGCTGAGAGCATGCGCAGTCGACGCTTTTGTTCTATGTCTACCATTTGTGGGTTCTCTTTATCGCTATCAACGGAACAATTGACCGATCGCTCATGCAGTTCAGTTTGTTCATCTGTTTCGGCAATTTGTTTCAACTTGGCATCAACGGAAACATTGCTGCGATCTCGCAGTGGACCGCTGAGAGTTTCTGTAAGAGATTTTCAACGTTTTAGCCCTGATAATCAATCGATTTTTAGACTTACGTTGCAGTGAGTCTACCGTAGAGCTGTTGGCACTATCCAAGGAGCTGAGACCAGAACCGGTCTGACAAATGCTTTGACGCTGATCCTCATTGCCGGGCTTCGTGTGCAGAGCATCCCAATCGAAGCTATCACGTCGCGCCGTTGTTGTGAGTCGCGTGGACATGCGATCTAAGCCTCGCGGTCTATGCATATCAAGGAAGTCACAAAATGAGTCCCGTTGTTGGCGCACTGCTGCCGGTGTTACCAATAAGCTACCAGGAGTAGCTCCGCCCTGACCTGATATCGAGGTAAGCTGTTGCTGGGTGCTAAGCAAACTAGCTGCTATCGATTTTCGCAGCTCATCGCTGGGCATCTGTTCGACTTGAACTATTTTACCGCCCCCTGCATCCACAGTTACATTATTTGAGCTGCTAAAGCTGCTACTCTGCTGTTCCTCCGTAGGCATGGGAACAAACGCAACGCGCATAACCGCACTGAAAGACAATTGGAATATATTCAATGATAACTTATAAATGATGATGAGGACTTACCAGCCCTCGTGCACGGGCCTCACAGCCAGTGGAGCCTTCGTACTGCGCATATCATAGGCAATAAGCTCTCCTTTGAGATTGCCAGCACAAAAGTACGTACCGCATTCACTCAACGCAACCGTTGACAATGGATGCGAATAAGTTAAGCGACCTGATGACGATTGCGCCTTATTGCGCCTTATGTCGAATATATTTATTCTACAATCGTAGCCAACGCTGACCAGCAGCGAGGGCTGACTGCTACACATGCTAACATCGCGACAGGGAGCATCGTGTGCATCGACTATATTGAAGATCGTTCGTTTTGACTGCAGATCATACACGGTAACGGCTCCCTTATATGAAGCAACTGAAAAATGAAAGCGCTTGCTGGGATGAAAGCGTGCTAGTGTCGAGCTGAAAGAATAACAAGTTCAATCTTATTTGATTTCCCAAATATATTATCTACTTACTGATCATCCAAGGTAAGTGTTTCAATCTTCTGTTTGGTCTTTGTGCCACAAATGTTGATCTTGCCGTCCTCCAGCACTGCCGCAATGTACTCATCCGTACAATTATAATCCAAATAGAGCACTGCGCTACGCGATGGATTCGCTGGATAGCGGTGTATCAGATCCGCCGTACGAAAGTTAAACAGCTTCACAAATCCGCTCGACTGACCAATGGCAATTTGATTTGCCGCCGTTTTTGCACAAGACACCGAATAGGCATTATCAATGGTCAATTTTCGTACGCGCTGTATTTCGGGAACTGCAAATGCCACGGTTTCATATTGTTTCCAATATTTTGATTAGTTTTATTACCATTCTGTTGATTCTCCTTTATGCGCATCACCGCCAATCCCGCCTTTTTGTCCACCTCCACAAAGACGCGACGTTGTGCGTTGAATTGAAAATCCGTTTGCTCGCCATTCGCGTGCACATATGTTGACTTCGTTTCTAGATCCGCAAAATCCGATAACACTGTTTTCTTAGAAGTTGAAATTAAATACATTTTGATTTATATAGATTTTTCCTAATGTCTAAGGCCGGCTGCGAACGTCGCAAATACAAATGTGGCGGCTTTGTCTTTACCCAATTTCCAGGGTTGCCAGAGTGCGCAAAATATTGCTATAGTATCTGACAGCCCCTCTCAAGAAGCAGTTACACTTTTTATTGAAAAATAAATTCAAAATGTGCAATTTTATACGTATTTATTATTAGTAAAATTCACTTATTAAACATAATTTAAATCATAATCTTATAATACATAATTAATGAATACACTATTGTCGAATAAAACCCGCTACGAGATCATCGCGTTTCTTTTCCGCTGCGGATGTGTGATCCCAGTTTACCAGTCCATGCACCCCGAATACCATGCTATTATGCTTATCAGGCAGCATTTCAAAGTCCAGTATAGCATCCTCAATGGGTTCGCCACAGTCCAAAATAAAATTATGTAGCATGCAGGTGGCAGATACAACAATTGTTCCGAGTTCAAGTGTAGATACATCGAGTGATTCCAGGCGCCTAAATCGTGACATTAACGCAGCAAATGCACGCTCCGCGGGGGCATTCCACAAATGTATGGCCTGATTGTAGCGCACATGACAAGGTGTCAGTTCGCCGCTTTTGCTAGTGTAGGGCGTCATCAGATTGAGCAGTAGAGGATACATCATTTCACCCACCAGATGTTTATGTGGTGGCATCAGTGGATCCTCCGTGTCAATAAGTCGCTCAAACAGTTCGCTCTTTAACAATATGCACTGGATATCGGGCACATCGATGTGAATGTCCAGAAATCGACTGCGTGTATCACAGACAGCCTGGAGAGCCATTGCCGAATGTAGCTGATTACCAGTTTCCGCGCGTACAGGCAGTTTTAACGGAACTCGGCACTCATCGATGACGCCAACGACGCCAGGTAATTTACCACGAACACCGCAAGCATTGTCCGCTGGCCACTTAACATAGCGTGGCAAAAGAGCAGCAAATGCGGCTGTTACCCATTTGAAAATTTCATGGCCAGAGCTCTTAGATATTGCAAAACTGTCTCCCACCTCGCGGAACGACTTTCTGTGTTTAATTACATCGATTAATATTTTAAGTCAAACTTAATTACTAAATATTCATACTTGCCACTAAGGAGGGATAACGTAAACAATAGTTTCTCTGGAAGCGAGACTTGTGCAATTGGCTGATGATGATATGCTCCTTCTATAGCTTTCCCAACGACCTGCAGAAGTTGCTGAAGTATATATTGATTTAACATATTTGTATATTGATTTAAAGACCACAATTTACCTCAAATGTGCTGCGCTCCATGCGAAACTGTTCTTTGAACAGGTCATCCTGATATCGGGGCAAGGAATTGTATGTCTCATTTTCAATCTCAGGGTTTGTTGTAAGTTCATTTAATGCATTCTCTGTGGTCGCCAGTTGCACCGCTTCGAGAAGCTGAGGACCTAGCCCCTCGTCTAAAAAAAACTTAACATAAAAGCTTTGTGAGCTCGGTTATTCATTTTACAAAGAACACATTAACTCCGTGAGAAGAACATAAACAACTAATATAATCAAAACATTAGAAATGGGGCGTCATCGATAGTACTAATTTATTGAGTTTAAGTTATCAACCGGTCTACCGATATTAATCAGTTGTCGGCTTTACATATTTATATAAATAAAAATAATTTGTTTTCTTAGATTGTATATAAGTGTATCCCTCTCTGTTATTGCCTTATAATTCGAAATTAAATACTGAAATGTAAATATCGCTATTAATTTGATAAATGTCCAGATATTTCCCTATTTCAATTTTTAAAAAATTAAAAACGTGTAACAGTTTCGTACTCGCTGTTAATAACAGGTCAGCATAAATTGAATTTATCGATGATAAAACATATGTTTAGACGAACGAACTGGTGTAGATGAACGACATCAGGGACTTAGTTCGTTCCAAATTAGAAATGTTAAAAAGTTTGTAGAGGCCAAGGCCCGTGCGTTTGCCAATATAAATTATTAAAATTGCGCATCCGTTTCGCCATCAGCTGCGGACAAAGGCTACTAGCAACGGCAGCCGCACCAACAGCAGCAATAAACACACACGGAAGCATTGAAAACTGAAACATCACTAAGCCAGCTAATAAAGACAACGACGAAAAGAGCAACAACAACACCTGCTGCAAAATGGAGGCGGAGGGTCTGACCAATGAACAAACGGACAAAGTGCTGCAATTTCAGGATTTGACTGGCATCGAGGATATGAACATTTGTCGCGATGTACTCATACGACATCAATGGGATCTTGAGGTGAAATCAAATTGCGGTTCCAATAAGTATACATTAATTGACCTTAACCCATTTACCTTCGTTTGCACCTGCAGGTGGCTTTTCAGGAGCAGATGAATATACGCGAGGGTCGCCCTACTATGCTCACAGCCTCTTCCGATGTGCGCGCCCCGACAGTAATTAATGACCATTTCCTGCAACAGATCTTTTCGGCGAATATGGCCGGAAGCCGGTCGGTAAGCCGGGTTCCCAGCATTGGGCCGATGCCGCGAAGTTTTACGGGCATAGTCGGCTATGTGATCAACTTTGTGTTCCAATATTTTTACTCGACTCTGTCGACTATCGTTCGTGCATTAATCAACATTGGCGGCGGCAATGAACCGCGAATTGTTACGGATCCGCTGTCTGATGTGATGAAGTTCATTCGGGAGTACCATGAGCGCTACCCTGAGCATCCGGTTTTCTATCAGGGAACTTATGCCCAAGCACTGAATGATGCCAAACAGGAGTTGCGTTTTCTGCTCGTCTATCTGCATCAGGATCCCAGCAAAAATCCAGATGTGGAGTCATTTTGCCGCGACACGCTATCCTCACGTTCAGTCATCGATTATATTAACACCCATACGCTGCTATGGGGCTGTGATGTGTCCACACCAGAGGGTTATCGTGTCATGCAATCTCTTACAGTGAGAGGCTACCCACTAATGGTGGTTATTATGCTCCGAGCCAATCGCATGGTAATTGTGGGTCGTTTGGAGGGCGATTGCAATTCAGAAGAATTGCTCCGTCGTCTACAATCAGTGATAGCTTTTAATGAGGTGTGGCTAAGCCAGGCGCGCACTGATCGTCTGCAGCGGAATTTCACACAGACTTTGCGCCGCCAGCAGGATGAGGCTTATGAGCAGAGTCTACTCGCAGACGAGGAGAAGGAGCGTCAGCGTCAGAGGGAACGTGATGCCGCACGTCAGGTGCTAGAGGCTGAGGAGCAAGCTCGTCGCGATGTGGAATTACGTAAAGAGGAGATTGCCAGGCAAAAGATTGAGCTGGCCAGTCAAGTGCCCTCTGAACCACCAGCCGATGCAGCTGATGCCATTGCTGTTGTATTTAAACTGCCTAATGGCATTCGTCTGGAGCGACGTTTCCAACAATCAAATTCCATTTTGGTAATTATAAATTGAATTATCCCATTTCATCAATTTCTATTTACATTGATTTTTTCAGGATGTATACCATTTCCTTTTCTGCCATCCTGAATCGCCGGATGAATTTGAAATAACAACGAATTTCCCGAAGCGTGTACTATATTCCAAGACGGTTGTAGATGCCGCTGAAGGCTCTGCAAATGAAATCGTCAACAAAACACTTAAGGATGTTGGTCTGAAAAATCGCGAGGTGCTCTTTGTCAATGATCTGGAAGCGTAACCAAGCATTAACACAAAAAACAGAAGAAAAACATTTAAACATAACTAAAATCATTGTGTTAACAACAAACACGTATTACCAAAAAACTTGAACCAAGTTTTAAGTAGACGTAGTCCTCGCATGCAAACTATAGGGCAATTTGGAGGACAAACAATAGAAATATTCCTAATTTAATCATGAATATATAATAATTGTTTAACAATATTTAGGTTGACTTTCGTCTAACGGCCCCCCAAAAACACCAATCCATACCTCCCGTTAACCTTTCCAAAATATTTTCAATTTATGGTTTATTATTTCTTACATCAATGTTGGTTTAGCTGTACTTACACGTTTGAATAATTTTACAAATTAAATAGACATGAAGACAGTTGTAATGACAAAATTTTAAAGTATCTTACAACTATTGCAAATATCAAATTTTTTTAAATTCAAAATTGCAGGAAGCCAACAACGCGTTCTAGTTTGAAACTCATAATGACCAATATATCGATAATTCCGTCAGTAATATCGGTAAGTTGACATGTAGGCAATACTTATGACAGGGTGACTCAGGTTTTGATATCATGAGTCAACTTGTTATAAGTAGCTGTACCCGTACTTGATCAAAAAAAGGCCACACACTCAAAAATAATCTAGTGGGGAATAAAATAAAATTGTACACTGGACAAGCACGACGGAAGTTACAGTGATTTCGAGGAAGATTGCTATTGGGATAAAACTGACGAACGAGAACTACTCCTGCCAAAAGTTGGCCGAGAATCAACTAATTTTGGCTTGCGGCCGAAGTTAAGGCAGCTGGCGTCTCAGCTGTTTGACATAGAGGAGGTGCAGCAATTGAAGCGTGGACTAAGACAATTCGACTACCAGAAGCTACACAGCGAGGTGCCACAAAATCCATACAACAATCGTAAGAAATACACAAAGACAATGTCGGCTCCATCAACATCATCGGTTGGCGATGCGGCGGCAGCGCTGTCGGGCAACCTGCAGTTGCCTCCGCTGCGAACTCTGGATGACTTTGTGCTCGGATCGGCGCGCTTTCAGTTGCCCAATCTGAAGGACTTTGATAAGTGGGGCAATCGTGTGGTCAAAAATTTGCTGTACTATCAAACCAATTATTTTCTCGTTTTTTTGGCCATTTATGTGGTGATGATCATTTTCAATCCAACCAAAATCATAAGCGGTTTGGTTGTTCAAGCGTTGATTATTGCCATCGTTTGGCAATTTTTCAGCTCCAAATCCAAGACTAACTTCATTGCCAGCCGTCTAACTGGTGGCAATCAAATTCTTGCCGCTCAAAATGCTCAGCAGAAGTGGTACATACTGGCGGGAGCATTGTTGGCCGGCTATTTGTTTTTGCATTTGATTAGTGCTGTGCTCTTGACGGCCTTTACTCTGCTGTTGCCTATCTCGGTGACCTTTATACACGCCTCACTGCGATTACGGAACATTAAGAACAAGCTGGCAAATACCATTGAAAGCTTTGGACCATCTACGCCAATGGGAGCACTGTTGGATGCATTGAATGTACGCGCCGATGGAGTTATAAACTAAAACAGAACCGTTTCCATAAGCTGGACCCGAGGCTAATGCTCGTTGTTGGCCATGTTTGACAACCCTTTCATTTAATAGTTATGCATGCTGATGCTTGAAATCACTGTATTATGTATAATTTGATCGTTTTAAAAATTTTAAATATGATTTTATTACCAATGTATTTTGCTATTATTACAATAAATATAAAAATGTCAATAAAATACCTTAAAGAATAACATTAAAAGCACGACTCTAACAATTAATTTATATAAATATATATATATACATATATCTGAGACGTGGCTCTTAGTTCAACTTATGCAACTGGATGACTAAACATTCGCGAACCCTGTGAGCGTTTTATTTCTCAGTCCCTTAGGAAATTGCGTCATGTCGTACACTCATATCACGTAGTTGAATTGTATTTCTTGGGGAGTGCAGCCCGTTGGATAACCAAGTGCTAGGCACCTTCTGTTGGGCAGCGCATATTGCTAACTCCTCTTAATAGCTCACTGGGCAGTATGTGTTATCGTGTTGCTTTGTTAACTGATTGTTAACAGCTTTGTCACCTATCCAAGTCGTCGAAGTTTAAATTTGTATCACAGTTAGCAAACAGAATAGTAGCGCAGTAGTTGGGCAAACTGCTTGACCCAAATCCTGCGAGGGCTGTCAGTTTCTGATCAACCGTTGGTGATTCTCGTCGCCTTTTGCAAGCCGGTGAAACCGTTCGCAGTGGCTGTTGGAAAAACGTCGAAGAAAATGCCGATGACGATGAAGTAGAAGTTCGGGACGGTGTCTTTGAGCATCTTGACAGCGTCCTTAGCGCTGTATAAGATAAGGGCACAACATTCTGTAACCATTGATATCATTGATGTCCATTAGAGTCAAACTTTGCGCGCAGCCAACTTCAAGTCTGTTAGCGTTGCTATCGACTTATCAACATTATTTACAAAGCAATTGAAATCGAAGCGAATTAGTTATCTAGATTTATACACTTCGCGTAGCGGCGAATTTAAATATATGTTTAAGTCAGCAATTGAGGAGTTGTGGTCTTACTGCTGTTTTTAGAACATCTGCGAGAATGAAAATAATGAATTATCAAACAGCTGAGACGATACTAACCGTTGCATTCTAAACATTACAACTTTACAGAGACATAGAAATATCGCTGCATTTGATATTCAATTCGTTATTACATGAAAACTGCTCAAACAACGAAGAGAGACATATGACGTCATATTGTAACCGCTTTGATGATTGTTTTAATTTCGCTCTCTTCCACAAATTAATAACAACAACGATTTTATTGTACTCAGTTGTTCGACAGCTTTATAGAGAGACAGACATGTCGAAGCCATCCGAAACAAATTCACACTGTATTGTCGAGATATTGCCAATCGAGTGGAACATTTTGTTGGAACTTTACAAGGAAAGAAAGACGGAACCTTCAGGATATTATCTGATAAACAATTATATCAAATGGATAGAAAACGAACCTGACTTCAATGTCAAGTGTTATTCGTTGAATGGAGACTGGAAAAACGATGGCACTTTTATTATGATTGTACATATATAAGCACCGTATGCTATAAAGCAATTAATTGTACTCATATATTTATTTACGAGTATTTTTAGGTAATTAATGACTTCAAGTGCAAATTTGTGTACTTTAACACTCTCAGTGATAATTTGGACCGTTTAACCAAGGCGCTTCTCTGTTTGACACATACAGCTGGGGATTACAGATTTCATGATTATGGGGAGCGTTTGTCTCCGGCAGTTGATGCATATAAGAGAAAAGCCGCCAATGTGCAACTTAAGACCATAGAGGCGGCTTGGTACAGAGTCAGTAAGGAAATTGTTGCGAGTTTTTCAACAGAGTATGTTAGTAAATAATTAGACCATATAGACAGTCAACTAATCGTTGAATTTCCTAGACCTCCTGTCGGCATCAGCGTGCGCAGCTTGAGTAATAATGATGTTCTCACAGTAAATAAAATCTGGCGATATGGTTCCGAAAATACCGTTGGGTTTATCAGAAGATTAATCCTCTACAATGTTTCGATTGGTGCTTTTGATACTGATGGAAAATTGGTAGCCTGCTGCTTAAGGTAAGCTTGTAAAAGCCTTCAATTTGCATATTTTTAAGCTGTACTTAATACAGACTTCCCATTGGAGCATTGGGCGTGCTCCATGTTCTGGACACTCATCGACGTCTTGGCCTTGGCAGTTTAGTGGTGCGTTGCCTTGCCAAGAAAATCTCCGAACTGGGAGACGAAGTGCTCGCCCCAGTTGTCATAGAAAATACAGCTTCGCGCAAAATGTTTGAGAAACTTGGCTTCCAGCAAATTGATAACGTTTATTGGATTGATTAATTTGTTTGTTGGAGCTCTCATTTCAAAGTTATGTATAATAAAAAGTTGCCGTATAATAAACGCTTCTTTTTGGTGAATGTCTCTTTTGTTTTCTCTTTCCTTTTTTAATCTCGTTACCACAATTCCCAGTTATGATGCAAAGTACGAGTTATCGATAAAAAAAATATGATTAGCTGGTGCATTTAATCGCAATTGTAAAATTGTACTCCATATTTAAGGAAGAAAAATGTATAAATATTAAGTGAACATAATTGGTACTTAATTTCTTGTAAAGATACCTTTTATATTCGTGACAGTCGTTAAAAGTACATTCTTGATCAATATCATTACCGAGTTAATTAATATATAGAATTTACAAATGTATCCAGCCTTAAAAGCGGATATGTCTACATATATTTACATATGTAAGTATATACTATTCTATTATTATCAAAATAATTTAATAACGAGACTGATCTACCGCGCTCTACTAATCCGCCTTCCATTATTTCAGATAACAGTTATGAACAATAGTAAAATAATGGTATAGTCATGGTGTGTTCTATCGTCGCAGACTCTTCTATCGTTGCTTGTATTTGTAAATAATCTAATACATCCAAGTAATTACCAATTAAAAAAGTATAAGTCAACTCTTATACATAATCGTCTTATCAACATTAACTAGTGTACACCAAGTAAAATAAACCTCATACGTGCTTCCATGCTGTCGTATAAATACTCTTAATTGACTCTCTTAAAGTGCTCTTGCCGAAGTTAGAATGACGAATGAGAAAGAATTTCAATTATTATTGAAGCACTCAGTTGTTGCATGGCTTTTCAGCTAGACGGACATAGTATCATAAAAGCTAGATATGGATTCTAATTGCCTCGTTGAAATAGTGCCCAATGAGTGGCATATTTTACTAGATCTTTACACGTCCAAAAGGACTGAGTCTACTGGATACAATTTAATAAACACCTTAATGAAATGGAAAGCAAAGACTCCTGAGTTGGAAATCAAGTGTTTATCGCTAGACAATGATTGGAAGAATGATGGCACTTTTATAATAACTGTAATCTATATCTGTATTAATACACTTATTGCAATGCTTGTAAATCTCTGCATATATTTTAGCTTAATTTTGGTGGATCTCAGAAATTTGTGTTCTTCAATACCTTAAGCCATAATGTAGATCGCTTAATCAAATTGCTAATCTGCTACATATCCAAACCTAAAGATTATTTGCTTTATGGTTACGGAGAACGTCTAGTGCCCGCCGTCGATGCTTATAAAAAGAAATTTGATCAGGAACAGTTACAAACTGTACAGACAGCTTGGTACAGAGCTACTAAAGAAGTTATTGCAACATTTTCCATTGAGTAAGAAGAATGAATGTAGTTCATCCCACGCATCTTTTAAATTCTTTATTTCTTAGGCCCCCGTCTGGTATTAAACTGCGCAAATTGATAACTGACGATGCTGAAACTGTGAATGAAATTTGGCCACATCGCTCCGAGGGTACTGTAGAGTTGGTAAAATACATGATAGATCACAATATATCCGTAGGTGCCTGTGATAGCGAAGGAAAATTGATAGCATGGTGCATGAGGTGGTTTTTATATAACTATATAAGTTTATATAATTTCATAAATATATTATTGCTTATACATAGATTGCCAGTGGGCGCGTTGGGCCTCTTGCAAGTTGTGGAATCCCATAAGCGTTTCGGCCTTGGCAGCTTAATGGTGCGTTACATGTCCAAGAAAATCGCTGAGCTGGATGAGGAAGTTCTTGCTCCTGTCGTCACAGAGAATACACCATCTCGTAAAATGTTTGAGAAGCTGGGCTTTCAGAAAATTGATAACGTTTACTGGACTTTCTAGACAGCTTGACAAAGCTGTAAAATAAAGTAAAGTTGTAAAGTTTGTGAAAAGTAAAGGTCATTTTAATTACAAAAGTCTATTAACATCAATAGCCCTAAATAAACACATTTTATGATTTGTTATTGTAAACAAAGATAATTACAATCAAAAATGTCTATTAACCTTCATGCATAACCTACAAAAATAAATAAGTTTTGCTCTGATTTCTCAATTTCCCCAAGCGGGCTTTATCTTTGTTGAACGTGTGACGTCACATATTCAATTACAACAAAGTCATTCGTACTCATTTAAGGCGGTTGGGTCGATTACTTCGATAACGATTGTTCAGTAATTTCTATAAGTGGAGGCTGATATATGAAGCTGTTGGAATTGAAACTTATTTTCTGTATAAAAATTGTAATATTATACGGATGTCATATGTTGGGTATATTGATTATTAGCATATTTGTATGCAAAAGAATAGAATTAAGTTTAAGAAGGGGGAAACACCTATAAAGATCTCAAAAGCTGAGGCAAGCGAACTTTCCCAGTGAATCCCATTACTCATGACAAATCTTCTGATAAAACAAACAATAATGGCAAACATATTTGTGTAGAATAAAGTAACTCGTAAATAATTTATATTCAGTTACGGCTACAAAGCTTTTAGTATTATTCTCATATGAGTTGTGGATGAGGAGCAAACTGATAGAACCAGAATATCCGCAATACTCATTCATATCAACGATGAAAAATGTAGCGCTTATAACCGAGAGACAGCATTTGTTAGCGTCTATTAGTTCTTAACTGGATCAACTTAATGTACTTGTATGTTATGTAGTCAGTTACTAATGTAAACAGAACGGGGTATAACCCATCGTTTAATATGTAAGACAGCAAGGCAATGAGTCGTCGTCCGTCAACGTCATCACAATCGAACAAAAAGAGAGAGAAAGATTGGAGCTTATCTCAGCTGAGCCGAGCCTGACCAGTTTCGCATCAACTTATAAATTGGAATGCGTTGAGCGTGACAAGCTTAGTTGATCATCAGTTGTTAAGCCATTGGAATCGCGTTCGCACAACATCCACAAACACAAACACACACAAGCAAAAAGCACGCATACCTACACATTATCGTATTATACGTACATATTTATTATTGCAAACTGAAAGATAAGCATAAATTTAGTAGATGTTGCGTAAATTGAGCTGTGCCCTGTTGGCCTTCGTGTGCCTGTTCTCTACTGTAAATTCCGAAGGGTCCCATCTATGGTCCAATGTACGCAATCCTGAAAATCAAGCTGAGTTACAGAAATTCTATGATGAAACACGGACTTTGTCTGGCCCAATCGCCAATGTTCCTATCCGTGGAGTGTTTCCTTCTGTAGCTTCCGGACCAGGCCTTGGCGATCAAGTGGATGTCATTGCCTCGGATGAAATCGCACGAAATGTTTTGGGATTTGCGCAGGATCTCTCTCGCCAGATTAACAGCCATTATCGTAAGACAACAATATTCTCGCCCCTGAGCATTATGTCCGCTTTGGCGCTGCTTCTTCTGGGCGCCAAAGGTCGCAGTTACTCGGAGCTGGCCAGCGTGTTTGGTCAATCCGATGTGGTTAAGCTACACGAGCAATTCGGCCTAATGCTAAAAGATGTCCAGCAACCGACTAAGCAGACAACTTCACCACTCCGCAAGCTGGATAACTGGCACAACGACAGTATTAAGAGGAGTCTAAGGAATTATCCACGCAATCGAAATGCACCACAGGAAGTGCATATTGCCAATGGTCTGTTTGTCCAGCAGGGCTACAGTCTAAATACAGACTACAGGTAAGCAAAGATAATACCTGTGAATCATATTCCAACACTGTAATAAAATGTACATCTTTAATTCCAGACAAGCCATTACACAGATCTATAATTCGGATCTGCAGGTTCTTGATTTTGAAAACCAACCGGCGATGGCAAAGTACAACATAAACTCTTGGGTGGAGCAGCATACGAGGGGTAAAATAGAGGATATCATATCGGAAGATTTACCCGAGAGTACTCGCATCATCATGGCAAATGCGTTGTACTTTAAGGCGATGTGGGAAATTGACTTTATTAACGGTGCTACCAAAGTGGAGGACTTCTATCCCAATGGAGAAGGTACACAACCTGCGTTGCCCGTTGAAATGATGGTTGGAGCGGGTGCATTTCCCTATTATGAGGATCAACAGTTGAACTGCCGGATTGTTGGACTGCCTTATCATGGCAATCTATCGACAATGTATATTATCCAGCCGATGCGATCTTCAGTGGAGCAGCTTGCGTATCTGCAGCAAAGTTTGACAGCCGATGCAATTGAGAATATGATAAGTCAAATGTCAAGACGTTCCATAATCATAGCTTTCCCAAAGTTGCATATAACCGAATCCTTTAAGCTGAACAGCATACTGCAACGCATGGGCCTTGGCGGGATATTTAGTCCGGTACAAAGTGATTTATCTCTGATTGGCGCAAAGAATGTAACTCCAAAAGTAATAGCAACAGATCGTTCTCTCTCTCTCGGCCTGTCGAGCTTACATAATCTGTCAGCACAGCGACAAGCGGCATCATTATCCCAAGTGCCAACACCCCCATCCGATCTCATCGTTTCGGATATTTTGCACAAGGTAGACTTTGTTGTCAATGAGCAGGGCACGGAAGCTGCTGCCGCTTCAGCTGCTATTTTGAAAAAGTCTGGCCCCGAAGTGTTGTTCCGAGCCGATACACCATTTATAGTATTGGTGCGTCACGATCTGACAAAGCTTCCATTATTCTATGGGATGATTAATGAACCTCCTACGGCTAAAGTGAGTTCAGCTGCTAAGAACTAGATCCTAAGAAACTTGCTTAATCACCTACTTAAATTTAGCATAAGTAATAGAGTCTGTTGCAGTGATTATATATGTGATATGATTAACAAATTAATAATAAAAAAGTTCATATAAATACATACACTCAAGTCACTGCAATATATAAAATATGAAATTTCTCATAGCAACAAATAAAAATAAACAAACCTTTAAAATCTACTAGGAATAGCAAAATGTATTTATTTTATTAAAAAAAAATTACGAAATATGTGCAATTCTTTATTTAATTTGAAATAGGCGCTATGTACTACTACTGTACTATCGATAACATTTACAGCACACTGAGAATGGCAGCCATAGCGATAATAAGTCTCGCAGTGTTTATCAGCCCTGGCAAACAGCTGAAAGTCTTATAATTCACAGAACAGTAATAAAACATTTTACCTTTAACCCGGTTAAGAGTTTTTGTTAACAATTTTACCAAAATGATGTCACTACCAGACTCTGATTCTGAGGATGAGTTGCCGCCTGGCTGGGAAGAGCAAGCCTCCGACGACGGTGTAGTTTGCTATGTGAAGTAAGTATTTGAATCGAAAGTCCATATAAAGTTTAACAATTTGTGTATTACAGTCAACAAAGTAAAACGACACAATGGACACATCCAAGAACAGGACGCTCAAAGCGCATAACCGGCGAACTGCCTCTCGGCTGGGAGAAATATTACGACGAGACGAACAAGCGATTCATGTTCCTCAATAAAGAAACTCAACAACGCACCAATATTGATCCCCGATTGGCTTTTGCAGTTGAGGAACCAACACTAAATGTGGCCCAAGTGCGCCAAAGGTTTGACTCATGTAGTACAGCGTTGCAGGTGTTGCATGGCAAGGATTTGCATGGCCGTGTGGCGCTTATTACTGGTGCCAACTGTGGCATTGGCTTTGAAACTGCCCGTTCACTGGCGCTACATGGGTGTGAGGTGATCTTCGCCTGCCGTAATCTGGCATCTTCCGAAGAGGCCATTAATCGCATTGGCAATGAGCGTCCAGCCGCTCGTGCCCGATGCCGAACAGTAAGACTGGACCTCGGTTCGCTACACGCCGTGCAAAAGTTTACTACGATAATAATGCAGACTGTGAGGTGTGTGAATCAATGTGTAAGTTCAGTTCAAAAACGATCCTTCTAATTTCCTTTTTCAGCCACATTGATTATCTTATACTGAATGCTGGTGTGTTTGCTTTGCCCTATACGAAAACTGTCGATGGTCTCGAAACAACATTCCAAGTATCACATCTATCACATTTCTATCTAACTCTACAATTGGAGTCGCTATTTGATCACAACACTCGCATTGTGGTTTTATCTTCTGAATCACACAGGTAAGACCCACAGTTACTTCCTTATAAGAATTGCGCTATGGGTAACAACAGTCAGCTATGCTCAATTTTATATCCACCACTATAATTTACATTCAAAATACAATCTTTAACTCAAAATTCGTTACTAGCATATTCAACAATTCAACAAGCATCTGCAATCAAACTAAGAATGACACTTAAACGTTATTTCATATATCAATGGCCAGGTGTACCTCTTTTTACGTCCGCCACTGTTGCTTATACCCAAACTGCATTTGGCATTATTTCTTTTTAGCAAGTTTATTGCACTGAATGCTTGGACTTTGCTCTGACTCTGCTCGCGGCTATCTTTTTGTGCTTCCGTCGATGCGTGTATGTCCGAACTATTAATAGATGCAATGCGTACAGTCCGAAATACTTGTTAGTATATTTATACGTTAGGCATTTGTAAGTATATTTACAGAAATATTTATTGCGGCCAAAAGTCACAAATTATTTAAGATTAACTTTCTATTTCACGGCTGACAATCTTTTAAAGCTGTCACTATATATACATCATTTGACACCAATGTTGTTTGAAGTTTTGTTTAATCTTGACTCAAGGCAAAACGCAATTGAACTTCACTTTGAAAGCTTTTGTGTTTTCTTACACAACATGCCTGATTATAAGTATGCCAGAAATGTATTATTTACTGTATATCTAATAATTCATTTAGCTGTTATGACAGTTTACGTATTATGAAATAGACACAAATATATATATGTATATATATCTTAATTGGAATCACTAGAGTCATTACTTGGAGCTATTTTATCTCAGTTCTAAGTAGCTAGTTCTAGTTTTGTTTGTGTGGAACTACTTACTACTTACTTACATGCAAATATAGAAGCGTCTATGTGAATGTTTGTACTGTTACTCATCTCTGTTGAAGCCACAAACACACATAGACTCAATTCACGTGCTGCGCACATGCACAGTGTCCCACAGTCCATAAAATATTCACATCTGGCTGCTTGCCAACTGTTCGATGCTTAACTCAATACTTTGACACACTGTGTAGCACATAAATCAACGAAACTCGCGTGAACAAAGCAGCGAACGAAGCATAAACCTAATTGAACTGAAGTTGTTGTTATTGCTGTTGCTGTTGTTGAAGGTGGTTTGTATTTTTGCAGCTGTATTGCTCTTTGGTGCTACAGCGTTCGTTGTTTTCCTCACGTAGGACCACATTTTTAGCTGCCTTGTATCTGTGTATCTCATGGAATCATGCACCGAAAGTCGCGTGCGCCACCAGTGTACTCGCTGAAAGTCATGTATGCCACAAACTACTTACACAGATACATACATACATACTTACAACGTAACTACATATTTGGAGTGTAGTCACTTATGCGGCCAGATAAACATACATACATATATATCCGTATGTGTGATAAATGAAGTTGAATTGATATTGGGGTCAGAACAACTAGACGTTAATTGAATTTGCCGGCAACGGGGCCTGAAGGGCAAACACCAAAGCTTTGTATTTAATTACCTGAGAAATTTATTTAAATTTTTTAATTGATTTGTATTATCAGAAGAAGAACAATTGATAATAAAGTGCAGTCCGATAATGAAGTAAATAATTATTTATCCAAATTTATATCTATACATATATGTTATATTAAAAATTGATACGAATTGGGCAAGGCTGTTGATACTCAGAATTGCGGTAGCAAAACACATTTATCGCTAGAAGGGGAAATGGTGGTAAGAAGACTAAAATAATTAATATGAAATTGGTTGAATTTTTGCAACGTATATACACACATACATACATATGTAAATGCAGACATGTACATACATACATACATATGAATGTGTAGCTCAGTCAGGACGGTAGAAATAAAAACAAATCTAAAGTCCATAGTTTTTATTGCGCGCTTATAATTGTAATTCTGAACTATCAGGCTTATAAGACTTGCGCATGCGCTACAACCACTTGTTGTTGTCGAATGTGTAAGGCGTTAAATTGTCTTATTCGACATTGTTTTCTCCATTTACTTTGTTGTCATTGTGCTAGGGCACTTTGTTGCTTTGTCTGTAGGCGCCTTAGTCACAGTCATGGCCTGAACTTTTGTCAGGCTTTCGTCTCTTGCATCTCATTAACGAGCGTTGAACGACGCCACAGACAGCACAACACAACAACGAAGACCATGTGCAAGCCAATCAAGACTTGTTTGCGTCCAGTCGGTGGGTGCAAAGTCCACAGTAGGTTTGAATGGATGATGCTGTGCATATGTATGTACATACATATACATATGTATAGTAAAGCCGGCTATGAACAATGTACAACAAAAAGAAAAACAAAACAAAACAAACCACAACACATACCACAAATAACAAAACAACCCAGAACTGCGTCTTAAAATAAATTCAACTTATCTTCTCTTCTATGCTCTTCTCCCCATTCATTGCCCTTTACTTATAGATTTGCCAATCTGCCTGTGGACAATCTAACACTCCAGCATTTATCACCCCCAGCGGAGAAGTATTGGAGCATGATGGCCTACAACAATGCTAAACTATGCAATGTTCTATTTGCCCAGGAACTTGCACAAGTACAGTCATCCCCATTTGGTATACCACATTATATTGACCCAATTTTTCATATCTGTAGCGTTGGAAGCAACGCGGTATTTCAGTTTTTTCTGTGCACCCTGGCAATATGGTGTCCACAAATTTGTCGCGCAATTATTGGTTTTATCGTATGCTGTTTGCAATTGTGCGTCCCTTTACCAAGTCGCTAGTGAGTCCATTGCGTGAATGAAGCGACTTTCACTAATAATGTTATTCTGTTGCAGCAACAAGCGGCTGCCACAAGCATCTACTGTGCAACGGCAAACGAATTAACTGGCCTATCGGGTCTGTACTTCAATAATTGCTACTTCTGCGATCCCAGCAAGTTGTCCAAACGCTCAGAACTGCAGCAACAGTTGTGGGAGCTGAGCGAGCGTATAATCCTCGATGTTATGGAGCAATAAATGATATAAATTCAATGATTTGTTTACGTATGTTTTTATATCCTATTTATACATTTTATAATTATGTTTCGAGTATAAAATTTGTTTTGGTGTTTTTTTGTTAATCTTAAGTCTAACATTGAAAAAACGGCCTAACTACGATCTAAGGAACAATATGTCGTGGGGAAAATGGACTAGAAATCGGAAACACGACCTTTGCGCTCCCAATCGCCATAGCGTGTTGGTTCCGGTCCAGCGGGTCCACCAATTTCGCCTGTATGCGGATTTGTTTGATTGGGCCAGGGCTTTAGTGGCTCCTTTTCCTGGTAGGGGTGCCGAGAGAACTCGTCCAATTTGCCCAAAGGAGTTTTGGCACGCAGCTTCTTTTGGAACGCCATAAACTTTTCAGATGTGGTCTTGGGTACCTCAATCTCCACGACACTGTCATTGCCGCCAGCTGATGCGCGCCAGGCACTGCTCGTAGACAGGTAGCTTACTATTTCGGAAACAAGATTTTTGATAATGTATATAAATAGAATTATTCCCACACACTCGCACACACAGACACACACCTTGTTTGCCCATCTGGGGAAGGGCGCGCAGGGATTGTTTTGCCATCGATTGCATTTTATTAAAGTTCAAGTTTAGTTCTTTCAGTTATTCAATGTACCGGTAATTTCGTATGATTACTAGTTGTTGTTGTTATTGGAACTCGGTGTTGTTACTTGCTCGTCTTCTTCACGTTTGTGGCAAATGCGCAACAGCTCGATGTTTATATAGGTTTTACTTGCTCGCTGTCTTTATTTCTTTATGTCGCTGTTTCTGCTGCTGTGATTACGTTGAAAGCAGCACGTTTTCATATTTACATCCACTTTGCGCCTCACTTTTATGCTTGTTACGTATTATTTACCGATTGTGATAATTATCGAAATTACTTGGATTCTTGGAATATCATTGAGTTATTTGCATAATCAACACATTTACCAAGTATTTATAGTGCATCATAATTACAGTTTATATTTATTCTTTTTATTCATTTATATTTAAAATGAACTTTATATTTAGTATTGGAGCGCGGTGTAATCTTCCAAGTATATTATTCTTGTCCATATGTATATCGATATTAAGACAGTTATTTCCGATATCGATATTCTGTGCGATTTGTTTTGCAGGCATGTCATGCATACAATTTCGTAAGCAACAATTTTGTCGGTGTATCATTTTTAATATTTATTAAACGTGTTAAATTTTCTTCAATTTACCATGTTACCAAAGACACCCAAACCAGCTATTTGGAAATTCATTAAAGGTAGCGCCAAAACACTTTTTGTGCTAGAAGCTGTCTGTTTCGCTGCAAGCTACGGACTCTACTATCGCATGAACACGGATCAAGGTAAGGCCGTCAGCTGCGTATGGCTTTATATAAGGTGCTCCATTGACCACTTGTGCTTCTCTCGCAGATTTTCGCCGCTATATCAACGAAAAGTATCCCTTTGCGCTTGAGTATTACTACAAAATCGGCGAGATTGTCGGCGACAGCACAATTCGGCAAACGGACGCAAATAACTGGAGCTCTCAAGCTGCACAATTTAATAAAAGAGACTAAACTTATTTAGCGATGGCTATCAATCCTTATATTAAATCCGTCTTCTGGCTTGTTGGATTTGGTGGTCTTGGCTACGGGCTACTGCTTCTCACTGAACCCAACGCAGAGAAGATCGAGCGAATTAAATCATCAGCACAGACAGTCGACGAAAAAAAGAAGGCTTTATTCATGCAAAAACTAAAGGAAGCGGCAACAACTAGTACTCCAATTTACAGGCCGGCCCCAACCGACAAAAAAGATACATAGGCTTAGATTTGTACTATAATAACTTGTTATATTAATATATTTAAATGATGATATAAAAGATGTGAGGATTTTCTAAACGCACAAAGAAATAATGTAGCAGTAACAATATCTAATATGTGTACATATATTTAATACTGCCTACAACTGCCGGTGCTTTTCTCATTATTTCGATATTCAGACAAGAAATCGATATATCATATCGAGTGAATCGATATAATTTTGGTTTTAAACTGCATTAATTGTGATTTGATCAAAGAAAACAGAGTTAATACGCATCATGTCCGTAGATAATATACCATTATTATCTATATCAAGAGGTCCAGCGGCCGTGCAGTTCGGAGCAAGCAAAGAATTCCATACACGGACACAGCAACAAGAATTGGACAGCACATTTCTCGGCAATGAAAGACGGTCATGGATGCGTGTCAAACCGAAAGTACATGAACTCAAGGAGCGTGAGACAATTATGACATTGTTAGCGTCATCGAGCCAGGGTTATAACAATTCAAATAATGTGGACAAACTACTTGAGGAAAACATCAGCTTCCGTGACTTGGGCTCGCTAACCGCCGAAGATCTGCAGATGTTCGGGTTTGCGTCGTCCAAAGAACGCAACGAACTAATTAACATGTTTGCTCTAATGCCCAACCAGGATCCTAGCTATGACTACATTTGCAATGCGCCCGATGCAAAGGGCTACAACAATAAGATTGTTGGCAATGCCGCCAGTCACCTCACATTCTTACGTTCTTCATTGGCGGCCACCAACTATAAGCTGCAGGTGATGCCACCAGAGGATGTAATTGTAGGAGACAAACGATATGCAAGTCGCTTTGCCTTGGATGCATTAAAAAGCGTGCAGTCAATCTCTAACGAGCTGGCAAATGATTTGCGCAAGCTTGAACAACTAACAATGGCTAGACAAAATACTCAAATTGACAGCGCATCACCAATAAAGGAGGTAGGCTCGAGATACGTATATGTGATCCAATAAAAAATTAACGCAATTGTTCTTTTCAGAAGAATTTGAAGATCTTATACTTCACAGCCATTGCATTGGGTACCGCTTGTGCATGGTTCTGGTGGTGGTCCAAGCGTAGCCACAGTCCCAGCTTGGAAAATCTGTCAGTTAAGATATAAAACATTCAAAACAGTTACTATATTTTACCACAATGCATTTGGAATCGTAGACTTTATGCTCGCCATCATTAGATTGTGAGCAGTTCACTGAAAGCAGTTCATTAAATTAATTTTTATGTTATCATTTATAGAAGTAAGATAAACATATTTCATATTCCATAAAATTAGAGCATCTCATTTATATCTAAATATTCTTAGGTTAAGCTTAAAGATACTGAAGTTAATAGGTTGTTGAAAGACAAACTGCATTGAAATCTCCTTAAAATTTAATATGCACAATTTAATGATTACATTTAATAAAAGTATAAAAGTAAAAATATGTGGTTTTAATCAGATTGTATTCACTTAGTTTTAACTTCCTCCGCCAAGAGACGAAACACCAAATCAACATAGGCATCCACATGATCCGGAAACTCCCAAGCTGTTGTAGATGCAATAAGTTTACTTCTTTCCGTGCAGTGTGCTATGTTTTCTGTGATTAGAATATGACCATTTACCGAGTAATATAATCTTAATATAATTCATGGGACTTACGCATAACACGCTGCTTTACTACAGATTCCCGTCCATAGCGATTTAATAGTTCCTCTGTGAACGAGACAAAATGCTGTAGCTTCCAGGTGCGATAGAATATCACATTTGATGCAGGGCCAGTAAGTTTGATAAGTGCACGCATTTGACGCAGGATCTCGTGCGTGTTCTTGACTATGTCAACAAAAATCGATGTTATTACGGCCAACTTATCACAGGTAGCTGCCATATCCTCTGGATAATGACCACTCTCTTCATCCGGCTTTTCCAAACAGCGAGTTTTCTTGGCTTCGATAGCGTAGCATATGGAGGTTCCGCGCTGATGAGCTAACTGCCATTTGGCATAATTACTTTTTAAATCATTGACCAGCGATTCCATCCGAGCCTTGCAATTGGCCAAATTAGCATTATTCTTTATAGGAGATTGTGTGTGTTGGCTATCTATGACTGAAAGAGGACAAGTAAAGATGACAAATTTCATAAATTATTGAATTATAGACACTTACAGCGAACAGGCGTTAGAGAAGTATTTAAAAGTTCCACACTCATTGTGAATCTGTTATTTAAATCCGCTTTTCTAAATTTAAGATAAATTTAATATTAAAATGTCGTCAAACCTTAAAAACAAAAATAATAACAAATAGAATCTCTGTCAGCTGTGTGTTATCGAATATTCTGTCCGATATTCAGAAGTGTCAACTTTTTAAAAGGGCAACGGGAAATTCAAATGCTCAACATTACCTAGGCTTTAATGCCACAACAATTATTACTAAAATCGGTCAAATATAATGCAAATTATATTAATTTCATCTAGGTTTTAAGATTCATCGGAATTTGGGCAAGAGGTTTAGAAACTGCATTGATTTGTTCAGCAGTTCACTTCAATAACTTATTCAATTGAACAGGTTCTTAACGAAACAAAACACACCACTTACCCAAGTGTCAAAAAAGTGCCGGTAATCAATTTTCAGCATTTGCAAAAAACAATTCAGTCTGAGACTGTCTCTGCAAGTAAAATAATATTTAACAAAATGTCAATCTGGACACCATTAGAATCTAACCCAGAGGTGAGTGCTTATCTTTACTAAATGTTTATGAATCCAATATAATAAATAAATTGTATGAATTCTTGCTTGAACTAACATTCTTGGTTGCTCGGCAAAATTCGATTTTGGTTTTTGCAATTGGCAATTATTAAGACGCCATTATGTCCATGTCCCATTCCAGGTACTGACCAAATACATACACAAGCTGGGCGTGTCTCCAGCATGGTCTATCACTGACGTCATCGGTTTGGATGATGATTTGCTAGCATATCTGCCCCGTCCTGTGAAGGCAGTTATTTTGCTCTTCCCTATTAGCGATGCTGTAGGTGTTTGACTTTACATTCATTTTTACTGTTCAATACATTCAGATTTGTGTGCGTTTGTGTGTGTGCAATATAATTTTTAGTATGAAAAACATCGCGCTGAAGAACATGAGCGCATCAAGACTGCAAATGAGGAGGAAAAATATCCGGATGATCTATTCTATATGCGCCAGTTCACTCACAATGCATGTGGCACTGTTGCTCTCATTCACAGTGTGGCTAATAACAAGGAGTAAGTGGAAAATATTACAATAAAAACAATTTGTATTAACATAATGCCTGTAGTATTGAGATTGCACCCGGTGTGCTAAAGAAATTCTTGGAGGAAAGCAAAACCTTGTCGCCGGAGGAACGCGGTCAGGCTCTGGAGAAGGACAAAGAGTTCACCGAAGATCATCAGACGCTTGCACAGGAGGGACAAACTGATGCTAGTGCTTATGAAACTGTTATTCATCACTTCATTGCACTGGTCAACAAGGAGAACACACTATTTGAGCTGGATGGTCGCAAATCGTATCCCATTAGTCACGGCAAGACCTCGGACGAAACCTTCGTCCAGGATGCTGCCAAGGTGTGCAAGGAGTTTATGGCCCGTGATCCCGAGGACATGCGTTTCACTGTACTAGCCCTAGCTGCCACACAGGACTAGAAACGATCAATTTCCAAAATGCCAGCATTATTTGCAAATTTACTCGTATATACATTATATGATCTCTGATCCCAATATTATACTCTCATTTATGCATTGTAAAGCTTGAGGATAAGCTCCCAGCTATTAACCAAATTTTGTCATACGCATTGCGCATACTTATTATTATCCAAACACACATTATTGTATTACTATTTCGGATGTTTTTATGATTAAAGAACGCATCAAATGCTTGAGAACTGCACCCAACAGCTGTTTCCCTCAGATTCACCCACTGCGCATGCTCCAGAATTGGATACGCTCCACGTAACTGTTTGACAGCTGCCTTCAACCCCAAAGCAAACTTTCGTTTCTCAGGCAAATTGTGGAAAAGCTATAAGCCATTTCCTAATACTCCAGTGTGTGCAACAAGAAGCCATTACCAGCAATAAATTATAGAAACCTTATGTGCCGAAGCCGCCACTGCCCAGGCGTAAGTTGAGTATCATCATGAGGTTCCTGCTCAAGGAACTGACGCGTTTCACAACGCAGCATCGCACCCTATATTGCTACATGTTTCTCAGCCTCTGGATTTTCCTATTGATAGCGGGTAAGTCACCCAATTCCCAATCTCGTCAAGATCTCTCAAGATTCTTTTAAATTTTATAGGCATGTATCGCTATATGGGCAATGCTGAGCACAATGGGAATCTGGGCAGCGGCGGCTATGGACGTGGCACAGGCACCGCCAGCTCCTCTGGTGGTGCTGGCGGTGGATCAGCAACCGATTCTTCTTCCAGTGCGCTGCGTTTTGCCAAATATCGTGAGCGCTGCGCACCGCTGGCACAATTGATTCGCATGGACGATGGTGGCATACTGGAGGGCTGGAAACTGCAGGGCGTACTCCTGGTCATACGGCATGGCGATCGTGGGCCCATGTCCCATGTCCACGCCAATGGCATCAATTGTGGAGTACCCGCAGATGGGGACAGTCTGGTCAACAGGTGGATTGTTCACTGTTAAGGTCATAGCATATCTAATGTTGTGCTCTTATAGATATCGAAGCTTTTTGCACAACTCCAGTAGCTCTGCTTCAGGCTCTAACCACATGTATTGGAACAAGGTGGGCCCTTTTCATGGCTTTCCCCTCCTCCCCGCCACAGAACGCGGCTGTCCGCTGGGACAGCTGACCTACAAGTAAGTAGATACCATTTGGGGGACTCTTAATCACTGTTTCCAATTTTAACTGCAGAGGCATTGCTCAGCTGCTGCATGTGGGCGAGATCATGCATCAGATTTATGCACATCCTTTGGGACTGCTCCTGAAGCCGAATGCACTGCGGACCTCAATGGATACAACGCCACACACGCTGCTTAACTCGGATGAGGTGGTGGTGTTCACCACACGCTATCGACGCACCTTTCAGTCCGCATTGGCGCTGCTCTTTGCCCTGTTGCCGGCAGACAAGTGGTTGGCATTGAATGTGAGGGAATCCCATAGCATGGCTTTCTGCTTTGGGGATTGCAGCTGCGCCCAGTCGGTGGTGCTTCAAAAGCGTTTGGCTTCCTTGACAGAGCGTCAGCTGTTGCGACGCTCTGATGTTTTGGCTGTGATGCAGTGGATTGGCGGCACCTTGTTGCAGCATACGGCTAATGAGGGCGGTATTACCAATCCGTTTGAGGTGGTGGATGCCATGTTAACCGTGCTTTGCCACGATGCCAACTTGCCATGTCGGCGTCGCAATGGCAGCCAGGCAATGGCAAGCACGCGTGCCAACAACCAGGATCTGGTGGATGTCATTAACATTGATCAGGATGAGACAGCAACCAATCAGCTACAGGAAGGATTAGCGGTTGCGGAGCCCGAATTGGATCCAGACGCGCCATTAAATGTGGCTTTGGATGGCGAGGCTGAGGGTTGTGTCGAGGCTGCCCATGTGGATGCTCTCATGTCATTTGCGGATGAGCTTTCCCTGCGCACCGCACGTCACACATACTACAAGCGATCCGGCCTGTTGCGCGCATACGGCATGATCCGTCATATTGTTGGATATATGCTAAAAATGATATCCGGGGATCGTACGAAGTTTGTGCTCTATTCCGGCCACGACTGCACCATGCAGTACCTGACTGCCGCGCTTGGCATTGTAAATAGCCAGGGTCAAACCATAGCATATGGCACCCGCCTCGCCTTCGAGGTCTATCGCAGCGAGGCCCACACGGATTATTATTTTCGGGTTGTCTATAATGGACGGGACGTTACCCAACAAATACACTTCTGTGAGGGCGGAAAGAGTCTGCGAGTGACCCGAGATAGCCGTGGCAATAAGGCCGATCTCTGTCCCATCGAGAATATCATACGATTTCTGCACGAAGATTATTTTGCGCCCCTCAATGCTACAAACTTCAAGGAGGCCTGTGCCACGTCGATCGGCAACCCGCCCAAAGCAAACGAGTTCTAAGGAACGAGTTCTTTGAACTGTGATAAATAGTTAAGGCATTCCCTAACTAAATAAGCAAACCAAACATATCAAATCGATCGCACACAGTTACGTTATACCTATATATAAATATATGTATACATGCATACTTATATACATACATATATATCTTTACATAATTAGGCGAATTTTAGATAAATCGAACGAACTCTTTCGTCCTGAAATCGATACATATCAGCGTTTGCTTCAAATGCAACGCAATCGATAATATTTTTAGCATAAGGAAGAATTATCTATTCTGACGGAGCTCAAGCTCATTCCAAACTTATCATTACCATATCAACACACATTCGTGCGAAATCTTACCTTAATATGTCTATGTATACAAAAACATTACCGATTAGAATTTAATTATTAAATAAATAATATAAATGTTGTTGCGACTTGCAAGTCAAATGTTGTTTCAATTATTTACATGATAACAAGAAAAGGCAATCAATGCACTGCTTGACAAATTACTTGTGATCTTACACACTGTTTGCATGAAAGAAGTCCCAGTGGTGCAACTAATTATTGTTTGATTAGGATACTGATCGAGCATTTGCAGTTTAATATTAATAGTTTTTAATAGCTCCAATTAAATGCGCAAAGGAGGGCTCCAAATTATTGTGCCGACGAAGTGCATCTGAAAGGGTGAAGCATGAGTGCATAACTGGTAAAGTTAGTAGTTTATGACTGTAAAATTTCAAACATCTAAAACAGCTTACAATATTTTTTACAGCCTTTAAATATTCTTTGTATAACCACACAATAGGTAAAGTATTTTTGAATAATTTCTTCATGAGTATTTTTTTATTTTTAAATGAGCTAACATATAATATTATCATTTAATTAATTTCAAAACTAAATTAAACAACCACTTAACTAACTCAGCTTTTTACTTATAGAAAGTATGTACGATTCTTTTATTTGTATATTTTCAATCTAATAAAAAATATAATGTAATATACAGTTTATATTCCACTGCCATCCACAAGTGTCTTCATTGGCCGGCGTACGACGACTGACTGAAAGAATGCAAAATGCATTATCAATTTTTTTGATTTGTTGAATGCACTTCTGTGTGTGCATGTGTATGTGGGGTGGTCAGCTCACTCTTATACTAACACATAGGAATTCATTTAGCGAGAGCATCAAGGCAATGCTATGGATGATAAAGCAAACGAGAGCAAAGACCCCGCCGCCGCCAAAGGCAAGCAAAGAACAAAGTAAGGAGGAAAAAACAAATTGCGCTGACGTCGACTGCGGCAGTGGAGAGTGGAGCCATTACTACTTATCTGTGTGTTTTATGAGGAGTGGGGAGCACGCGCAAGTAATGCGACGCGCACACATACACACACATCGAAGCATTCACAGACACACAGACTGACTGAAATACAGCGCACACAGTGTCGCGAGTAAGGCAGGAGAGGAGTTGGGGACTGCGAACGCGCAATGAGTGTGTACCGAGACCGAGAGTCGATTGTACAGCGATTGTAATGTAAAATCGACGCTCTGTCAAGCGCTGAGAGCCTGTTTCCATTCAGTACATTTTGTTACTTTTGTGCACGCAGCCGGCGACGGCGACGCTGGCGATGACGATGACGCAGCAAAGAGCAGGAGTTTTTCGGCTGGCAGTCGCCATGACAGTACAGCCGTAAAAAGGAATAACCACATGGACCCCACTGTTACCCCACAAAAGGATGGCAGGCCCTGGAGCCATGTAATGGGCAGCAGCTGCTGCTCCAGTCTTTCGTTCAGAGGGACGTCACGTGGTTTCTGTAAACTGTAATGCGCCACGTTCTCCATATATGTATCCACATCCACGTAATCATTGTCGTAATGGTAATGACAGCCCTGGGGCAATAGTCGCTCGCATGGTGCATGGTTGTGTTACATTGGGAAAAGGAGCCCAGAATTCGTAGAGGCGTTGCACTTCGACAAAAACAAGACAGAAACGTCTCAAAAAAAGTATTTTATTTGCTTGCATGTGTGTGTGCGTGTGTATGTGTGTTAGAGAGAGAACGAGTGGGGCGGAGCAGGTGCGCCTGCCGGTTTGTCGGACGGTGAGCAGGGGACACAGAAGATTGGGAATATGCAGTCTCTCAGGGGGCTGCGACGTCATTGTGCTTTGTTTGCTGCACGCCGTTGTCAATGCCTTCGTCTCTTTCGTTGTATGTGTATTGGGATCAGTTGGAACGAGATGCTGTGTGCATAAACAAAAAGTGCATTGCAGTCCCACCTCGCTGTCCCGCTCTATTCAACTGCTGCATTCACTGTTTGCCTGCATGTGTGTAAGTGGGAGAGTGTATATGACCAAGCACAGTGGGATAACTGCTTTTATACACAGTGCACAAAAAAAAAAAACTAGGCATCAAATTGATCAAATATGTTAAAATATTAACATATTATTACATAGCTTAAATTAATTGTTGTGTTGTAATATCTTTTTTTAGACATTTAATTGCGCCCTAGTGTCACTGTGATGGCAGTCACCGTTCAATTGCATTGCGCTTTGCTCTCGCTTCAATGCCGTCTCTCTCTTGCACTCTCTCGCTCACTAAAATGTAATAGCTGCACTGCACACATACATAGACAGAAACTCGCCTACTCAGTGAGCTCAGGCACGATGGGCGAGTGCAACAACAATAACAACAACACCTGAAGGCTCATGTGCATTGAGAAGGGGAATCGATGGAGGGGCCACAATGAGAAATAAAAAAGAAACAAATTGTGCTCGTGTGTGTGTCTGTGTTTGCGTGTGCATGTGTTTCTCTCTTGCGTTGTGTGCATTTTGGTTACAAAAGCCGGAGCTGCTGTTCGCTCGGTGCTGCGGCTCTGTTACAAAATATTGGCGAAGAAAAATCATACAACGTTTTTTTAAAACTTTTTTCAACCATTTTTCATCGGAACGCATGTGCCGGTGTGAGTTTGTGTGCTCGTGGCCCTAAGTGGGAGCCCACTCAACTGAGCTTTGCCTTTTCAGTCAGTCGTAGGCCCTCATGTAGGTGGTGTTCCTAGGCTAGTGCAGACGGTTCACCTATTTTTGGGGGAAAGCGTAGACAGGATTTTCTTTTTACCATGGATGGAGGATAGGGGCCTATAAGCAATAGACGAACCAATTTCTTCTCTAGTTGCAGTCGTTATCGTTGGTCTGTTTTGTCTGGGCTCTCTGTAGAGGCCTAGTCGGCTCCGGCTGAGTTGGCCATCTAATAGAAAACCAAGAGTTTTCCAAGCAGTCAAACTAGGCCCCCATGGGTTGAAGCAAATGGGAATGGGAATGACGTTGCAATGCCCCTACAAGCCACACTTCCTCCCAACAGCTGCAACTAGACACAACGGAGATGCACTTTTCAAATGTGCGCAGCGGGGGGCTTACAATTTTCCACGCAAACACAACTCGGCAGAGGAGCTGCATCGTCACAAATACAACTACAAAACACACACATACACATGCCAACATACACATGCAATTGAGAGATTGAGATAGTGAGAGCGAAAGGGAGAGAGGCAATAGCTGCAGCTACGCGCACCTAGAAGAAATTGCAACGACGTTGTAATTGCACATTGGAGCGGACAAATAGCGTGAGCAAAGTCTGGCAGAGAGGAGAGCAGAAGCCAAAGAAGGGCATGTGAGGCAGGGACAGAGGAGGGGGCACTTGCGATTGGCGGTGCTCATAAGTTTGCTTTATTTTTTTTTAGTAAATACTTGTAGTACTTACTTAATTACGATCGCTCTTAGTCACATACGAATCGATTAAGCCCCTACATTAAATTCGAATAAAACTAACAAAAGAGTACCAAAGAGTATGCTCCTAATGCGGACATATTTATATTCATTTGTTAGGACAGTCAAAACTTTATAACTTTAAAACTAATGACAGTTTCATACTTAATTATCATTAAAGTTATCAATATTTTGTGATGCAAGAATAAATATCCATTTTTCTGTGGAAACAAAATCAAACGGGTAGAACACTTAGAACCTCAGAAACCTTTTTTAATTATAATTTTTATTACTTAATAATACTACTTTTGATATATATTTAATGATTTGTATTACATTTTACCATTTGCTGATCGTACTGTAAAAATTGCAGGCTTTGAAAGCATTATCATAACACTGTTAAGCCAAACAAAACCTGAAATTGTGTTAACATACTCTCACATCCATACGTAAAGCCAATTCTCCTGCTGCAAATTCTCGCTCGCTAAAAAGTTCGACGAATACTAACAGCGAGCTAGAGTGCAATGCACTTAACTTTCGAGTTCATTCGCCCCAAATACTCAGGCACAAGCACACACACACACACATACAAGCACTGGTACACTCAGAGACACAGAGATAGCAGCTGTAACTACATATACTTGTGTACGGTCACACTGAGTCGCTCACGAGTAAACGGATAACAGATAACAGACACTCATACACACACACACGCACACATTTAAAGAGGCACATTAGAGCAAGTCGCCTGACCTTCCACATTGCCATCTCGCTCGCACACAAGTGTCGGCCATTGACGTTACGTATCAGGCAGCTAGCGTCTCATGCTGGGCGCCTATTGAATTAACATCGCATGACGCAAAGTCCGCGGAACGTACATTTTTCACATTTAACGGCGGCAGTTGCAGCGGCAGGCAATGTGGCAGCGGACAGCACCCACCGCTGCTGAACGGGCGGGTTACCGTTTCCCAATTGGCGTTAACATAGAAAATCGTTAGAAACGAACGTAGCAGTTACCAAGTTTTCATAGAAATAGCAAAACGTTTGGTCGCAACAGTGGACAGGCACTGAAGACTGGAGCTGCAACTGGAGCTAGAGAGATAGAGCTGAAGCTGGAGCCGGAGAACGGTTGCCACTCGATATATGTATCTGTAGCACTAACATTTGAAAGTGTGGCATGAACGGAGGGGGGAAGCGCTGTAAAATTAACATAACAAAAGGCGCGCGCTCACAACTTTTTCCCATTTTCGAATTATCATTTGAAATTTTATGGCGAAAGCGAAAATGTACATACAGAGTTCTTCTGTTTGCAGAGCCAGAGAGAGAGATGAACGTTTCTTGGAGCCTGTTCGTTTATATTTTAAACATACAAACGAAATAATGGCATAATAATAAACCAAAGCAAATGGTTGTGTGTGTTGGCCATAAATAAAATAATATTATTCGCGGTTTAAGCCCCGCTCCGGTTAATTTGATTGGTGTTGGTGTTAGTGCGTTTTGGGGCACGCCTTCTAAAATTATAATTTATTATTATTATATTTCGTTTGCTTAATTACACCAGGAAAACAGAAGTTCCACAGCGAACCAGTGACACACATAACAGTGGCTAGACAACAACAGCCCAGCCCACACGCCCATACCACAAATCCAACGCGAACCGTGTCGCGTCACGTCGCGTTGTGGCACGCTCGTCGTCATCGTCGCCGCCGCTGCCGCCGTCGTCGTCATCGTCATCGTCTGTGATTGAGCAAAAAATCGAAAAAGATGGCTACTAACAGCGCGGGCTAACAGAAAGCATAGCTAAACGGCCGAGAGCATTTGTCGTCGCAGTTGCCATCGTGTGGGGAACAAGCACAAGAGTGTACCGCAATTGGGGAACGCATTTGAGGGAGCCCTACCGACTGCCGACTAATGTTGGACTCTCCGCTAAGGGGCATAGGCGCCAAAGACCTTCTCAAGGCTGAATTAATCAACTGAGGGGGAGCTACATACACTCGTGTACTCGGGCTCCACATTTTAGTCACAAGGCACAGCGCGCGCACACACGCCGACATGGGGAAGTCTTGACTACCGTAACAGGCGCCCATAACCTAGCATAAGCTGCGCTGAGTACAAGCAAGTGCTTCGACACTGACTACGTGTTGCCCCTCCCAACAAATCCGCCACTGATATCTCTCGCACTGCTTCTCTCTCTCTCTCTGTCTCTATTACTTCTTTCTCTTTCTTTCTGACGGTTTAAGTGTGTTCACTTGTTTCGTTATGTCACGCCTGGTGAATCAAATCAGCCTGCTGTCGATTACGAATTTTGATGAAGAGGCAGTGGCGCAACTGGAGAGATCCTAGGGCAATCCTATAGCTCTCAAAATACCGGTATTTCAGGGCAGAATATGAACAAAGGTAATTACAATTAGTATAAGAGTATAAGACTTTGTCCATTATAATGTATAAGTTAATTTCATTTGCCATTCTTTACTCTGTTCTATATTGTGTAAAGAACAATCTTGAATTTGTTAAAGGAAGAACTCTACTTTAACATAAACCAGTTCTGGTATTTTACATAAGTATGTGCTTTTAACTAACCATAATTATGTGTAGTCCTACCGTATTATAATTTAAACAATTTCCCTTTCTTAAAGTATCTAAAGCTTTAAATTAAATGCCATTTTTAAAACCCTATTTAATTAGTTAATAATCCTATTGTATTTGCAGTTTTTTGTATAATTCAAGGGCACTACAATTCTTAGCAAGGATTCAATTGTTTGATAAAAATCACTCTTAGCGAACCGATACATGTGTATCCTTTGATGGGACGCCTCTGTAACGTCTCCATCTAATTCTGAGAACGCTCTGCCCGATTCTTCCCCAATATAATATCCCCGCTAATAAGCAGGTGTTCTATAAGCTTATCCACCTATATACCCATGCACGTAGTGCTGACTGATGAAACCCCTTGAGAATGGGGCAGTGTCGTCGTTAAAAGTTATCAATTGCCAGTGGGGGACGGGGAACTGAGCAATCTACTTTAACGTTCACTGGGGGCCAAAGGACACTTTCATTTCGTGCTAAACGAGAGAGTAAACAATTTTTAGTGAAATTTTCGAATAGGCGAACAGCAAATTTGTAGGGCGTGCGCTGCCCGTTTGCCGGCAGCGACGCTGATGATGATGATACTCTGCTCCGTGTGCGCCGTGCCCGCCCCATTTACTTTTTGTTCATGCGCGCGCGTCGACAACTGTTCTAAATGATGACGGGAGCAGCAACAGCAGCAGCAGCAGCAGGCAGCAGGCAGCGCCACAACCACATCCACTTAGATGATAAAAAAGCACACAACACACACAAACACACGTGCAGGAGTAGGGGGCGAGGCACGCACACAAATATCAAGGTGGTTTTGAGCAGGCGGCAACCAAAGAGGGGTACGTTGGGGGTTGGGTTTGGGGTTGGGTCAACAACGCTTACCTCACTCTCAGTTTCGCTCCCTCTCTTGTTCTCCTGCTCGTTCTCGTTCCAATTCTCGTTGTCGTTCACGTGCTCGTGCTCGTTCTCGCTTACACGACATTGACTTTGAAACACATTTGACAGCCAACAACAAAAGCAGTTCGTCGTGATCACATCGCGAGTAACAGAAACAGCAACAAACAGCACGAATCGCATAGAAGGAGAAACAAGACGGGACAAGCTTGTTGTCAGAGCAAACATTTGAGTGAATTTACGCTCTCCCAATTGACTAACTAATTAGCATTCAGGTAACCGAAAACGAAACGAACACACACAAAAGCAAATGCAAATAGGAGAACGTGTGCTCTCTGACTCTCTAACTCTCGCACTCTCTCGCTCTCTCGCTCTCACGCTCTCCCACTCAACCAGAACCCATTTGCAAAAACAACTACGCATACAAGAACATCTAATTCACCTCAGCAGCGCATGACCGCTGAAATTGTTAAAAAGAGGTAAATGAACTTCCCATGCGAGTCTCTGATTCGCCATTTGTACGAACATGTGGATGTATGCGAGTGTATTTCATTGCCAAGGTAAACAACACACAGATACATACATACTCAACCCATTCACATCACACTCGCACTCATTGCGTTTGCTTTTGTGGCCGCAGAGCAGCTTGCTAGCCATTTCTGCGTCACTGTTACCGTTAAAACTTAAACTTAAAACAGTTCAAACATTTTTTACAACATCCATCCAATCAAAAAGCAAAATCGTCCACAACAATACGAGCGAGCGAGCGCACAACGTACCGGACTTTGTTGCCCCTTCGAATCTTGTGGTAACATAAACTCAATCTTATTGAGTGCCTTTCATGAAACTGGCCAAGTACTCGTTAGCATTCATGGGCATTCATAACTCGCAATGAGTTGGCACTCGACTCGACGGGAAGTTCCACAGTGCACATGCTAGCGATTGAGTACAAAGGAATGAATAAACTATATTCAAGCGAGTGCAGACAAGTGAACCGCACAAACAGACAGAGTAAATGTCCTTCCTTAGCATTTCGTACCCAGTATGAGTGCACTCAGCGGTATATTCAAATGAAAAAGTATCACGCTTTTGTTGTTTTTCAACTCACACAATCGCTAGCCCGCCTCATTTGAATACATCTTGAATATTTACATCTTTGTTGCCGCATTCATTCATATTCATACACAAATGATGGCACCAGCGGCGAAAAAACGTAATTGTTTGCCGTATTGAAATAAAAATGCAATAGGAACAGGGTCAGGAGTTGGATGATTGCGTACTCGACCAAATGCGGACAAGCGAGTATGTACGAGTGCACGAGCGAGCGAGTGAGTGAATAGTGTGAATGCGTTATATTCGTAGCGGTTTTGTGAATTTTTCAGCAGGCGCCCAGCCATATGAGGAGCATGCAAATGCGCATTGTATTCACTCGGTTCGATTTCGTTGAGCGACTGTGAATGGCAACGACTAATGTTTGCCTGTGCGTTGAAGAGAGACACATATATGGCATGTTTGCTCAGTTCTCGTTGGGCGCTGTAAATGTTTGCCGCCGCTGCTGGGAACCTGTTAACTGTTTTAGTTAAAGAGCAATCCATTTTGTTTTGCGAAAAGGAAAAGGAGTAGACAACCTCGCCTGATTGTTGTTGTTGCTATCGCACTCGCATTCGAACTGCGGACAACGACGAGTGTTCTTTTGGTGCGAAAAAGGTAGCAGACGCAAAGGCAACCATTTTGATACTAAATTGAAGTCGAAAATAGCTGATTGTTGATTGCGATATGATTTTGTAGTGATAAGTGAATTTTCGAAATGATTTAAAACATTAATGAAAATAAGCTTTATTATTTGACGACCTCCATCAAATCACATTTAATAATTTGTGTTCTTTCTGTTTCGCGTCTTAAGCTTTAAGCGCATAGAAATTTAGACTTTGTCTCTCAAAGTTTGAAAAGCTATTTTAACATTATGAACAATTTTCTTATTAATTATTGCAAAGCTTTAATTATTTGCAAAGTGTATTTAAATATTTAATAATATAATAATATATAAATTTGTGCAAGTCTTTTTTTGCCGCGTTCTTTGTAGAGTGGCTTTTTAAGCTCGTTCGTCTGCTTGTCGGAAGTTTTTTTCGCATTGCCTCTGAGTAAATAAGCTCGTGTTTTGAGGCCAGGTTTGTCTCGCGTCACCATATATAGGGCCTGGGCTGCATTATGGCTTTCTGATAAAACTTTCAATCCGTCAAGCACAAAAAAGCATTAAGCAGTGCTTTTTACACAATATGAGTGGGATGTGTGTGTGATTATTGGCTTTTGACGCGATAATGTGCAACTATAAGCATATACCTGTGATTATATATATAAAAAAATATATAAAATAAGTTTAAATAGATGTTTGGTTAAATGATATTTGTATCTTTTTATATATTTTTTTGTTAACGTTAAAAATGTATTTATTAATTTTTGAGGAAAGATCTTTTTATACTTATGTTTATTTTAAGTAATTAGTAGTAGAACGTCAGTAATTTCATGCACTTTTTGCATATCTTTGTATCTTTATGTAGTAGATACTTTTTGTTTAATATTCAAATCGATGCACTGCTTTTGCATAAAGTTCTTTGGGGCTAGACGCTTCCGATAACGATAACATGTGAAACTTTTGTAGTTGTTGCAGCTTACACAAAACAAGTTTAAGTTTAGAACTTGAAAATATTAGCCAGAACTTTTTGAAACGAATCCGCCCGATAGAGAGGGAAAGCATTCAATATTAGGGTGGTCCGGGGAGCGGAAGGCCGCTCAAGAAGAATCTCACAAGTTTCTTTTTGCCGCATGGCAATAAAAGCACTCGGAGGTAAACTTGATAGATTTAACTTTTTTCAAGTTTCGGGAAACAAAAGTTGCGCTGCAGCAGCGCAGCCGACGCTGACGTTGACGTCGCCGCTGGGTGTGCAACTTTGGCAAGTTAATGTTGTTTGGAAGCTACAGATTTTGAAAGTTCTTGTACTGGGAGCTAAAAATCGACAAAGGCTTTAGCAGGGCGATATCTTATGTGTTTCGCAGCAGCTTGTGGGCCCCGTGGCCGGCGGGGAAAGCGATCCGCCATTCGAGCCAGCGTAAGCGTTTATTTTGGCGAGAGCTTAAACAGCTTTTGCTCTTCGTTCATTATATGCGGTACCGGTACCGGTACCGCTACACACGCACACACATTGCAACATGAAACAGAAACAGAAAATGAACAACAAAATAACAATGTGACATCGCCAGAAATTCAGTTTGATTTTGAATTTTGTAAAATGAAAAGCGGCACTACGAAAATTCGCTTAGTCGCGTTCATTTCACCCCATCTTTATTATCGGCTGCGGCTACCTCCAACGGTCGTTGAATTCTGCTGCGACTTCGTTGTGTCTACAAATTTTGCCTGCACACACGATGTCGCCGAAATTGCACAACTCATTCGGTGTAGAATTATTGTAATCCCCACCAGGCTTTCAAAATTGTTAGATGGCTAGCAGCTGCCTCCAAAAATGCTTCGGAGTGCTTTCAGCTTGACGACGCTTTCCGCTGTGTGCGCGAACGAGACGACAGCTGTGCGCAGCTTTTGTGCATCATCAAGCTTTCACCCTCGCACATACGGCACACTACGGCCTGACAAACGTATAGTACAGAAAACGCTATTTGCTGCCAGCTTTTGCTGTGCGCCTGCTGAAAAATTCACAAAAAGCCAAAATAGCGCGAACGGAACACGTACAAATCGAAAATCGGACGTTCACAACGTCCCTCGGTCGTTCACATGCCGCTTAATTTGAATTTCAACGGCTGACTCGCTCGAATGCAGTTTCTGATTTGCAGTCGTTGTGCATTCGACATTTTAAAGCTGAAAAACGACGAAATGTGGCAATACTGTTCTTGCAACGGCAATTGTCATTGCCACAAATCTCCCTGTATATTTTCTATTTTTAAATTTTACATTAGCAACATAACAGAAATCACTGCAGTGCAAAAGTATTTGCAATTCGAAAAGTAAGTAAATTCGTTTTTAATATCAAAGATTTACTGGAAAATTTAGATAATTTAATTTAAATGAAAAGACCTGTGTAATAATTATGGTAGAATGGAATTGCACACATTTCAATTATATTTTATTATTGCACTTTTTCAGCAATTACATAATACTCATTAGATACAATGGCGTTACCTGAGGGATTGGCTGGTAAAATGAAGACTTTCCAGGTGGGTATAACTAAAGTCTTATTAAGTAACTGCTCTAATTCAATAGTTTCTTGCAGGCTGTCAATGATTTGCCCGTTTTTCTGAAAGGTGGACCAGCCGACAAGGTTCTATTTGGCATAACTGCAGCTTTGTGCGGTGTTGGCTTAGTGAGCATCGTGCATATGATCTACACAATGGGTTTCGCTAAAAAGAAGGCATAAAAATTGCTTATTAAGTCCTAATTATCTTTAGTAGTTCATGCTAAATAATACTTAGCTAATGCAATAAAAGTAATGAAACCATAATACGATTGAAGTATTTGAATTTTTCGCAAAAGTAATTAACTTTTCAGCAGCCCTGCCATTCAAAATTTCAATGCTTGGTCACACTGCGATCAGCTGTTAAAATGTTGACGCCAACGGTGAATGGTCAAACGCACACAAAGCAAATTTTTGCTTGAAAACACAGATAAAATAGACCAAATAAAATTGGAAATGGAGCCAAATGATGAAGTTGTGGAGCGCCAGAAGCTAGTGCCAAATGATGTGGAAACAGAAGAGGAAGCGAAATCAGCCCAAACACCTGCCACACCCGTTGCGGTGCCAAAGATCAATGTAAGGCACACACCGTCCTTCCACTCCACCCTAATAATAACATTGTTTATTACTCATAGATTAAAGGCATTTCCAGTGGGGAGACAACGCGTAGCCGAAACTCGGCCTCCTGCTCCATTGAGCGCACCATATCCGAGAAGGGACAGGGACAACAGCAACAACCTTCAGCCAAAACGACACTTCAATACGTCAATGAGCGACGACCACGCCCCCACGCACAAAGCAGCAACAACGCGGCTGGCGATGAACGTTTTGAGTTTAAAACGCGTCCACGAAAATTACTGAAAGGTAAACCCCACCTAGCCCAGACAATTACTTTCGATTTTCCATATATTCTTACAGTCGCTGTGAACGCTTACGTCTCCTCCGCATGCCAAGGAGCTGACCATGTCCATTGTTGGCCTTCATTAGCAACCCGCGTATGACGCATTTCTGGCCATATGTTGTTCACACACACACACTTTCAGACAATCCTTACACACTCTGTAACTTTGTTATAATTTCAATAATTGAACTTACAAGCCATTTCTTTGCCTTCGCCAAATGTGGGTGAGCAACACGCCCGTGGGATTTCTCCGATGGCACTACACATTTTGTATCCAGCCGCGAAAGTTGCGATTTAATTTTGCTACAATTTTTGTGCCTGCTACGTTGTTGGCAATTTAAATTAGCTTTTATTATTATTTTTTCGATTTTTTTTATAATGCAGCATAATTTTTATTATTTTATTAGTTATTTTCAATAATTTCTTGCTAGAAGTTAAGTGAATTATCTTGAAATTAAGAAAAGATCTTATGTAGGAATGCATATATAGGTCATGCAAAAAACATATTGTTTCATTTTGTTATTAATTTTTGTTAATTGTAGTCAAACACTTTTATTTGTAACTTTCTTATTTACCTATGATTTGATGTTATTATCATTTATTTTGTTTTTATTTATTTTCATGATTTATTGTGTAATTTTTTGCCATGCCACATACAGATGGCAATCAATCGGATGCGATGCACAACAGCGAACACAGCTTGAATAGCATAACACTGGTAAGCAGCGAGTGGTTATCCCCAGATCCCAACACCAACAACACCAACACCAACAACAACGACAACAATAATAACAACAATAGCAATACAAATACGCCAAGCATGCAGCGCCGCAAGACGCAGAATCAACCAATGACAATGCCCAACGCAAGCGTTCACAGTGACAAGTTCGACGATCGTCCGATTAAACATCATTCCTTTGTCTCCGAAGTGCCCGATGTGAAGCATATGGAGCGTGCCCTGCTTGGACTGCTAGATGACTTTCATACCGGCAAACTGAAGGCTTTCGGTATGTATTTCTAATATAGTTTATATAAATACATAGTTAAATAATTGAATGATTGTTTAGGCTCTGGCTGTACTATGGATCAGATGACCAAGATACGAGAGCAACAGGAGAGCTTAGCCAAATTGCATTTTGAATTGGCCGCCGCCGAGGAGGATTCACTGGAGCATGGAAATGAGTTTAATACGAACAGAGCCCAAGAGAATATGCTGCAGTTAATGCAGCGACTCGAACAGTTATCCATTTCTATTGAACAGCTGCAGACGAGCCACACGGGTCTCTGAGATTTGGCGAACCTGCAGTTGATCACGCTCAGCGATCGTCTGCTGTTGCTCTGATTCCCAATGCATATTTGGACAACTTTTACATGAGACGCAATCACGTTCACTAAGGACTTGTGTACATATTTAAGTTATACAATTAATTGATTTAGTAATAAGATTTTATAAGCTTCCAATGCTATATATATATATATGTAAATATATATAGTATAAAGTTAAGCTAAACTTTTGCAAAGATTGTGAATTATTTTAGTCTTAACAGTTTTTTAGCCGAATTAAGTGCACATATTGTAGCATAGATTCATCTCCTACAATGCCAACAATTGGGCATTGCAATCTTTAACTGTCAAGCTTGAACTTCACTGTAATCTGTTTAATTAATTATGTGTTTGTTATAGTTATTTGCAATATTCAACTGATTAAAATTTAACACTTTTATGTAACAAATATGATGCGAAATGAATTTATAATTTGTACATAGACCCCAAATGTCTTTTGCTTATTTTAACTGGTTTTTCATTAGCAAATAAATGTTAACGCTTATTCAATTTAAATACAATGCTGAAAAGTAAATAAGATTTCCTTATCTTATGCTTATTAATGTCGCTTTAACATCAATTTTTCTCTAGGCATTAAATAAAGATTTTGACATTCTATAAATTTAATAATTTGGAGCTACAGATAGAGTCTAAAGTTATGATTTCAATCTTAAGATATAAATAAAATTCTTTTCCATGGAAATATCTAAAACTTTAAGAGTTCAACGTTCTTATCGTTCGATTATAACTTCTTCAGTCTGCGTTTAAAGTCTTAAAATAACTTATACTTCTACAATAGAAGATCAACCTTCTATTAGCTTTTGTCAGTTCAGATTGAGTTTTATTGTTAAAGGATATAGCATAATACTCCTCTGATTGAAAAAGAAATGGTAATTTTTATAAAACTTAAGCATATCCATAACAAACTGGCGCTATATTATCCTCTCATTAGCTGTCAACGTGTTGTCCCGGAGTTCGTATCGGAATTCCGAATAATATCAATAAAAAAGGGAAATAAAATTACTGGTAATCCGTTTTGCATGCACAATTTGGATGGATCTGGGCATGGCACTTTGATATACCCTATAGAGAACCCCAACCTTTGGACAAGTGCATTCGTACATAGGAAATTTGTTTGGTTTTCTTAATTTATGCATTTGTATTCAGTTTGTGTCCTCTCTTCGCTTCGACTGTCATCAACATTAACTTCGTCATTGTCGGTGTCATTGTTGTTGTTGTTGTTGCTGTTGCTGCTGTTGTTGTTTTGTGCTTTTTGTTGTTGCTATTGTTATTGTTCTTGTGGAGTTACTGTTGTTATTGTTGCTGTTGTGTTTTTCTGATCGGTAAAAGTAATTTGTGGCTCGTTCTTCTTTCTTTTTCATGTTCTGTTTAAATCCGGGTTTCAAATAACAAGAATTATGCACTGAAAACAAAATATCTAGCTATCCATGCATTCAAAATTAATGTTATTCAAATGTAGTCCTTTTTGGCGGGCATATATGAGTTAAAGAACTATTAATTGGCATTTTAAAAATGGTTAAAGATACTAAAAAGCAATAATATTAAATTTAATATTTTAAATATGAAGAGATATTTTAAATATAAGACATATTGTTAAATATTGAAATAGATAAATGTTTTTCAAGTAATAATCTTACTTCGATAAGTATTTTATAAATCGATTATAGCAACGATAAACTGATAGAACTACGCTAGAATTGTATTATATTCTTTTGAATAAGTTAACTTTTTAGGCTAATGTTCAACTGGAGTGTAGTTTTTGTGAAAGAAAGTTAGCTAAATTTAAAATATTATTAATATTTTAATATTTATAAAATATTTTAATATTGTTAAATATAATACAACGATTAGCTAAACTGTAACAAAATTAGAAACTAGAAATAAAGTAAAGTATATCTGATTCTAAACAAGATATGCATAAATTACAAAATTAAATTCATAGTTTCAAGATATTCACTCTCCTAAGACATTTATAAGCTACTGCATGCTATTTTCTTGCAGTGTATTTTGTTTCTTATTGTTATTGTTGTTGTTGTCGTCGCCTGCCATTCCCTTTGCCAGTTGCGGTCAGAAAACTCAACTTCAACTTCGGTTTCTGTTTCTGTTTCGAGTTTAAAACCTCAAAGATTCGGCATTGAGGCTTGGCTATGGATTCTCGGATTCTTGTTGAAGTTGGGGATTGGTATTGTTTTCGGGTTTCTGTTTAGTTAGCGGTTTAGTGCATTCCACTTGCCTTGAGTCAACCATCATTTGCGTCAAATGAAGAAATAATAAACGCTTTGGCCGGCGCATCCGCCATGCTGCATACAAATGCACCCGGTACCTGTTACACTCGCCCCAGAGGCGGAGCACGCACACACTCACACACACACACACACACACACAGATGCGCACACACCTACACCAGTGGCACTTCCATTTGTCCGGCGTTCCATCACGTGCCTGGGGAGCTGGGGCCTAACAAAAGGGTCGCCACGATCGGGAATGGGAATGGGAATTTCCGAGGCAAGAACGACGCCGACGACGACGACGACGAACCAAGCCCTAGAATGCAACAAGTGCTTGGGTGCAACAGCTCCGCTTGATGAAACCTTAGTCAGGGATAGGGATAGCGATCATGCAGCAAGCTGAATGGTGGCAGGGGGGAGACAGTTCATCGAATCGAGTGTTATGTAAAAATGAAAGAAGTCATTAAATATGTGAATCGCATATCAAATTTCGTATGAAACGAACGAATTGAACCTTTTGGGCTTTGGTCACATGAGAATTTGATGAACTGCCAACAGCAACAGCGACAGCAACAGCGACAGCGACAAAGTCGATGATACTTGTACCTGTCGGGTGTCTGAATGGAGTGGGGTTAGTGCAGTTGATCACTTGTTGCCTCCGCCATTAACCATTAACCATTGGTCATTGCCGATTGGCCATTTGATATGTCAGTCAGTTGATGAATTTGAGCCCGCATTAAGCTCAACCCACAAAAGTTGTCTACATCTTAAACTCCAACTCCATTTCCATTTCCAGCTGCCAACGCTTAATCCTTTTTGATATCAGCCAGCGGCTGCGAGTCTACGGGTTCGAGCACAAAGCGTGTTCCGTTCTTTGCTGCGGAAATTATGTTGCTGATGACAGAGCAAAAAGCGGAAGAGCACGCAGCTCTCTTTTTCCCTCTTTGTTCTGGTGGGCAAGGGGGCAGGCCGAAGAGCACCCCAACCGCCCATGCAACCCACCCGGCACTGTGCCGTAACAGGAAGTGCGACAAAATTCAAAACCTACTCTGCAGTCGAGCATCCTGCTGCTGCTGCCATTGCGGAAGCACGCAAAAGCCAGAGGGTGGGCTGGGTAACAGTGTGGCGATGTGGCAGGGTTATAGGGTGCTGTGGGGTGGCGTTGGGCGTGAGGTAGTTGCTATTGCTATCGACTGACTGACAGTCGGGCTTTTCAACTGGGCTGGCATAAATGCGAGCACACGGCAAAAGTTGCGACAGCGACAGCGACGGCGACTGCGACTGCGATGCTGCGGAAGTGAGGCGTAGGTGGTGGGAGTTGGGGAGATGGGACGTTTGGGGGAGTAACTGCTGAGCTCTGTTATCCTCCATAGACGTGGCATATACACACAAACACACACACACAGAGAGAGAAAACGTTTGCTGTCGACGAGGGCGACGTACTTTATTTCCTGTAAATGTCCTCGAAAATATGAACATTATATCCCGGAAACGGAAGCTGCAGCATTTGCAAGGAAGTGACAGGCAGCCAGGCAGCCAGGCCAGCGAGGCTGCGAGGCAGAACATTTCTGACTGCGACTACAGCTGCCTGCCATTTGCCATGCACACAAACATACGAGCACTCGGACGCTGGAGCTTCACATGGAGGTCTGATTAAAGTGGGTAAACACAACTGAGTGGGTCTCCCAACTTGAAATGAACACAGCGCCAAAATCACACAAATGTAGAGAGAGATAGAGAGGGAGAGAGAGGGAGAGAGAGAGAGAGGGAGAGAGAGATGGAGAGGGAGAGAAAGAGAGATGGATTGATGCAGAGGCAGGGTATAAGCGGACTCTGACTGTGACGTCTTTTACATCCTGCAGGAAGCGTAGCGTAGGCGTTAGGTGGCCTCCTTAGCTGTGTGGCATGCGGCATGCGGCATGCGGCAACGCATTGCAACAAAACCTTTGCATCAAGGAAATGACGGAAGCTTCTTTCAGCTCCGGCTTCAGCTCCGGCTCCAGCTCCGGCTGCTGCTCTGCTCTGCTTTTGCTTTGGCAGGAAATCATCGTCGTGGACGTAAATTAAATTCCATGCAAAGTTAATTTTCAATGCCTCCCCTCAGTGCCCCACCGCCGTCACCACATACCCCTCTGCTATCCATTCCAAGCACTATTTCCGCATCTTGGGAGCAAAACATTTGTGAAAGCAACGATATGAGCAAACTTTCCTTGCCATCAAAGGAAACGGGCGGGGGATGAATTGGGTTCGATAACTGACTACATTTCCGCCAGGGATTCAGCAGATGTTTAAGATGTTTATGACTATGCTTTCGGCATAGATGATTAAATGATGAACTTCGACTTAAGCTCAGCGTAAATCTAAACGATTTCCATCTTTTTTAACACAATTTCCTTAAACTTTGTTAAAATTGTTTCTTAGATTATAAGATTGAATAGGAAACAAGAAAACTATTTTAAAGTTTAACTTTAGTTTAGTAAATTAGCATTATGATCATATTAATAATTCATAATATGGAGTACAAGGAATACTTTTAAATAGAATCAAGTCTTGGGTATAAAGAAGTCTGGTGATAAAATTGTTTGATAAAATTCTTTCTTAGATTATAAGATTGAAAAGGAAACAGGAAAACTATTATAAAATTTAACTTTACTTTAGTGAATTAGCATTATGATCTTATTAATAATTCATAATATGAAGATTTACTTGTACTTTTTAATAGAATCAAGTCTTGGGGATAAATAAGTCAGGGGATAAAATTGTTTCTTAGATTATAAGATTGAAAAGGAAACAGGAAAACTATTATAAAATTGACTTTAATTTAGTAAATTAGCATAATAATCTTATTAATAATTCATAATATGGAGTACAAGGAATACTTTTAAAAAGGATCAAGTCTTGGGGATAGAGAAGTCAGGTGTAAAGGTGCAGATATTCTATGCTCCTTTTATTGTCCTTGAATATAGTAGAGATAACTTCTATTAGGAAGTTTGAGCTTTCAATTCAATGCAAATGCGTCTACAAAATGCGAAATGTTGTGGTTGAGAGATAGAGGACGCAGATGAGGAGCTTGAGTTGATGTGGGATGCGGTATATGGTGCTGTAATTTGCCCCAATCTATTGGCTTTACTGAGATGAGCCACAATGAAAACCGTTGGAATAACTACGGCCAAAGTACCGCTAGACGCTAGGCCATAAACAGAGCTGAGAAGCTGTCTTCTCATAGCATCAGGCCGATTGGCAAATGGCAAAGCAATAAACGAATCTTCGGACTAGTCTGAAGATCTCAAGCCTGGGCGAAGCCTGGAGACTCTGTGTGTGTGTGTGTGTGTGTGAAAGATTACGTGAAAGGTGAAAGTTGTGAAATGCGTCGAGAACCGCAAAAGCAGGAAACAGACGCAGCAAGAGCGAGAGAGAATAGCGAGAGAAAGAGACAATGAGATACAGACAGAGAGAGAGTGGAGAGGAGCGAGGGTAGGTCAGTCTGTTGGTGAGAAACCGAACCGGACCCCCACCTGTCAACGGCCTAAGACCTGGCACGCCGCATAGATGCCATCGCATTACAGTCATTGCAGATTTCCGTATGCGAAATGTGGAACACTGGCACACAGTAGCCACCGTCGCCAACCGTCGCACCACTCCATCTCTGCCCCTGCATCTCTGCAAGCCATTTATGGCCACCGTTCGACCCACTGTCTGACTGCGTCTGAGTTGAGTTTGGTCCAGCTTGAAGCGTTGCTCGGCAGCTGGACAGGTTGCTCAGTGTGGCAGCAAGCACCACAGAGGCAATGCAACCACTGTGTGGTGTGCATTACCGCATTGTAAACCTGAATTCTTCTGGTCTTCTTTCTCTGCTTTTGTTTCTTCTTTTGCCACCGTCTCTTTCTCTGTCCTTCTATCTTTCACTCTCTCTCTCTCTCTCTCTCTGTCTCTATCCCTACCTCTCTCTGTCTGTCTCTCTCTCTCTCTCTCTGTCTCTATCCCTACCTCTCTCTGTCTGTCTCTCTGTCATTTCTGCCTTTTATACTCTGACAGAGAGCTTCATTGTTTTGTAACCCACTAAAGTTGACTTGAAATTGGACATTTTAGATTCGACGGGATCGGATCTCTATAACGTATAGTTACCAAAGGAATGGTAGGTCAGATCTACACCTTTTAGTATCCTTTGGATATCTACATCAACTGACAAGCTTTGCTTACAGTTTGACTGTTGTTTTATATATTTACGAGATCCAGCGACAATTTCTTTGGGAAGTCACAAAATGATATTTTAGTAGAGTATGAAATCTGCGGATTGCTGAAGACAATATTTTCCTACGTCTCTTTCTTTTTGCCTTCTTTTTTTTTTGGCATTACAATTCCGGATGCTGTGTCGCCTCCTCGGCATTGTTTTTTTTAATAGATTATGAATGTAAGGCAGTGGGTGTCGGTGGTGCTTGTGGTGTTGGTGGTGTCGCTGTCTGCGTCTTCGTTTCGGGCTTCAGCTAACTCTAACTTTGTCTGGTTCGACATTAGACGGTAGCGTGTTTGTAACACTTTTTACATTGGTTAGGGGGAAGAGAGAGAGAGAGAGAGTGGTACTCTTTGACTGGAAAAGGGGACTCGAGGCTGTCTGTCTGGAGTAGAGTTGTGTGTGTGTGTGTGTGTGGTGAATTTGTTATTTGCTTGAGGAAGTTACATAATCAGCTTCAATCAATTTGCAACTGTTATGAGCAACTTGCTTGAAAGTTAATAACCAAAAGTTCGGCTTTGGATTATGTATGTGACTTATGCTCTACTCCCTCTGTAGCTGTATGTATGTGTGTGTGTGTGTGTGTGTGTGTGTGTAGGTGTGTTTGCGTGGGTGGCCAAAGCGAACGGTACAAGTAAAAAGCTCCCTGGCTCAGCATGTAACTGATCCGTTTGAGTGCATATGCTGGTGTCTTATTTATGTCTCAAATATGCTTCCTCATTAATTTATTGAACAGCTTTTTCGGCTGCTTAAGTATGGTAAGAAAAGGAGAAAGAAACATAGTAAGAGAGAGCATAAGAGAGAGAGAGGAGTTGAGCCATAATCTGTGTGAGAAAAGATTTGAAAGTAATCGGCTGGAAGTTCAGTCTAACTCTCTAGACGTCTTTCTCTAAACAGCAATCAAAAGAATGCTTGAGATCAACTAAGATCAACTAAGAGTTGGTAAGATTAAGAGACAACTTCGTGTACATTTGATATTGTCTATTTGATCTATTTACTTGCTGTAAAGATCACTTTAAATATTGAATTTGTACAACATTTCTTCTATTATTTTTAGATCACAAAGAATGAAATTCTTCTGTTCATTTTAAAGAAATTGCTCCATAAATATATCTATCTAAATGTGTGAATTGTACTGTGGAAAATGCCCAACAGTTGTGTGTATTTTCCATCAAAAAGTGGACACTATTAAATGATGCAGAAGTCTTGACTCATAAAAAATCGAATTTTATTATCGTTTTCGTGGCATTTCCATTGTCACTTCCAAAAGATAGACATGTGTGTTGGCTGAGGATAACTTCCTTTCAACGCTCGAAATGGGGAACACTTTAATACACACAGCCGTTCGAATTTCCCAGGCACTGTTGCATTTTCCCTTGTGCACGATCCTCGCCTGTAGCTGTAATTAATTACACAGCATTTTCATTTTCAAGTGCGCGCGATCGCATAGTTAACTCACTTGTCCTGTGTCCTATCTCTCTCTCTCTCTATCTATCTATCTCTCTTTATTTCCCTCTCTTTTCTGCTTTCTGCGCATCATCTTCTATAGCTCTTATTGTTGTAGTTGTTGTGCTGTTCTGGTTTTAAACGATTTCCAAGAAATGCAGCCAATGGCAAAGACCAAGTGATCTCAGAGCCTTCAGAGCGGATGTGGCGCACATTTTCCAAGCCGTCTGCCTGCCTGCTGCGTGCATCTATCGCATGCCTATGCATTTGTCTCTATCTATCTCTATCTCCGCCTTAACCTCTGGCAGCATCGACTTTAACTACAGATGCGACTCAGGCATGATCATCTACTTCTCTACTTCTCGATTCCCCCTGTTTGGGTCCACGATAGTTAATTGATAAAATTTCACATTCCACACGTTGCAAGAAGCCACAGCAGCGACGCATTGCACACACACAGAATGTTTATCCTGGCCTCGAGGATCGCTGCCTCGATCTCATATCGAATCTCAGTTGCACAATGCACAATGAAATATGAAACCTTTCACCGGCTTTTCAGCTCTGTGCCTCGCTTCGCCCTGTGGCATGCAACCTGCTTGGCTCAACACTTGCAGCTCACGATCGCTGACGATCAGTTTTTTCAACCCCTAAGTGCACACGGTCTTGGCCTGAGTCTGGCTCTGGTTCTGCTTCATTGGGTTTGGTTTCGCTTCGTATCGTTTGGTTTTTGGGCGCTAAATTAGAACATGAAATCTGAAATTCTTGGCTGTTCTTGGCATAATCCTGACCTGACTAGCTGTTGGATCGGTTTGTTGTGCGATCGTTGTCGTTGCACAGGTCTTTGATTTTGATCGGTTTTCCCGTTGTTTGCCTTTTGTTCAATGCCTGAGTGCGCCCTTCAGCCACTGATCTCGATTCCCACGGTTTCTTCTTTCCTTCATATCCTGCACACTCATACACAACATACACACATGCATACACACGCAGCTGATCCTCGTACAGCAGAATTCTCTCTCTCTTTTTGGCCAAACTGTCAAAAAGGTCAGACAATTAGTCATTGTTACTTGGAGGGAATGTGTAACAATTAGGGTAACCAGGATCTTCACTTAATATCCTTCAATTTAATTACATTTCATGCTGCATTATCTGTAACGCAAGGAATTCATTTGTATCTTTTATCCGTTGGATTATCCTGGGTCTTACGTAGGCGGAAACGTGGGCGGTCAGCATCATGTTCTACTCAAAATTCTTATCAGCTTCTGTGAAGGCGTTTTCCGAATACTTCCTAACTAATTGCGCGAGACTCTAATTATAAAATTTGATTTTCTTTGAATATAATGCATGATTAATACTGTCTAATAAAATGGTTTACAATTAAGAAGCAAGCCAATTGGTAATGCTTTTAAAATGTGGTCTAATTCTAGGAATAATCAACAAATTAGGGTTACATCTAATAGTTTATATTTCAAAGAGTTGAAATTTATTATAGTTAAAGATAAATTTAATTAAGATCATATAATTATATGTCTAATATCTCTCTCAAGCATTCGAAATGCTTCTGATAGTTTCTATATCAACTTGGCTGCTGAATTCTTCAGCATAGCATATAGACTCATACTTATCGGGCACATTTCGGATTGCATTCCTATCAAGTGGCACTCCAGACAGACTGGGCAACTCGCGCATGGCGCGTATTGAAAGTTGTCACGCCGCCCCCGTTTTTGTGTGCGGATTTTAGTGTTAATAATTTGTGCGATTGGCAAATGACCAAAAAAAAAAATGAAGCGTCTGGAATACTTCCGCATCGGGATACTTTTGCAGGGGCCCAGCAAGACTATTATTAGAGACGACGTATGCAAGTCTCGCGATGGCATACCTCCTCGAGTTCATATGTAGGGCAGGGGGATTTGCAGGGCGTTCATCAAAACAGCAATCGGTTGGTGTCTGGGATGTTTATATGTACACATATGATATGTGGATAGAGCGAACTCTGGACATACGTATTCTATTTTAATGTATTATCTGCACTTGGGCATCGAACTTGCGACGGGCCGTGCCACAGACGCGTTGCGGCGCGGCAGATTGACGACGGCAGGTTGCATGAAAATACAACAAATTGCATGAGTTGACTAAAAGTTGACTTCATACTGCGTCATCTGCCTGGCACCTACGACCCAAGACACACCCACAGCCCCTCCGCAACCCCTCGCTTTCCATCCGCCCACTCAGAAGAGAGTTAACCACAAGCAAAACGGCAAAAAATTGTTGCTACTGATCGCAAAATATATGTTGATTGGCTCAATTGGACGACTATTTGAACTCTGACCCGGCATTACAATCCTTCTCTCTTTGCCTGTCCCTCTCTTGTTTTGCACATACATAACTGTCTCTCGCTCTTTGCTTATTCCAATGACTGTTTGCCGTGGTACGCACCATGACAACTACAACTACTAATTTGGGCCAGTGGCTGCTCATGGGGACGGGAAAGGGGGCAAAGTCGTCGTCTCGATCGCTGCCGTTTATGGGCATTTGACTTCAAATGTCAACGTTGTTTAGGGAAACTGGTTAACGAACTCAAAAAAAAAAAGAAAAAAAAAGAAGAAACAAACTCAAGCGGATGCAGTGCAACGCAGCTGAGCGCATCTTTTGCCTCTTTTTATGGCAACCTGTCGCCCCCTCTCTCTCTCACACTCTCGACTTATGAGTTGGTTAGTAATTTATGTAGGAAAAAGAGTTTAAAAGACTCACCAAGCGGAAATGTCGTGCTGCACCTCGCCATTCCAAAATTTAGTAATTAAAGATTGATCGACTGGTCGACTGGTTTCCAGGGTCCATAAGCCTATAAACATGGTCGTTCGATTAGAGTATAATAATAATAATAATACAACCCACATATATTAGCTCATCGATAAACGATTGTATCCACTTTTGTCGCTACTGATTAACAAGTCAATCGACGCCCACAATCAGCACCCACAGAGAGTTTACAATGTGATTATTTTACATCATTTTACTAAAATCTCGAATGCATTAATGATTATGTAAATTATTTATGCCATTCTTCAATTTTGACAGCAGTAAGTTCACTCTGCTTCTTCTCTATCAACAAGTGCGCACCATTGCTTAACCTCACATAAAATATATAAATTATATAGACTTACATATCACACTAAATGGAAATAAACAACGTGCAAATATTCGGAAGAAATACTGTATACAAGAAGAAGAACACAAGTAACATATTAAATGAACATTTTTTCTTAACTTCTCTTTCTCTTGGTTCAATCAAACGCCTTGCTCTCTTAAATTCACTGGTCTTTGTGGTGTCTCTCACTCTCTGCTCCGCTCACATACTCAGAAATGCGCATGCTCTCTCGGGCGTTCGGTCTCAGTTATCTTCGTTTGCTTTGTTTATTTCTTACTTGCGTGTTTTGAGTCAAAACGTAAGAAACTTTCGTGGTGAGCGGACGTGTTGCTGCGGAAAAAAATTTGTTGTACAATAAATAGAATTCCGAATTGTAATTGTGCAAAAATATTGTATTAAAATTGAATTTGATTCAATGCGCGCGTGATAGCAGTATCTAAGTAATGAGGTGTACCAATTTCAACAATATTTGATTGGAATTAATCTTTTTGAAAATCAAAACACAAAAAAGAAAAGAATACAAAAACAACAACTAGGCGAAATCAGTTGTGAAAGAAAAGCCGCCGACACGAACGAGAATCAAAGCATAGAATAGCTAAATAACTGTGTATGCCAAGTTTTCTTGTTGTGGTTGTTCTCAAAATACATACGAAATAAACAAAAATTAGGCGAACAGAGCGCAACAGAAACAACATGTACAAGTAGTGTGTAAGCAAAAGTGAAAAGGAAGAAGATTATATTGTTGTCGTGCGCTCCGTGTTTTCTACTTGTACGTAACGTATGTGAAACGTGAAAAGGGCTAAAGCTAAAAAATAAGACTAAGAAAAGCACAGACCAGCAAGTGCATCGCGCTCGTCTCCCTCTCTCTCTCTCTATCTATCTCGCTCGCTTGCTGTGTGTGTGCGCGCGCGTGTGTTTGTGTGTGAGGCAGGAACAGACGGAAGTACTTTAGGCTCTTTGTGGCTGTTGCCTGCTCCGCCGGCCAACGTCTCCAGCTTGCGCTCGACTTGTTTTTGTGTTTCTTACTTTTTCTGTGCGCCATTCTCCTTTGGCGCTGACATTCGCTTGTAATGGCAAATAAGAAAAATCACATAAAGCAAATTTAAAGCAAACGGAACGACAATACAAGCAACGGTCAACACAGGATTAACAAACCGCCCGTCCCTTAACGCCACCATCTCCAAAGTGTCTCCACAATGGCCACTTGACGCGTTACAGTAGCAACGGACGACGCGTAGCAACAGAACCAGGAAATCAGCAGCAACAAAGTGCATGCATTACGTTGCGTGACGATACGATAACGTTACGTAGTAGTGCTGCAGTTGTAGTTAACGCGCTGCTTGTCCGAGAGCGAAGAGCAAAAAAAAAACACAATAACAACAATAATAACAACAGCGCATTCTGGATCTGGACAACATATCCGCTTCCGCGTTGGGCTGTCGCTAAAAGCTTAAAGAACGACAAGCAGACAACAAGTATTACAACAACAAACTACGTCACGGCACAGTAGAGCTGAAGCAAACAGGTAAGCAACGAAATTGTACTATTTCTTACACATTTTTACTTATCGCTTCTTTCGATGCAAAAACGTTGCTCAGATTGTATTTCTGACCTTCTCTCAGTTCCATGTTTTTATTTCATATCGCACTAAATATGAAACATAAATCTGTTCATCCCGTTCGCTCTCGCTCTACAAACACATACGTTAAAAAAAAAAAACAACAAAAATGATAAATTTGAACGCTAATCTTTTAGAATCGTATACTCGGTTGTACGATTCGTTTTATTGTTTCTGTCATGTTCTGTAGTAAAAATGTACAACGTTTTTTTAGTTTTTGTTGAGGTCAACAAATTATAATTCCTGCCTTAAGATAATTTCAACGTTGTTTGAGCTACTTTACAACATTTATCTCAGGTATACATTGTCTATTCTCAACTGTAGGATATGTTTTACTTGGGGAAAGCTCAAGAGAACAATAAATCTGAAGCAACAATGTAAAAATAAAATATAAACGATGGAATGAATGTATTTTTCAATTTTGATTAAATATACTGATATATAAAGAGCCGAGAAGTCTACCTACCATACCATACACAACTAATGCTAAGTTCTTAACTGTTGCTTCCATTTGTATCATCACCCGTTGCATCACCACATGAATTCCCGTCTACTGTTAATTACAAATTACCCATCCGTAATAAATGTGGTGAACTGTATCGGAGGCAATCATTTAGCTCGGTTTGGTTCGTTTCGGGCTCTTTTTCTTGGTTTAGTTTGGTATGGTTTGGTTTGGTTCGACGGGTCTCTTGTTGCATGCACTTATTTCTATGGAAGTGAAACAAAAGCGGAGCGTTAAGCTCCAATTAGGTTGATGTTACTGTTGCTTTGCCTGCTGGGGCATTTTCTGGGGTTCTACTGAAGCGCACGTCAGCGAAATCTTATCGCGCAGAGTCCGTCCGTCGCTGCTGCTTGCAAATACAAAATACAAAATACAAAAAAAAAATAGCAGTATTGTGTTTATTTGTTCGCCTGCTGCCGCTGCTGCTGCTGCTGCTTCTGCTGTTAACGTCGTCGTTGGCGCTAGCGTCGACGTAGCTGTCCCCGCAACTGAAACGAATCAGCCAACAGTTCCTGCTTCTGGTTTCGCTGCACACACATGCACAGCACACAAAGCTCAAATGTTTTGGGTGGTGGCCGCAAAAGGCAAGGAAGGCAGCACACCTGATCATGCTGCTCGCATAACCCGCCCACTCAGCCCCTCCCCGCACTCTTCAACCCTTTACGGAGAGCAGAGATTTCCGTCAATAAATTTGATTATAATACGTACTTGTATGTGTGTGTGTGTGCTGCGTGTTATTTATTTAACATGCTCGACTCTCCAATTAGCGAAAAACGAAACAAATTGTAGAAATCTGTATATATGTCGACATACATATGTACATACAAACCTACTTATATACAAACAAAAATCTTTCCAGCTAAAGCAACGATTTGTATTTTATGGATTTCTAGCTGTGTATAGACCCGTTAACTTTCCTGGTTCTGTCTGCCAGTCTCTATTTGCTTGTCTGTGTGGCAGCAAAAGCCAGCGTAAATACAATAAATTAAATTCACTTCCGCATTGCTCCACAAACGACGTAACGGGTGAGTGTGTGGCAACGACGCGACGTCGCAACGTAAGAGACGTGCGCGACGCTTTTAACGTAAAGCAAGAGCGAAGTGTACGGAAGCAAAATGAAAGAGAGCGTCGCGGCGGCAATACAGACGACGATCTGTCGGGTCACCAGCATGGCAATTGGGGAAACACATACATACAAATCACCACTCACACACACACAAGCATTTCCAAATGTATGTATGCCAAGCTAGAGCAGGCGGCAAGGCAAAGTGGGGGGGTAAACATGCAAACAGGTATAAAAAGTGTTGATCGCAGCAGGTAGAAGGAGGCGTAAAGGCAAAGGCAGCAGCCTAATGAAAGAAAGAGGAAGAAAATGCCAAGCAAAGCGACAATAGCAACAACAACAGCAACAACCATTCTCTAGCTCTCTCATTTGTTCAGTGCTATTGTTGTAGTATAAAATAAAAATGATCTGCGTCTAAAAGGGCTTAAGGCTCTCCTCAGTGGCTCCCAGGGGCTTGGCTGCTTTTGTCTCTTCTTCTTCTCAATACTCACTATTCGATGCTCTTTGAGTCACTCACACACACACACACACAAAGTGCATTGAGAATGAGTCGCTGTCGTAGTTGTAGTTGTAGTTCGTCTTTAGCTGTAGTTGTAGTTGTTTTTTTCTTGTCTTTTGTATTTTTTTGCTGTTGCTGACGCCGATGACTTTTAGTTGTTTAAACTTGCATGCGGAAGTAGCGCACATAGCAATTGTATTTGCTTGTTGTTGTTATTATTTGCTTTTCTTGCTGCGTGTTGTTATCGCCAGCACAGATGTAGCTATTGTTGTTGTTGATGTGTGCTATATTGATGTTTTGCAATACACACACACACACACACACGCACTTACGAATTGTGTGAACATCATGCGCCATAAAATGCGCCGCATACACCCGCATAATTCAACTTGGTAGCATTATTGCAGCCACTTGTGCAGCCAACGCCATCAATAACAATAACAACAGCAACAACAACAGAGACGACGACGACGACCCATTTTATAGTGCAAAATATCACACTAACCTGAATTTGCCATAAATGTTTAGCGGCCTCACAGCTTCCATTATGTTGAATCAAATTCGCAAAAGAAAGTATACATGTTCATGCATGTAGTGTGCACGTGTGTGTCTCTATCTCTGTGTCTAAGTGTGTGACAGCGTAAACCACGCACGCTTGTGAGCAATCGCCAGTTATCTTTCATCTCTGTCTCCGTCTGTTGATCGTGCGAATAAAAAGCTCTCTTTAAGCTTTCCTCCCACAAAACACTTAAGCCTAATGCCAGACACCAAATGAGCAATAAGAAGGGTATGATAAAGTTGCGCAAATTTATGTAATATGTTGAGACAGACAATTCGATATCAAGCGATAAACTACTATAAAAATTACTATAAGAATATTATTAACGAAACAATAAAAGATACAGATATTAGATTGTTTAAGCTTTAAAGCTTTGATATATACAAGATACAATACAAGATATATACAAGATACTGGGAAGTTGTCTAATCATACATTGACATCAATCTGACAATTTGCCAATTCCATAACATCATAATAACCCTTACCATAAACCGCACACATTTCCCAGCAAAAGGCCGCTTCCAACTCGAACTCCAATGAAATGTGAGCAGCTGTCTCTGGGCTGAGATTGCGACTGAGGTGGCTAAGACTCAAGTTGGTTGCTATGGCCGAGGCAAAATAGTAGTAGTAACCTGTTGTGTGAATTATGTTACGAACGTAACGTAACGTGTTTCAAAATATAGGAAGTCTTGCTTGAGTTATACCGCCGACACAACAACTGCAGCAGCAGCAGCAACAACAACGGCAACGGCAACAACTAAATGGCTTTTGGGGTTCAGCTTGGTGTATCTTGGTGTAGCATTAACGGTGCCTTGTTGTTGCCTATTATCTAACTACGCCAAAGAGAAAGAAAGAAACTAACAACAAACGAGCAAAGAAACTGCCAACAACAACAACAATAACAACAGTAACAACGACAACAACAACAAGAAAAGCAACGGCGAAAAGAGCACAAAAAATGCGCCACATTTGCCGTTTTCTTGGCACATTTTTATTTTCCTTTTGGTATGTTTGTGGCACACTTACGAAGGAGCTTCACACACACACACACATACACCACACAGTCAGCTGGATGGAGCGATCTTTAAGGGGGAGGAGGGAGCATACTGAGGCAAGAAGTAGTGTAATGTTGTGGAAAAGTTTTGTTTGTCGATGCAACACAATTAGGTAATTTTCTTTCTTCTACCTCGACTGAAAAGCTATTGAACTGGACAAGTCCGTTGCGAGGGGAGGCAGGTTGGTTAGACGTAACAGCTTTTTTTATTTCGTACTTTGCCGCCATTCCAAAACCCAACTGAAACTGATGTCGTAATGACCAAAAAGGAAGTTGGGTGTCGTTCATATTTCGGTATTTGTTGTGAATGCACCTTGTAATGAATTGTCTGTCAACTGTGAAGTGTCGTCAACTGTGATCAGCTCGGACGTAGACCTTTTCTGTGCCTTTATCAGTCAGCCAACTAACTGTAATATCGATATACCTGAGCTGGACTTACCTGTTGAACAATGACCCGAAAAACTGTTGGTGGTCCGGACGTCTCCTCTCCATTCAAATCTCATCCTCTTCAAATCCCTCTAATTGTTCAGCTCGAGTGCTGTGCGACCTCGGAACGCCCCCTCGCTGACCGCAACGAATGCACAGTGCAGAGAAGAGAAACTGTTGGCATTTCAAGGAAATTGCATGCCACAGCCCAGCGGAAGGAAGAGTGACAACACTTGAACCAACGGCAACAATAGTTGTCGAAGCAAACGCTGAATAAAGGAATGAACAACAAAAAGATTTAAGTTATGCCTGCCCACCATCGAGAACCCACTTAAAGCACCCTGGGCGGTCGTCAAAGAGATTTTTATACAATTCCACACAAATATAACAAATATATATATGTTTAATAATATATATATATATATATGTGTATGTATTTATATATAATTGTATTTTTGGCACTGGTAAATCGTTCATAAATCAATTTGATTTTAGCGTCCGATAGCATTGATAAGGAACAGCGTTACCCACCTATCAATATTCCGATATGTATGTATGTGTGTGTGTGTGTGTGAGTTCCTATCGCAATTGCGGCAATGTTCGATAAGCGAGTCAAGTGGAAGAGCAGCAAACTCCCGGCGGAGAACACGGAACGACAGTCGCACATAGAGGAGTGCTGTTGTGCCATACAAAGAGTTTATTGTGGGTCCGAAAGAATGGTCATGGAAGTGCTGAACGCGGACGCGGGGCATTGGAGGGATTACGTGAACCGGAAATGACGTCAACACGTGTATTTATTTGCAGCAAATGTTTCTCTGTCCGGGTGTGGAATATTTGGTGGAGCACGGGAGTCTCAACTGATACGAACCTTATCATAATCAATTGCTGTTGTTGGATTCCCAATACCCTTGCATTTCGTCTAGTTTTGTTTTCTTTCCGTCTCTCTGTTCGTATTGTTTATATTGCGCACCATACATTAATTTAAATTATTTTTATTACTTCTCTATTTTTATTTATTTATTGGCGCTTCAAGTCGAAAGCCCAAACGAGACAAATCAAATAACAAACAACAAATAATAGAAATTCGTGAGCTGCTTCAGTTTTTATACCCTACACACATTTATATATTTCTATAGCAGTTTTATAATTATTGTCTTTTGATTTGTATACTTATTCTATATTTAATTTAGTATAAATATCTTTAATAGTTTATCTGTAATGAAATACCTTCATTTTGCACATTAACTTAAAAAATATAAATACCATTTCATAGGGTATAACAGCGCAGCAATCGTAGAATTTCTTTAATCATATCGCGGTTCACAAGTGGAACTAAAATTGTTGGTGGCTGTTCAATTATTGAGTTATATATACCATAGCCAACTCAAAGATTTGGAAATACTCACCTATCACACATATAACAATTGGAAGGCATTTCAAAATATGGGTACTTGAACTTCAAGCTATATCACATAATCATGATAAGTTTGTTGTAGCTGTGTATAATATATTCGATCAAATTTTACAAGGTTTCATTTTGCCAGGGACTTTGAAATGAAAGGATTCTTGCATTTTCGATATATTTTGTGTAGATCTTTTATGTAACTATTACAAATGCGAAGGTAACTGATTAGTTAGTGGTATTTTAATTTTAGAAGAAGATAAGACCGTTTGAATATGAGTTTATGAGCAACATGAATATATATATACATTTGCAGCGATAAAGAGTTTCACAGAAAAGTTGAAAATCTTTTTTTAACTTTGCCAATTGCAGGCTAAACATTTCTAGCATTGATAAACTGTTACACCTAACTGGCAATAAACATTTTATGTTACCAATTGTTTTAGAGACATTCCTAATGTTAATTGCAAGCAGAGGGAGCGTCACTTCATTTATTTATTTGAAATTATTCATTACTTTGTAATTATTGGGCTTATAAAGTGTTTGGCTCTAATCTCTGACATGGTCGACGTCACATGCGGATGCAGTTCTTGATTGCAGCTGGTTGCTACGTGTTACTCTATAGTTGTTTCTAGGCAGGCCCACACTCTGCATTCTGATTTGTTCATTGCACTTATAATTGTTGTTATTGCTGTTGTTATTTTGTTGCATTTCCACATTTAAGTATTGCTGATAGCAGCAATAAATAAAAAAAAAGGCGACTATCTCAAAGCGAAGAGAGAGAGAGAGAGGCGGTAGAGAAAAAGATAGATTGCATGAAGCGAGGAAGAGAGATTCACATAATAATAATAAGCTAAAGTCGAGTGCATGTATTTTAAATGTGTGTAGTTGTAATACACAAACAACAGTAATAATAATAATGATGATTTTATAAAAAATACTCTGCGAGTGTAGAGTGAGGAAGGGCAGGGCAAGAAAGAAGCTCCTCAGTGATAAGCGAGCGCAGCCTAGGGACAATGGTTGAAAGAATTGACAGAGCTAACAGATAGACAAACGGACGAGATGGCAACCAAGTGGGCTTCAATTGTGTCCTCGAGTGTTGCAACATGCAACATGAAACGTGGCTAAACAACAACGAAATATGTAAATCTAATGAGATACGCAAGACTCAAGCATTCACAATTAACCAACTACTATTGTGACTTGCCTCTAATAGAGTCATCCAAGTAACCGCAAGTCTTGTGGCATGTTGCATCTTCAACTTTTGCCGCATTGCCCCAAGCCGACTGACTGTCTCATTTACCCATTGCTAATTATGAATTTGGCGACAATAGGAAACATCAGCAGCCGCATTCGCATTCGCAGTCGCATCATCAACATCATTATCATCATCATCATCGTCATCGTCATCATCATCATCAGCACAATCGTTATCCTCATCATCTTGGTGGCGTCATCTTCTCTAGAAGCTGTGGCCAAGCCTTTAGCCGCGTTGAGCTCCTTCACAGCATTTTGCTACGTGATGTTCGTGTCAATTTGTTGTTTGTTTTAATTTTGTTTGCTTTACTTGGAAATTATAATAATATAATCTTTGTCGTTCTAGCTATCTCCCTTTCTCTAACTGTCTTTCGCAGTCTGGCCCCTTCCCTCCTCCCTCCCTTCTCCCCCCAACTCTTAGAAGCGTTCTCGTTTACATTTAACGTTTCCCCATCCGAATCAAGCACCCGGACTCGTTGTCTAAGTCTCAGCTTCTTAGCAATTGCCTCGAGTCTATTGTTATTGTTGTTGTTCTTGTTGTTGTTGTTCTTGTTGTTGTTATTATTATTGTCGTCGCTTTATATATTCATTTGACACTTGGAATTGACGTTGCGGCTTTCGCTTGAATTTTATGACAAATGTCATCAAAATGTTGAGATTGCTAGAAATGTTCGCATTACTTAAGAGTGAAACAAATAGATGAGTGGGCTCGTCGACAGTTCACTTCCTACAATTGCAACGGACGAAATTAGACTGTAGAATTGCATCTGTAGTTATTTGTGAACATATTTATAAACAAACTAGACTAAAGTAACAATGAGCAGAAGATCATACAATAGAAGGATCTATCAATCACGACTTACAAGTTACTTGGGTTAAGAATTCTGAAGTGGATTGAAGTCTGATAAGAATTGAACTATAAACTGATGTGAGCTTTCTGAAAGAAACTGAGAAACTTTTCTTAATGAATTTTAGGCTACAAACTTCCAATTAAGCTAGATGAAGGGGAAAAGATCTTTGTGAAGATCAGCTAAAGAAGAATGATCTTGTTGTAACTCTCGACAGAGACTAATGCCATCCGGAATTTACTTTTCCCATGTTGATCTGCTGTTAGACATTATTACTCTTATCGCTGAGATGTTGTCTAGAATGAATACTATCTACTTTTTTTTTAGGGAGAATAAATAGGAGCTGGGGCGCCAGCTCATTTCCCAGCTGCCGTTGTACGATAGACTCTGATGATGTTCTTGTAATGATTGTGTTTTCATTTAATCAATAATTCATGTCAGTAACGCTCACATCGCATGTCACGACAATACTCGTAATTTACTTCCCATTGATTGCGATTGCGATTGCGATCCGATTGTAGGCGACTGCGTCGTCTTCCGTATAAAGTGATACCTACAAAAAAAAAATGTACAATCGATCGTAGAAACATATGTATTTATGGTATATTTTTAGAACGATTTTGCAAACGTTTTGGGCAATTTCCTGGCACATTGTCTCTGTCTCTGTAGTTCTCTTGCAATTTTACGTATTGAAGAAGTTTACTCATCGGTTTACACATTTTATTTTGTTTCTTTTTTTTTGCGATTGTTTGTTATTTGTTTTCTCGTGCTTCCACACAGCGTAAACTTCCTTTAGCGATATCGGAGGAAGTGACTCGATCCAATTACTTGTAGCTTGTAGAACTTGTTGACCGTTTTCCTACATACATATGTACAAATTCGTGCATCGACTGAACGATTTCTCAGTTAAACCTGACGCAGAATCTTCTCTATTCCAGCAGAACAACAATCAGCTACTACCCTCTAGCATTACCATTACCAGTTGCCTCCCTTCCCTCCTTTTCTAGTTTTAGCCAGTAGTGTGGGGCTTGCATGACTTGATTGCGATTATAGACATCGTCGTGTTGTAGTCGTAGTATAATTCGAAGTCGTAGTCGAAGTCGTCGTAGTCGTAGTTCGTTCCACGTCGCCGTCTCTCTGCCTTTTTGAACATCCGCTTCCGCATTTATTAAGTGTCTTTCCAGCGACGCGCAAAATGTTCCACGGCGCTCGCTTAGAACGTTTTTACAATTCAGGTTTTTGCAGCAGCTTTTGTTTTTTTTGTTCAGATTCATTACGATACCCTACAATTGCAATCAAAGTGTGTAGAGAGCGTATTAGCAGCAACAGCAACAAGAACAACAGAAAAAGAAGCAAATTTAATTGAAGAAATTATTTTATATTGCATTCCTTGAGTCAGTTATGCTTTATTCATTTACGAATGAATATTCTGAGTATTCTAAAATATAGATCAATTGTTCTCAAAATCAAAATATAATAGCAATATTTTGTGCTTTGCTATTCTATAAGTAAGGGGTAACTGTCAGTCATGACTAACATCAGACTCAGTTTTTTCTTTTTTTTTTTTTTTTGTGTTAGTTTCAGCTTTTTGCATTGCTCTCTGTAATTAAGATGCAAGGCGCGATCGTCGTCGACAGTGGAGCGAACGCGAACAAAACGAGCTGCGATCAGATCATGCCAAAGTTCTTTCTACGTTCGACTGGGAGGGGCATGGAGAGGAAATGAAGCTGGCACCATGCATGCCTAGAATCAAGCAATGTGCTTGATTACTACCGCAAATACTAACTACCGGTTTAGATGCTGACCAGATAGATACAAAGATAGATCGGAGACAGTGGCCTGAAACGACTTGACTTGACTTGGCTTGACTTGGCTTGGATTGTCTTGACTTGACTTGATTTGGGTGGATGGTCGCATCCGTGCCTAGACGCTGATCTAATTGACCATTTTTGCGCCACAGGAAGCTCACTTGCTTGTCGAGATCAATTGGGAGTTAGAGGAGCAGCAACAGCAGCAGGAAGTCAATAACCAAAGTGGATGCGTGTGTGTGTTAGTGTGTGTGTGTGTGTTAGTGTGTGTGTGTGTGTGTGTGTGTGTATGCATTTTGGTTAGACAAACATAGCAGCTGAGTTACCTCTTTGAACTGTATCTTTATAAGTACGTATCTATGAGTTTGTCTTATCTTATCTGCGCATATTTGTTATAAACTTACTGAAAAAGAGCTACAGCAAATCGTAAACATTTCGTAATACATATAGACATTATAGTGGAAGTGTAGCACACACACACACACACACACACATACACACAACAGAACATGCTGTATCTATCTGTTGTCGCTGGGCTTGTCCATATCTTGACTGCTATCAAAGAGGCGACAGCTCCAAGACAAGACAAGTAATCCTAGTTTACAAATATCAAAAACGCTCTCTCACCCCCTAATGAAGGGAGGGGAGGAGTAGGTGGTGCAGCAAGTGTGCTGCCGCGTGGCTGCTTATCAAAAATCTGTTTAAATGGACAAGGTTCAGGAGCGTTTTAAACTCGCTTCCACAATTGTTGGATTACTCAGTGTTCTGCGTTCCTTAAATGTCGTTTGTATCCAGTGTGCTTCATTGAAATTTGTGGTGTGCCAAACACGGAAACAGAGTCTCATTGAAACCAACTCAATTGACCCCTAACCCTTACCCCGACCCGACGCAGAAGATACTCGACAAGAGATACACAACATGTATGACGTGAACCCCTTGATGAAAGCATCGTTCGTTTATGATGCTTGCCAATGACGACAACTGGCCTTATTAGCTTAGATTTTTAGACGAGTGGAATGAGAGGGGGGCTACGGAAGATGGGGGTAAAAGCTGTGCAACAAGAAGAGCGAGTGCGAGAAAATCGCAAAAGTTGGAACAAACAGTTGCGACTAATTGAATGATATGGTCACAAATGATGCGTTTGCCATGCTGTGTCCATTCCCCAAGCCAATCCCCTAGTCTATAGCAGTAGCAAGAACAGTTTATGTTCTTGTTGCACATACGCGTGGCAAGCTAACAATTTTGAACTCTTCTCAAGCGTTTGATGAACTCACCACTGGGAAACATATATGATTACGGAGCAGATCAGTGTTGGCTTCGCTTCGCTTCGGCATTGAGTAGGTAGTAGAAAATGATGGTTGTTTGCTACCGTTGATGATCGTCATGATCATTATGATCATGATGATGCTGTGCTTTTATTGTTCTACAGCTAATGATGATCATGATGAACATAATGATCATAAAATGCTGATGCTTCGGTTTGCATATTAAAATACTAAAAGGTTATCGAACGTTTGATATCATTAAGCATTTGTATTCAGCTTTCTGTTGTCTTCTTTATATATACACAACGTCGGCATATCTCTTGCTCATATCATTAGAGACCCAAACCCCCGCACAACACATTATAAAAAAACAAAAAAAAAAATAAAAAATATATATACATATGCGCAAAGCATAAAGATGAACAATGAGGCAGCAGAAAGTCAAAGAGCGCTCCAAGTGCTGAAACTGCTGCGATAGATCTTGGAATCTCTCTCCACATTAGAACAACAAACATGCACGTAACGCCTGGACACATACAAATACATAAATGCCCCCAAAAACCCAACACAACTCTTGACAAAAGAACATCATAAAAGATTTTGTTGTGGATTTGTATTTTTCTTTGGATTTAGCTTGAGGTCAGAAGCGTTTCTCTAATCTATCTTCATATATGAGTATGTGGAGTACATAAACATATTTGGGATTCAAGATCTTGTCGCGTGATCAACTGACTGACTAATAACTGACTAAAGTGTGAGGATCGCTGCTGCGTGTTAGCCTTTAGTAAAGATCATTAGATGATCTTCAAAGTTCCCTTAAAAACAAAACAAAACAAACCAACAAAAACAAAACACTTCCATAGAAAAGCTAAAACGCCAAAAGGGGCAACGATCGTCGTTGCGATGATCGTTGTTGTCTTTGGATCAGGTTTGCCTTTCTTCTACTTGTTGTTCTTCGCCTTGGTCATTCTCTCGGTGGGCTACCGCAAACTCCAAGTGCGTAACGATGATTGATTTGCTTGCTTAAGAGCGTTGCCAGTCGCATGGATGATCAGCAATGTGCCCCGACGATCACAGAGTCAGGTCTCTGTTGCTTGGGGTTTCTGTTGCTCCACAAAAAAGTGCCTACGGCGCTTAAAGCAAGCAAATAACAACAACAATAAGCGGCAAAGTGACGATCTAGACAAAAATTTAATCGTAGACGTTTTGGAAGGGTTTCTTTATTGTTGCGATCGCGCGAAGAAGAACCCGGAATTGGTGTATTTTTTTCTTCTTTTTCTTTTTCTTTTTTTTTCGTATTTGTTTCTTTAGCATACGTATACGTATGTGGTTTATATGATCACCAATACATCAATAAGAAACGCTCACGCGCTTGTTATGCATGATCAGCTCAATATTCATTTGTATATGTTTCAGTGTGTGTGTGAGTGTGTGGGGCTGGGCTATACACGGTTAAGATAGAGCGGGTTTTCAGGGGGAGTTAGCTTTTAGCTCTACGTGCCAGTTGTTGTTTCTTACATACATATACGCTTCAGTATATGCATTGTTGTTGTTGTTGTTGTTGTTGTTGTTGTTGTTGTTGTTTCTTTTAAGCAGTTATAAAGCAAAGCAGGTCGTTGACTTGGTTTTGAATTTTTGTGCTTATTAATTGAGTATTTGATATGCCGGAATATGGCGAACGATTCTTTTCTATTCAAGTGTAGAATTTGTCGTTCTCTACACAATCTTATACTCGTCTCTATACACATATTCACATGTGCAACAAACACGATCTTTTTGCTTCCCCTGAAATTTCATAAGACATTAACAAAGACCTTAAGGTCCTTTCCTTCCTATATAGGGATAAGGGTTGCTTCATGCTTCAAAAGCACTTCAGAATACAGAGTGCAGATGATGAAAACGAAAGAAAAAAAAAACGAAGACCTCATAAAAGAGATCAAATGTCAACTGTTGGGACTGGCAACAGGCACCACATGCATTGCTTTTGTATATATTTTTTCTTTGTATTATTCTTCTTCTTCCACTTTGATCAGAGGGTTTCCAAGAAGTCCTACAAGATGTAAAGTGCATCCGCAGGTACGCATTTCCTTATTCCCATCCGCTCCGTTTTCCTCCGCTGCCCGCCTCTCATCTTACTCATCTACCTGCTGCAACAGGGTCGGGACCATCATTAACAGCACCATCACCATCACCATGAGCATCAGCAACATCTCAGCATCGGCAAGAGCAACAACAACAACAGCAACATCAACAACAGCAACATCAACAACAACTTCGTCCCATCTCCTGTTGTTGCCATCCCAGCGAGGAGGGCCGTTAATCTTAATGCGCCGTGGCGGCTGTCGCTTCTGCCTTTTTATGTTATCAGATTTTCTGATTTTCTCATCGTTCTACTGCGCAGCATCAACAGCCACTTGATACACAGCCAGGGACCAGATATCAGAGGGGGGCCTCAGGGAGGATGCGCCTACGGAAATTACTCATTAACTTCTCCCATGTACATAACGATGCACTTTACTAAATCATTGCAAGTTGTGGAATGAAGTGTTGTAGTGAAGTGGTGTGTATACTATATGTTGCGTGCTGCGTCTAGGACAGACAACTATGGATATATCAAATTTCGTCTTGATGCAGGCTCAGGAAACATGAACTAGACAAAGATCAAAAGATTTTACATACTAATTAAGAGAAACTCCAAATCTTTAAGTTACTACTTATTTTCTAAATTTGCTAAATATTCTTTAACGGTTTTAATCAAGTCATTTGTTGTTGAAATCGTGTAATCGATTATTAATGTGTTCAAATGTAGTGAACTAATAACTCATTTCTACAACTTTCAGTTCCCACCTAATTGAACTACTTCTCACTTAGGATACAAAGAACTTTTATCGACTGGTTATCGACAGAGCTTCATTAACAGGACGATTGCCTGCATTCCATTGCCATTTTCAAACACCCATTTCCGATCCCACGTCCAGCCATCTCTCGCAAATGCGCTAAAAGCGGAAATCTCAGCACAAGCAAAAATTCTTTGTACACACACGAACACACATACACCACATATTCAAAAGACGCACACGCAAACATGTATGCTTCTGTCCCCCGCACTCTTTTGCGTCTACTCTCTTCACACTGCATTTTTCTACGAGTTTTTACATTTCTTATTTGTTGTTGTTTCGAGATCTGCGGCTATGGATGCTGCTGGCATTTTTCTAAACTGATCGTTTTATAATTTTCGTTTGTAATTTCCGTTGAAACCGGTTCGCCATCATCCGCATACCTAACTACCTGTGCCTTGTGCCTGTTGCCCCTTTGTGTCTGTTCCAAGCCGCGCCTCCTTCACCGTTGCCGTCGTATCGTCTTCGCTGGCTCTGAGATTTAGAAACACATGTACATATGTCGTGTATGTGTGTGTGTGTATGTGTATGTATTTATATTCTCTTATTGCGTGCGTTGTTTTGTGTTCTGCTTCTGCCTTCTTTCACTTTGTTGCTGTTCTTGGATGATGAACATTCATTTGTCATTTTACTACGTGCCACCGACTGGTTGAATGTTTATTTGTTTGTTGTACGCGCTCATCATCATTGTTGTTGTTCTTGTAGTTGCTGCGACCCATCGAGCGAACATGTGTGTAGTACAATATATGAATTTATTTTAGTCAAATTAAACCATATGTTGTTGCGGCAACCAAAATATCACGTAGGATCGTCTACACATGCATACATACATTTGTATCTACATACGTTTGCATTTGATTGTGTGCGTCTGTGATTGTATTTGTATGCGTCTTCATAATCAGCAGAGGGCAGCAGCACCTCTTAAACAAAACAAATAGACCTCCTCTAAGTAAAATACATGTACACAATAAAATATGCATACATACTTACAAATATATGCGGTGATCATCATTATTGTCATCGTCATCATCATCATTATCATCTGTTGACTGCGTCTTCTCCTACTTCTTGCTCAACAGCAGAAACAAAAACAAAAACAACAACATGCAAGCAATATTTATTGTTCACGCTCTCTTAGTCTCCTATTGCCATCTCGCTTTCTCACGTTTGAAGTGAACTTTAAGTAAATTTCTTTGCGCTCACTTGTTGAAACGCTTCCCGGAGAATGAGGAAGTTTCTGCCTTGTGAGAGCGAGATGAGATAAATTTTAATGTGAGCATATGTGAGTGTGCGTGTGTTTGTATGTGCTTGTACAAATGTAAATGTGTTTGTCTGGGACTGGGCAATGTCTGATCACGGCCAATATACAGGGTGCTGTTGCGGCTGCTGCTTCTTTAAATTGGCTTGTTGCTCTCTTTACCCACTGGCGGATTTATTAGTCGCCTTCGTCATCGTCATCGTCGTCGTCGTTGCCTAAACGTCTTTCTCCACATTGCTGCTGCTTTGGAAACGGGTTTTGTGTATGGAATGTGCACTTCCGTTTGTGGCCGACGTCGCTGCCGCCGTTGTCGTCGTCTCCTGCAGCCGCTGGTGATATGGAAGGCAAGCCCAGGCCCGAGTGGGCAAATGGGTACGGCTTTCAAGTTTCGTAAAGCGTCCCGCCACACACCCTCACCACTTGCCAAGCAGTGCGGCATCAATACATTCGTTTATGTTGAAATCTTACGCGACTGATCACGCCAAAGATATGTATGCATGTGTGTATGTATGTACAAGTGTATGTGTATGTGTGTGCGTGTTAGCGCTGGGCTCCATGTGTTGTCGATTTGTATATGCATATAATATGTATTCACATACATACACATATACATATGTATATATACAAACTCTATACGTTTGTATGTATGTTTTTATCTGCTTGTCGATGTTTGCTTTGTATACATCCGGAATAGTAGCTTAAGCAGAGCTGCTGCTGCCGCCGCCGACGCACACATTTATGGCAATTACCATATTAAGAAATTTTCAATTTAAATTTAAAAAAAAATGCAGCTAAAATTTGTATAAAAAAAAACAAAAAAAACGATCGCTACACTTGCCCTATGCTATCGATTTAGATAATTGTCATCGAAATCGGAAGAAAACGCAATGTATCCGAAGAGGTGGAAGAAATGTATCTCAGTTTTATGCTGATCGTTTCTGCGGGGGTGTCGTTAGTTGTGTGAGAGCGAGAGCGCAAAAACGAGAGCAATACACTAACTGCTGCGTATGTGTTTGTGCGTATATATTGATTCTGACTCACGCTCTGAGCGCGCTCTTCTCCCTCTGCCTCTCTCGTGATCGCTCTCTTTCTCTCTCTCTGTGTGATGCGACGTGCCTGTTGCCTGTGGAGATTATTTGTTTATGAAGAAATCTGATTTGCTTGGAATGCGAATGTCTGCCTGTGTCTGAATGTGTGCCTCTGCGTGTATTGGGTGATGTGTGTATTCAACTATTTTGTGGCGGAAGTTTGTCGATTGATGCTTACATCCTTTTGGCCTTTATCTAATATAATTTTCACATTCTTTTCTTGTTACAGATTAACAATCTTGTGGCCAATACGCTCTAGAACGGACTGCAGCACGTCCCTTATATTTAATACACAACGCGTTGCATGTCCAAAATGAAAATGCTTCCAGTACAGCTATCACTGAATCCGCTCAATCCCAGCATCTGGAGCGATGTCATATGGCGTTGCCCGCCGCCGCCATCAAGCCAATTGGCGGAGCTGAAGACTCAGCTGCCACCATCGTTGCCATCGGATCCTCGATTGTGGAGCCGTGACGATGTGCTTGTCTTTTTGCGCTTTTGTGTGCGCGAGTTCGATCTTCCCAAGCTCGACTTTGATCTCTTCCAAATGAACGGCAAGGCGCTCTGCTTGCTGACACGCGCCGATTTTGGGCATCGGTGTCCCGGTGCCGGCGATGTATTGCACAACGTTCTGCAGATGCTCATCATTGAGTCGCATATGTTGCAGTGGCATTTACCCAACAGTCCCGTCACCCCCACCGGCCGTTATCCACTGTCGCCGCACAGTCACCCGCCCACGCCCACATGGCCGCCGTTGAATGCGCCGCCTGATAGCAGTAATCCCTTCCACAGCAGCAGCTCAGCGGCGGCTCACATGGCGGCGCATCACTTTATGGCGCCTAATTCCGTTACACTCAGCCCGCCACCCTCGGTTGATTCGCAGGCCAGCAGCCCGCCTCAACCGGCGCCCTATCAAAATGGCGCCACAGCAGCGTCCACATCATCATCCTCATCATCATCCACGGTAACGACAAGCGCTGCTGTCGCCTCCTCGAGCGGTAGCAGCACGGCCAGCAATGGATCCGCATTGAATGGCTGCGTTCAGCCCATGAAGGGCATCAGCAGTGCCAGCAGCAATCACTCCGACTCGGAAGAGGAGTACTCCGAATCCAACACAAATACCAATAGCAGCAGCAAAATGAATGCATTACCATCGGTGCCGCTCTCCTACAGTGCTGGCAGTCCGCCTAGCACGCCCATACACAAGGACATGAAGCCCAATTGGACGCAACAGTTGACCAACAGTTTTGTTAACTCTTGGTCACAGCAACAACAACAACAACAGCAGCAGCAACAACAGCAACAGCAGCAACAACAACAACAGCAGCCACAGAAGTTGTCGTTGGAAAATACAGGAAGTGCTGTAGTTGCACCTGGCGGTGGCTCCATATCGGCTCCTACAACGCCCAGTTACATGTACAAAGCGAAACGCGAATTCTTTCCCGAGAACTCGGAGCCAAATACAAGTGAGTATTTCGTGTCACTTTGATTCCGTTAAAAAACTATGATAAATGAACTAGCTACTTATCGATAACTGTTGATGCCGCTACTTTTAATTTTAAATCCGATAAATTATTCACCGATATATGTTATCGCTTCTTTACAGATGGCCGCCTGCTGTGGGACTTTTTGCAGCAACTGCTAAACGATCGCAATCAGAAGTACAGCGATTTGATTGCCTGGAAGTGCCGAGATACTGGCGTCTTTAAGATCGTCGATCCCGCTGGTCTGGCCAAGCTGTGGGGCATCCAAAAGAATCATCTGTCGATGAACTATGACAAAATGTCGCGTGCCCTGCGCTATTATTATCGTGTGAACATTTTGCGCAAGGTTCAGGGGGAGCGTCATTGCTATCAGTTTTTGCGCAATCCAACGGAGCTAAAGAATATTAAGAACATTTCCCTGCTGCGACAAACAACTCCTGCCAATGGCGTTGCCCCACCTGCTACGCCCAATCAGGTCAACCAGGCGCCAAGCAGTCCGGCGGCTGCAAGCAACTGGACGCAACAGCAGCAGCAGCAGCAGCAACAACAACAGCAGCAACAACAACAGCAGCAGCAACAACAACTGCAGCATTCACCACAGCGTCCAGCATCAAGGAATGGTCCCACTATGAGCCTGCCCACAGCTGCCGCTGTTGCCGCAGCCGCTGCAGCTGCCTACGGACCCCAACCGCCATCTCCGCTCTTCATGCACGCCTTTCACTATCTGTCCGCCAATGCAGCAGCTGCAGCAGCAGCAGGTCCGCCACCTAATTCACCCGCAGCTGTAGCGTGCTTAACGCCAGGTGCGCCTGGAGCACCAGGGGATAAATTCCAGTTTCATCCGCTGAAGGTTGAGAATGGCGTCAGCTCGGATAGCGCTGGAGAGGATCTGAAGCCAACTGATCTAAGTGTGAGCAGCAAAAGTGCCAGTAACAGCACCAACGAGGATTGTTATCCGTAAGAAAACAAGAAACAACAACATCTCCAGGCATTTGCTAATCCAAAACCATGGACCTCTTTGCAGGCTCATACGCAATGCCGACGGTCTGACCACCATCAAGCTGATACGCTACAATGATCCCTCGTCGCAAGCGGAGCACCAACTGTCACCCAAACCCGAGGCGCAGGATCAACACAGCGTCGCGGGCTCTCCGAAGCCCATGGATGCAGTGGAGCAGCAGCCACAGCCCGTGCCCATGGAGAGCGAGTGCAATGGCAGCGAGGAAGCGTCATTTAGGCATATGCATCAGTAATAAAAAGACTTCAATTGATTCTCCAACACAATGACAATCAGCCGCCCTTTCCCCCTCCGCACACACAACTTTACCTGAGCAACAATTGCAGCTGCCAATGGGACCAGAAGTACAGCATCAGCACCATCAGCACACACACACTCACACCCCATGCCGAACCCATGTAGGCGTGGTTGCCTTTTTGTACATACCACACACATACGCACACACATGCAGAACAGCTTGTGTTTAATATAGTTAATAGTTTTACAGCATTAAATATAAATATAATAAACAAACATATATTTTATACATTAAACATTAAGACACACACACAAACACACACACACATAGTTACATCCATGCAATACACACATGCACACACATAAATACATGTAATTTGTTTATATTTTTAAGTAGTTTTGATCGGCGCAGCGCAGCCTTCAACGATTTACAGAGTTATGTGCCAATTTTCGACATAATATTATTAATATATAAAATAAACATTAAGTTTTAAATCACACCCACACACCCATACATATTTACACACAGAAATACATATATAAATTGATATATATATATATATATGTAATTAGCTTGTAAGTGTTGTCACCTTTGAGCTTTACAATGTTGCCTCAACAATGGTTTCACGTAACATGGAAAACAAAATTGTTAGAAAATCAATATACATACATATATACACAAATATACATATAAAAGAAACAAATATTTTAAATTGTTGGCACAAAATTGTTAATATAAAACAACAAAAGAAAAAGATGTGTCCCCTTTCATTTTTAAGTAACAGCGTTTAATTCGATCAGCCATTAATTTCATTTCATTCAAATTAATTGTGATAACAAATTAAACAAGAATTCTTGAGCCCATCTAGAAATCAAAATGAAACTGCTGCAGTTTCTTCTTTCATTGATTAGCATAATAATTGATCTTTACGCTAGTTATAAAACATTGGCTTCCATTTATAAAACATAGCGGAAAACAAGAGTTAAACACACATTATATATTATTATGTATTGTAGTTATTAGTTGATTAATTTAGTTCTTGAAGCCAACTGCGGAAAATGGTAACAACAAACAGCTAACAGATCCACAGACAGGCAAAAGGTGTTCATATTTAAGCAAAAAGGTTAAATTTTTTTATATAAACATTTGATCTATCGAGAATGCAAAAAAATAGATAAACAACATTTTCTTTTGTACATTTCAGACACTTTATTAATTATAATACACACACAAACACATACATCTATATAGCAGTATAATTATCATACAAAAAGCAAAACATACAATCTGTAATTATTATATTAACTAGCGCATATTGCATATTAAGTACACATATTGATATATCTATATATATATAAATATATACATATATTTATATTATATATATTTATATATATATATATGGATAAATTTTTGTTTGTTTTTTCTTACTCATAAGTTTAAACACCGCCAATAGCTAATAATTAGCACTTTAGTGTCGCCACAATACCTGTTCTTCCATTGAAAAACCTTATATTTCAATATGATAATGATATATGTATAAAAAAAATACACAAAAATGAAAAAAATTTATATATGCAATAAATAAATGAAATCAAAACTGAAAAGTATGTCTCTTCTGGTCGCTCTCTCTATACTCCGTACTTTACTTTAAATCAGCTCCTGATTGTCCAGAAATTCTCGTATCATATTGCGGCAGGATTTGAGCAGCGCCTTGTTGCATGGTGCAGCGGGTACCTTTAGTTTGGCCTTTGTTATGCCACCGCTGCCACTTGCCGGGGATCTGGCTGGCGTCAAGGAGCGTCGCAACAAATGCGGCGGAATGCTGCGTTTCTTGAGCGGTTGTGAGGAAGCAGCCATTGTACCACTACGCACTTGTTCCTTGGGAGTGCATTTATCAGTATCGGCAACGTTTGTGGCAATGGGAATCACTGGGGCAGTGATTGTTGTTGGTGGTGGTGGCGGCGGGGATGGCGATGTCGTCTGTGGCACAGTGCAGGCGGATGCACCTATGGTAATATCGTACTGATAGCGCAGCATTAGCAATGCGGCAGCTGCCTCCAGCTCTAGAGCACCATGTGAACTCCATTGGCCCGATTCAGCCAATGCCCTCTCAGAATTTACACTGACAACTTGAATGTGACTTTTCATATTGCTGGCTGTAACTCGAGTGATGATCCTCTAAGCTGTTCACTTACATTTTATAGAATCTCAAGGATTTACCTGCTGCTATACAGCGACAGTCTACCTACCAATTGGTGTCCGCTAATCGTCCTCCCGGTTAATCCGCGACAGCTGCAACTTTAGCTCATGAAATATCCTAATTCTACTTACTGGCAACAAATATGAGACACATTTGTCACAGGTAAAGCACAAAATTAGGTAAAAAAATATATATTTCTTGATCTGCCTTTAAGACTAAAAAGTACAAAAATGCATTTTATAAATTAATATTATTTTATTTATAACAATTAACAGTGCACATTTTCAGATGACAGTACTGGACTCTTGGTCAAATTGGCGGCTCAGTTTTAGTTTGGGTTTGAAAGCTGATGGAATATTTTTACATAACAAATAACTATGATAAATGAATAAGCAAGATTTCAGAATAAAGTTGACATGTGATTTAATCAAATATTGCTTATAATCATGAAGATGAGTGATTTTGTTTAGGGCCGCAAACTTAACAGGTGTGTCCATCACTCGGTTAATTAGCTTTGACTAAAAAACAACTGTTTATTCCAAAATAATAAAATTAACACTAAATTTCTGTTGCACTGTGCCTCTCTGTCTATGCTACTTAGTTACATACATGTATGTATATAATATATTGTAATATATACATAATTTGTAGACTTGGAACGTTGCGCGGCTGGATGATTGCGTCAGTGCCCGCCAAATGTGCTTGTTTGTACAATCGGCAGTAAGTTCTTAAGTCCCATTTCAATTCTCTCGCACACTACGTGTGAATCTCAAACAATTTCGCAACCTCATTGAGATCCTCATAGTTTTTGTTCTGATTAATTATCGTTCGTGCCAGACCAATGCGATTGAATAGATTCCATAATAATATGCCCACAATCTTGTCGTTCTTTAGATAGAATATGACACCTTTGCCATAATTAGCCTCTTCGCTGGGATCACATGTGACATCTGGAGTACCGCCGCTCTCTTTAATAACATCTGTCTTGGAATTTGTACTCACTTCGGCAAGATTTATAGCGCGTTTTTCACTATCGCTGGGTATCGCAAATACTCCTACAGTGGGTAGTGAGGAGTCCACCAGGCCAATGCCTTCGTAACCAATTTCAGGACCCAAATCGGACCAGAACATGCTTTGATGTTGATATGGTTTCTCTAACAATTTAACAATAGTTGAAATTCTAAAGGCGACTTCTCTCCACTTAGATACTTACTTGCTCCAGTCATGTTCTCGCCTGCCAGACGTCCAGATACCACAGAATGATCGTGATGCTCGACGCGCCTGCGTCCAAGCAGTGGATCATAGAAGCATGATGCATCGCCGGCCACATATAAATTACGTCGTGCCTCAAGCTCCGCATTAACCACAAATCCGCCCAAGCTGCGATCCACTTCAAGCTTGGACGCGCCAGCCATGGAAGTGTTAGGTGTACAGCCTACACAGACGACGACGATGTCGGAGAGTAGCGTCATACCATTGTTAAGCTCCAGCTTCAATTGGGATTCATCACGAGTGGCGGACTTGATGCTGGCATCGGGTATAACACAGACACCCTGTGCCTCCATTTTGCGTGTAGTCCAATTACTCAGATAGTTGGGTAGCACCTTAGACATGTTGCCCTTCTCCTGGAACACCTGGTATACTCTACCGCCGTTATTCTCCTTCGAATAGTGGGCCAGGGAACAAGCGAGTTCACTGCCAACAAAGCCATTACCCACAATGGTAATAGAGCGCTTTTCACGCGCATAACGACGCAGTCGATCGAAGTCTTCGGGTGTCCGATAAACCATCACCTTTTCTCGCACACTAGGTGGACCATCGCGGAATACCGGCAGATTCTTGGGCGCACATCCCGTGGCAATAAGGCACACATCATAGCCAATCTGATAACCGTCGTTCAATGTGACTACGCGATTCTGTGCATCCACCTTTTTAACGGCGAAACCTTGAGCGACAGCTATGCCTCCGTTTGCACTACTCTCCAGTTTCTCGGGATCCACAAAGAACTCTTCTGGCTCAAAATACAAGCTATCAACAAAAGAAATTAGATAAGAAGCATTCAAAGAGTGTTTACCCTAGTTAATTCACTCACCTCCGCTCAGAGCCAGTCCATTGTTTGAAACGATAGTCTTTAATGGGATCCTCGTTAGGATTGGGAGTATACCATAGTTCCTTGGAGAGAGGAGGTCGCATGTACGGCTTGCGATACTCGTTGCTAATCATCAACACTTTGGCGCGAGCGTCATTCGATTTAATGGCACGAAAAGCAGAGAAGGCAGCAGTGCCACCGCCAATAATCAAGTACGGTACAGTCTTTGGCAGCTGTTCGGAACTGCGGGGAGCTGCGAGAAAAGACAAAACGTGAAAGGTGAATTAAAACCTTTTAGTTCTCACGATGTCATACATACATGTAATGAGTCCAGATAACTTTGCCCGTAACAGCGCTTCCTCAGGATTTTCTTGGCCATCAGTGCCATCGCCGGTGGTCTTTTTGCTCTCCCGCGACAGCAGCCAGGCAATCTAAAATATTGAGATGGGATGTTATAAAGAAACTGCACATTTGTAAGACAACAATACACACAAAACCACCAGCCAGCAGGGCACCCAGGGCGCCAACAAAGCACCGCAGCTTCATCTCCTTGTCCTTTTCTTCAGCTGATTTTTTGCCATCATCGCCCCCACCACCACCACCACCTGAACCTCCACTGCCCGCAGCGAACATTTCCTCTGCTGATTCACGTCGCAAACGATGAAACTCCTCGCAGGGATCTGATGGTTTTTTGCATGCATCGCTCGCTGACTCTGGCTGTTTATCACACTGCGACGATTTTAATACATCTTGGGCTGTAGAGTGCGATCTTGTGTCGGCATATCCCTGCGAAATCAGAAAAAACCAAGTGAATAACAAAACGGCTGAATATTGAAGGTTGCGAAATGAAATGAAATAGATGAATAAAGTAAATGCAAAATACCACTCGAAAATGTGGATCTTGAAAGGTGTTAAAGCTCTGTCCATGGACTTGGGAATCGGGAATTACTGTGGGCTGAGCGCACTCATCCACATCAGGGACAAATTCCATTGCTTTGGGCACTCTCATGCAGGCATTATGATTCGGATATTTTGGGGCTTGTAATTTTGTGCGCGCTTCAAGCGTGCGTTTCTTTACCATTTGATATAAACTGTTGTGTGCCGGCCGTATGATGCCTGCAATTAAAATTGAAAAGCAATTCATAAATAACAATTCATGCCGGTTACAAGAGCACATAACCTCACTATGTGAGTCCGCCCGTTTATCTGGCTCGAAGTACTTACCATGGACGGCCAGTGGAAGTCGCTGCGCTGGGGGCATTACTCGTCTGTTGGCTAAAATATGCGCTTGGCGACAGAATCTGAGACACAAACATCTTACACTCCAAATGCTCATAATACCGATTTGAATAATTGGCAGGCAACAACAACAATATTTAAAATCTATTGGCTTTCTTGTGTAACAATAGTATAAACGTGTTTGTATATTGTTGATAAGGTAAAAACGCTGTGTTTTTTCAGTAAGTGAATAATTTCTCAGAGTGAATATGATTCGAGCACGAGCACATACGTATTTTAAATGCGAAATAGAAAGACTTTTAATTTACATCACACGCATTTAATAAAATGCACCGACTAGGCACTAACGTTTATCAACACTGCGCGCGTTTTGAAGCACTGTTAAGTTCCAGGGCTGCGTTGATCTGTCCCGTTTCATATGAAAATTCAAATCAATATGATGTTAATATATTTATTAAGCAAGGCAATAAATAAATGTTATATTTGTGCATATTGTAACTGACAGTATAAAAATGTATCTTTTCATATATAATCTATTTAGCTGCTATGGCAGCCTGGTTATTGACGGCAGCAGCTGCGCCGCTTACCGGAGGCTTAATACCCATCAAATTACAGAGTTGATTGCGAAGAGGTCGCACTTCTACCAATGGTAGAGTCCAGTCTGTCTCGGACAACAACGAAAGGATTTCATCCATATTGTCTTCTGGTATTTCTGTAACATCACCATGAAGGGCCAAAGCCTCATACAATTTGGTGGCCGCCGTCTTGCGCACATGGACATGCTGTAGTCCAAGGAATACTGACAATTTGGAAAGGACACGCTTGCTCAGTCGAGGCACTTGGACGAGTTGACAGAATGTACTGATGCTGGTTGCTGTTTTATACAGCTTCTTGTATCCCTTGACTTCCAGATTGAGCAGACGATAAATATCCTCGGCAAAAGGATTAAGTTCGTCATGCAAAACCGCTTCGATGGTGCCCGATCCAATGATTATTTCCAGGAAACTAAGCATAGGATACGTAACGCGCTCATTCAGCAGATGTGCCTCAAAGTTCTGCACAATCTCAGCGCACAGACGTGGCACCATTTCGGAATTAGACCGCAAAAAATGGAAAAGCGCTGTTGAAGCATATTTGATCTGTAGGGAACAAGAATTAGTTATTAAACTTTTTAGAATAAAGCGATTTTCTCACCAGAGATTCGGTCAACTGTCCAATGCTGGCACTTAAGCCAAGCAAAACGCGTTTGGAATAGTCAGGTAGGGCGAGGAGTTCGCAAAATAAAGGGAATGTATGATCTGCAAATAGCCAAAGGACGGACTTATCATCGCTGGGGAATATCTCCTTAAGCCGGGAATGCTCTCTTATGTGTGGTATGGCTGGCTGCGCGTGAATCAACTTGCAGCACAGACGACCCGCCAGACCGCGGGTTCGATCAATTTTTTCTACCGCCTGCTGCATAAGACCGACAACAGTTTGTTGTACATGCTGCGCAATTAGCAAATCCTTGGGACACTGTGTAATTATTTCAAAGAGCGCCATCATGGATGCCTCGCGCACCCAGGCGCCAATATCTCCACGATTGTCCAGCGTGTACTCATCCATGGCTTGCAGTAAGCATTCCATAACTTTATTGAAGTGTCGGCGATCGGCAAACGAATCTATGGTGGCGTTGTAGCCAACGGTTTGCACCACCTTACTGAGAGCTCGCACGCTCTGCGTGCGTGCCTCGCTCCATCTGTAGGTCTGCACATTCTCGTGATCATCGTGAGCCAGCTGTGGAGTCAGCGCATGCTTCACCAGATTATCCAATACAGCGGTCAAGTGCGGACGTAGCATAAAAGCTGGGAGCACACCCAAAGCGGCTAAATAGCCCATGCGGATGTTCTCCTCCAGATCGTTATCAGCGCCCTTAAGATAGGCATTGATGATGAGCTCGTTTTCTGTGTGTCGCATCTCCAAGCAATAGTAGGCCGCGCTAAGCTCAGCAAAAGCCTCCACAGCGCTATCCCGTATGCTGGTGTTCTTAGTTACTAGGCACATGTCAATGACTTGCTGCCAGCTGGCTGCAAAGGAAGATATCAGTAACTTAAAATATATATATATACCAGCTGTAAGCTGAACAACTTACCCAAACACTCGGCAGTGACTGGAAGCTTGGCCATGCTGCAGTTCCGTATAAAATTGGCAGTGCAGGATTTCATTAATTCACCGCTCATGCCGCGATAGAAACTGCGATTCAGAAAGGTTTGAATCAGATCATTTAGTTCAGCAATACGTTGGTTGGATAGGTAAGCTGTGCTGGACCCTGGTGCCAGTTCCAACTCACGCAGTGCCAACGTTATCTCACCCATGGCTAACACACAGCCATGCCGGGCGTTCACGTCAATTGTATCGGTTTTGGCCAATAGCTGTGGCATTACCACAGCAGCCATGTATTCCGGCGAGCGGAAGGTAAACTTGTGTAGCGCTTTGGCTGTAAGTTCACGTATGGACGAGTCCCAGTGGCCAACTTTTCGTTGCACCAGGTGGTCAATCAGGGTCTGACAATATTCTTCGTACTGAGCAATGAAGTCGCTGATGTTCAGATAGGTGTTTTGTCGGATGCCCACGGAGTAAAAGTCCGTAGTGGTAGATATTTCAATACCAAAGGGAAAATTGCCAAGGCGACCGACACTCTCTTGGAATGCAGCAGACGCAGCCCGTCTGCAGTTGATTTCGCGATCGAACACAGCCACAGTAAGCAGACCAGAGGAGATTTGGTGCACAAACGGCTTCAGATCGTCGGGATTATAGGCGCGGGCAAACGCCCAGCACATGTAGCATGCGGCATCACGTATATGCTGTCCCACGGACATGTAGCCCTTCATCTCATCATAGAAAAGAGCTTGCATTAAAAGTGGCACCAGCTCGTGCAGTCGATATGGTAGTAAGAGACCACGCTTAGCCAGCTCTGCGATTGCCAGACAACCACCATGCCAGGCCTCGTGTGGCTCCAGAGGATTAAGTATGTCAATGACAGATCCAATTACTTCATCAGCCAGCTCCTTGGGCAATCGATTGGTTACGCGGCCCAGGCCTTTAGCTGCGCTCCAACGTACATCGTTGCCGCCACTGCGCAGAGCTTGCAACAGCTCCTCAATAACTTCCTCGATAGAATCGGGCACAATGATCTCATCTCCAGCGCCATCATCATCATCAGCATCTGCTGATGTGGAATTCCCACCAGCGCTTGTATGATGACTCAAAGTTGTGGCCAGTGAGCGGGTGCCTGTAAAGAGAAATGGAGTTAACAGATATCATGATATCTGATGGAACTATTTACCTCGCTTGTAGCGCCAACTGGCAATGCGTGGCTTCAGATGCACGAGTCCCAGACGTTGCACAATCTTAATATAGTACTTGTATTTGAGAAAATCATTGACATCCTTATATTGACAGGCGACAATCCACTGAAGCAGCTTGTCCGCATACGGGAGTAGATCTTCGCGCTTGCCGTGTTTTAAAATAGCCGCAATAGCAGCCAGTTGCCCAAACTTGACTTGCAGTGTATCTGCCTGATGCTGTTCGATAATCCAATCAAGAAAGCGCTCCAAATACAAATCCTTGATGTCGGTGCGTACAAAATACTTGGCTGACAGATAGGCAGCCATGCTACTGCAAGTGTCGTTAGTGGAGGAATACAGCTTGCATAGCTCAAATATACGCTCCATTTTGGATAAGGGGACAACAGGCTGGGTGTTAACATGGTTAATCACACAGTTATTTACGGGCACCGTTGGTGTTGTCTCATAGGCATCCAATCGGGACATGTGAAATGGATTCAGTACAAGTATGGACATCCACAGGAGCAAAACATAGCGTGTCTCCCAATTATTAAACTCCTTTGGGTCTTGCTGACTTAGCATATGTAGCACGAACTCCAAATCGCTTAGCTCGTGTGGCATAAACTTCACGAGCACCTTATAGGTTCGTACTTTGCTGATGATATACAGATACTTGAAGGCGGCGTCTCGCTCACCAGCTGGCAGGTCTGGTTGCCGGATTTTGGTCAGTAGACGTGACAGCAGTAGCTCAATATGGGGATCCAGCAAGTGTGGCTGCTCTTGATAGCGGGACAACACCTCCGTATATTGCTCGAACTCACGCTCAAAGGAGTTGGCTTGGATTGGCTTAATTGTGTCAATCATTACGAGCACCTGCTCCAACTCTGAAAACAGCTCCAGCGTATTCGCTGGCAAGTCATCATCTTTCACATCCTCACTTTGTTGCATCATTTTAGTTTATTTATTAAATAAAGCAATTTCCAAACAGCCGGCGCAAGAAAAACTTGAACCGTTTCAGTTCTTCCGGATTGTGTTTCAATTTTACTGTTCCTTGAACATATGATTCACAATTTTAGGGAACAGCTGCAGGTTTGCAATCAGGGCTGGACAAGGTGTATAAAACGTTTTGAAAAATTTGCGGCTATTTGAGTAAGGAACACATTTTTTCGTTTCAGTTGTTTTTCAGTAGATCTTACCTTTTTGACAATTGCTAAGTATTTTTTGTGTAATAGAATTATAGTTACTTTTGTAGTGATAGAATAATCGCGATAATGCGTTTCCAAAAGGTAGCATTTATTGGTGCATCAGCCCTGGCACAATCGCAATTTTGTTTACACGCCAAAAGAATTTTTTGTTCTCATAGGGATACCGTGTACAAGCCTCTGGTAAATTGGATCCATTAAAAAATACAACATGAAATTGGATAACTTTCGCCTAATCGTCGAGGTTGGAAAGCGTCGTGCTCTTTGGGATTCAACTATGCAGATGGCTCTCCGCAAAGATGCGGGCACTGTACAATGGCAAGAGGTTGCAGATATAATGGAGATGGATGGTTTGTTACAAGTACTTAATTCTCTGGCATTATCGTTAATCTATATATTTGATTTTAGTAAATGTTTGCAAGAAGCGGTTCAAGGGCTTACGCGATAGTTACCGCGCTGAGGTTCGCAAAATACAGAGGCGGCGGATCGATCACTCAAACTGGCCTTATTTCCGAGCTTTAGAGTTTCTGAGAATTATATTCGATCCTGAGAAGCTAGTCCCCTTTTCACCGGTACCCTTTGACTTAGAGAACGACTGCCAGGACAACGAACAAAACCGGCTTGATGATTTTATAATCGATGTGGACAACGACGATTCCTTTGATTTTGAGATTATGGGCGACATTTTTAAACGGGATACGACAGACACGCATGACTCTGGCTCGAATATGTCAATGCTCACTAAAAACACCTGTGACATGTCTGCATCAAATTTGTCAATGCCCCTAAATCGATCTGACGTTGAAACATCGCCCACATTGTCTCATTTGAGAGCGCCGCATGCAAAACGTCCTCGACGCATAACCTCATCATCTACAGAAAGTTTATATGTAAATGAACGCACGACAACACTTAAGTCGACGCCAGTGCCAGCATCAGATTTAGACAAAGGGGATCCAGACTACAATTTCCTAGTTAGCATGCTGCCATATATGAAAACCCTGTCAAGTATGAACAATATGAAATTTCGTGCGGAGGTGAGTCGAATGTTGATGGACTTAAACCAGCAGGAGCAAGAGTCTGACCATTCGCGTACGCCAACTCTGGCCAAGCTAATTCAAGCCCCATTAAGTACTCAAGGCTACCAACAAAGCCCAGATCTAAGTAAGAATAATTTGTCAAACGCACCTAATGAAAACCAAAGTCTGTCCCACAGTTCTATAATAGAGTGTGATGTTAAAATAGAAAATGAGCCATTGTATTAAGAATTGTTCAAGAATTTTGATGTATATACTTATGATTATACACAGACATTACACATAAACGGCTAAATCCAAAACTACATTCATAGAAACCATACCAATCACAAAAAACTACTTTTACAATTTTAATTTCATGAGCTGTAAAATTAGTTTTGTTTTCAAAACTAAATTTGAACTTCTGTTGCTATTGGATCGAATAATTTACTTGAATAGTAATAACAGTATGACTTTTTAGACTTTAATCTACTTTATATAGAGATAATTGTTAATAATAATAAATAGTATGTCATGAAAAATACATATGTTTCCCTTAAATAATTCTCCGAACTAATTTCATTTGGTGAGATTTAAATTGAAGCGTAAGTGCTGCCATTCGCAGTGAATGGCAAAGTGTCGAGCTGCGTTGTTAATGGAATATGAGTCAGCTGTTGAGTTGAGTTTTCAGAGTTGAAGTACATTAGAAGTACAATTGGGTTGCAAATTATCTGGCATTTCTAACTGATACCTCGCCATTTTGCTGAGTTCCGCCCAATTGTGCAGTTGCTAGCACTCTCTATATTTAAATTTAAAGTAAGATGGGAGACAGTTCCGATGATGAAAATTTGGGCACAGATTGGCTGCCGTACAGCGAGCGTGATGACTGGAGCGATGTGACACCACTGCCGCAGGACGATGGTGCTAATCCCGTCGTATCTATTGCTTATAGTCCAAAGTGTAAGCGCACAATTGAACATTAAGAGAGAGTTTAATATTTAATAATTCCAATTTCAGTTCGTGAAGTGTTCGACTATATGCGAGCCATTATCGCCAAAGGTGAAAAGTCGCAGCGAGCATTGAATCTGACCACAGAAGCACTTCGTCTTAATCCAGCCAATTACACGGTGTGGCAATATAGGCGTGATATATTGCGAGAACTAGATGCCAATTTGCAGGATGAACTAGACTATCTAGACGAAGTGATCGGGAAGAATGCTAAAAACTATCAAGTGTGGCATCACAGACGCGTAATTGTTGAAATGATGAACTGCGCCCAATGGGAGTTGGAGCTGACACAAAATGCCTTAAGCAATGATGGAAATGCAAAAAACTATCACGCTTGGCAGCACCGCCAATGGGCCATACGTACATTCAAGTGAGTTCGGCCTAAAGTAAATTGTGCCAATTAATCAGTATCCTTCTTGCAGCCTTTATGATGATGAGTTGGAGTTTGTGGATCGCTTGATTTCCGAGGACCAGCGGAACAATTCGGCGTGGAATCAGCGGTTTTTTGTGCTAAAGCATTTGGGATTCACGCCGGAAGTAATTGAACGCGAACTCGTCTATACAATGAATCGCATACGTATTATTAAAAATAACGAAAGTGCCTGGAACTATTTAGTCGGCGTACTGCGGCAGAGCCAGAGCGGAGAACTGAACAGTAATCCAGAAGTGGTGCGGTTCAGTGAGGGACTATACAATGCCGGCAATCGATCACCGTATCTGCTAGCATTCTTGATAGACTTGTACCAGGAGCAGGCAATGCAGCCTCGCAGTGCCAGTGATAACGACCAATTGGCACAAAAGGTCTATACGTTGTGCGACGATATGGCCACTAAATACGATGTCATACGGCGAAAATACTGGAAATACGTGGCTGGTCACTTGAAGACGCATTTAAACAAGGCTTCGGAAACGGAACAGCCATAAACAGAAGTCGTAAAGGGGAATCTTTGGCCACATTGCTCTGTTATAAACTATGTACGTACCGGTGACCTTGTTTATACAGAAAATACATACCATATTAGACCATACAATGCAGTAAAGTATTTTGAATGATATAACTATAAAATTTCATTATATTTGTTTGGGATGCCGATTATTACATACCCTTCACTAGATTGTTTTCGTAGAAGCTATAATTATTAACTAGTTGATTTTTCCTAGACCCTTGCTGAATTTGTTAATAACCCTTTGGGCTCATAGCCCCCATATCTCTTATTTAATTGTAGTTTTTGGTGTATAATCCAATTTGACCTGTCAACTGGAGAAACTTGGCAATATAATATTACAAAGAGGGTGATAAAATGAATAGACCCTTGAAAAGGTCAACCAGTGTCTCTATTGTCTCCCATTTGTTTGTTTGCTTAACTTGTGATGTTGTGTTGTATGTGTTTGTACACGTAATATTCATTAACAATTAAAAGATAAAGATTTATCAGTGCGCAATTGTTATCTTTCGCTGCAGTGGGATAAAAACAAGAAAATAGATTTCTGCTGTCTCAATATTGGTATTTATTTAAATTTGCTTCATTTTGTTTAGTTCGAGTACATACAATATAGCAGTTGTAATATATAACGTGTTTTTTTTGTTTTGTTTTTCATTTTGTCATTTTTAATTTGATTTTCTTGCGTATATTCTGTGTTTGCATAATGGAAAAATTTCAATAGGCAAAGGCAAAAATTAATTAACGGCATTCAACGATCTTAATTAATCTTATGTTCTGTTTGTTTTCGCCATTGTTATTAATTTAATTAATACCTTTGCATAGTAAGTACGCACTTAAAATAAAGCAGAAGACATCTTTGGCGTGTTAATTTTTTACTCATTTTCTTTCTTATTTTGTTTTTTTTTTGTTTTTGTTTTTTTTTCTTTTCGGCTAAAAATATTATTTTACGTAGGAGCAAAAAATCATTGAGTACTCTTTTGCATATTGTTTAATAAAATGTTGTAATAATAAAATATATATATTTGTTGTTTTTTTTTTGTTGTTCTTCTTGCATAGTATTGTTTTTGATTTTTCCTTTTGGGTATACATATATAAATTTGAAAAAGCCTATAAATCCAAATGTACTTTCAAAATCAAAGCATTTTCTCGCTCGGGCCATGCTAATTGAAATGTTATTGGAAAAAAATTAGTATTGAAATTGTGAAAAGCTAAGTATAACTTTAGAGAGAGTTAGCAAGGCCCATATACAAGTAGTATAGGAGTATCGTAAAATATTTGGTACCAAAACCGTTTATCATTTTCATAATTGATTTACCTGTTCTGAGTTTGCGTGGAGCCAGAGAGAAGTACTTATTTTGTAGTTGAGTGAGTTCTTGTTGTTGTTGTTGTTTTTTTTATATTAGTTTTTTCTTTTAACAATTTCATATATAGATATATATATTTTTTATAATAAATTTATACGCTCCTTTTGTTCGCACTGAGCCGTTGTCGTCTTGTTGTTTTCATTACGATTGTTGGATTTCATTTTGTAAAAGCATTTTTAGCAAAAAATTAAAAAGTTCTTTTTTGTTCATCATTTCTAAAATCGGATCTTCGTAAACAGCGTGTTCCATTATGTACTTTTGTTTATCGTTAAGTTCTTTACGAAGATTCCATTTAGGCGCACCGTTGTCTTTTTCTTATGTTTTTATCTTTCAGTTGTAATTTGTAATATATATAAAATAAATCATTTCTGACTAACCATCTTCTTGTTTTAGCAATTATCGTACTGAAAACACGCTGCGTTTTGTGTGAGGAAGCTTCATATACCATCTATAAATATACTCGTACATAGGTAAATGTAAATACTATGTAGATATTTCATTATCATCTTCTTTTTTTATATAATTGTTAAAAAATTAACGCCACTTGTGCCTTGCTATATGTTCAAATAAGTACAATCGACACGACACGAGAATCCTGTCAATCCTGACCCCTAATGGTGGCTAGAACTAGGTGCTTACAACTTTACATACACATCCATATTCCATATTCCATATTCCATATCCATATCTATATGTATATGTATATATATATTTATATATACGTATATAGCGTTCAATCAATCAATCAATCTGTAACTCTCTGTAATGGGGGCTCTTGGAGCCGCTTTCTACTTATCCTCCCCGATGCCTTCATCAGTTGTGGTCTTTCGCTCTCTAGCCTCATCGTTGCTGATATCACATTTTTCAGCCAACATATCCTCGATGCCCTCATCGTCCACAGTCTGACTCTCGCCGGGCACTTGCTTGCGCAAAGCAACAACACACTTCCCCTGAGGTAGTGGCGGAAACTTGGCATAGGATGTGTTACTTATGGTGCCTACTGTGCTATCCTCATAGCAATCAGGTGTCATACGGACGCGGCATGTTTCGTACGCCTTGACATAGCCCAGTTTCGTATATAGATTCCTGGATGCATCATTTTGTGGACGTATCACAACAAATGGTGTATAACCGCGCTCAATCACAAGCTGAGTCAACGCCTTGGCCAGACGGATGCCGTAACTATAACAGAAAATAAGACTCGACTCTGTATCCAATCCAAATAAGTTCTCATATCAATTATCTACTTACCCCATGCGTCGATAATCTGGACGTGTTTGCATCGAAAACATAGCGCCATAGTATGAATGGACCATCCATGCTGCCAGCTCATTGGTATCCTTGCGGAAGATGCCTAAGCCGGGCAGAACACGTACAAGTATATCAAATAATTTGACGCATTCGATTTCATTGGCCGGATATAGATCGTGTATGCCCTGGACATTATCAAGTGTCAGAAGACGCATCTCAGCATCCTCGGGCAAGGGCTCAAGCTCCAGTTCCGTATTTAGCTTGTTACACACATAGATATCACCACTAAGTCGCTCCATCAGCCCCATCTTGGAATAGAATTCATCCAGGCGATTCATAATAGCGATGTGCGTAAAGTTCAGGTACAATGGCTTCTGCCAATCTATAAGTACATCTTCGGTGCGCATCAGATCGACATGTTCGATTTGTGCGGATGGACAAAATATGCCAAATGCTTGGTATATATTGTTGTAGGGCTAATCGTATAAATTGCAATAATTAATACACATATTTCGAAAACGAACAACTGACTATACTTACCGTAAGCGTGCATCCTGGAAAATGTAATATTATCGGCTTTTCGGGCCAATCTTTAGCAACATAAAACTTGAAGTCCCAAATACGATCATTCAGGTACGTTTTAATGGTTTGATGAAACTGTGATCAAATAAATGTACAATGTTTTTTTTTTATTAAATCGTTTTAATTAACTTGAAAAAAATGTTTATATTCTATACGCGCATGCAATCTATCGCCTTTAATTAACGGGTATCATTAATTCGATCACTCTCAATAGACAATAGTCGGCTACATATTACTTGGAAACTTCTCTAGCTTTAGCATTTGAAATTCGCTAGAAATTTCGCTAATATCATAGGCTAGCCTATTATAACGACTGAGTCATGGCATTACCTCCAAATTAATGTAAGCGTTTCTATTAGCAAATTGTTTTCGCCTTGTTTTTTATACCACCTCCGAAAATATGGTGTAAATCCAAAGAAAAATCGAAACTTTAACGAAAAGCAACTCCAATGTCGGCTCAATTGTTGAAGCTGGTGCATAGCCAAATATTTTAGTTGGAAAAATGCCGCCCACAATGAAACAATGGAAGGGAGTGAACGCCACAATGCGAACTTGAGCACGTGATGGGAAGGCGAGAGCATTTAAAATGTACGTGAAGTAAACAGCGAAAGCAGGTCAAACATTCGCGATTGGTCTCTTTTTAGATTCAGGTTTGATATTGCATGACTTGTGGTTTATCCGCTCTACCCCATTGGCCCCATTAACTCCCATTTATAACTGCAAGAAATGCACAAATTATCTATTCCTAGTACTAAAGTGTGAAAATATATATTCATGTTCGTTTTAAGTAGATAGATACGAGGCGTGTAAGCTAAACATAACTGGGAAACTGTAAGGGTAGAAACATACCTTTAATGATTCCGGCAGATAGCGTTCTAAAGTTACCAAAATTTCTGGAAGCTCTGATTCATGCACCAAACGAAAGTGTCTACCTTCAGGAATGATTTCCATTTCTGCAAAGATAAATACAAAACACATATTTAATGCAGTGTGACAAAATTACATTATTTATGCTTCAATTACGAGTAGGTCGACTATTTAATAATCCTCAAATGTTCTTCAAGTATGAGTGCAATGGATATTTCATTGCTATTTTTAAATGACGCCCATGTTGTGTTCCTTTCGAAGGACTCACGTTTTGGCCTCAGTCAAGGCCAAAGGAACTGCCCACTAAAAAAAAAAATGAGGCGTAGAGATGAAAAGCCAAGCCAATTCTGATGACAGATACAATTTTCATAAGGATGCTGTCATTTTAGCTAATTGTTTGTATTCGCCTTTTGAACAAATTAAACTAGTAATAAGGAAGTTCCTTCATAATCCATTAAGAGAAAATATAATCAAAAGAAATGGAGTTGTACAATGTAAAGTTCAACAATTTAAATTAACTATTTTTTAATAAAATTAAAAACATCAAATCCGGTTTTAACTCTTGGTAATATTACTATTTTTATTATATATTATATTTTGTTACTATATATTACATATTGTTCAAGTCTTAAGAGCAACTTTTCTGTTGCTTAAACGATTTACTTATTTTCTGCAAAGGATTGGGAAACAATTCAACAAAATGACAACCTCTTTAATGGCGAAGGGAAGCAATTGTTAAGTAGTTTGCTCTTTTTTGTTTTTGCATATCTAAATGCTGGCTGTGTTGACTGCTTGACTACTTGGCTGATTGATGACGTGATTGATTGGGCAAAACAGCGAGTAGCATTATTCGTTTCCTTTGTTTAACTGGGTTACTATGACTATTTATTACAGCTACTTGTATTTGTGTCGAATGCCACCCTCTCGGTTGGCGTGTTGAAATTAGTCTTAGTATTAGTATTAGTCATGTTCTTGAATACTTATGGATGTGCAGGCACTCATGCGAATGTCTGTGTATTTATGTGTATGTGCCTGGGTGTATAAGGACACGCAGCTGCAGGTCAGACCAGATGGGACTGCGTATTCTCACGTACGACGCAGACACGTTAATGTCCGTTGCAAAAGAAGATGGACAGAGACTGGTCCGTAACGGATCACAGACGGATTTGTGCAGTGCTTGTAATACAAATCAATATAAAGCATTTATAATCTGATGTGTGGCAATCCAGGTAGTAAGGGCAAAGGACAGGTGACATTCCGGCAGAGGGTGTAGGTACACATTACTGTCAGACGGCAGACTAAACATCTGTTCATATTACCTCTTTTTGTTTTGCTCACTTAGCCGATAAAAATACCGTTGACATTTCACAGTGGGCACCCCGGGGACAACGACGATGTCAACGCAGGCGCGCTGCTGTCGTTGCCGCCAGACTGTATCTGATTGCAATTCTCAGATAGATCAATCCCAATACCATGCGCAATCCTATTCCCGTGCCCATAGCCAATGCTAGGGACCCCGCTGTGCGCGTCGCACTTGCCAGCCAATTAATTTTGTTTTTGGCCCAATTATTGCAGTGCGATGCTTATGATGCGTTAATTTCTATACACTAACTAAAGGTATTATACTATACCCTCGATATTATTTATAAACTAGACAAAAGTTAAGTTAGTTTGATCTGAATGGAATGCATATTAGTCAATGAAGATGAGGTTAGGTTAATTGGAGAAAGCTGAGAATGTAACTTACAATAATTCTGAAAAATAAAGAAAAAATATCAATATAAGCTGTTTTTAAAGAGTATTTACACTTCGAGCTGACCCTTAATTAGATTTATTTGTTGATACTCTCGATATAGAATTATGTTCACGGGCGAACAGAAAGTACTAATTGACATGCACATGTGCACAAGCGGAATACCGAGAATTCAAAAGTGAATTTTCAATATTTTGCGAATCTTAACCTTTCAAACAAAATGCGAAAAGTGTAAGTTAAAAAAAAAATGGATGATGCATTTGATATAAATGGGAATATATTCTATTATGTTTATCAATTTAAAGAAAGCACTTACAAAAATATTAAATCCGTTGACCTTGAATGAATTTGTTACGTTTGCTGTTGCTGTTGCTGTTGCGGTTGTTGTTGTTGCTGCGGTTGCTGTGGTTGCTCTGGTTGCTGCGGTTCTGGAAATCCCTATAGCAATCCTTCGAGTCTGTGGCTTGCGTGCGCTGTATTAATTAGTTTTTTGAGCTGAATTGTATTGTTGTTTATTACTTTATTATGGCAAATAATAATATTTTTCTTTTGTTTTATTAATTTTTAATTTATTAAATAAATTATGCTTTATATATTTGTTCTTTTTAGAATTTCTTTTAGTTTTGGAAAAAACGTGCAGTATGAAAATAAGTTTTATTCTTTTATAATTATTATTATTATAATTATTATTATTATTTTTATATGCGAATCACAGATGCTCTTTTATTATTTACTTATAAATTTTGTTGTATTCAATTTGAGTGCATTTGTTTTTTTTTTGTTTTGTTTTGTTTTTTGTTTTAATTGTAATTAGTTGTTTTTGGGATTTTTGTTAGTTGTTGCCTTGTGGTTTTGCTCTGATATTATTTATAAATTAATTCGAATGATATTCAGCTTTCTGTTTGTTGCATGCTACGTTGGTTAGGCCTTCATGAATGGAGGATGTCGGCAGGCCGCACAATTTGCTGGCGCTGTGTCTATGGTGTGATATCCGATACGAAGACGATTTTATGATTGTAGGTATGCCTGAAGTTTTGCTGTTGCTGCTGCTGCTATTGCTGCTGCTGCTGCTGCTGCCGTTGTTGTTGTTGTTGATGTTGCTATTGTTATTTTAGTTGTTGCTTAGACCCTTGCGTATGGCCCCCGTTGCACCTCCTTCACAGCCAGGCCTAACCAGCCAAGCAAGCCTGATTTTGTTTTAGGTTTTATTTTTTTTATTATTATTATTTTCTTGTATTGTGTATCGCCAGCAGATACAACAACAGGCGTGTGCTAGTCCAGCATGACGGCTGTGGACGACCAGTAGATGGAGATGGTAATTCTGTTTGCTTCTTCTGATTCTTCGTCTGCTGTTGTTGTTATTAGTATTGTTGTTGTTTCTGCTACTGCGTCGCACTCACACTTTACATAGGGACAAGTCGGATGGTCGTTCTATCGTTTTGTAAGCACTTTTTTCGTCTACCCCCAGCCTTTGTGTCTGTCTGTCCGTCAGACCGTTTCACTTGTTTTCGTTGCAATTTATGTATTTTCACGAAAATTGATTTTCTGCGTTGTTGGCCCGATTCTCGTTCAGCTTGTGGTTGTTGTTGAGTTGAGGTTGAGGTTGAGTTTGTGGTTAATCTTCTTGGTGCAGCTGTACATATGCCGCTGTCTGATGATTGCCTTGGGTATCCTTGTGCGGCGCCTGGTTTTGGATTCAGTTATTTCGCTGGTGCTTCGCCAGGCGTGCTCCAAGGACGCGCCACTTGGACACACAGACAAACAGACACGCACACACACACACGCACACACAACGCACAAAACACACTTGAAGTACACACACACACACACACAGAAACGCTGTGATGAAATTGAATTCCTCTAATTTTATTGAGTGTTAACTTTGTTTGTCTATGGCTCCTGTTGTTGTTCTTCTTGTTATTCTTTTTTGATGTTTCCTTTTTTTTTGCAGTGCGTTCCAATTCGTTGTGATTGTGCTTATGCTGATGCGCTGCGCCTTGGAAGGTGTTTATGTTGAATTCGCAGAACCGAACTAATCTCACTGACTGACGACAACGAACTGATTCTGAATCCAAGGAGCACAACCAGATGTTGCCACAAGTTTTTATATTGATGTATGTGTGCGTGTGTGTGAATCTGAGTGTGAGTGTTGCGAATCGACACTGCAACGTGGCAACGTCGTCGTAATCGTCGTGTTTGCCGACGCCTTTGATGCTGTTGTTGTTGCTTTTCTTGTCGTTCTGTCGTTATTCTCGACTCTCGTCTGCGTCCTCGTTGTCACCTCGTGTTTGATGGAGTTTTGTTGTTATACTCTAACTAATGCTGTTTTAACTTTGTCGAGATGCTTGCCACAGGCAAAATACTTATCTGCTCGCCTGCGTTGAAGTAAACAATCTCTTATCAATCAATATCAGAGAAAAAGGAGTACATTTGCCATGGCTTATGTTGTTTTGCAGCGAAAATAATTTCCATTGCATACTTTTAGGGTGCATCAAAATATTATACTGCCATCTGATTTACAGCAATTCCCTATTGTTACATTTAAAAACGAATATTAATAGTAATAATTCACAAGCCGCAGTTGTCATACCATAAATAACAGGGTATTGAGTCTCCTGCTTGTCTTTGTGTTTTGTTTGCGGCTGCTACCATTACATTCAAATGCCGCTTGCAATTGTGTTTGTATTTTTGCGCGCTCACATGTTGCCCATCGCGCCGCAGCTGCTCTCTCTCTCTCTCTCTCTCTGCGGAGAGAGCGTGTGATTTCGAACGAGAGAGAGAGAGGGAGAGAGAGAGAGCAAGAGAGCGAGAGAGAGAGCGGCATTGTTGCTGCATGCAACAACAACAGAATGAACGGCCGCTAACTCTAACCCCCGTCTGACTCCTTCACGTGGGACAGGGAGTTTCGCTTTTTGCTTTCACGCTGGCCACGCTGCGCTGCTTAGCGCAACTGTACACCCCAAACAGCAGCAGCCAAAGCAGCAGCAACTACAGCAATAACAGCGGCAATTTTGCATGCGTTTTCAAAACACATTTGACAAAATGGCCACGGCGTCAGCGCAATACGTATACGCCACGTAGCACTGCCATCACGAGGTGCACGTGTCGCCGGCGAGAGAATAGAGTAGAGTCCAAATTACCGTTTCTACCTGCACATACACATACACACACTCTCACTCACTCAATTTCTTCCCAACTCTCTCTTTCTCTCTCTCTCTCTCTCTCCTACTATTTCTTACTTCGAATTATGCTCATGCTCATTTGTTTTGTTTATGCCGCACAGCTGTGAGGCAGCCGAAAATCATTTTAATCGAATTTTTTTGTGTGTGGGGCATAGCTGACCAACCGTTGTGAAAGGAGTGTAGGGGTTCCGTTCAAGGTCGCGGTGGCATGTCTCTGACTGTGACCGTGTCGCTGCGTAAATTGGCATTTTTATTGGCATCAAGTGGCGACATTTAAAAGTATTCGAGTTACAGTTGCCAGTTACAGTTACAGTAATTAAAATAGACATACAGAAGCGCCAACAAGCCGGGCTATTGCATTGGAGTTGGCAAAGAAGTCGCCTTGCCCCATGCATCATGAATCACGCAAGCCCCACAGCACGCAAAACAACGAAATGACGCCAGCCAGAATGCCACAGTTTCTACAACTTAAAAGCACCAGCAACTATTTTGTTCTGCCAATTCGCACCACGCGTGGTGTTGATCGATCTGTCAGTGTGTCTGCCTGAATGTGTCTGTGTGTGTGTGTGTGTGTGTGTGTGTGTGTGTGTGACGTTGCTATAACAGATACACGAATCGTTATTCGATGCGCTCATTTCCAAGGAAACTTCAGTCATAAAAGGAAAAACTAAACATATAAAACAATACAGTTTTGCAGTTGGGCCATGCCCCATAGCTTTTATCAGGTGTTTGGCATTTGCGTAAGCGTGTCCTTCAACGGTGCGGGGAGCCATTAAACCTAAACTCCAGTTTTACAACTGTAAAATGGGGCGAATTTGTTTATTAAATGATTTGCCAAAATACAATGCACACAAGCCAAAAGAATATCCTTCGGCTGCTTCGAATGAGGGCCAAAACGGATGTCAGTGTCGGTTGACAAACGACTACAAGTATTGGCTACAGGCTTTCGGCCTAGGCAACCCGGCGACCAAGGTCGAGCCTTAGGCCTGGCATGGAGTTTGGTGACGCTGGCCTTTAATTAGCTTTAGCAGCAATTGCTGCCGTTCCCGTTGCTATTGCCGTTGCCGGATTACTCATACGTAACGTTAGACGGGCAAGCGGAAGAAGGCGATGCCGTTACCCATTGTTTCAACATTGTTTCAACAGAAACTGTTGGTCTTCATGGCAGGACGAGTGCTGCAAATACTGTATGGTCAAACGTGCATGACTGGCACGTGTTTCGACATCAGCAGCGGCAAGCGGCAAGCGGCAGGCACATTAAAGCCGACAAAGGGGGTAAGCCCTGTTAATGTCAGGGTCAAGTTAAGTCGCAGTAGCAATCACCGCTTTAGATTGCATGCCTGTATTGGCTATTTTATTTAATTTATATTACACATTTTACATATTCATATTCATAAATCAAGGCACACGAAAAAAGAAATGTATAGTCTTACATTGTACATTGTTATGGCTATCTGCAATTTTTATTTATTTAAATCCAATTGACAGCGACAACAGCTGCACACTTTGGGGACACTGTGCTACAAACACGTGCCGGTGACAGTACCCCAAAGACATTGACCTTGACTTGCCAGTTGGCTATTAGAGTTATTTTCAATTACAATTGGGGACATGTTTATTTAATAACACAACCGCCAGAACAAATGGACACAAATATCATAAATAAAATATATGCGCTCAGACATTGAAAGAAAGAAGATTGAAACAAATGCGGCTAGATTTACCACTGCTCTTAACACAGAGTGCGATATTTCGCTTACAAACTCATTTTTGTTTGTGATAATGTTTTTATTCTAGCGTAAAGTAAATATTAATTATTGTTAATTACGAAATGAAATGTCAGCAACAGATAATAAGTGGTTAATGACTGTTGACAAAAGTTTAAAACGGTTTACTGTCAATTTCCGTAATTCAAATTTAAACAAATGGCGGCTATATCGCTAAGTGTGACCGCTTATTCAAAAAATAAAATTATAAATTTAAACGCATGCGCCTGCATTGATAATTCATCGCACGGCTCTCGAACAATATATCGTACATCTAAACAATCGTATGCCCTTTATACATCGATAAGCGTAGCGTATAGCAGCTGTTTCGGTTGAGGGTCTGCTAAAACACTGTTATTAATTATTAGACAACATTAGCATCAAATATTAGCTGTTAAGTTTAAATTTGGTTTTAATTGCTCAATTCTTTACAATATTACCTATTAATTCAAACGTTATTTATCTTCGCATTATATTACAAATATTTTTATTCTTTTCTGCTAAAACAAATAACGAGCACTGCATTTGCCAGCAATATGAAATATAGTGCATGCTGCTATAACAGTTGGGCGAAATGTTAAGCTTCAGTCTACTTTGTGAAACCAAATTGGACGGACGTGATTTCGCTCTAAGTTCTCAATTCGCCGAAAGAAGCACAAAAATATTTATCAAGTTTGCGTGGAGCGTAAAAATCAGTTACAGCAAGACAAAATAAAACGCTAAAGTGAATTTTATTATTTATTGAGAAAAAGCGCAGTGCGCAGTTTTGTCATATTTCAGTGTTTGATAAGAAATCGCAGAGATGTGTTAAAATAGTTGCATAACCCTTCACCATTGTAAGCGCCAAAATAAGAACGACCGAAGGCAACAACATTAAGAACAACAGCAACAATATATATCATACATACATAACTTGATTATGCAAAAACAATACGAAAAGCGCAGAGAGCAAAAATAAAAATTCCATTACGGTGTAGCGGCCGTTGCCGCCGGGAGTAGAGCCGCTTCCCCGTCGGCCCACAAACAGTTCAGCTGCGCTAGAAGCGCTGCGAAGTAATTGGTAAAAATTTTAAGTGCGCGTAAATTATCCACTTGTATTAAATACTTATTGTGTGATCGCTGCATTGCACTCTAAAGGAAAAGAAAGAGCGACTCGACTATGTCCCAAAATCGTGATACTTTGATACATTTGATAGCCGGCGGGTAAGTGTTAACACTTTGTTGTTGTTTATTGCGCCTTATCTCTTTCCTTCGGTAAAACTAAAAACCGGTTTTAGTTGGAATCTTGATCAGAGCAACGCAACGTCGCAATTGCGATTAGTTAAACATATGAACTGCTGCAGTCGGGAAAGTTGGCAATGGCGCCAAAAAACAAACAAAACAAAATAGAAATAAAAGCTGACAAACAGCAAAAACACCAACACATGCACATTTATGTATGCACATAAAAATCATCTGTAGGAATCATGCACGGTTCACGTGTTCAGTTTATTTTGGGATAACTGCCGCGTCCCACGCTGCGCAAAAATAATTCGCAATAAACGTCATACGAAGTCGTCAATTAAATCTGCCAGACGGAAAACATTCACACAATAACAAAGCAAAACATTGAAGACAAATAAATTGTAATGCTTTCTGTCTCGCTCTCGTTTTTCGTTGGACACACCGAACCAATAAGCTCTTAAGTTAAACCTTGAGCCTCTTGAGCTGCACATTGTTCCATTTCCCATCCCCCTTGCAACTAAAAACTTTCCTATTATTCTACTCTTTTTTGTTATTAAGTTGCCATCTCTTTGAGTAGAACTGATTGAGCTGAACCAATATTCATGTGAACCATTCAAAATGAATTGGTACTCATAGCAATAACAAGTCTGAGGTGAACCCCCATTTCCCCGAATCGTTGCCTAAACAAAACTTGATTCGGAACGAGAATTTGCTGACTTCCTCAGCATTAGTTCCAGAATAAATAAAAAAAACAAACAGTGAAATAATCAAATTTAATTAAAGCAAGTCCGTAAGAGTATTGTCTGTCAAATATTAAAGTATTTCATATGAACGGGTCGAGCAGGGGTTGGGCGGCGAGTTACCCCACATAAATCATATGTTAGCGGCATTGCTTAATTTGATTCGGGAACAGAGCAGAGAGCTTTTATTGAGTTGTTATTGTTGCTCGTTGAGGTTTCTATATTTAGAATTGCATTTTTATTTGTATGTTTTTGTTTTTATCACGCAACCTACAACACAGTAAGGGGCATATCAGCTTTCATATAGTTTTAGTTGCAGTAAATCCAGTTGTAGTTTGTTGTTTATCTTTTGTGAAGCGAAATTACGAGGCACATATCGAGTAAACAACTTTACTGTGTGGAAGTGATGGATTAAGATGTTTCAGAAGAAGCAGTTCTCAGTCGCTTTGTCAGGCGAGCGTCTTATTTCGTGTCATGTAACTCAAGTTCAATTAGGCCTTGAATTGGGCTTGGTTGACCTTTAAAATTATATTCAAAAAATTTGTAAACAACTATGAGTATCTGAAATAGAGCAAGTTCACCAATCGAGATCAAATAAGTCATAATAAATATAAATAATAATAGTAATAAAGCGGAATTGTAATGTCGCTATTACAAACTGGGGAAAATTTCAAAAAGATGTTATAAACATACTCGACTTAAATGGGTATTAAGAGAATTTTAATGAAAATATAAGCACACAAAGTACAATCGGATGTCTAAGCGCAGTCTACCCTGGGTATTCCCTAGTCGTGATCTTTCGCTTTACTTGCTTGTTATGCAAACAGAAAACTAAAAAGCAATTTGCCGGCCGGCCGGCTTGATGTTAATAAGTGCAGTCTGTATTCGTTTTGTACTATGTACGAGTTTAGTATTTTTGTGGCTTTTGTACCTTCTTTGTAAGCAACTGTAAACTAGGCAAAACAAAAAAAATATATAGAACAAACGGAATCACGTTGCACATTGTGCTGTTGCTGCAACCACTAGAAATGTCTGGCCCCCCTGCGAGATAGCAACCTGATCTGATTACACAACTGTGCGACAACAAAGTACAACTACGAGTACTCGAGTGAGTATAAGTCTATCTATTCCTATTTATTTCTGCGGTATCTCGTGTTTACACACGTTACTATCGTTTGCCGGCATGGAAAACAACCTTTCAGCTGCCCACATGCATAGATAATATATATATATATATAGATATATATATAATGTGTGTTTGTGTATAAACGTAATGACAGGCATCTAAGTGCCTTTTGTAGAAGATTGTGAAACGCACGCTCCAACACAAATTGCAACAGACAAATTGCCTGTCTATTCGAGAACACATAATATACCCTGTAGATGGTTTATTTGTATCTGTAGTTGGCTTTATAGATCGTAAAGAACCTGTGAGCCATATTTTGTCACTCATTGCACAGTTTAATTCTATTTTGCTGACACATTTTTGCTAATCCATTTTAACTATTTTTGGCGAGCAATCAACTGGGTTTGCACAATAATCTTGTTGATTATACTCTCTAATCAGCAAGGTTCTATAGGGTGCACATGTATCTATAACTGCGCAATAAAAGAAATTATCTTAAATTGTACCCAAAGGTAAATTGGTTAAAAAAATCTGATCAAATTGATTTGCTGTAGCAAATGGTTTCATAGCTTGCCTCTGCTTTTATTTAACAGTTTCACAAATCGACGTTGTTGTTAAACCCAAAGATATATTATAAATAACCTTTTACTTGCTAATTTTAAACTCTGTTCACTATAAACAGCCTTTATTATTGCCATTGGCTGCAGCAAAGGTAAACTCTAGTCTACGATTTGTTTTGGTCTTGTCTACGTTTGGGTGGGGGGGATAAACAAACTCTTTCTGGCACATTGACTCATTCGAAGGCGACTGCAACCACAATAACAACATTCCTAATAAGATGCATTGATATAGTGAGGTTGTGTTAGAGCGTGACCGGTGCGAACGTTGACGTGGGACATGAACAACAATGCCGCACGTTATATAAGATTAAATAGATCTCGCTAAGCTATTTATAGACCAGTGTTATAAAAGTTGTAGATAGGAGGGAGGGCGAATTCACAGGCAAACAGCAGATACATTTCTATATTTTCGTTTCTCTCTCCAATCATCTTTTGGGCAACCAGGTTTCTTTTGGAAATCGTTTGCATGCCTTGAGGCGTGTAGGGAATATTTAAGGAAGTATTTGTCCCCCATTTAGTAAGACTGAATAGAATTTTAAGAAATAAAAGAATGATATATCAGAATTTTGCTTAAATAGACTACAACAAATTTCAAGATTAATTTTAAAAAAATGTGTCAAGGGCACGTTTGATAGCATTTCATGTATAGAACTCATTCATTCGTATACAAACATATAAATTCACCTTCATATTCGTTTGTCACATTAAATAAACGATAAACAAGAAGAAGACTATTTTATTTTCAAAATAAATAGTGTATATATATAGATCTACAAACATAGGCGGTCTCGTGCCAAGTTCAATGAATAAGGAACTATATAGTTTAGCCAGAAACTGATTTGTGTTCTGTTTTGATCTTATAAGTGACAGTAGTTGAGTGCGAGCAACTGTGCTTTCCACACTTTGGCCCATATATTAAAAACATTCAAAACTTTCCATCGATTTCGTAATCTAAGCAAAAAGATAAAGTAAAATAATTTGAGAAGATAATACTCAACTAAAAAATACCTCGCACAGACCCAAAACAACGCACAATTTCACAACGACAAATAATAAATAATAAGTTGATAATTTTAACAAAAATTAAAGCAAATTTTGCGCACATTAAGAAATTGCAAATAGTTTTTTCACCTTATTAAACCCTTATATCCACCTCAATGATAACAGAGTATAACACAGATTGTGATTGTTAACAAATTCGATTAAAGTCTGGGAGACTTCAAATGAAGAATACTGATAAGATTCTCTCCCCAAAGGCGCACATTTATCAAATGTGGCAATTTCAACGGGAGTAAAAGTCGCTACCAAAGATGACGCACCACAATGTGGTATGACCAACGACAGAGGCACTGCCACCACCTGCGAGGTACATTTCTGCCTCTGCCTTTTTCGTCTACCAAAATTTCCACTCTTATCTGGCGCGTGTGGCGTATTACGAATGCGATGCGATTCAGTCAAAAAACAGCTAAATCGACCATCAACCGGTTAATTTTTTAAAAATACAAAGACAGAGGCCATTGTATTGAGTTCGCGCTATAGATACTCGTTGTACTTTGTCAATGGTTGAGCGAACATGCAAATAATGTCCGCATTCGAATGCATTTTCCAGACCAGGGATGGATATTACATTTATAGATGTCTAACCAATCTTAACAAAATGCTTTTCTCAATAATAAACGCAATATTTCTAATGTGAACATTACTTATTTCAATATTTTATTTAAAGTGATTAATCAATTGTCTAGCAATTCGCCAAAGTCATCCATACATATTTACCTTACTGTTTAGCCATCTGTCTGGGACTTAAACACGCGCACTGCTTGCTTTATTTCTCGCATCGGTTGGGACTTTTCTCAATATGTTATTTTTCAAATTCAATACAGAATCTCATGACATATTCTGTTGGCTCGTGCTGATTTCTGAAGCAATTATGTCATAGACACACCAGATTTCGATTAAGTCTCCTGCATCTTTAAGCATTCCATAAATATATATATATATATATTTATATATATGTCAGAATTCAACGTGGCCCGGTGTCGGAGCTGATAACGCGGCTTTGTTCATCGTTGATAGTTCATTCCTAGGCGCAGGTTATCAACGTTGGGTCAAATCGCAGTCGGTTCAAACCGGTTCCCAGCTGGCCCTGCTGCAAGCTTGCACAGATTTGTGAAATTATTTACTAGTTTCGCCCCGACAATCAGATGATATTTTAAAATTATTAAGATCGATTAATTGCACATAGCGCACATTTCTGATTGCAAAGTATACAGTATTTAATCTATGCTAACTATTTAATAGGAAAAGCTATTGATTTCCTTGAAAGAGATTGTAGATTTTACTTATTCAACTTATTACATATCTATAAACTTTTTACATTAATAGAATGCTTCAAAATTGCTTCAACATATAATATATTTCTTCTATATGTAACAATTAATGGCTTTAGGTACGCTGAAAAAATACTTTTAAAAAGATTCACTTATATTTTTAAATGTTAATCTCAATTGACAATGGAATTGCGTGCTTTGTGTGCTTAAATATATATATATATATATTTCTGGAGATTTTCGTGTCACTCATTTCAATTTCCCTTACTTTGTTTGGTTGCCATCGATCAAACTTTCGCTTTAATTTATTTATTAATTTATGAACGCAAAAGGTTTAACTGTATCTCTTACATAAAAACTTTTGTGTTCCTGAAATACAATCGTAAATATACATATACCTATATACGTAAATACATAATGTATATTATAGCATTGTGTTTTTACATAAGAACACCGGAAATATATCACGTTTTGCTGGTTGCCAAGCGCAAATCGGCCAAAATGCTTCATCAATTCGCAATTTGAGTCACAAGTCCAACTTATGGACTATGCAATAGATAAGAATGTTTTCTTTTATCACATGTTTCGTTTTCACAACAAATGAAAAGTATTGAGTGCGTTCATTAACCAAGGCCTAGGCCAATTAGAGCGAAAGCATTTTCAAAACAAAATGTAAACATTTGTATATGCGCAGCCATAGACATGGCGATAGTGCACGACAGGTAGATACCCTAGGCTGAGTAGATATCCAGCTGCGTCTATCCCAAGTTATTTGCTGCTAGCTCGTAATCTTAGATATTTATTGCTTTCAAATCAATTGTTCACTTTATAGGATAGAAAAGTTGTATGAACTGTTTAATTCCTATGCTTTGTGCAACAATTGTGTAACAGACAGAAAGAGGATTGGGATATATGTATATTCTTGATCAGTATCAGAAATTGTGTACACTGAGCCATCTCCAACTGTCTCTCCGTCCGTTTGTATTAACGCATCGATCTCAGCAACAATGAGAGCCAGAGACACCAAAGCTCCTTGAAACTTGAGTTCAGTTACACTTTGTGTTTGTTTTGGAAGGTTGCAGCTAAAAATATATGGTCGCAAATATTATTTTCGCTTCCCCTTCTTGTATTTATTATTATAATTTTGTTCTTTTCAGATCCGCGGGCACAGTTGGTGCGGTAGTAACATGTCCGCTTGAGGTGGTCAAGACCCGTCTACAGAGCTCAACGGCGTTTCTGGCGCCGTCAACGCGAATTGTTGAACCCGCTGGCGGACCTGCGAATGGTGGCGCCTCAGAGCTGCTGCGGCCAGAACAACGACGTAAGCTAAGCACAACGATATTACGTAACAGATCACAGCCACAGGTGATTGGGGGTGTGCGTAGGGTAGTACCAAATTCTTTATTTATTCCTATTACTGATCATGATCATGTATGCCTGTATGTGTGTGTGTGTTTTGTGTGTGTGTGTTTATATTAACAACAACTACAACTTCATGACCATCGTTTCATTGATTAATAGTTTGATGAATATCTTAACAATATTCTTGAAATTATCTTACAGATTATGGCCATTTCGCATTGTGGCATCTCGTCGACCACACCAAAGTCCATGAGCATTATACAGTGTCTGCGGTAAGTTAAAATAAATAGATACGCTTGCTTAAACTGGGCTTAAACTTGTCATCGATAGTTGCTATCGAGAGTATTGATTTGCTGTTAGGGGCATTCAAATGGTATTACTGTACTGTTCTTCCAGTTCAAAACTTTTGTCATGCACGCACGTTCAATCTTCAATCCAAATTGGAAACCCCAATGAAAAATTAACTGTGTTACTTCCATGTTTTCTGGAGTCATGTTGAATGTCAATCATGTATCTGATTAAGTTTGAGCTTAACGAACTGCAAGTAGTTCAACACGGAATATTTTACAAACGTGGAATTTGAGAAATGTATTAATTCATCTGTTTCCTGCATACATATGTCGACTCTCTATATATATTATCCATTCTTTATGCAGACATATCGTCCAAAATGAGGGTCCCCGCGCACTGTTCAAAGGATTGGGTCCGAATCTTGTGGGCGTAGCGCCCTCACGTGCCATCTACTTTTGTGCCTACTCGCAAACCAAAAACACACTCAACAGTTTGGGGTAAGCAAATCTATAAGTCAGACGAATCATCCATGTAATGATCTCATCTCATTTTTAGTTTCGTTGAGCGCGATTCGCCGCTGGTGCACATTATGAGTGCTGCAAGTGCCGGATTTGTGTCATCCACAGCGACGAATCCCATTTGGTTTGTCAAAACTCGCCTGCAATTGGACTACAACTCCAAAGTGCAAATGACGGTTCGACAGTGCATTAAACGGGTCTACGCTCAGGGCGGCATTGCGGCATTCTACAAAGGCATCACGGCTAGCTATTTTGGCATCTGCGAGACGATGGTACACTTTGTCATTTACGAGTTTATCAAATCCAAGCTGGTAAGCAACTGTTAAGCAACTGTTTGTATGATATGAAACTACTTTGTTTTGTTTAAATTTTAGTTGGAGCAGCGCAATCAACGGAACACCGACACGAAGAGTTCACGAGATTTCCTCGAGTTTATGATGGCTGGCGCTGTGTCCAAGACAATTGCCTCCTGCATTGCATATCCCCATGAGGTGGCCAGGACCCGTCTGCGTGAAGAGGGCAACAAATACAATTCGTTCTGGCAGACGCTGCACACCGTCTGGAAGGAGGAGGGACGCGCTGGACTTTACAGGTGCGCTTAGCTCATTGTTTATCTCTGGAAGAAATTCCCCTATTTAAATACAATATATAAATACTAGATTCATATTGATAATAAAAACCCCACCTGACCCTTGATATTTCTGGGATGGCCCTTTCTGAGTGCTTCCCAAAGAGCAAATGAATTTATGAGGAATCATCAAACAAAAACTAATCTACCATTTCGCAAAAGTTTAAGAAGAAAATATTCTTTTAATAATTTCCACATAAAAATGCGTTACTCTCTGAATTCGACTATTGTCACATCTAACTTTGATCATCCTCCATCCAAATATGGCAAAAATGTAGATATTAGTTAAAAATATTTCAAGCGGATGCTTAAAAAAATATACAAACAAATTAAGATCTTTTTATTGCTAATTGGTTATCATAATGAAGTTCTCACGATTTTTGAAGTCTTATAAAGAATTCTTTTGCGACGCATTTCGTATCTATTTGGTTATCGTGCATTTGTACTAAAAACAATAGCTGAATCTCTATTAATAATTTGTTAATTGACATTTCTTTTTCGCAGAGGATTGGCCACTCAACTGGTGCGGCAGATACCCAACACGGCACTCATGATGGCCACATATGAAGCAGTGGTTTATGTGCTAACGCGGCGTTTCAACAATAAGTCCAATGAGTTTTACGATTTTTAAAAAGAAGATAACCAAATGCCACGCCTATTAAATCCAGCCTCTGTAACGGACTAGGTAACAGCGAGGAACCCAATCTGTGCATATGTAGACGCGACTGCTGCAATTTATTGTAATTGTAATATGTAGTAATATTAACCTTAATGCGGTTTTCTAGACGAGCGCAAATTTCGTTAATTAGCTCCTAAGGCAACGAATTCGAGAGACTTGAGACGTTAAACGTTGAACGCACGAATTATGTTCTATGTTCTTATATTTGTAATAGCTTTTCACAGCAAAACCATAGTAATTATTTTTGTCAAGGCCAAAAAAAAAACCAATACGAAAGATTCGAGATAAATGTGGGGAAAACTTATGAAAAGAAAATGAAAACAAATTATTTGGAAACGTTATCAAAATTTTAAAAAGGCTAATTAGTTAAAGTTATAAAGTTACAAATAAAATGTGCTTGATATTTTAATATATATACCCACTTGTAAATATAAACTTAGTATACATCTAAACACTCATCGTGTATATTGTAGTTGAGAATAAATGTTAAGAAGAGCGCTCGGAAAGTGTTGTATGTATATAGAAGTTTCCTTATAATTTAATTTATCGTTGCCTCCTTAGTTATTAGTAATAAGCACAATCTGTACTAATTTACCCGTAGGATATGTTGACAAATCCGGCGGCCGTAGTCATTGGGCGCAAATTCGTTGTCCTCATCGATGCCGCCATATATTTAACTATAAATAATTACTTATTCATACACATACTTAGAATAAGTGTGCACTACGCAGCGTATACGTAATTGTTGTGTTAAGTTTTCTCAAATGCGATATATATTTTAGTTACTATTAATCTATCATTACAATTTTCGGATACGTTGCTGTTTATTTAGTGAATTAACTAGTTGATTATAATGATAATGCCACTATATTTTATAGTGCCTTTAATCGTGTTTAATTGATAACGAGCAAAGAACGAAAGAAAAGTACTGTGAATATTTGATAACAATCTAATTGAATGGTGAAATCAATAAATACAATTTTTTGTTTAAAAATAAACTATTTTACAAGCAATATATTAGTCGGTCAATCGTCATTACTTTTATCTTATCTTGCCAACGTCTAAGGGGCGTCCAGCATAGTCTAACACTTTAACAGCCATTGAATGGGAGGTAATAAATACGATTACTTATTGATTTCAATTAAAGAATTAAAGATCTTCATCAGACAACTGAAATTGCTCTCAATATTGCAATATTACTTAGCAGCATTTTTAAACTTTGGCGCTACAAATTGCATTGCCTATGCTCAAGGCCACACTGTAAATCGATAACAGTGCGATAATATATATCGAATTGCACGAGACCAACAGCAACAAGTGATCACATCACTGTCAGCTCTAAAACTCTAATTTTCAGTGTTTACGTTTGCGTGCGTCGTATTTTTGCCTCAATAAAATAAATTGAAACCATTTAAAAACCTTGTAATACGACACTATTTCGTGGTCTCGATAAAGTTTTCTCCAAAGTGCACAGTATTTTGTATCGAACGTTGCAAATGCTCCACTTGTTTGGTCTCAATCTCTTGATTGTGAACCGTGATCGTTGACACCCATTTAAAGCCCACTCCCATTTCAATGAATTTGCGTTCTGAGCATGCGTTGAACAGCGCTTAAAGAGTGAGATGCTGCTCAGCGAGGTGCACTTCTGGACAACGCTGCGCGATGAGGTGCGCATCAAGAGCAGCGATTTTGGAGCATTTCGTTACATACGCCAGCGCGAGGTTTCTCAGGAGCTAACGGCGCTGGCGAAGCGTGACTACACCGAGCGACGCAACGGCTTGGCCGTGTTGAAGAACAGCCGCAAGGCCGCTGGCCGTCTTAAGGATAATCTTAAAAAGTTGGAGGATCTGCTGCGAACACACAAACTGGTGCACTCCGAGTGGCAGGATGCCGCACAGGTGCTGCTCCTCTTCGACAATGGTAGCATCGCTCACATTTGCGTGGACATCTATACGGGCGACATATTGCGCATGGTATTTGAAAAGTATCTTGTTGGCAAACTGGCCGCCGAGGTCATTACCGATGGTGAGTGAGTGTGCGTGAGTGTGTATGTGTGTGTTGACTCCGTTGGAGAAATTTGCATTTATAACGACTTAGGCACTTTCCCACCAACACACACACGCACACATATAAATGCGACATACAAGCAACACAAGACATTCCACATGCAATTATTGTAATTTTTAATTAATCTGTGCTCGCGCTTTCATGTTTTGTTTATGCACTTTGTCTTTTACTTGGCAGCATTTTTTACACGTTCCCACATCGTCTTGGCCTACAATACCAACCAGTTGACGGTAGTGCATTTGCAACGTCCCAATCTGCGGCCGGCGGGGCCGGAGAAGATTGCCAACATGGATCCCCGTATATTTCATGTCATCATACCGGGCGCCGCATCGGAGCGTAAACTGGCACGCCATCTAGCAGTAAATGGTAGCTTCGATCTGTTTGTGGTCTGGACACAATCCTCACAAAACGAAGTGTATCCATGGCGACCGACAATTCGCGATCAAGATCGTGCTAACATTCACATCTTCAAGATCAAAGGGTGAGTGTGCATTTGTTAATAATTAGTTGTCATTCACTTATTAACGTATTTCTATACCAATTCAGTTTGCAGTTGGAATCGATTGCCTATTGTTGGTCTGAGAACGATCCGTTGTGCGTAGACTTTCTGCGTAGCTCGGAAAATCAGATCATAACGCTGGAACAAAAAGTGTCGCGTAAGGGCGACATTAGTGCAGAGATTTGCTCCTATGAATTGACCACTGGCAAAATGCAGCGCACTGCAATTACCTCGATTGGCATGGGCACACAGATCTGCTCCTTTGCATTCAGCCCCGATCAGGAGAAGCTCTTTCTGGGCTCCATCGATCGCAACATTTGCTTGCACGATTTGGTGTTGCAGACGACCAAATATGTCAATCAAATTGAGATTGTGCCCACTCAGTGTGCCTGGCATTGTGACTCGGCTCTGCTGTGCGTGTCCAACGAGCGTTCGGTGCTGCAGTGCTTTGATTTGGCGCTGGCACCAATTGGTAACCAGCTATTGAGCGAGAGCGTCACACCACTAAGTCTATTGGATCTATCACACTATTTTGCATCTCAGCCGACTCTGTTGAGCATTGCGTTCAGCCGTAAACCGGACCTGAGTAACTTTACGCACACCTACGCTCAAACGGATTGCTTGCTGCTGTTATTATATGATCAGGGACCAATGGCTTGCATGCGTATCTTTGGTGGCGCCGGCATGCGCGGTGATATACATAACTCAGGGCTAACGGCGGATGTGATTGCGGACAAGTATCTGAGACTGCAGCAGCCGGAGCGAGCGGTCAACATATTGGCCGCTCTTAACTGGGAAACCTATGGCGCCATGTGCCTGATTACACTCCACAAGATTGCCAATTATGTGTTCTTTGCGGGCGATCAGCGACGGGCGCGTTTCGATGTGATGGCCAGAGCTTTGAGAACCTTTGCACACACTCTCTCCGAGGATACAAAGGAGGAGTTCAGTGATCAGGTTTATGATCTTAAGAGACGCTTCTGTTTCTTCTTGTTGCGGTAAGCAGAAACTGACCACTTTATCAATGCTCTTCAATAACAATACATTTCTCCACAGCAAAAATCTATTCAATGAGGCATTTGAGATTGCGCAGGACATTGCAGACTACGATCTGTTTATGGATCTGTATAATTTGACCAAATGCATTGCCAGCTTGAGCGAATTTGCACAAGCCGCATTCAGTCAGGCCGCAGCCATAATCCATGGAGAGGATCACGTCAATAGTAATTTGAGTTTAACTTTAGCCAGCGAACTACGTCCTGATTCCGCCTGCTCGCAGTCCAGCTACTCGACGCCAAGTCATCAAGCCCTAAAAAACTATGTGCCACCGTTGCCCTCATTTAAGTCCAAAATTTTTAATGCCGAAATGATCAAGATCAATATACCTAAGCCCGAACTGCGACCGCCTTTGCCCGAGCTCAGAACATCCAAACTGAGTAGCGCGTCCACTGCAACGTCACTGGTAGCGCTTGCTCAGAAAAGTGTTAGTCAAGCTCCTGCAAACAACATCAATTTAAATGGTAAGCATTAAGACTTAATTTGACAACAAAGATATTAATATAGCTCTGATAGGCAATGGCTGGTCAGAGGATGTGCCAGATCAGACCGTGGGCTTGCCCATGCCAAGCAGTCCGACACAACGCCATCAGTCTATATCCTTTGGTGATCAAGGTTTGCAGCTAGCCAAAATGCATACGGAGTCTGTTCCTCCGTATCAGCCCAAGTTTTATCAGCATCCACTTGTGTCCGGGAACATACCCGCTATGGTGCCAACTCTGAGCAATGATGATTATCAAAAGCGTTTGTTGCTGAAGAAGCCAACAGCTTCAATCTTATCAAATGCTGCACCAACACAACTTAATGGTGAATCCACAGTGGCGTCCAGTGTCAAGACTACTCCGACTGAGAAAAACAAAGTGAAATTTTCGGACACTATTCAGGTGGCCGTAGTGCCCGTAAGTCGTTAAATACCTTCTTGAATATGTTCATATATTATTGCAATATCTTTGATATAATAGGAAATTCCGCGCAAAGAGAAACCTATGCCGCCCAAGCGCAATGGTTACTCGCGACCAACGGCCCGACACTTGACTAATCCCAGAAAGGAGCTCGCTGATAGTTTACCACTTTGCCATCCCAATGATGAGTACTTAAAGGACTTCAATCCAATAACAACAAGTAAGCAGAGCTATCAATTCATATTGTCTCGTCCTTCCAATGAAATTTATTGCAGATGTTAGTAAACCGCCAACGCGGCGCAGAGAAGAGCAATCAAATAACAGCAAAACATCAGTGCCCAGCTCTTCATCATCCATCAAAGTGGTGCATTTTGGTGTTGTCTAATTGAACAACTTATAGTGCAATTAATTAGTTTACAAGTGTAACCATTGCCGTCCATTTAGTGCAAAGCTTTAAATAGAAAAGTTTTTAGATATTTCTCTCTATTTTATACAGATTTAATCAATTAAAACTAGCGATTAATATTTGCCCATATGCCAAATGACAAAAACTACACTTATTTTCTTTTCGCCGGAGTAGCACCGCCCATGCGTTCCAGTTCCGCCTTAAGATCAAGTAGATCTTTGTCAGGTACATATCGACGCTCATCACATTCATCAGTATGCTCGGCCACCACAAGATGTACACCTTCCGGCAGGGCCGCTTGTGCAATCCGTAGAAAATGGGGATAGATTGGTGCATCCACGTTATTAAGCTGCAGATTGCGCTCGTAGGTAGTTAACTTGTAGTCGGCCTCAATAACCGTTGAGTTGGGACGTAGACGTTGCACTTGCGTCTGCTGTGGTGGAAGGGCATAACAATCGGAAACATCCAGATCCAGATACTCCGCCACGCTATGCAAGAAACGTTGGTAGCTTTCCAGCAGCGGATAATCGTAACCCTTTAACTGTACATTTAGGCATTCATATTGCGGAAATTTCGGCTTGAGTGACTGAAACAAATATAAAATTTATAAATACAACTTCTTACAAAGAACTATAAATGTTATAAGAACTTCGAGATAATCAGGCTCATAGACGCTGCCACTGTTAAATCGGAATGCTGTGACTGAGGCCTTCGACAGCTGTAGAGTCCGATGGATTGTCGGCAATATCTATAATAGTTTCAAATGTTTGTGTGAATTAATTATTTTAAAGGATTTTATCTATATAGAAATAAGAAGTATTAGTGTAATTTACACGTCTCAGCATTTTAGATCCTAATGTAAAAATTCAGGTTATGTCACAACAGCTGTTCTGCGCCGCCAAGTCTCTACACGGTCAATCGGCGTGACGACAAATCATACAAATTCGATGCCAAATTAAAATCCTAAATTAAAATGCATCCTCATAATATAAATGCGAATGTACTTCTTGTGTGAAATGTTTATATATTCGATCTGACTTACTAAGCCTTAATTACAATATGCGCTCTAAATATAAAGGAAAGTATTATCACATTGGCTTTTAATATATCGATAAATCGGTGTCAAACAAATCATACTAACATCGATATATGATAACAGGAACACTCATCGCTAAATGAAATTTTGGAAAGAAGAAGAATAATAAATTTTTACTGCTGCTGCCTATTTCTTTTCACAGTTACCGACCGAAATTGTATTTGCAAAAACATCGATATGGATTCTTTAAACGGTAAAAATATAGCACTGCTAGTACTATGCCTGTGTGCCTGCTATGCGTTGGCCTTCGAGGGAAAGGAAATACCGGCTACCAAATTTGGACAGAGCGTTGCGCCAACGATGACTTTTCTTTATTGGTAAGTGTAAATTAGTCGTAGCCTAAGCATGATAATCATTATCGCTTAATAATATGTATATTAATTAATGTTGTACATGGACAGCTATTCGTGCGGTTATCGCAAGGCCTTCGAGGACTACGTAAACATTCTGGGGGAAAAGTACCCGCAGATTCAGATTCACGGTGCCAATTACGATCCACCTGGCTTGAATTATTATCTTTCAAAGCTTATATTCGCCCTAAAAATCATCATTATTGTGTCCGTGGTGAGTTCTGTGAGTCCATTCACATGCTTGGGAATTAACACGCCGGGCTGGTGGAGCCATCTGCAATCGAATAAAATCTACGCTTGCATGATGATATTCTTTTTGGGCAACATGATTGAGGGCCAGTTAATCTCGTCGGGTGCTTTTGAAATTACACTGAACGATGTGCCAGTGTGGTCAAAAATTCAAACTGGACGCTTTCCAGCGCCGGAGGTGCTCTTCCAAATCATCGACAATCAACTGCAGTTTTCCGAAAAAGTGCAGGAGAATCCCGATTTTGTTAAATAATAGTTAAACAGCCAATTCTTGAGCCGAGTTGGTTAAAACTAGAACAACACCAAATAATACATAAAAGCAACAAAAGATGGAAAAAAAGCAAACATCAAAACTGTAAACTATTGATGTCACATGTGCGATTAGATTTAAAACTGTACTCTTGTCTCGACATTACGTAAATGTTATGTATCTTTGTTTGTTTACCTTACTTTAATTAATATGTACTACTACTCTTATATCTGTGTCAACTACAAAATTATCCTTTATCCCAGCTTTGTAGTATAAATAATGTGAATGTGTAAGTAGCTGTGTTTTAGTTGTCACTGAAAGTTTTGGTGAGAGCCTAGCCAGTTATTGGTATTGGGTTAAAGCATGCATACTTACAAATCTTGTAATAGTAAATGTATATTGCCATGTTTTATAGCTTATATCAAATTATGTAAACATTTAATAATTGTTAATGGAGGCAACAAAATATATACGCTAGAGCGCATTCTTTTTCAACCGATTGCAAATTCATTGTGCTTACTAAGATAAGCTTTTAGAGTCATAATCTTTTGGGATAATACCCAATCTTTGGGACGGGCTCATCAGTTGGAAGTCCTATTTTAATTATCGAATAGAAATTCCCCTAGTATAATACAGTACTGCAACGGTTGTCATTCCTTACAACTTTTATATTTGCAAAAAATAAGACTTGAGCGAAATGAATATGCCAATGAACATACCACGCAGAATAGTTCAGTTCTCGTCTGATCACCGAATACCGTCACCTTATTTTCTATACTTTTCAAATACTCATTTTAATAAATTAATTTTGTTGATATTTTCCTTCTCTTTTAAAGAATATATTGGTGGTCCTGAAAAGGACCGATTGATTATTGATGTTATACTTTTTGTACAGAAATGTTCCTAGCCGCCAAAGCCGTACAGAGTGCGACCTTGCCTCTTAAGAGCATACACAACATCCATTGCTGTGACTGTTTTCCTCTTAGCGTGTTCGGTGTATGTGACCGCATCACGGATAACATTTTCCAAGAACACCTTCAGTACACCACGAGTTTCTTCATAAATAAGACCAGAGATGCGCTTGACACCGCCACGACGAGCTAAACGCCGGATAGCTGGCTTCGTAATGCCCTGGATGTTATCACGCAACACTTTGCGATGACGCTTGGCGCCTCCTTTACCCAAGCCTTTGCCACCTTTACCACGACCAGTCATTTTCACTTAAATTTTTAATTCACACTGCACGAAAGTCACAGAGACACTAATGCTTTCTTTGCGTCAAACGCTTCTATTTATACGAAAAATTACGAAAAGAAGAGTAAGCTATATATACTTATGTCTTGCTCGCACACTGCCCTCGCTGGCGAATGCTCTGTTTCATTCTCTTTCTTTCTCTTTTTAACCCACCACCATTTTTCTATATAAACGAGGCACCAAACCACTCGTGCGGTTATTGTGTTTTCAACAGTGACTGTGTAAAGTAAAAATTGTGAGAGAAAAATGGCTCGTACTAAGCAGACAGCTCGTAAATCGACTGGAGGTAAAGCGCCTCGCAAGCAATTGGCTACTAAGGCGGCACGTAAAAGTGCTCCAGCTACCGGTGGTGTGAAGAAGCCTCATCGTTATCGTCCAGGAACTGTTGCACTTCGTGAAATCCGTCGCTACCAAAAGAGCACAGAGTTGCTCATTCGTAAGCTGCCATTCCAGCGTTTAGTGCGTGAAATTGCTCAGGACTTCAAGACCGATTTACGTTTCCAGAGCTCAGCTGTAATGGCTTTGCAGGAAGCTAGTGAAGCCTACCTGGTTGGCCTCTTTGAAGATACAAACTTGTGCGCTATCCATGCTAAGCGTGTAACAATCATGCCGAAAGATATTCAATTGGCCAGACGTATTCGTGGCGAGCGTGCTTAAATCGTGCTCTATTAAGGCATAAATAAATCAAATCGGTCCTTTTCAGGACCACAAATTTATTTTTCAAAGAGGATTCGTATTTTCATATAAGAAATAAATAAATAAAAAAAAACGAATACACAATTGTTTGTTATTCGACCGATTATGTATTATTTCTTGCTTAAGACCTGAACATCAACAACACCTTTGGCTATATTTACTTTTCAAAGAGGATTCGTATTTTCATATTAGAAATAAATAAATAAAAAAAAAAACGAATACACAATTGTTTGTTATTCGACCGATTATTTATTATTTCTTGCTTAAGACCTGAACATCAACAACACCTTTGGCTATATTTACTTAATATATTAAAATTATTGAAATAAAGTTATTTTAACTTTTAATTGAATTGCATTTTATTATCTGGTTTAAGTGTATTGGTCGATTTGTGTTCACGAAATAATATGCCTATAACTTATGCCTTTTCTGTCACTTTTGGCAATATTACTGCCTGGATATTAGGCAAAACACCGTGAATAATAATGGTTCTTTCTCTATTAGTTGAAATGTGACCACCACATTTGGATATGTTTATAAAATAAATAAATTAATAAAATATACTTATAAAATATTTAAATTATAATGGAGTACTGTTTTTAGTTTTGATTGCATTTGCTTGTTGCTTTTTAACTGGTTGAAATGTTGTCAATTTGAATCTATAAGAATGTTAAGTGAAAACATAACTAGCAATAATTTTTTTTATGGGGAAACTAAAATGACATAAACTAAATACCTTATCAATTTCTTAAATATCTATTTGTTTAAAAATATCTTTCTGCATTGTGCCCATTTAAAATTGTTAATGTTAATCGCTAGCAATAGTCATGTTGATGTTTTTTGTTCAAATTTTACTCCAAAATGGAAGTTATATTATCTACATTAATGTGAATGGAAATGGTATTTATTTATTTAAAGGAACAATAAATATATTTTACAATATTGTAAATATTTCAATGCATTACAATAATTTATATTTTTTCGAGCCATTTTTCTGATACTACTTGTACTCTTAGTTAGCGAGATTTTAACAGGAGATGGTCAAGTAAAAAGCAAATTTAAAAATATAAATCGTTAGTTATATTTGAATAAATGCTTACCGTTCCAGAAAGAATTGTTCAAGGAATATATTTTCAAAGAATTTAATTACTGTTTAATTATATTTATATTTAAAAAAAAATGTTTAATGGGACGATTTGTTTTGCGATGACACAAAGTTACTTTCTAAGTTGTTATTTGAACCCCGTGAATAATGAAAATAAAATGAAAAACACTTTATTTTGTAGATTGAATATTTAATAAAATAGTAAAATATTTAATTATTTAAGTATCGAACTGAAAACTATATTAAATGTCAAATAAATAATAGGTTATTGGTAAACCTTTTTGGCGCAAATGTTGAATGCATTAAATGTGCCCCTACTGCCCTTCTCCTCGATTCTCACTTAATCGGGTGACCAAATTTTTAGCGGTGTTGTTGTAATTCTCATTAAAAATTGCGTTTTATTGTGAAAAAGTTGAAGTAAAGTGAAAGATGTCCGAATCAGCAGTTGCAACCTCTGCATCCCCGGTGGTAGCCCCACCAGCCGTAGCTGAGAAGAAGGTGGCCACCAAAAAGACGGCACCAGCATCAGCATCAGCATCAAAAACAAAGAAGGCGACAGCCCCACCATCACATCCTCCAACTCAGCAAATGGTGGACGCGTCGATCCTGAACTTAAAGGAACGTGGAGGTTCATCGCTCATGGCAATCAAGAAATATATCAGCGCTACATACAAATGCGACGCCCAGAAATTAGCACCATTCATTAAAAAGTACTTGAAGACCTCTGTTGCCAATGGAAAGCTTATCCAAGCAAAAGGCAAGGGTGCATCTGGTTCGTTTAAATTGTCTGCATCTGCCAAAAAAGAGCCAAAGCCAAAAGCCTCGTCTGTGGAGAAGAAAACTAAAAAGGTCGCTGCATCGCCTACATCGGCAGCAGCAGCTAAGAAGAAGAAAGCTTCTAGCGCCAAGAAAGCAACAGCGTTGGCCGATAAAAAAGCATCGAAAGCTGTAGCAACCAAGAAGACCGCTGAGAAAAAGAGAGCTGACAAAGCAAAGGCTAAGGATGCGAAGAAAACGGGTACCATAAAGGCTAAACCTACAACATCCAAGGCCAAGTCGAGTGCAGCAAAGCCAAAAGCACCAAAGCCTAAGACCACAAATGCCAAGCCTAAAAAGGCGGCGTCTGTGTCAACGCCAAAGAAAGCTACTCCTGCTGCTAAGAAACCAAAAGCAAAATCTGTGTCAGCAGCCAAGAAGTAAGAGGTCTATTTAGTACACGAATTTCAAAACCATGAAATTTGTTTTTCAACAGTCCTTTTCAGGGCTACAAAATGTATTTCAAAAGGGAGAGAAGTTTTCAAAGAATGTGTAATGTGGGCTGAGGCTGTTTTGACCACCACCAATACGGACTGAAATAATTCTTATGCTGAGAATTATTAGTTAACTAGCGCAGTGCATGTTTTTGATCTACAATATATAGAATATACATCTCAATGCAGTGTTTGTCTGCATTTCTTTTAAATTGAAGTATTTTCGGACTTTATTGACTGAATATTTGATTTAGAATGTTTATTTAGACAAATCTTTATATTTATTTACTAAATTAAGAGTATATATGAGTACTTAGATACATCGGGCTTATACTGCCGAACCTTGACTGTAGCTTTCCAGCTAGTTTTAAAACTAATATTTCAAATTTAAATCTTTGGAGAAGTAATTTGTGGCCCTGAAAAGGGCCGTTTGCTTTGCGATACTTGGCAACAATTTACATCAAGCTGTAAATTACTTAGAGCTTGTATACTTGGTAACAGCCTTGGTTCCCTCACTGACGGCGTGCTTGGCCAACTCTCCGGGCAGCAAAAGTCGAACAGCGGTTTGAATTTCCCGACTGGTGATGGTTGAGCGCTTGTTGTAGTGGGCTAAACGAGAGGCCTCTGCAGCAATGCGTTCGAAAATATCGTTCACAAAGCTATTCATAATGCTCATCGCCTTGGATGAGATGCCAGTGTCGGGATGGACCTGCTTAAGCACTTTGTAAATGTAGATGGCATAACTTTCCTTCCTCTTGCGCTTCTTCTTCTTATCATTCTTGGTAATGTTCTTTTGAGCTTTGCCAGCCTTTTTGGCTGCTTTTCCACTAGTCTTAGGAGGCATATTCACGAGTAGTTTTCACTTCACAATCACTTCACAAATGTGTTTACTTAGAAAGCAGAAACGCTTCACTTTTATACTTTTATTGTGGCAACGCTTTCATGTTACTGGAGTATTTGTATATAGTAAAATTTCATCCCTTAAATGAAGAAGTTGGTAGCTAGAAAAAGTATAAATATAATAGGGAAACTGTCGCCTGGCAGCAACATTCGATATTTGAGTCTTTACAGTGCAACAGTGAAATAAAAATAAGCTAAAAAAATGTCTGGCCGTGGCAAAGGTGGAAAAGTTAAGGGAAAGGCAAAGTCGCGTTCCAATCGTGCTGGTCTTCAGTTCCCCGTTGGCCGTATTCACCGTCTGCTTCGCAAGGGAAACTACGCCGAGCGTGTTGGTGCCGGTGCTCCTGTGTATTTAGCTGCCGTTATGGAATATTTGGCGGCTGAAGTATTGGAGTTGGCTGGAAATGCTGCCCGCGATAACAAGAAAACTAGAATTATCCCACGTCATTTGCAACTGGCCATCCGCAACGATGAGGAGTTAAACAAACTTCTGTCGGGCGTTACCATTGCACAGGGCGGTGTCTTGCCTAATATCCAGGCAGTGCTTTTGCCCAAAAAGACAGAAAAGAAGGCATAAATTATAGGCAACTCATAAATCAACAAATCAATATCCAAACGTCCTTTTCAGGACGACCAAATTTTCCCAAAAGAGATTATTTTTTGATAATTGTAGTTGATAATGATTATCGTTTAAGATATATATTTTCATATTTTAAATAGTTAATAGAAAATTAATAAAGACAAAATGGTACTTGTAAATTCACAGGTAAATTGAAATTGAAAGTATCGTACGTCGCATGTTGGTCACAATAATACAAAAAATAGTACAGTTGCGTATAAAATGCAATAGTTAATTTTTGACATCGTTGTTTTGCATGAGCATGAGCGTAAGAAAATGATTCCTTAGGCGCATTTAGTTTGCCAACGACCATACCACGCGGAATACGTCGGGCACGGTTAGTATTTAGATGAGGGACCGCTTGGGAACACCGCGTGTTGTTGGCTGGCTTATACTTATAAATCTTACTTATATATTTTTATTAAATACACATTTTAAAATGTCAATTTACTTGATAATTTTCCTTCTCTTTTAAAGAATATATTGGTGGTCCTGAAAAGGACCGATTGATATGGATATGTTATATTTTTTGTGCAGAAATGTTCCTAGCCGCCAAAGCCGTACAGAGTGCGACCTTGCCTCTTAAGAGCATACACAACATCCATTGCTGTGACTGTTTTCCTCTTAGCGTGTTCGGTGTATGTGACCGCATCACGGATAACATTTTCCAAGAACACCTTCAGTACACCACGAGTTTCTTCATAAATAAGACCAGAGATGCGCTTAACACCGCCACGACGAGCTAAACGCCGGATAGCTGGCTTCGTAATGCCCTGGATGTTATCACGCAACACTTTGCGATGACGCTTGGCGCCTCCTTTACCCAAGCCTTTGCCACCTTTACCACGACCAGTCATTTTCACTTAAATTTTTAATTCACACTGCACGAAAGTCACAGAGACACTAATGCTTTCTTTGCGTCAAACGCTTCTATTTATACGAAAAATTACGAAAAGAAGAGTAAGCTATATATACTTATGTCTTGCTCGCACACTGCCCTCGCTGGCGAATGCTCTGTTTCATTCTCTTTCTTTCTCTTTTTAACCCACCACCATTTTTCTATATAAACGAGGCACCAAACCACTCGTGCGGTTATTGTGTTTTCAACAGTGACTGTGTAAAGTAAAAATTGTGAGAGAAAAATGGCTCGTACTAAGCAGACAGCTCGTAAATCGACTGGAGGTAAAGCGCCTCGCAAGCAATTGGCTACTAAGGCGGCACGTAAAAGTGCTCCAGCTACCGGTGGTGTGAAGAAGCCTCATCGTTATCGTCCAGGAACTGTTGCACTTCGTGAAATCCGTCGCTACCAAAAGAGCACAGAGTTGCTCATTCGTAAGCTGCCATTCCAGCGTTTAGTGCGTGAAATTGCTCAGGACTTCAAGACCGATTTACGTTTCCAGAGCTCAGCTGTAATGGCTTTGCAGGAAGCTAGTGAAGCCTACCTGGTTGGCCTCTTTGAAGATACAAACTTGTGCGCTATCCATGCTAAGCGTGTAACAATCATGCCGAAAGATATTCAATTGGCCAGACGTATTCGTGGCGAGCGTGCTTAAATCGTGCTCTATTAAGGCATAAATAAATCAAATCGGTCCTTTTCAGGACCACAAATTTATTTTTCAAAGAGGATTGATATTTTCATATAGTTATGCATATGTAAATGCAAACGATTTGTCTTTTTGTAGATAAAGCGAACTGTAATTGTTCTTTGCCTAAAAGCTAGCCCATTAACACCACTTTTGGGTATATTTATTTAAAATATTAATATAACAATCTACAAGTAAACTTGTTTTTAACTTTGCTTTGAATTGCATTTTTTATACTAAGCCTAAGAACTTGTCTGGGACAAGGACACACAAGACTCATGAGGCAATTTTAACAACCAATGCAAACGTAGATATTGAGATAAATATTATCTCTTGCCTCAATATTATTTAAGAACTGATGCCCAATGTATGTCTACCGTGATGAAGTATACTTTTGAAAGCATGAATACGAATGTTATTTTTTAATTTATGTCTTATAATTTTAATGTATGCTAATATTTGAAATTTAAGTCTTTGGAGAAGTAATTTGTGGCCCTGAAAAGGGCCGATTGCTTTGCGATACTTGGCAACAATTTACATCAAGCTGTAAATTACTTAGAGCTTGTATACTTGGTAACAGCCTTGGTTCCCTCACTGACGGCGTGCTTGGCCAACTCTCCGGGCAGCAAAAGTCGAACAGCGGTTTGAATTTCCCGACTGGTGATGGTTGAGCGCTTGTTGTAGTGGGCTAAACGAGAGGCCTCTGCAGCAATGCGTTCGAAAATATCGTTCACAAAGCTATTCATAATGCTCATCGCCTTGGATGAGATGCCAGTGTCGGGATGGACCTGCTTAAGCACTTTGTAAATGTAGATGGCATAACTTTCCTTCCTCTTGCGCTTCTTCTTCTTATCATTCTTGGTAATGTTCTTTTGAGCTTTGCCAGCCTTTTTGGCTGCTTTTCCACTAGTCTTAGGAGGCATATTCACGAGTAGTTTTCACTTCACAATCACTTCACAAATGTGTTTACTTAGAAAGCAGAAACGCTTCACTTTTATACTTTTATTGTGGCAACGCTTTCATGTTACTGGAGTATTTGTATATAGTAAAATTTCATCCCTTAAATGAAGAAGTTGGTAGCTAGAAAAAGTATAAATATAATAGGGAAACTGTCGCCTGGCAGCAACATTCGATATTTGAGTCTTTACAGTGCAACAGTGAAATAAAAATAAGCTAAAAAAATGTCTGGCCGTGGCAAAGGTGGAAAAGTTAAGGGAAAGGCAAAGTCGCGTTCCAATCGTGCTGGTCTTCAGTTCCCCGTTGGCCGTATTCACCGTCTGCTTCGCAAGGGAAACTACGCCGAGCGTGTTGGTGCCGGTGCTCCTGTGTATTTAGCTGCCGTTATGGAATATTTGGCGGCTGAAGTATTGGAGTTGGCTGGAAATGCTGCCCGCGATAACAAGAAAACTAGAATTATCCCACGTCATTTGCAACTGGCCATCCGCAACGATGAGGAGTTAAACAAACTTCTGTCGGGCGTTACCATTGCACAGGGCGGTGTCTTGCCTAATATCCAGGCAGTGCTTTTGCCCAAAAAGACAGAAAAGAAGGCATAAATTATAGGCAACTCAAATTAACAAATCAATATCCAAACGTCCTTTTCAGGACGACCAAATTTTCCCAAAAGAGATTATTTTTTGATAATTGTAGTTGATAATGATTATCGTTTAAGATATATATTTTCATATTTTAAATAGTTAATAGAAAATTAATAAAGACAAAATGGTACTTGTAAATTCACAGGTAAATTGAAATTGAAAGTATCGTACGTCGCATGTTGGTCACAATAATACAAAAAATAGTACAGTTGCGTATAAAATGCAATAGTTAATTTTTGACATCGTTGTTTTGCATGAGCATGAGCGTAAGAAAATGATTCCTTAGGCGCATTTAGTTTGCCAACGACCATACCACGCTGAATACGTCGGGCACGGTTTGTATTTAGATGAGGGACCGCTTGGGAACACCGCGTGTTGTTGGCTGGCTTATACTTATAAATCTTACTTATATATTTTTATTAAATACACATTTTAAAATGTCAATTTACTTGATAATTTTCCTTCTCTTTTAAAGAATATATTGGTGGTCCTGAAAAGGACCGATTGATATGGATATGTTATATTTTTTGTGCAGAAATGTTCCTAGCCGCCAAAGCCGTACAGAGTGCGACCTTGCCTCTTAAGAGCATACACAACATCCATTGCTGTGACTGTTTTCCTCTTAGCGTGTTCGGTGTATGTGACCGCATCACGGATAACATTTTCCAAGAACACCTTCAGTACACCACGAGTTTCTTCATAAATAAGACCAGAGATGCGCTTAACACCGCCACGACGAGCTAAACGCCGGATAGCTGGCTTCGTAATGCCCTGGATGTTATCACGCAACACTTTGCGATGACGCTTGGCGCCTCCTTTACCCAAGCCTTTGCCACCTTTACCACGACCAGTCATTTTCACTTAAATTTTTAATTCACACTGCACGAAAGTCACAGAGACACTAATGCTTTCTTTGCGTCAAACGCTTCTATTTATACGAAAAATTACGAAAAGAAGAGTAAGCTATATATACTTATGTCTTGCTCGCACACTGCCCTCGCTGGCGAATGCTCTGTTTCATTCTCTTTCTTTCTCTTTTTAACCCACCACCATTTTTCTATATAAACGAGGCACCAAACCACTCGTGCGGTTATTGTGTTTTCAACAGTGACTGTGTAAAGTAAAAATTGTGAGAGAAAAATGGCTCGTACTAAGCAGACAGCTCGTAAATCGACTGGAGGTAAAGCGCCTCGCAAGCAATTGGCTACTAAGGCGGCACGTAAAAGTGCTCCAGCTACCGGTGGTGTGAAGAAGCCTCATCGTTATCGTCCAGGAACTGTTGCACTTCGTGAAATCCGTCGCTACCAAAAGAGCACAGAGTTGCTCATTCGTAAGCTGCCATTCCAGCGTTTAGTGCGTGAAATTGCTCAGGACTTCAAGACCGATTTACGTTTCCAGAGCTCAGCTGTAATGGCTTTTGCAGGAAGCTAGTGAAGCCTACCTGGTTGGCCTCTTTGAAGATACAAACTTGTGCGCTATCCATGCTAAGCGTGTAACAATCATGCCGAAAGATATTCAATTGGCCAGACGTATTCGTGGCGAGCGTGCTTAAATCGTGCTCTATTAAGGCATAAATAAATCAAATCGGTCCTTTTCAGGACCACAAATTTATTTTTCAAAGAGGATTGATATTTTCATATAGTTATGCATATGTAAATGCAAACGATTTGTCTTTTTGTAGATAAAGGGAACTGTAATTGTTCTTTGCCTAAAAGCTAGCCCATTAACACCACTTTTGGGTATATTTATTTAAAATATTAATATAACAATCTACAAGTAAACTTGTTTTTAACTTTGCTTTGAATTGCATTTTTTATACTAAGCCTAAGAACTTGTCTGGGACAAGGACACACAAGACTCATGAGGCAATTTTAACAACCAATGCAAACGTAGATATTGAGATAAATATTATCTCTTGCCTCAATATTATTTAAGAACTGATGCCCAATGTATGTCTACCGTGATGAAGTATACTTTTGAAAGCATGAATACGAATGTTATTTTTTAATTTATGTCTTATAATTTTAATGTATGCTAATATTTGAAATTTAAGTCTTTGGAGAAGTAATTTGTGGCCCTGAAAAGGGCCGATTGCTTTGCGATACTTGGCAACAATTTACATCAAGCTGTAAATTACTTAGAGCTTGTATACTTGGTAACAGCCTTGGTTCCCTCACTGACGGCGTGCTTGGCCAACTCTCCGGGCAGCAAAAGTCGAACAGCGGTTTGAATTTCCCGACTGGTGATGGTTGAGCGCTTGTTGTAGTGGGCTAAACGAGAGGCCTCTGCAGCAATGCGTTCGAAAATATCGTTCACAAAGCTATTCATAATGCTCATCGCCTTGGATGAGATGCCAGTGTCGGGATGGACCTGCTTAAGCACTTTGTAAATGTAGATGGCATAACTTTCCTTCCTCTTGCGCTTCTTCTTCTTATCATTCTTGGTAATGTTCTTTTGAGCTTTGCCAGCCTTTTTGGCTGCTTTTCCACTAGTCTTAGGAGGCATATTCACGAGTAGTTTTCACTTCACAATCACTTCACAAATGTGTTTACTTAGAAAGCAGAAACGCTTCACTTTTATACTTTTATTGTGGCAACGCTTTCATGTTACTGGAGTATTTGTATATAGTAAAATTTCATCCCTTAAATGAAGAAGTTGGTAGCTAGAAAAAGTATAAATATAATAGGGAAACTGTCGCCTGGCAGCAACATTCGATATTTGAGTCTTTACAGTGCAACAGTGAAATAAAAATAAGCTAAAAAAATGTCTGGCCGTGGCAAAGGTGGAAAAGTTAAGGGAAAGGCAAAGTCGCGTTCCAATCGTGCTGGTCTTCAGTTCCCCGTTGGCCGTATTCACCGTCTGCTTCGCAAGGGAAACTACGCCGAGCGTGTTGGTGCTGGTGCTCCTGTGTATTTAGCTGCCGTTATGGAATATTTGGCGGCTGAAGTATTGGAGTTGGCTGGAAATGCTGCCCGCGATAACAAGAAAACTAGAATTATCCCACGTCATTTGCAACTGGCCATCCGCAACGACGAGGAGTTAAATAAACTTCTGTCGGGCGTTACCATTGCACAGGGCGGTGTTTTGCCTAATATCCAGGCAGTGCTTTTGCCCAAAAAGACAGAAAAGAAGGCATAAATTATAGGCAACTCAAATTAACAAATCAATATCCAAACGTCCTTTTCAGGACGACCAAATTTTCCCAAAAGAGATTATTTTTTGATAATTGTAGTTGATAATGATTATCGTTTAAGATATATATTTTCATATTTTAAATAGTTAATAGAAAATTAATAAAGACAAAATGGTACTTGTAAATTCACAGGTAAATTGAAATTGAAAGTATCGTACGTCGCATGTTGGTCACAATAATACAAAAAATAGTACAGTTGCGTATAAAATGCAATAGTTAATTTTTGACATCGTTGTTTTGCATGAGCATGAGCGTAAGAAAATGATTCCTTAGGCGCATTTAGTTTGCCAACGACCATACCACGCTGAATACGTCGGGCACGGTTAGTATTTAGATGAGGGACCGCTTGGGAACACCGCGTGTTGTTGGCTGGCTTATACTTATAAATCTTACTTATATATTTTTATTAAATACACATTTTAAAATGTCAATTTACTTGATAATTTTCCTTCTCTTTTAAAGAATATATTGGTGGTCCTGAAAAGGACCGATTGATATGGATATGTTATATTTTTTGTGCAGAAATGTTCCTAGCCGCCAAAGCCGTACAGAGTGCGACCTTGCCTCTTAAGAGCATACACAACATCCATTGCTGTGACTGTTTTCCTCTTAGCGTGTTCGGTGTATGTGACCGCATCACGGATAACATTTTCCAAGAACACCTTCAGTACACCACGAGTTTCTTCATAAATAAGACCAGAGATGCGCTTAACACCGCCACGACGAGCTAAACGCCGGATAGCTGGCTTCGTAATGCCCTGGATGTTATCACGCAACACTTTGCGATGACGCTTGGCGCCTCCTTTACCCAAGCCTTTGCCACCTTTACCACGACCTGTCATTTTCACTTAAATTTTTAATTCACACTGCACGAAAGTCACAGAGACACTAATGCTTTCTTTGCGTCAAACGCTTCTATTTATACGAAAAATTACGAAAAGAAGAGTAAGCTATATATACTTATGTCTTGCTCGCACACTGCCCTCGCTGGCGAATGCTCTGTTTCATTCTCTTTCTTTCTCTTTTTAACCCACCACCATTTTTCTATATAAACGAGGCACCAAACCACTCGTGCGGTTATTGTGTTTTCAACAGTGACTGTGTAAAGTAAAAATTGTGAGAGAAAAATGGCTCGTACTAAGCAGACAGCTCGTAAATCGACTGGAGGTAAAGCGCCTCGCAAGCAATTGGCTACTAAGGCGGCACGTAAAAGTGCTCCAGCTACCGGTGGTGTGAAGAAGCCTCATCGTTATCGTCCAGGAACTGTTGCACTTCGTGAAATCCGTCGCTACCAAAAGAGCACAGAGTTGCTCATTCGTAAGCTGCCATTCCAGCGTTTAGTGCGTGAAATTGCTCAGGACTTCAAGACCGATTTACGTTTCCAGAGCTCAGCTGTAATGGCTTTGCAGGAAGCTAGTGAAGCCTACCTGGTTGGCCTCTTTGAAGATACAAACTTGTGCGCTATCCATGCTAAGCGTGTAACAATCATGCCGAAAGATATTCAATTGGCCAGACGTATTCGTGGCGAGCGTGCTTAAATCGTGCTCTATTAAGGCATAAATAAATCAAATCGGTCCTTTTCAGGACCACAAATTTATTTTTCAAAGAGGATTCATATTTTCATATAGCTATGCATATGTAAATGCAAACGATTTGTCTTTTTGTAGATAAAGCGAACTGTAATTGTTCTTTGCCTAAAAGCTAGCCCATTAACACCACTTTTGGGTATATTTATTTAAAATATTAATATTACAATCTACAAGTAAACTTGTTTTTAACTTTGCTTTGAATTGCATTTTTTATACTAAGCCTAAGAACTCGTCTGGGACAAGGACACACAAGGCTCATGAGGCAATTTTAACAACCAATGCAAACGTAGATATTGAGATAAATATTATCTCTTGCTCAATATTATTTAAGAACTGATGCCCAATGTCTGTCTACCGTGATGAAGTATACTTTTGAAAGCATGAATACGAATGTTATTTTTTAATTTATGTCCTATAATTTTAATGTATGCTAATATTTGAAATTTAAATCTTTGGAGAAGTAATTTGTGGCCCTGAAAAGGGCCGTTTGCTTTGCGATACTTGATACACAGTTGACATCGAGATGTAATTTACTTAAAGCTTGTATACTTGGTAACAGTCTTGGTTCCCTAACTGACGGCGTGCTTGGCCAACTCTCCGGGCAGCAAAAGTCGAACAGCGGTTTGGATTTCCCGACTGGTGATGGCTGAGCGCTTTTCGTAATGGACTAAACACGTGGCCACGGCAGTAATTCCTCCGAAAATGTCTGGATAAATCTGTTTTTATTTCATACTTCATCTTCTGAAGTAGTTCAGATCGGTTTTACAAGCTTTCGAATAGCCATCTGGAGAAGAAAGCTTCAGTTAGTGGAAGTCAAAGTTCACTTGCTAATAAGTTCAATACACACTTACCAATTTGGGAATATTTGACGGAATACAGTGACTATGGGAAAACCACGAGATATGAAAAAAAAAGCAATGAAAGCACAAGAAGTAAATTAAATTTAAATAATAGACGCGGGAATTGCTGGGAATTGGAAATATAACCAGACGTTAACGATGCTATTTAACAAATCTTGTTGGGCGTAGATTCTATGCAATCATTGTGTGGACCTACATTGGAGCGTTGTATGTCTATCTGATTATAAATAATATGAAATTATACAAATTTAATGAAAACTTAAGCACAAGTATGACCGCATGTGGCAATGCGAAAAATACCACAATAAATAGTATTTAGCAATTTTTTGTATTAGTATGCTAAAAAGTGGCAAAAAAGGTACATTTGACACACATAACAAAACTGGTATATATTTTTTGGACATATAATTGGTGTTTTTTAGTATTTACATTTAAGATTTATGTATCGCGCCATTAAGGCAGAACATCTGTTGATGGCAAAATAAATACTTTTCATAACAATTTATTTAACACAATAATATATAATATTTTTGTTTTCATTCTCTTTGCTATATTTTATTAACTTTACAATTATCAATTTATTTTAATTATCAATCTAAGATGTATGTATCGCGCCATTAAAGCTGAACATCTATTGATTACAAAAAAAATACTTTTCTATAACTATTTATTTAACTTAATAATATAAAATATTTTTTTATCGCTTTTTTTATTGCTATATTTTATATAATTCATTTTTTACAATTACCAATTTTTTGTTTTTTATTTTGCTTGCACATTTTATAAATGTTGTAGGCGCATTTATTTTGCACGACTGCGAGCCACAGCGTACAGTCCTTTGCTTTTTCAGCGTACTGTTCTCCAACTTCACACTAGAGATGTGCACAGGCCGTGTTTTTTGTTCATCGCCCATCGTGGCATTGTGAGTTACCACGGTATTTGATCCTATGTAGTCGTGCCTCAGTATGTCTATTATATTATTTGATTTTAATTTTTTCTTTAATTTATATAATTTGGTTATTTGCTACGTTTCCGGTTATTCGTGGAGTAGCTTGTGTTGTAGCAGTGGTTAAATAATATCATGTTTAAGGTGTTCGGGCTTTTGAAAGTATGGGTTGCTTCGTTGAAGTGTCTTAAGGCTTATTTAGGATGGCCTAATAAGGTTTAAGCTGTTTTCAACGAGCTTTAGTTCTACGGTGTGTATCTGGGTATTTATTTGGTTTGTGAGATTTAAGATTAGGTGATGGATCTCTTGCTTTTCGGTCTCGGTCATTGTGAATTGACGTCTGAATAGATATCTTCTGAGGCGTTTCTTTTGTTTGATCAGCTTAAGACAGTGGATGTTTAGCTTGATTTTGATATTGGGTTTGAATGGGTATATTGTTATTTTTGGCATGGCATTTTTTGAGTGTATGGCTCTATTTAGTTATTGGTCTAGTTGGTTGATGTATTGGTCTATTTCTGCGGGATTTTGGTTGATTTGTGTTGGGGTGTATTAATGTATTTATTTTATTCATATAATGAATTATTTTTGGATAAACATAGATTTTTTTTGGACAAATAATTGGTGTTTTTTAGTATTTATATTTGAAATTTATGTAGCACGCATTAAAGATGAACATTTGTTAATGGCAAAATAAATACTTTTTCATAACTATTTATTTAACATAATAATATAAAATATTTTTGTTATCTCATTTTTTGTTGCTATATTTTATTATCTTTACAATTACCATTTATTACCATTATTTTGATTTTTATTTTGCTTGCACTTTTTATAAATGTTGTAGGCGCATTTATTTTGCACGACTGCGAGCCACAGCGTACAGTCCTTTGCTTTTTGCAGCGTACTGTTCTCCCACTTTACACTAGAGATGTGCACGGGCCGTGCTTTTTGTTCATTGCCCATCGTGGCATTGTGAGTTACCACGGTATTTGATCCTATGTAGTCGTGCCTCAGTATGTCTATTATATTATTTGATTTTAATTTTTTCTTTAATTTATATAATTTGGTTATTTGCTACGTTTCCGGTTACTCGGGGAGTAGCTTGTGTTGTAGCAGTGGTTGAATAATATCATGTTTAAGGTGTTCGGGCTCTTGAAAGTATGGGTTGCTTCGTTGAAGTGTCTTAAGGCTTATTTTGGATGGCCTAATAAGGTTTAAGCTGTTTTCAACGAGCTTTAGTTCTACGGTGTGTATCTGGGTATTTATTTGGTTTGTGAGATTTAAGATTAGGTGATGGATCTCTTGCTTTTCGGTCTTGGTCATTGTGAATTGACGTCTGAATAGATATCTTCTGAGGCTTTTTTTTGTTTGATCAGCTTAAGACAGTGGATGTTTAGCTTGATTTTGATATTGGGTTTGCATGGTATATTGTTATTTTTGGCATGGCATTTTTTGAGTGTATGGCTCTATTTAGTTATTGGTCTAGTTGGTTGATGTATTGGTCTATTTCTGCGGGATTTTGGTTGATTTGTGTTGGGGTGTATTAATGTATTTATTTTATTCATATAATGAATTATTTTTGGATAAACATCGATTTTTTTTGGACAAATAATTGGTGTTTTTTAGTATTTATATTTGAAATTTATGTAGCACGCATTAAAGATGAACATTTGTTAATGGCAAAATAAATACTTTTTCATAACTATTTATTTAACATAATAATATAAAATATTTTTGTTATCTCATTTTTTGTTGCTATATTTTATTATCTTTACAATTACCATTTATTACCATTATTTTGATTTTTATTTTGTTAGCATTTTTTATAAATACTGTAGGCGCATTTATTTTGCACGACTGCGAGCCACAGCGTACAGTCCTTTGCTTTTTGCAGCGTACTGTTCGCCCACTTCACACTAGAGATGTGCACGTTTCGTGTTTTTTGTTCATCGCCCATCGTGGCATTGTGAGTTACCACGGTATTTGATCCTATGTAGTCGTGCTTCAGTATGTCTATTATATTATTTGATTTTTATTTGTTTTTTAATTTATATAATTTGGTTATCTTATTTTTTTGTTATATATTGTTAAATTAAATATATTACCAATTTTGGTTATTTTTTATGTACAATTGCTATATGTCACAATTATTTTGCATGACTGATGATTAAAGAATTGCTGTTACAGCTTTTGGCCGCATGTGCAGAACAATTTCGTCGTCTTGATTTGGGATTCCTGGTTGATTGAAGTTGGCAGGCGAGTTTCTCATGAGATCGAATCGGAAGCGTGATCGTTCGTGTTCGGTAGTTTTAAAAACCCTTTTCGAGAAACATATGACAAACAGAAAGCAATGGCGAATTACGGCACAAACAAATATATTCAGACGTTACACAAATTTTTCTTCCTATCGAAATTTTTGTGTTGGGTTCCGTTGGCTTCGACCGGCCAAAATGTTAGTCGTGCGTGAGTCGGTGTATATCTGCAGACCTTCTTCGGTGCGTGCCATCTCTATCTCACACACATGATACGTATGAATTTATCTTACGTTTGCACGAACATATACGCATGTTCCGCTTTCTTACCAATATTCATCAGTTTATTTTATTTTTTGATAATATTTTTTATTGACTTTAATATTTGAAGAGATTATATTTTTTTTTAGCTTTTCTACTTTATCATAAAAATTAAAGTATTAAATAAAGGCTTTCAAATATTTTGCATGACCGCGGGCTGCTGCGTACCATCCCTTGCATTTTGCAGCGTACTTTCATTTCACATCATATGTATGTATGTGTAATATAATAACGGTGCCGCGATAGCGACAAGGCGTGGTTAGAAAAACGAGCAGCTCAGTTGCACTGAGCTGTCGCCTGTGTGAAGATCGAAGCGCGCTTCGCTAATAATAGTAGAAAAAAGCATATCGTTGGCTGAGTAGGGCCGGGTTAGATAATTGATCTTGTATGTTGCTTTACTCGGAATATTTAGTTTTTCTTGATGGTTATTGTTATTATTAGATGGTTATTCGATCGTTGTCTTCTTCTTCTTGTTTGTATATTTTGTTGTTTTGGGCTGGCTTCTTTCTTTGCTGCTTTCTTGAATGTTTGGAACTTTTTTAGCCTCAATTGCGGGGAAATGAATGTCCTTACTATTGTCCTCTTCTTCGAGAGACGCGAATCGGTTGGCGACCGGGGTTTTAGCCGTACTAGGTATTCCAAGATGGTTCAGCTGCCGCTGGGCCTCCTTGGCTCTGGATACCAAATGTCAAGTGCCTAATACGAGCATATTGCAGTGCTTTAGTACGAAGTTACTACTACCATCGGGGCCCATGGTCTTTTTATTGTTTTTGCTCTTAAACCATTCTAAGAATTGCATCGCGTTAGTGAAACCAAGCTCTTCTGCTCCTAACCAGCTACCATCTGCGCTTCCATTTTCATGGATTGGGATTTGGGTATTTATTTGACTTGTGAGATCTGAAATAAGGTTACCGATCTCTTGCTTTTGGGTCTGGGCCATTGTAAATTGACGCCTGAAGAGATATCTTCTGAGCGGTCTTTTTTGTCTGATCAGCTCGAGACGTAAGCATTTAGCTTGGTTTTGGGGTTGGGTTTGGTTGGGTCTATTGTTATTTTTGGTATTGCATTTGTGGAGTGTATGGCTCTATTTAGTTCTAGGTCTAATTGGTTGATGTGTTGGTCTATTTCTGTGGGGTTTTGATTGATGTGCTTTGGGATGCGGTTGAGGTTGGCCAACAGGATTGCATTCTTGGAGCATTTGGTGTTGGCCAAGCCTTACCTTCAGCTGCACTCCAAAGTGGTCTGAGGGGAATTCTTTTAATGTTTTACCTATTGGGATTGGGAGCTCGACAGAGCATATGAAATAATCTAATTTTATTGGGACGAATAGGTTCTCTCGTTGGATGGAGAACAAAGCTAAGGTGTCCCAATAGCCACTCGAAGAGTAGCTTTCCATTATTGTTTAGGTGTGTTGGGCTGTGGAGGGGGATATGACAGCTGGGATGCTTTGAGTTTAGGTCGCAGCCTATTATATGACCTCTATTCTGGACTCGGGTGAGGGAGTCAGAGAGGTTTTTGAGGTCGGTTATTTGGAGGGGGTTGTTGGGACGTTTATCGAGTGAGACTGCGATGCAGTCAGAGTATTTGATTTTTATAGCTACTGCTTCAATGAAGCGTAGGGGGGCTACGTTCCTAACGCAGATTTCGACGGACATACCGGGCTCTTTCGAGCTATGGCGTTGCGCTGTAATTGTTTGGGTGGCTGATGTTTCCTGCCGTATGAAAGTGTATTTTTTCAGACTTATATTGTGTCTGCTTGATAGGCGATGTTCTGCTATGAGCATTAAATCTGGCCTATGTTTATTTAAGAGGAGATCTAGCTCGTATCTCTTGTTTAGGGATATCAGGGAGTTAACATTTTGAAATATGCATTTAAGGGTGGTCATTATTTTAGGGAGATTTGGATGAAGAAGTCAAGAAGTAGGGCTTGTTTGGCTTTCTTGGCTTCTTCTTTGTTTTGGGTATTTGTTGGGTATTTGGAAATGATATTTTGCATGATTTCTATGCATGAAGATAAGTCTTTTCCAAAGATTTCTGAACTATCTTTGTCCAGTTGCTCAAGGCTTAGGGTCGCTTGTGGGGGTTTTTGGGCAAGCTTGTTGGCCATATGGTTTCGGAGGGCCGGGTGCTTAGGTTTAGGTGCTTAGGCAAGAGTGTGGTTGCCTTTGACTCCGTTTTTTTAAATAGGGAGGCGAAGGGTATTTTAGTGGAGATTTTTTGGGATATGGGTAAGGGTTTGTTTTTGTTTGTGTTTTGTTCAGCAGTGGTATGTTTTGCTGATATTTTTGTAATAATTTGTTGCCTTAGAGGGCAGATTTTAGCATTGGCCGTGTGCTGGCCTTTGCAATTGACGCACTGGGTTTTTACCGCAGATGGGTCGTCGCTTTTTTTGATTTTACATTGTCCCGGGAGGTGGGTTGCAATGCATTTGATGCAGCGGTATTGCAATTTGCAATTATTGGCCACTTGACCAAATCGTTGGCAATTGTGGCATTGGGTAATATGGTTCTTACCCTTGGTTATGTTTTCAAATTTAACCTTACAGTTAAGTAGGGTGTTTATTTGAAATATTTTATGCGAGTTGCTGGACTTTTCTATTTGGACCAGCCAAAATGATTTTTTAAACGGTTTTACTTTTAGAACTTTCAGTTCTGCACATCTGTCTTGGATGGCAGTCTTTACTTCGTCTTCATTGAAGACTTCTTGGGGGAGTTTTTTTAGTACCAGGGATATGGGCTTTAGCTCTTTTGGGGTGTACGTGTAGTACTGTTTCCCTTGAGCTTCTAGGATGCTTTTTGTTTGGTTAAAGTCTTCTAGTAAGAAGACTTTAACGTGGGTCCTATTCTTATTTATAATGTTAAGGGTGAACCGCTCATTTTTTTATAATTTGGCGCAACATAGCTGTCATTTCCTTTGGGTTGATGTTGTACGTTGCGATGATTGGAATATTTTGGTTTGTTGCCGTTGTTGCCATTGTTGCCGTTGTTGCCTTGGTTGTCGTTGTTGGTATTGTTGGTATTGATGGTTGTTTTTTTATTGTCGTTTTGACTGGCTTGTCAATTTCCATTTTCTCTACCTTTGGTTTTTGTGGTTTCTTGTTGGCTTTCTTCGGTTTTTTAGCCTCAAGCGCCGGGAAGTTATTATCATTATTATTTATTTCAGCAAGAGCCTCGAATCGGTTGCCGACCAGGGTTTTCGCCGTGCCAGGGATCCCAAGGTGATTCAGCTGCTGCTGAACCTCCTTGGTCCTAGACACGGCTTCGCCTGTAGAGGCTCTTGCGCGTAGTTCCATGAGCTCATCCATTATTAAGTGGTATTGCTCTGAGTCGAGCCATACACCAGTAGCAATTTCGTTGTCCTCGATGTTAGTCGCGGTATCGTCCGAGCTACTATACTCATCGAAGCTTAAAGATGATGCACGGCTTCGTTTGCCTGTTGTGCTCTCATCATCGCTGTCGAGTATTGGGGGTTTACCGCCCGTTCCCGCATTATTCATTTTTGTTTTTATTTTTATTTTGGTTCTTGTTTGTTTTATCACTGTTTTTCATTGTTTGCCAAATTAATTACGAGCAGTTTATTGGCTGATGTTATAGACTAGTCCATCGATTGGATCGATGGAGCTTAGTCTTCTATGATAGAGTATTAATTCGTTTTTATTATTGTATAATAAGCCATTTTCTTTTAGATGGTTAATATGGTTGATTGTGAGGAGGTCCCCTGGGTGGTCATAAAGGATATGCGTTTGTTCTAAACTATCTTGCAGGAGGGAGTTTCCATTGGATTGGCTTAGTCTAATGAACTTTTCGATTATCTTAAATATAAGGGTATCGAGTCTTTTAATCTTTGAGATCTTATAAAGGCTTAGGTTTGATATGGAATGTGAGGAGAGTGGGACATAGGCGGTGGCGCCTAATGCTCTCCTCAGGATGCGTCTTTCAAATATACGAAGCTCTTCCATTTGGCTGGAACTGATGTTAAACCAGCTAATGTGTCCATGGATTAGTATCGGCTGTATTAGTTTTTTATAGGCCAACATTCGTAATTTGAGGATATGTTTATTATTTTGTGGTTCGCTAGAGCTAAGGGGTCTCAGTATGTGATGCATTTGTATCAACTGGATCTTAGCCCTTTTCAGGGTGTGCTCGATGTGCTATTTGAAGTTTAGTTTAGTATCATATATGACACCTAAGTACTTCAGTTCAGGCTTTATTTGGATTGGTGTATTCCCATTTACGTATAGTTTGGGAATGAACTTTTGGGCGTTTTTGTAAATGTCGCGGATTCTAGGACCGCGAAAGATACAGCCCTCACATTTGGCGGTATTTAGTTTTAGGCGCCATTTAGTGAAATAGTGGCTCAGCTGTTCCAGATATCTGTTTAGATCTGTTTCTGCGCTTGCTATCCATGCCCCGGACGACAGTAGGAGGATGTCGTCGGCATATATTAAGGGTTGGATTCGCGCTGTTGACGCAGAGTTAGGGTCTGGTTGGTATTCTGGGATGTCTGCTAAATATATATTATATAATATTGGTGCCAACAGTGAGCCCTGTGGGACACCGGCTGTTATTTCTCTGATGAGAGATCGTTCATCTCCGTCTGGGCTTTCGACGTGGAATGAACGTGAAGTGAGGTAACTATGGATTATACGTGAGGTATTGGGATTGAAGTGGAATATGTTGTTCATTTTGTAGATGAGCCCGTTTTTCCAAACTGTGTCAAATGCTTTCTCAAAGTCAAGAGCGCAAGCAATTGTGGCACGTTTTCTAGCTATGTTGCTATATATGAATTTGTTTGCTGTAGCTAGTGAGTGGCTAATGGATAGGCTATCTCTAAAGCCGAACTGGTATGGTTTGAGGATTTGCTGCGATTCGATATGCTTCTTGATTTGATTCATTAGCATTTTTTCGAAAAGCAGGCTTATTGCAGAGAGTATAGATATGGGTCTATACCCCTGAAGGGACTTGGGGTTGGATTTTGGTTTTGGGATTGGGATTATTTTGCTATGTTTCCAGTTACTTGGAAAGTAGCTTGTGTTGTAGCAGTGGATAAATAGTACTGCTAGATGTTTGAGAATGGGCATATTGCAGTGTTTTAGTAAAAAGTTACTGCTGCCATCGGGGCCCATGGTCTTCTTATTGTTTTTTGTTTTTAGCCACTCGAAGAGCTGTTTTGCATTGGTAAAGCCAAGCTCTTCTGCACCTATCCAGCTACCGTCTGCGTTTCGAGTTTCATCGAAGTTTATTATGCAGGGTGCTGGTCCGGGTGGTGGTTCTATGATTTTTTTGACTTCTTTGTCAACCATTTTCGTGTGCTTTTTGAGCCGGGATGTTATATTTGACATTGTGTCGTTCTGTTTATGGATTTTTTCAAATGACCATGCCAGAGCGTTTATTTTGTCGAATTTGGACTTGATGGTTGGGGCCGATGTGATATCAATGCTACTGAGTTCAGTGGCGGAAAGGCAGATATCTTCTTTTAGGGTTTCGGGTTTTTGGAAATAAGGATTGCTCCGTTGAAGTGTCTTAATGCTTATTTTGGATGGACTAATAAGCTTTAAGCTGTTTTCAACGAGCTTAAGTTCTGCGGTGTGTATGTGTATGTTTATTTGGTTGGTGTGTTCTATGATTAGTTGGCGGACCTCTTGCTTTTCAGTCTCGGTCATTGAGAATTGACGTCTGAAGAGATATCTTCTGAGCCGTCTTTTTTGTCTGATCAGCTCGAGGCAGTGGGCATTTAGTTTGGTTTTGGGATTGGGCTTGGTTGGGTCTATTGTTATTTTTGGTATAGCATTTGTTGAGTTTATGGCTCTATTTAATGCTATGCCTAATTGGTTGACGTGTTGGTCTATTTCTGTGGGGTTTTGGTTGATGTGTTTTGGGATGCGGTTGAGGTTGGCCAATAGGATTGCATTCCAAGTCAATGTGTTTATTTTATTCATATTGTGAATAATTTTTGGATTGACTTGGACCATTTGATGTTGGCCAAGCCTTACCTTCAGCTGCACTCCAAAGTGGTCTGAGGGGAATTCTTTTAATATTTTGCAATTTTCTCCTATTGGGATAGGGAGCTCGACAGAGCATATGAAATAGTCTATCGAGGATGGATTGTTGTTTTTATTGGGACGACTAGGTTCTCTTGTTGGATGGAGAACAAAGCTAGGGTGTCCCAATAGCCACTCGAAGAGTACTTTTCCATCATTGTATAGATGTGTTGGGCTGTGGAGGGGGATATGCCAGCTGGGATGTTTTGAATTTAGGTCGCATCCTATTATTATATGACCTCTATTCTGGACTCGGGTGAGGGAGTCAGAGAGGTTTTTGAGGTCAGTTATTTGGAGGGGGTCGTTGGGACGTTTATAGAGTGAGACTGCGATGCAGTCTCGAATGTTTCTATTTCCGTCAGAATATTTGATTTTTATGGCTACCGCTTCAATGAAGCGTAGGGGGGCTAGATTGATGCGTTCGAACTGTATGCCGTTCTTAACGCAGATTGCGACGGACATACCAGGCTCTTTTGAGTTATGGCGTTGCGCTGTAATTGTTTGGGTGGCAGATGTTTCCTGCCGTATGAATGTGTATTTTTTCAGACTTATATTGTGTCTGCTTGATAGGCGATGTTCTGCTATGAGCATTAAATCTGGCCTATGTTTATTTAAGAGGAGGTCTAGCTCGTATCTCTTGTTTAGGGATATCAGGGAGTTAACGTTTTGAAATATGCATTTAAGCGTGGTCATTATTTTAGGGAGATTTGGATGAAGAAGTCAAGAAGTAGGGCTTGTTTGGCGTTCTTGGCTTCTTCTTTGTTTTGGGTATTTGTTGGGTATTTGGAAATGATATTTTGCATGATTTCTATGCATGAAGATAAGTCTTTTCCAAAGATTTCTGAACTATCTTTGTCCAGTTGCTCAAGGCTTAGGGTCGCTTGTGGGGGTTTTTGGGCAAGCTTGTTGGCCACATGGTTTCGGAGGGCCAGGTTGCTTATGTTTACGTTCTTAGGCAAGAGTGTGGTTGCCTTTGGCTCCGTTTTTTTGAATAGGGAGGCGAAGGGTATTTTGCTGGAAATTTTTTGGGATATGGGTAAGGGTTTGTTTTTGTTTGTTTTTTGTTCAGCAGTGGTATGTTTTGCTGATATTTTTGTAATAATTTGTTGCCTTAGAGGGCAGATTTTAGCATTGGCCGTGTGCTGGCCTTTGCAATTGACGCACTGGGTTTTTACCGCAGATGGGTCGTCGCTTTTTTTGATTTTACATTGTCCCGGGAGGTGGGTTGCAATGCATTTGATGCAGCGGTATTGCAATTTGCAATTATTGGCCACTTGACCAAATCGTTGGCAATTGTGGCATTGGGTAATATGGTTCTTACCCTTGGTTATGTTTTCAAATTTAACCTTACAGTTAAGTAGGGTGTTTATTTGAAATATTTTGTGGGAGTTGCTGGACTTTTCTATTTGGACCAGCCAAAATGATTTTTTAAACGGTTTTACTTTTAGAACTTTCAGTTCTGCACATCTGTCTTGGATGGCAGTCTTTACTTCGTCTTCATTGAAGACTTCTTGGGGGAGTTTTTTTAGCACCAGGGATATGGGCTTTAGCTCTTTTGGGGTGTACGTGTAGTACTGTTTCCCTTGAGCTTCTAGGATGCTTTTTGTTTGGTTAAAGTCTTCTAGTGAGAAGACTTTAACGTGGGTCCTATTCTTATTTATAATGTTAAGGGTGAACCGCTCATTTTTTTATAATTTGGCGCAACATAGCTGTCATTTCCTTTGGGTTGATGTTGTACGTTGCGATGATTGGAATATTTTGGTTTGTTGCCGTTGTTGCCATTGTTGCCGTTGTTGCCTTGGTTGTCGTTGTTGGTATTGTTGGTATTGATGGTTGTTTTTTTATTGTCGTTTTGACTGGCTTGTCAATTTCCATTTTCTCTACCTTTGGTTTTTGTGGTTTCTTGTTGGCTTTCTTCGGTTTTTTAGCCTCAAGCGCCGGGAAGTTATTATCATTATTATTTATTTCAGCAAGAGCCTCGAATCGGTTGCCGACCAGGGTTTTCGCCGTGCCAGGGATCCCAAGGTGATTCAGCTGCTGCTGAACCTCCTTGGTCCTAGACACGGCTTCGCCTGTAGAGGCTCTTGCGCGTAGTTCCATGAGCTCATCCATTATTAAGTGGTATTGCTCTGAGTCGAGCCATACACCAGTAGCAATTTCGTTGTCCTCGATGTTAGTCGCGGTATTGTCCGAGCTACTATACTCATCGAAGCTTAAAGATGATGCACGGCTTCGTTTGCCTGTTGTGCTCTCATCATCGCTGTCGAGTATTGGGGGTTTACCGCCCGTTCCCGCATTATTCATTTTTGTTTTTATTTTTATTTTGGTTCTTGTTTGTTTTATCACTGTTTTTCATTGTTTGCCAAATTAATTACGAGCAGTTTATTGGCTGATGTTATAGACTAGTCCATCGATTGGATCGATGGAGCTTAGTCTTCTATGATAGAGTATTAATTCGTTTTTATTATTGTATAATAAGCCATTTTCTTTTAGATGGTTAATATGGTTGATTGTGAGGAGGTCCCCTGGGTGGTCATAAAGGATATGCGTTTGTTCTAAACTATCTTGCAGGAGGGAGTTTCCATTGGATTGGCTTAGTCTAATGAACTTTTCGATTATCTTAAATATAAGGGTATCGAGTCTTTTAATCTTTGAGATCTTATAAAGGCTTAGGTTTGATATGGAATGTGAGGAGAGTGGGACATAGGCGGTGGCGCCTAATGCTCTCCTCAGGATGCGTCTTTCAAATATACGAAGCTCTTCCATTTGGCTGGAACTGATGTTAAACCAGCTAATGTGTCCATGGATTAGTATCGGTTGTATTAGTTTTTTATAGGCCAACATTCGTAATTTGAGGATATGTTTATTATTTTGTGGTTCGCTAGAGCTAAGGGGTCTCAGTATGTGATGCATTTGTATCAACTGGATCTTAGCCCTTTTCAGGGTGTGCTCGATGTGCTATTTGAAGTTTAGTTTAGTATCATATATGACACCTAAGTACTTCAGTTCAGGCTTTATTTGGATTGGTGTATTCCCATTTACGTATAGTTTGGGAATGAACTTTTGGGCGTTTTTGTAAATGTCGCGGATTCTAGGACCGCGAAAGATACAGCCCTCACATTTGGCGGTATTTAGTTTTAGGCGCCATTTAGTGAAATAGTGGCTCAGCTGTTCCAGATATCTGTTTAGATCTGTTTCTGCGCTTGCTATCCATGCCCCGGACGACAGTAGGAGGATGTCGTCGGCATATATTAAGGGTTGGATTCGCGCTGTTGACGCAGAGTTAGGGTCTGGTTGGTATTCTGGGATGTCTGCTAAATATATATTATATAATATTGGTGCCAACAGTGAGCCCTGTGGGACACCGGCTGTTATTTCTCTGATGAGAGATCGTTCATCTCCGTCTGGGCTTTCGACGTGGAATGAACGTGAAGTGAGGTAACTATGGATTATACGTGAGGTATTGGGATTGAAGTGGAATATGTTGTTCATTTTGTAGATGAGCCCGTTTTTCCAAACTGTGTCAAATGCTTTCTCAAAGTCAAGAGCGCAAGCAATTGTGGCACGTTTTCTAGCTATGTTGCTATATATGAATTTGTTTGCTGTAGCTAGTGAGTGGCTAATGGATAGGCTATCTCTAAAGCCGAACTGGTATGGTTTGAGGATTTGCTGCGATTCGATATGCTTCTTGATTTGATTCATTAGCATTTTTTCGAAAAGCAGGCTTATTGCAGAGAGTATAGATATGGGTCTATACCCCTGAAGGGACTTGGGGTTGGATTTTGGTTTTGGGATTGGGATTATTTTGCTATGTTTCCAGTTACTTGGAAAGTAGCTTGTGTTGTAGCAGTGGATAAATAGTACTGCTAGATGTTTGAGAATGGGCATATTGCAGTGTTTTAGTAAAAAGTTACTGCTGCCATCGGGGCCCATGGTCTTCTTATTGTTTTTTGTTTTTAGCCACTCGAAGAGCTGTTTTGCATTGGTAAAGCCAAGCTCTTCTGCACCTATCCAGCTACCGTCTGCGTTTCGAGTTTCATCGAAGTTTATTATGCAGGGTGCTGGTCCGGGTGGTGGTTCTATGATTTTTTTGACTTCTTTGTCAACCATTTTCGTGTGCTTTTTGAGCCGGGATGTTATATTTGACATTGTGTCGTTCTGTTTATGGATTTTTTCAAATGACCATGCCAGAGCGTTTATTTTGTCGAATTTGGACTTGATGGTTGGGGCCGATGTGATATCAATGCTACTGAGTTCAGTGGCGGAAAGGCAGATATCTTCTTTTAGGGTTTCGGGTTTTTGGAAATAAGGATTGCTCCGTTGAAGTGTCTTAATGCTTATTTTGGATGGACTAATAAGCTTTAAGCTGTTTTCAACGAGCTTAAGTTCTGCGGTGTGTATGTGTATGTTTATTTGGTTGGTGTGTTCTATGATTAGTTGGCGGACCTCTTGCTTTTCAGTCTCGGTCATTGAGAATTGACGTCTGAAGAGATATCTTCTGAGCCGTCTTTTTTGTCTGATCAGCTCGAGGCAGTGGGCATTTAGTTTGGTTTTGGGATTGGGCTTGGTTGGGTCTATTGTTATTTTTGGTATAGCATTTGTTGAGTTTATGGCTCTATTTAATGCTATGCCTAATTGGTTGACGTGTTGGTCTATTTCTGTGGGGTTTTGGTTGATGTGTTTTGGGATGCGGTTGAGGTTGGCCAATAGGATTGCATTCCAAGTCAATGTGTTTATTTTATTCATATTGTGAATAATTTTTGGATTGACTTGGAGCATTTGATGTTGGCCAAGCCTTACCTTCAGCTGCACTCCAAAGTGGTCTGAGGGGAATTCTTTTAATATTTTGCAATTTTCTCCTATTGGGATAGGGAGCTCGACAGAGCATATGAAATAGTCTATCGAGGATGGATTGTTGTTTTTATTGGGACGACTAGGTTCTCTTGTTGGATGGAGAACAAAGCTAGGGTGTCCCAATAGCCACTCGAAGAGTACTTTTCCATCATTGTATAGATGTGTTGGGCTGTGGAGGGGGATATGCCAGCTGGGATGTTTTGAATTTAGGTCGCATCCTATTATTATATGACCTCTATTCTGGACTCGGGTGAGGGAGTCAGAGAGGTTTTTGAGGTCAGTTATTTGGAGGGGGTCGTTGGGACGTTTATAGAGTGAGACTGCGATGCAGTCTCGAATGTTTCTATTTCCGTCAGAATATTTGATTTTTATGGCTACCGCTTCAATGAAGCGTAGGGGGGCTAGATTGATGCGTTCGAACTGTATGCCGTTCTTAACGCAGATTGCGACGGACATACCAGGCTCTTTTGAGTTATGGCGTTGCGCTGTAATTGTTTGGGTGGCAGATGTTTCCTGCCGTATGAATGTGTATTTTTTCAGACTTATGTTGTGTCTGCTTGATAGGCGATGTTCTGCTATGAGCATTAAATCTGGCCTATGTTTATTTAAGAGGAGATCTAGCTCGTATCTCTTGTTTAGGGATATCAGGGAGTTAACATTTTGAAATATGCATTTAAGCGTGGTCATTATTTTAGGGAGATTTGGATGAAGAAGTCAAGAAGTAGGGCTTGTTTGGCTTTCTTGGCTTCTTCTTTGTTTTGGGTATTGGTTGGATATTTGGAAATGATATTTTGCATGATTTCTATGCATGAAGATAAGTCTTTTCCAAAGATTTCTGAACTATCTTTGTCCAGTTGCTCAAGGCTTAGGGTCGCTTGTGGGGGTTTTTGGGCAAGCTTGTTGGCCATATGGTTTCGGAGGGCCGGGTTGCTTATGTTTACGTTCTTAGGCAAGAGTGTGGTTGCCTTTGGCTCCGTTTTTTTGAATAGGGAGGCGAAGGGTATTTTGCTGGAAATTTTTTGGGATATGGGTAAGGGTTTGTTTTTGTTTGTTTTTTGTTCAGCAGTGGTATGTTTTGCTGATATTTTTGTAATAATTTGTTGCCTTAGAGGGCAGATTTTAGCATTGGCCGTGTGCTGGCCTTTGCAATTGACGCACTGGGTTTTTACCGCAGATGGGTCGTCGCTTTTTTTGATTTTACATTGTCCCGGGAGGTGGGTTGCAATGCATTTGATGCAGCGGTATTGCAATTTGCAATTATTGGCCACGTGACCAAATCGTTGGCAATTGTGGCATTGGGTAATATGGTTCTTACCCTTGGTTATGTTTTCAAATTTAACCTTACAGTTAAGTAGGGTGTTTATTTGAAATATTTTATGCGAGTTGCTGGACTTTTCTATTTGGACCAGCCAAAATGATTTTTTAAACGGTTTTACTTTTAGAACTTTCAGTTCTGCACATCTGTCTTGGATGGCAGTCTTTACTTCGTCTTCATTGAAGACTTCTTGGGGGAGTTTTTTTAGCACCAGGGATATGGGCTTTAGCTCTTTTGGGGTGTACGTGTAGTACTGTTTCCCTTGAGCTTCTAGGATGCTTTTTGTTTGGTTAAAGTCTTCTAGTGAGAAGACTTTAACGTGGGTCCTATTCTTATTTATAATGTTAAGGGTGAACCGCTCATTTTTTTATAATTTGGCGCAACATAGCTGTCATTTCCTTTGGGTTGATGTTGTACGTTGCGATGATTGGAATATTTTGGTTTGTTGCCGTTGTTGCCATTGTTGCCGTTGTTGCCTTGGTTGTCGTTGTTGGTATTGTTGGTATTGATGGTTGTTTTTTTATTGTCGTTTTTACTGGCTTGTCAATTTCCATTTTCTCTACCTTTGGTTTTTGTGGTTTCTTGTTGGCTTTCTTGGGTTTTTTAGCCTCAAGCGCCGGAAAGTCTTTGTCATTATTGTTTATTTCAGCAAGAGCCTCGAATCGGTTGCCGACCAGGGTTTTCGCTGTGCCAGGGATCCCAAGGTGATTCAGCTGCTGCTGAACCTCCTTGGTCCTAGACACGGCTTCGCCTGTAGAGGCTCTTGCGCGTAGTTCCATGAGCTCATCCATTATTAAGTGGTATTGCTCTGAGTCGAGCCATACACCAGTAGCAATTTCGTTGTCCTCGATGTTAGTCGCGGTATCGTCCGAGCTACTATACTCATCGAAGCTTAAAGATGATGCACGGCTTCGTTTGCCAGTTGTACTTTCGTCATCATCATTGTCGAGTATTGGGGGTTTACCGCCCGTTCCCGCATTATTCATTTTTGTTTTTATTTTTATTTTGGTTCTTGTTTGTTTTATCACTGTTTTTCACTGTTTGCCAAATTAATTACGAGCAGTTTATTGGCTGATGTTATAGACTAGTCCATCGATTGGATCGATGGAGCTTAGTCTTCTATGATAGAGTATTAATTCGTTTTTATTATTGTATAATAAGCCATTTTCTTTTAGATGGTTAATATGGTTGATTGTGAGGAGGTCCCCTGGGTGGTCATAAAGGATATGCGTTTGTTCTAAACTATCTTGCAGGAGGGAGTTTCCATTGGATTGGCTTAGTCTAATGAACTTTTCGATTATCTTAAATATAAGGGTATCGAGTCTTTTAATCTTTGAGATCTTATAGAGGCTTAGGTTTGATATGGAATGTGAGGAGAGTGGGACATAGGCGGTGGCGCCTAATGCTCTCCTCAGGATGCGTCTTTCAAATATACGAAGCTCTTCCATTTGGCTGCTATTGTTGCTATCCATGCCCCGGATGACAGTAGGAGGATGTCGTCGGCATATATTAAGGGTTGGATTCGCGCTGTTGACGCAGAGTTAGGGTCTGGTTGGTATTCTGGGATGTCTGCTAAATATATATTATATAATATTGGTGCCAACAGTGAGCCCTGTGGGACACCGGCTGTTATTTCTCTGATGAGAGATCGTTCATCTCCGTCTGGGCTTTCGACGTGGAATGAACGTGAAGTGAGGTAACTATGGATTATACGTGAGGTATTGGGATTGAAGTGGAATATGTTGTTCATTTTGTAGATGAGCCCGTTTTTCCAAACTGTGTCAAATGCTTTCTCAAAGTCAAGAGCGCAAGCAATTGTGGCACGTTTTCTAGCTATGTTGCTGTATATGAATTTGTTTGCTGTAGCTAGTGAGTGGCTAATGGATAGGCTATCTCTAAAGCCGAACTGGTATGGTTTGAGGATTTGCTGCGATTCGATATGCTTCTTGATTTGATTCATTAGCATTTTTTGAGAGTATAGATATGGGTCTATACCCCTGAAGGGACTTGGGGTTGGATTTTGGTTTTGGGATTGGGATTATTTTGCTATGTTTCCAGTTACTTGGAAAGTAGCTTGTGTTGTAGCAGTGGATAAATAGTACTGCTAGATGTTTGAGAATGGGCATATTGCAGTGTTTTAGTAAAAAGTTACTGCTGCCATCGGGGCCCATGGTCTTCTTATTGTTTTTTGTTTTTAGCCACTCGAAGAGCTGTTTTGCATTGGTAAAGCCAAGCTCTTCTGCACCTATCCAGCTACCGTCTGCGTTTCGAGTTTCATCGAAGTTTATTATGCAGGGTGCTGGTCCGGGTGGTGGTTCTATGATTTTTTTGACTTCTTTGTCAACCATTTTCGTGTGCTTTTTGAGCCGGGATGTTATATTTGACATTGTGTCGTTCTGTTTATGGATTTTTTCAAATGACCATGCCAGAGCGTTTACTTTGTCGAATTTGGTCTTGATGGTTGGGGCCGATGTGATATCAATGCTACTGAGTTCAGTGGCGGAAAGGCAGATATCTTCTTTTAGGGTTTCGGGTTTTTGGAAATAAGGATTGCTCCGTTGAAGTGTCTTAATGCTTATTTTGGATGGACTAATAAGCTTTAAGCTGTTTTCAACGAGCTTAAGTTCTGCGGTGTGTATGTGTATGTTTATTTGGTTGGTGTGTTCTATGATTAGTTGGCGGACCTCTTGCTTTTCAGTCTCGGTCATTGAGAATTGACGTCTGAAGAGATATCTTCTGAGCCGTCTTTTTTGTCTGATCAGCTCGAGGCAGTGGGCATTTAGTTTGGTTTTGGGATTGGGCTTGGTTGGGTCTATTGTTATTTTTGGTATAGCATTTGTTGAGTTTATGGCTCTATTTAATGCTATGCCTAATTGGTTGACGTGTTGGTCTATTTCTGTGGGGTTTTGGTTGATGTGTTTTGGGATGCGGTTGAGGTTGGCCAATAGGATTGCATTCCAAGTCAATGTGTTTATTTTATTCATATTGTGAATAATTTTTGGATTGACTTGGAGCATTTGATGTTGGCCAAGCCTTACCTTCAGCTGCACTCCAAAGTGGTCTGAGGGGAATTCTTTTAATATTTTGCAATTTTCTCCTATTGGGATAGGGAGCTCGACAGAGCATATGAAATAGTCTATCGAGGATGGATTGTTGTTTTTATTGGGACGACTAGGTTCTCTTGTTGGATGGAGAACAAAGCTAGGGTGTCCCAATAGCCACTCGAAGAGTACTTTTCCATCATTGTATAGATGTGTTGGGCTGTGGAGGGGGATATGCCAGCTGGGATGTTTTGAATTTAGGTCGCATCCTATTATTATATGACCTCTATTCTGGACTCGGGTGAGGGAGTCAGAGAGGTTTTTGAGGTCAGTTATTTGGAGGGGGTCGTTGGGACGTTTATAGAGTGAGACTGCGATGCAGTCTCGAATGTTTCTATTTCCGTCAGAATATTTGATTTTTATGGCTACCGCTTCAATGAAGCGTAGGGGGGCTAGATTGATGCGTTCGAACTGTATGCCGTTCTTAACGCAGATTGCGACGGACATACCAGGCTCTTTTGAGTTATGGCGTTGCGCTGTAATTGTTTGGGTGGCAGATGTTTCCTGCCGTATGAATGTGTATTTTTTCAGACTTATGTTGTGTCTGCTTGATAGGCGATGTTCTGCTATGAGCATTAAATCTGGCCTATGTTTATTTAAGAGGAGATCTAGCTCGTATCTCTTGTTTAGGGATATCAGGGAGTTAACATTTTGAAATATGCATTTAAGCGTGGTCATTATTTTAGGGAGATTTGGATGAAGAAGTCAAGAAGTAGGGCTTGTTTGGCTTTCTTGGCTTCTTCTTTGTTTTGGGTATTGGTTGGATATTTGGAAATGATATTTTGCATGATTTCTATGCATGAAGATAAGTCTTTTCCAAAGATTTCTGAACTATCTTTGTCCAGTTGCTCAAGGCTTAGGGTCGCTTGTGGGGGTTTTTGGGCAAGCTTGTTGGCCATATGGTTTCGGAGGGCCGGGTTGCTTATGTTTACGTTCTTAGGCAAGAGTGTGGTTGCCTTTGGCTCCGTTTTTTTGAATAGGGAGGCGAAGGGTATTTTGCTGGAAATTTTTTGGGATATGGGTAAGGGTTTGTTTTTGTTTGTTTTTTGTTCAGCAGTGGTATGTTTTGCTGATATTTTTGTAATAATTTGTTGCCTTAGAGGGCAGATTTTAGCATTGGCCGTGTGCTGGCCTTTGCAATTGACGCACTGGGTTTTTACCGCAGATGGGTCGTCGCTTTTTTTGATTTTACATTGTCCCGGGAGGTGGGTTGCAATGCATTTGATGCAGCGGTATTGCAATTTGCAATTATTGGCCACGTGACCAAATCGTTGGCAATTGTGGCATTGGGTAATATGGTTCTTACCCTTGGTTATGTTTTCAAATTTAACCTTACAGTTAAGTAGGGTGTTTATTTGAAATATTTTATGCGAGTTGCTGGACTTTTCTATTTGGACCAGCCAAAATGATTTTTTAAACGGTTTTACTTTTAGAACTTTCAGTTCTGCACATCTGTCTTGGATGGCAGTCTTTACTTCGTCTTCATTGAAGACTTCTTGGGGGAGTTTTTTTAGCACCAGGGATATGGGCTTTAGCTCTTTTGGGGTGTACGTGTAGTACTGTTTCCCTTGAGCTTCTAGGATGCTTTTTGTTTGGTTAAAGTCTTCTAGTGAGAAGACTTTAACGTGGGTCCTATTCTTATTTATAATGTTAAGGGTGAACCGCTCATTTTTTTATAATTTGGCGCAACATAGCTGTCATTTCCTTTGGGTTGATGTTGTACGTTGCGATGATTGGAATATTTTGGTTTGTTGCCGTTGTTGCCATTGTTGCCGTTGTTGCCTTGGTTGTCGTTGTTGGTATTGTTGGTATTGATGGTTGTTTTTTTATTGTCGTTTTTACTGGCTTGTCAATTTCCATTTTCTCTACCTTTGGTTTTTGTGGTTTCTTGTTGGCTTTCTTGGGTTTTTTAGCCTCAAGCGCCGGAAAGTCTTTGTCATTATTGTTTATTTCAGCAAGAGCCTCGAATCGGTTGCCGACCAGGGTTTTCGCTGTGCCAGGGATCCCAAGGTGATTCAGCTGCTGCTGAACCTCCTTGGTCCTAGACACGGCTTCGCCTGTAGAGGCTCTTGCGCGTAGTTCCATGAGCTCATCCATTATTAAGTGGTATTGCTCTGAGTCGAGCCATACACCAGTAGCAATTTCGTTGTCCTCGATGTTAGTCGCGGTATCGTCCGAGCTACTATACTCATCGAAGCTTAAAGATGATGCACGGCTTCGTTTGCCAGTTGTACTTTCGTCATCATCATTGTCGAGTATTGGGGGTTTACCGCCCGTTCCCGCATTATTCATTTTTGTTTTTATTTTTATTTTGGTTCTTGTTTGTTTTATCACTGTTTTTCACTGTTTGCCAAATTAATTACGAGCAGTTTATTGGCTGATGTTATAGACTAGTCCATCGATTGGATCGATGGAGCTTAGTCTTCTATGATAGAGTATTAATTCGTTTTTATTATTGTATAATAAGCCATTTTCTTTTAGATGGTTAATATGGTTGATTGTGAGGAGGTCCCCTGGGTGGTCATAAAGGATATGCGTTTGTTCTAAACTATCTTGCAGGAGGGAGTTTCCATTGGATTGGCTTAGTCTAATGAACTTTTCGATTATCTTAAATATAAGGGTATCGAGTCTTTTAATCTTTGAGATCTTATAAAGGCTTAGGTTTGATATGGAATGTGAGGAGAGTGGGACATAGGCGGTGGCGCCTAATGCTCTCCTCAGGATGCGTCTTTCAAATATACGAAGCTCTTCCATTTGGCTGGAACTGATGTTAAACCAGCTAATGTGTCCATGGATTAGTATCGGTTGTATTAGTTTTTTATAGGCCAACATTCGTAATTTGAGGATATGTTTATTATTTTGTGGTTGGTTAGAGCTAAAGGGTCTGAAAATGTGATGCATTTGTATCAACTGGATCTTAGCCCTTTTGAGGGTGTGCTCGATGTGCTATTTGAAGTTTAGTTTAGTATCATATATGACACCTAAGTACTTCAATTCAGGCTTTATTTGGATTGGTGTATTCCCATTAACGTATAGTTTGGGAATGAACTTTTGGGCATTTTTGTAAATGCTGGGATATGCCGGCTGGGATGCTTTGAGTTTAGGTCGCAGCCTATTATTATATAACCTTTATTATGGACTCGGGTGAGGGAGTCAGAGAGGTTTTTGAGGTCAGTTATTTGGAGGGCGTCGTTGGGACGTTTATAGAGGGAGACTGCGATGCAGTCTCGAATATTTATATTTCCGTCGGAGTATTTGATTTTGATGGCTACTGCTTCAATGAAGCATGGGGGGGGCTATATTGATGCTTTCGAACTGTAAGTTGTTCTTAACGCAGATTGATGTTTCCTGTCTTATGAAGATGTATTTTTTCAGACTTATGTTGTGTCTGCTTGATAGGCGATGTTCTGCTATGAATATTATATCTGGCCTATGTTTATTTAACAGGGATATTAGGGAGATATTTTTAAAAATGCATTTAAGGGTGGTCATTATTTTAGGGAGATTTGGATGAAGAAGTCAAGAAGTAGGGCTTGTTTGGCTTTATTGGCTTCTTCTTTGTTTTGGGTATTTGTTGGGTATTTGGAAATGATATTTTGCATGATTTCTATGCATGAAGATAAGTCCTTTCCAAAGATTTCTGAACTATCTTTGTCCAGTTGCTCAAGGCTTATGCTTGTTGGCCCTATGGTTTCGGAGGCTATATGGTTTCGGAGGGCCATATGGTTTCGGAGGGCCGTGTTGCTGATTGTTAGGTTCTTTTTTTTTTTGCTTTGCCAATTGTGGCATCTGGTGGTGTGTTTTTTGCCTTTGATTAGGTTTTTGAATTTAACCTTACAGTTAAGAAGGGTGTTTATATTAAAGATTTGGTGGGCATTTTTGGATTTCTCAATTTAGACCAAACAGAATGATTTTTTTTTTATGTAATGCTTTTGAGACCATGGGCGTTTATGGTAGTAGTAACTTCCTTCTCAAGCACTGCAATATGCTCGTATTTAAGCACTTGGCATTTGATATATAGAGCACTACTATGCAATAATGGAAGAGCAAATGGAGCCAGCAGCAGCTTAACCATCTTGGAATACCTGGTGCGACCAAACCCCCGGTCGCAAACCGATTCGCGTCTCTCGACGAAGAATAGAATAGAAATAGAGATGTAATAGCCCAAGAAAACAGCAAGATTTAACAAAAAATCTAGCCCAAAACAATTAGTCATCGAGAAAATAGAAGTCGATCCAAAAAATACAAACAACAAGAAGACAACGATCGAGTGCCAACAACAACGACGACAATAACCACCAAGAAAAACAAAATATTCCGAGTAAAGCAGCATACAACATCAATCCTTCGACCCGGTCCTTCTCAGCCAACGATATGCTTTTTTCTACTATTATTAGCGAAGCGCGTTTCGATCTTCACGCAGGCGGCAGCTCAGTGCAACTGAGCTGCTCGTTTTTCTAACCACACCTTGTCGCTATCGCGGCACCGTTATTATATTATACATACATACATATGATGGGAAACGACAGTACGCTGCAAAATGCAAGGGATAGTACGCAGCAGCCTGCGGTCATGCAAAATATTTAAAAGCCTTTATACCTTAATTTTTATAATAGAGTAGAAAGGCAAACAAAAAGAAAATGTGTTAAAATATTAAAGACAATAAAAGATATTATCAAGAAATAAAATAAACTGGTGAATGAATATTGGTAAGAAAGCGGAACATGCGAATATGTTCGTGCAAACGTAAGATAAATTCATACGTATCATGTGTGTGAGATAGAGATGACACGCACCGAAGAAGGTCTGCAGATATACGCCGACTCACGCACGACTAAGGACGGCCAGGACAACATAACCTAACACAAGAAAATAATATTTTAAAAAATTATCATATTTTTCTTGAAAGAAGCTGAAATGTATTGCTTGTATTGCTTGTATTGTATTGACCAGATTGATGTATTTAAAATATGCGTTTGCTTTTAAAAATTGATCGTGTTATCGATTTTGGGAGTTAGAATATTCGCATATGAAATTTAGTAATAATAATTATACAAATACTTTTATCATATAGAGTTGTACAGTGTATACTGGCGCGTCCGCTCTACTGTTCCGCTTGTTGTTTATAACGTTTTTCCAAAGATTACTTATTTATTTGTAAAAATATAAAATTACATACAATTTTAAAATTATTCAGATTTGATTTCAGATTTGTTATCGATAAATACTTAAAGCATCCCCAATATAACTTGTTGTGATGTAGGCGCCAAGAACTATTTTTTTAAATATACAATTATCAACCCCATCTCCGCATCACAGTCATCTTTCCCTGTTTCTATTCCGTCAGAATTGACAATAATTGTCTGGCAAATCAATACAAATTTATTCTTACGACTTTTATAATGAATATTATTGTTCATATTAATTCTTATTACTTTTAATTTTTTAATTTTTTTTTTATTACAAACAGAACAGCTGATTATTGACAAATGTTAATTTACCGTTTCACATTCACAAACGTATAGATGCAAATACATGATTCGTGGAAATATCCTATAATATACACATTTTTTGTCTCACATTCTAATTGAACGTCAAACGAATATAGAGATATGTTATTTGTGAAATATATCAATGTCAGTCTGTTTCATCAACACAACAATATTGCTATCGATATTTCTCAGCTCAAAACTGAACGACTACAGTGTTGAAATAAATGAACTGAACAACCTGAACGCTATAGTTCACGAATGACTCAATAATATCAGTCGAACATTTAAATGAACGAACATTTGTTCTTAGAGTAAACAAAACGAAATTAGAATATGTAAATAAATCTTTTTTAGAATAACGAGCTATTAATAATAGATAAAACAGAAATTGAATAGTAAGTAGCTTTCGCGTGTTAGAGTCTGTCTGTTCAAAGAGAATTAAGTCGTACCTTTTCCTTCACTGATTAATGAGACTTATGAATAATTTTGTAATTCTGAAACTGCTGAAACAATTTAATACTACTAAACAAAGCTGATCCTGCTGGCAATAAAAAAAATTCCAAGTTGTAGAATTGATTTATTGACAAATCCTTTTTAGGTCATGTTTACAAAGAATGAAGAGCAAATTAAATTAGTTTAATTCATTAACAATAAACTTATGTGTAATAACAGATATTTTCTTTTATATTTTTTTTCAGCAGTTGTATATGAAGTGGAATGATAAATAAATGATAAATGCTTAAATTGTATTTATTTCCGATTCTTAAGCTTGTTTTGTATTCCCCAGCGCTGGTCTGTATTTAATTTCTCTCCAGGTATTTGGTGTCGGAAATGCGCCCATTCGTTCTGATAGTAATGATACAAGGCAACCGGATCGTTTTGTGGATTCTTCAACTTGTGCTTGGGCTGAGCTTGAACTTTTAAGATATGAAGAACAGCATTAAATGTTTTATGTCAAAAGGCAAGTAAATCAAAGAGTTACATACCAGGCGCAGAAATACGGCCAGTACTGCGAGGACGAGATGATCTGCGTATTTTGGAACGAGCAGCGGAATGTGGGCTCTGCGTCGGATAAGACTCTTCACTGGAAGCACCTATAGTGTTTTGCTTTGGGTGCATGCGAGTCTTGCTACGGCTGCGACGTTTACAATCGCTCTCCATTGACGACTTCTTCGACGTCTCTACAGAAAGTTTATCCTGAAGCAAGCATTCTAAACTTAAGGCGTCAGACCCTTTGTCCCTACAGGGACGATCCTTGCTTCCACCAGACAGGCGATCCATTTCCTTTGCGTTAACCTGCGGAACATTTTCCTTATCTCTGTCGCCTAGTTTAGCGCGTGAGCTGACGGTGTCGCGCTTATGCAGGCTGCTGAAATTGTCCTCCTTCGCGTACGATGCCAAACGTTCATCATACTTGATAAGCTTTCGGAGGTCTGAATCAAAAGAATCGAAATTAATATTAAACATCTTGAAATACAGTCTTATTCAGTATTTTTGTTTGAAATGAAAAGCAAATTGTCATACTATAATTTAATTGCATGTTTAATGTTCTTTGTTTTTAGGTTTTTACAATTGCTTTTGGTTTTATGTACTTGTTTTACATTAGCTTGAGCATCATGTTAATAATTTTTAGAAACAAAATGTATTCATGTTGCAAGTCTAAATTTTGCAAATAAAGTCTTCATCTTTTTTATGTTTGCGAACTCTCGGCTGCGGCATATTAAAGGGTATGGAATTTTTTCCTAAACTAAAATTATACTAAGCTTATTTTACGTATTTTGCTGATGTTGCATTTCAAATTATGCTAATTACGTGTGGCTGTATGTGCGTGTGGGAGGGCGGTGTGTGATGAGCTGGATCTAGAGCTTTTAATGCAAATGATGAGAATGTTTATGTAAAAATAACAAAGATTCGGACATAAAGATATCTATGTAAATTCATATAGGATGATTTTATAAGTGTGCGTACGTGTGACAATCTAATGAACATCTTGATCTTCTCTGCTTCGTATTGACTTTACAATTTTACACTAAAACTAAACACATTGGCATATTAATGATAATGGCTGTTAATGATAATGAACATGATCAGCGACGATATCGAAAACGGCGAAATGGCGCTCGCAGTCGCCGGCATGTGACACGCACCTCCTTTTTTAGGAACTGCGATATTGCTAGAGATTTAACCGCCGCAGTTGCCGCCTCGGCGGCACAACTACTAGCCGTCTTGCCATTGTTTGGCGGCGCATACTTGCTGATGTCAAACTTGCGCTTGGGTGGCGTCGTTGTCTGATGTAAATGTTGATGTTGATGTTGGTGTTGACAATGCTCAAGTGAGTCACCGGCTTGAGTGTTGCTCAAATCCATGTCAGTCTCCAAGCCATCAGATGATACGGTAAAGATGTCGGAATTGTCCCCTAATTTCTCACTAGGCGAGATGCAGCTTCCCAGGCTGCCGTTCAACTGTGGCGTGCCCCGTTGATGCTGCTGATATCGAGGCTGTCGTGCGCTTGGCGTAGATGTGACATTCAGGCAGTATCCATTTGATGAGTGCAGTGCGAGTAATTGCTCCTTTTCTGGACTATGCTCATCAACGGGATTTTTCTCGATTAACCCAAACGTAATGCGTTCGCGTTTAATGGGCGGTTCATCAGTGGGTGATTTGGAGGGATCTTGTAGGTTCAACTGTTCATGAACTGTTTGTCCCTCGCCATAAGCATCCTCATACACATCCTCATCATCATCATTATCGTCATCGTCATCATCTTCGTCCTCGTCTTCAGCATCTTCGTCCTCTTCTACATCCGCATCGGTTGCTTCAATTTCCGCCTCATCGTTCTGCTGTTGATCAATCGAATCCGCCATTGTTTCATCATCGTCATCGTCGCCTTGGCTCTCAATGTCTGCACCGGGTGCAGCCTCATCAACGGAATCATCATCATTGCCGACTTGTTCGTCCACATCTGTCGCTGGTGGGGTCATTACTGCATCCTCGCGAGTAGCTTGCTCTTTATCAGCAACATCTGCATTACCTCCATCGCCGTCATTTCCATCGCCATTGTTTTCATCATCCTGTTCTCTATTGATCTCCTTGTCAGCCGTTGTAGTTGTAGTCGTTGTCGTCGTCTGCTCTTCCTCTGTTTCCAGTGGCTCCTGCTTCAAGTCCTGATGCTTTTGTGTCTCCATGTTCTCGAACACACCCAATTCTCGAAAACTGATGGGTCCATCAGGTAGCGATCTCACGGTACGACGCCTCTGAACTCTGGGCCAACCTGTGCGATTCGATTTGAGGCACTTGCGCTTTCGCTGAAAGCTGCTAAATAAGTTCAGTCGACTATTTCGACGACAGCCTGAACGGCCAGATGCCTCCTCGTCATCGCAACTGCCAGCACTACCAGCCAGTAGATCGCATAAGTCAAATTCGCTGGTAAAACAGTAATCAGTGGGTGGCGGCGTCTGAACTTCTTCTCGGAGATCAACATTGTCATTGTTGTTATTCGCCACGGGCGGTTGCAATGGCAATTGTTCCTCCACATTAAGATCATAGTCCCGGCCAGTCAGTTCGAGATATTTATCAATTTGCCAGGCAATTAAGATTGGATTTACGTACTGCATGCTTGCATCCAATGCTTTGAGAGCTCTGTCCTCCATCTCATATTCCAGAAGTCCCTTCTTACTAGGCAGCTTGCGAACTCCTGCAACCAAGGCCATACCTGGTGTTTGCTGCTGCTGAGGCGGACGTACTGTAGGTTTTATTGCCATTTGTCGTCGCTTCCGCTTGCCCAGAATCGAGGTTGTGTTGTTCACCTCTCGTCTCACAAACTCAAGGCGCCGGGAGTAGCTGACGGCAACAGGGGCTGTTGCTGTTGCGGCGGCGGTCGGACGACGGCATCTACCTGGTGTGGATGTGCGATCCGTTGCTGATGCAGGTGCTGGTGTGGGGACGGCAGGCGGCATGGTATCATACTTATTTTGGCCACGCCGCATACGCTTTACAGTCTCACTGATCTCGGTGGCGAATCGTAGCTCCTCAACTGGTGTGGCCGCTTGCGAACGCGTGTTGTGTGGAGTAGAGGCGGATGTGGATGCTGTTGTTGTGGTTGTGGTTGTTGTCGATGCTGCCGTAGTTGTTGGCTCGTGCTCTTGCTTGAGTGGCTTCTTTAACTTAGAAATTATAGACGCTGGCGTTGACGTTGGCTCTTCCGCCTCTGAGTTGGTTTTGCTCTGTGAATCTTGCCGCTGGCGTATAATACAACTAACTAGTGCCAATGTGGATGCATGCTCTCTTGGCGATTTACGTGGCGGTAAATCAACAACTCTCGCAAGTTGTTTATTTCGAGAGGTGGCACTACTTTTTTGGCTGTTGCTACAGCTGCTGCTCGAGCTGCTCTGTGTAGATGCGGCACGCACCCGTTCCACCATCTGGGCGCGTTCACTAAGCGGTGCAAAGTCGCGTTCCAGTAACTCTGGTGTGCTTGCCTTGCTATCACATTTGGCTACCGGCACGGCAATGTTTAGTGTCTGCTGCTCCTGCTGATAGCGTTGCAGCAGATGCAACTTCTTGTGCTTGTACATGGAGGATGTTGTTGTTGTCGTTGTTGTTGCTGCCGTCTGATTGCTATCCGACTGTGCAGCATTTTGCTCCGTTTCAACATCTCCATCGCCATCTCGAACTCGTTCCAGCTTGATGGGTGGCAGCGTTTGCGGCTTTGATTCGATTGCGTGCTCCTGCTTTTGTTGCTGACACAGAGTGCAGGTGTGCGGCTTTGTGCGCTCCATGGGAATTGGTCCCATCTCGTAGGGAAGCTTGCGATACCGTGTCGATCCATAGTAACTATAGTAGTGCTCCTCTCCGGCATCCTGTCTTTGGAACACATGATGCCACAGATCAGCATTAGGTAACTCCTCAAATGCGTAGCGTAGCTTCTGCAGTCGCTCACTTTTGCTGCAGTCAAACATTAGCTCCGTTGCAGGCGTCGCGGCGTCGTCGTCGTTGTCGTCTTCGTCGTCGATGACGTTGATGTCGCTGGCGTGGCCTGTTGTTTGCCTTGCTTGGATTTGGGTGTTGTTAGCTTTTGGCATTTGACAGATCGTCGTGTTGGTGATTTTTTCTCTGACATCGGTGCTGTTAGAGGATGATGCTCCTCGCCAGCAGTTCGATTAATGCTGATGGTTAGACGGGAAAGCCGTCTCGCAGCACGTTCCTCGCGTGTATCTACACGATTACCTGTTGGTATGGATTTGTGTAACTTTCTGCTTGCCACATAATCTTCATCGCTGCCAGAGGAACAGCTCGACACATCGTTTGACTCATCATCATCCTCATCCTCGATTTCGTCGTCTTCTACATGTGCTTCTTGCTCCTGCTGCTTTTCCGTCTTCTTTCTATTTGTAGCTGTGGTGTGTTCCCCCATCCCATCCTCCAGTTTACCGCCGCGCCTGCTGTTTATCGTGGATTGCGTCTGCCTGCGCAGTTGCAGTTGACTGCTTGTTGTTGCCGCCGTCACAATGGCTGTGGCCATACGGCTGCTCTTGCGGGTGGCCGTTGCCTGACGTGGCTTTAACAGTTGCGGTTGCATCTCCGGCTGGATGGGGGCGTTTGGAAAGCGCTGTTGGCCGCTGCCGTTACTGCTACTGCTACCTGTAGACAGCTGACGCAACAGTTGCGTTGACGCGGTCTGTAGTTGTAATGGCGCCACTTCTACCGCGGTACCCGTTCCCTTGCGTCGTCTACCCACAGCTGTGGCACGCCCATGCAGGCTCGCAGGAGCAATAGCTGCTGTTGTAGAGCAGCCCACTGTCTCCAGCTCGCTGGTACTGTCTATGCTTGCCGAAGAAATGCTATGATGGCCTCGTGCATCTGAAGTTGTCTGGCGATCCATATCCGTAAACATCTCGCTGCTGCTGCGTGTCGTCGTTCTAGGAAACATGAAATTCTCTGCCTCACCGTTTAGACGCTGAAGCTCTGACTGACGCACCTTCTGGAACTTCACAATCAACGAAGGTGAGTCTATCGTGTGGCCAGCGGCATTGGTGGCACCTCGTCTGACACGTGGAGGCGTGGCCGTTGCATCGCTAGCTTCTACAACCTTGTATAGGGATGATGGCGGCAGCATAGCGCGAATTGGTGGCGACAACACTGAATTATTCGTCTTGCGTCGTGTTAGATTTGTGGGCGTCGCTGCTGCTGTTGTGGCATTGCTAGCAGATTGTTCCTTTCGCTGCAATTCTGCGAGGCTACAGGATGTCGTCCCCTTCTTCGTAGGCGACGGAGTGTGCGCCTGTGAATTTGTCGGCGAATTTGGCGTTGCCTGGAACTTTTCGGAAGAGTGCTTGCCCTTGGTAATTCGCTTTGATTTCTCACGCAAAACCGGCGATGGTCGCTGCCGATTGTTGTTACTGTTGTTATTACCGCTGCTGTTAGTGATATTTTGTTGCAGTGATTCGGCTTCTGTTTGATTGATCGATTTTAGGGTGAGAGCAATAGCGCTGTCGCTTAGCAGCTCATCCACTTCCATATCGCTATATATCTCAGCGCCTCTTTGCTCCGGTTCTTCTACCTGATCCTGATCCTTAAGATGCTGCTGCTGTTGTTGTTCTTGTTGCGCTTCTCGTTCGAGAAAACCGTTCACATTTGCCGATACTTGTATGAGTGTATCCAGTCCCAGAAAGTTGTTCGCGTTCTTTGCAAACAACTCGTGATCCTTGCTCTGCAAGTGTATGGTTAAAGTGTCGTACTCAATTTTGCAAATTTCACAAACACCGCACTGCTTATCGCTGGACTCCTTTGGATCTCTGCAATGGGATCTGGGGCTGTCGGGCGTTTGTATGGAAGCTGATTGCTTTTTGAACGCTTGCACTGTGGCGTGTTGCAATGGTGCCAGCTGTTGTTGCTGTTGCGGATCCTTATTCTTATCCTGTTGACGTTGCGATGTCCGTGAGCCGAGCGACTTGCGTGTCATAATCTGCACATCCGCCTTGGCTTGCAAACGAAAGGCACCGTCGTCGCTGCTCAAATCAATTTTAGGCCACTCCTCCGGGTGTTTAAGCAAATGATAGTATGGTCGATGGTTTCGCTTGATTGACTCGATCTTGATGAAATTGCCCTTCAATTGAATGTTCGCTGATCCAGCTGTAACGGATCCCTCTGCTGCACCCTGTATATATTGACGTAGTTCGGTCTGTATGCGCTGGAAAAAGCGTAATGCGTACTCAGTCTGCCAGACGGTGTACGTTACGCTTTGCGACTTGCCGCCGATTTGTTTACTGTTGTTTTGACAACTATGGTGTCGCTGATGCTGCTGCTGACTAGAATTTGGATCAATCGGGATGGATATGCTCTGCTGTGCCTCGCGCACACGACTCAGAATCGTGTCGGCGCGCGTTTGCCGACTTTTGCGCTGAATACCACTGCCATCCTCGTGTATAGATGTGCTGGGCGTATGCGGTGTATTCGGGGTTGTTGGCGTTAGTGGAGTTCCAGGCCGACTGCGGCTATTCTGGTTGGCTGCAGCTGGGACCAGTGATGATGAACTTTTGTCCTTATCGGTAATGAAATGGGTAATACTGTCGTTGAGAAAGAACTCAAGTGTGCCCCCAAGCGCTTTAATTTCAGCTTCAATGCGCTTGGTTAGCTGATGATCGCAGATGTCCAAATAGAATTTAAAATGGCAAAGTGGACGTTTGCTCTTGATGACCTTTACTTTAGATCGCTGATGAGGCTGTTGATGAGGCTCTGGTTGTGGCTGCTGCTGAGGATTGGCCCTTGTTGTTGCTGTTGTTGTTGAAAGTTTGCTTTTGATAGCACTTTGCTTATCCGACTGAGGTTGCATACCTTTAGGCGCAAATAAGCTGTTGTGATGCGACAATTGATGTACCAAGAATTAGAGATAAACAAATTGGAAAAAAGTTAGTTTATTATTATTGCTCTTAGCCTACTGTCAGCAGCCAACCAACCAAAAGCTTCACATCTTTACCAGCAGCATCTAATCACAATATTTACACTTTATTTTTACATATGCATTCATACATAACACAAGAGCCGAAAACAATAATTATAAAAAAGAACAGCGTTTCAACAATTCAGCAATCTACTCGCCGTCAAATGTAACATCTGGAGCGGGTTGCCAGATTGTTGTTAAATAATAAAAATAATAAATCAGTCGAAAATAAATCAGTAAAAAATTTGAGTGACAAACTAAGAAATCTTAAAACAAATAATAATCAACAGAAAATAAATACGTAAATAAAAAACACCGGCAGTGTTGCTGCCAGTTTTATATCGCTCTAATATCTAATTAAATATATCGATACTGGGTCGTAATGTATGAATTGTTTAAGTTCGTTCATTTTGTTCACTCTTGTTCGATAAATTCGACTGCACATTTATAACAGCTGTAGACGTTATGAATTTAATTTAATTGCTTGCGAGAACGAAAGCACGACAAATATACATTTGAATTCGTTTATTCTCTCTTGACCGAATTAATATATTTGAATATAAACTGTTTTCAGTTTGCAAATTCAACATTCTACGTTCGTATATGTATGCACACGTTTGTATACATCCACACATTGACCGTTATGAGCACACATTGCATGCGCAGCACAAAACATGCAAAGGTGTGTGTGCAGGGTTGAATACCAGCCATGTCAACAGCAATAACAACCACGAGTCGTCGACCGTTTGGTTAACAGAATAAAGCGCATACGTTTAATTTCATGTATTATACGAATACGTTTACATATGAATTTCAGTATATATTGGCAGCTACCTTCGAATTTTCAGCAATATTCAGGATATTGTAAGTTCAGCACAGAACGTGAAATAAGTTTCTACACGATGAAAGAGCTGAAGAGCTAACTGTTTTAAAATTCACCACAGCAGATAGAAAATAACAAGCTCCATAGCGCCAAGCGGAGTGGAAAAATGTACATAAAGTAAAACAAAAAAAAATAAACGTAAACGTAAAGAGCAAAGAAAAAGCAACGAAACGCACAATTTCAAAGCGCGCGCACACAGATACAAACGTGCATAATATGTAATATGCGTGTGTATATTTGTAGATAAAATAATATTCGTGTGAAGTTGTAGATGGAGCTGCCAGACTACAGCAACTGAGTGCTAACGAAATGAATGTTGTATGTACGAGGCCTGCACATTTTACGAGTTTCGGCATTTATGTGTGTCTATGCCATGGAACCCGAAACATGTCCACACTTATGCACAGATACACATACGGTATTCCCACACACATACACATGCACGGCAACAGACAGCAGTTGCTACCACAATGGCCAAGCAGACTGCCGTGAGCCCCGCGGACAGTGTTTGGCGTTGCCATAACCAATGCTTTGCTCTAAAACGCCTGCAATTGAATGTGTCTGTTTGTACGTACATATGAATGTAAGTATGTATGTATTAACACAACACATATTCCAATGTGCATGTGTATCTGTGTACCCTCAAGTACACAAAGCGCTGTGGCAAATTTTTGTTCGTTATTTCTGCTGTTATTTACAAATTGCGAGTAATACTCGTTTTTTCCCCATTTCTTATACATAGCTTCGACATGTCTTCGTTGCTTGCTTTTCTCGTACTTATGGGGTAAAGAATAAAAAAACGGTGACGAATCGTTCGTAAAATTTATGCGAAAATAGAAATAAACTTGCTGTAAAACAAATAACTTTTTGAAATGCCTATTGCACACAAATGCACACAAACACGCATATATTTAAGCATATGCATATACATATTTACACATGTATAAGTATATATATATATACAATATGCAATGGCGGGAACTGCTGCCTTTGGTTGGTTTTCTGAGGGTGGTCTTACCTTTTAAAAATTCACGTAGTTGTTCAGCGGATATATTTCTATAGCCCAATTCATTTAGGTGCTGGAGTATGGCCCTCGCATCCAACGGCAAATGTGACATTTTTCCAGTAAAAGCATTTACTAATTTTTATAAATTTGTGACTGTTTGTATTTGTAAACTACCCACCCATACACTCGTATGTACAAGCACACACACGAATGTAACTACAATTTGAATTCCGTTTCTCCTTCTTTCTTTTGTTGTTGTCCCGTTTCTTTGCTGTTCACTTTCTGCCTGTGCTTCTTCTTGTACCCGCTTTGTGCTGCTGTTTGCTGCCGACAATCGAATTGACAAGCAAGAAAATTTTCACTGTACCTTTTTTCATTCGAATTTGTCACATACACGCACGATTCTTGTATGTATTTCACGACTTATTTTCAATTGCTAAACTGTATTTATTATGTCGCATCGAATAAGTTGTTGCTACCAATGACAAGATGAGAACAAATCGGTAGAAAACGAGCGTCGTCGCGTCACCTTTTCGTTTGTTATTGCTTTTCGATTTTTTCAGCTCACTGCGTGGCCGTACATTGTTTTCGTTGTTCACGGACAGTTTGTACTTGAAAGTGTAATGACATTTTCTGTATTTATTACATATTCGATCAATGATTTTATAATAATATCCAAAAAATAAAATGCACCAATGCTTAACTCGCACAACACAACACTCAATACAATGATTCTATCGATACTTATCTGGGCCTAGAGATGGAAAGTATAATCGATGGCGTATTTAACAAATATCGATAATAATTGTTGTGAAGAATATTTTTTTCATTGCTAGTGAATGTCGCTTTGTGTGCGTTTGATTTTGCGCCTGCGTTCCTTTTTGTTTTTTTGTATTTGAACTTACTGTATTTAACATGTTGCGCCATTGCAACTCATATGTTTTTTATTCAGTGCTTGTTTTAGGTAAGTGTGTCACCAATTTTCTTGCAATTACAAATCGTGTACTCAGATCTTAATATTTTCTTTGTTACGCATGCAGCCTCCAGTTGTCTAATTTCCACCGTAGATAGCTATCGTCGTGGATATCAACGAGCAACAACACCAACGACGCCAACAACTACTGCACTACCAACGGCGAAGGAATATTTGGATAGCAAATCGAGCTTCTCAACATTTGGCATTATAGCCATAATCTTTACAATTATTGTGCTATCCCTAGTGTTTTACTATGGAATTATGTGTTACCCGCTGTTATGTCGTGATGATAAGAAATATCGTTTTATGGACGTGTCATCTACCATCACCTCGGCGACATCGCGATCAATACAATCGATAGAGAACTATCCTGTAGACCAAAAGCATCATCATCAACTTGCTTGATTAATTGCATCTTTTACAAGTTCGCGTTGAAATCGAATAACTAAGTACTTAAAAAGAAAAAACATTTTATACCACAACGAGTAACAAAAACAATTTAAGGATAAAGATCAGTAGTAGAAATGTATACACACCCATACGCAACCATATTGCAATATACACTCAAGCATTAATATGTGTGTAGCAATAACCAGTTTATAATATTATTGTACATTTAGTTTCTCTATTCGCTATTTAAAATTCTTGCTTTCATTTTAGTTTATTTTTGTGTGATTTCATGCAACAAGAAAACTCCATTTTGAAGATTTTATTTAAAATCTTTCGTTGCCTGCGCATGCGTCCGTGATGCGATACATACACATGCATATGCCTACCTAAATGTAGGCCATGTGTGTGTGTGTGTGTGTGTGTATGAAATGCCTGTAGTTTTATGGTTCCCCAATCATCTCAGGTAGTTTTGCGGTTTCAAAAACGTTTTCATTGTCAGTCAAAGGCAACTTGTGTTTAGTTTTTGTTGTACCATTGGAAATGCTGCACTATCCAACGAAAGACAATTCAGTTTTCTCACAGGTTTTTTTCTTTCTAGTTATATCACGTACTTAATCCAAGAATTATGCTAATCCTGCCGTATATATATATTTTTTTTATATAATTTAACCTTTAGATATGGACCTGATCCGAATTTACATATTGTGCATTTAGTACTTACTGATATGAATAGATATTTAGCTAGATATATGATGAATCCTTTATATTGTGCATTTTCACATTTTCACTTTATATAAAATAAACGCTTTTGCCAACGTCTCCCAATTAAACAAATATTGTCTACTTATAGTCTGTTTGCATGTTATATTTATCGCAGCTATTGTTAAATCTAATACATAGTATTCAGATGCACCTGCGACTTAAGTTTAAATGACATTTTATTTAATTAATTTATTGGATAAGTGGAAAATGGAGCCTGAACTGCAGTCTTAGTGGATACGTTTGTCTGAGACAGCCGGCTTCTTTACAGCTCGTCCTTGACATCATCGTCTAGGTCAATGTCACTTAGATCGATGTCTTCCTCGGTGGGCAGCTGACCATCTTTACCGTCCCAGGCATCGACACTTGTTATCGTTGGTTTTTTAGCTCCACGCACAGGTGCAGTATGTCCACGTCCATAGGAGATGTCGCGCAAGAATTCATTGATGCCATCTTTGGAGAACGATCCCTTCAAAACGGAAAATTTCATTTTCTTAAAGTTGACAACGGCCATTGCTGGATAACCAAAGCCTCCGACTTCCAGAGATTCCTCTAGAGCTGGCTGTTGGCCGCCTTCGGACCAGGCCCAGCCCCACTGCTTCTGCTTAAATTTGTCGCCCAATGTCCGCAGAGTGTCTAGGAATTTGTTGCGGCATTTGGCATTGCAGTCCAGAATATGTGGCAAGACGGAGACTACACACAATGGTTTGCCTTCACATGCGCTGTCAAAGCTTGATTCATCAGTAATCTCAACCAGCTCCGGTGCTGGCACATTCTCTACATGTTTGTCGCTGGCCCAGCTTATTATGTCTGACGCTGTGCGGCCGCCGTCGTATTCTTGAGCATCGCTGGATCGTTTCGAGCCGGCTGGGAAAAATTTGATTGTAGGATAGCCGCGTACGTTATACTCAGCCGCTTTAGTCTGATGCGCGGTGGCGTCAAGAGCACCCAATTTGACCTTGCCCTTGAGCTCCTTTGCAGCTTTAGCCCACTCCGGTTCTAGATTTTTACAGTGACCGCACCAGGGTGCAAAGAACTCTACTAGCCAAATATCGTCTGAATTTAGTACAAGCTTATCAAAGTTCTCTTCTGTCAGTTCGATGACATCATTACGAGAGTTTGATGAGCCACCACCACTGCTGCTACTTCCGCCTCCAAAAGCGGCTTGCACTTTTTTCTTAGCCTCAGCAAGAGCCGCCTCCGCAATTGCGTTGGCGGTGCGCTGGCCACTGTAATCAGTAGGCGTACGCTTGTTGGCGCCAAAGATTTTGATTGTGGGAAAGCCACGTACACCATATTTCCCGCTTAGTTCGTTATGCTCATCGGCATTAACTGAACCCACCTTGATCACACCCTTGACAGCCTTAGATAGTTTTTTGTACTCCGGCACCAACGTCTGGCAATGTCCGCACCAGGGGGCATAGAACTCAACAATCCAGATTGCATCGTCCTGAACCACTTCGCGGTCAAAGTTAGATGGCGTAAGTTCCACAACGCCGTCAGTGGGCGAGTAAAAAGCGCTAGTGCTTCCACATATCAGCGCTAACAGCAATATGCTTGCTGTAATGGGCGTATTGTTTGTTAACAAGTTAAATATATGTATATGTATATATAAAATATATGTATCTGGGTAAATACTTACATACGCTTATTGACTGTATCATCGTTGCTTCGGGTGATCGTTTTTAACTGTTAAGACTTTTCTGGACTTACGTGTCGGCTCGAATGTCTAAAAACAATGAGTTCTATAGTTTTTATATTGGGCAAAACGCCGACTTATTACACGTCACTCGCTATCGAAATTCTAAATATTAATACGGTGTTTCACAACTATCGATAAATATCATATAGCAATATATGCCTAGGTCTTTGATTCTCAGTAGTCTGTACAAATATCGATTACAATGTCTATACTAGTCGATAAAAAGTACATAAATAAATATATATATACAAAGAGCAAGTTAAATATATTTAATTTAATTTCTTTATACGCCTGCGTAATGAAGTAGTTTAATTTATGCAAAAGATACACTATTTTCTGTTGTTAAACTATTTTAGTTCGAAGTATTTTCCGGTATTTTCCGATGTGACCAGACACATTGTTGATGCGTTCTGAGTACAAAACTTAAAACAATCAATCAACAGAATTTAAGAATTACTTTTTTACACTTAAAATTGAATGACTGTAATGGAATTGACGGGGTAAAAGTCTTACGGTAAATGTGTAGTTACGGTTGCCACTTTCGGTACCTTAGTACCAAAACTGGTACTTTATTTCTTCATTGGTATTTTAGTTGGTGCACACTGTTAGCTAAAGGACCTGGTATATTTGGCAATTTCAAAGGAAAAACAGTCACATTGATATTGTTCGCGCGCTTTTAAATTGTTAAATTTTTTATTTTATAATTTATTTTTTAATTAGCCGCCGTCTAGAATATTTTGTATTTACAGTTCATATCGCCTTTTTAAACTGAACGAGAAAAACTAAAAAAGGTCTATTTTTAAAAAAGGAGAGAACAAAACGAGTTACGGAAGTTTCTTCACTTTTCTTTTTCTGATTTCTTTCTTATTTAAGGACCCATCTTGATGAAACATTCAGTTGTGCTTCTATACGGTATATTGCAAGTGTCTATTTGGGTTGTAGGTGGGTGAGGATTAAATATATAAATATATAGGAAATGTTCATGAAGTGGGAAACGTGTGTGGCAAAATAGAAAGGTGTGCCTTTCTCTTAAAGTATGCTAGTTCAGTCAAACGATGGTCTCAACGCTTTGGTTAATAACTAATTTCATGTGTCCAGAAGCAGCTTTTATATAATTTACTTCCAGATTGCTTTATGCTGCGCCTGTCGCACCAATTAAGTGCCTAACAATCCAACCACCCATTCCTGCTCCGTGTAGTGTTGTCTGACATTGGTCTGTGTGGACGCATGAGATAAAATATGTGGTCAATTTCACTTAATAGCGACTTAGTAATAGTGTTTGTAAGATTTATGTGACGTTAATATTGCGTGCGTCGTACTAGCGAGCAACTTCTTCGTTATTGCCTGCGACTGTGATTTCGTAGCTCGTATTCGCTTCTCTATTGCCTCTGCATTTGGTTTCTCTTTGCGAAGGGTTAATTGACAGTCGTTTGTTGTGTTCTTGCTTATTTTATGATTATTGAATTTTAATGCACATCGAATGGCACAATGTCTTTTCAAATAAAGATTCAATGTCAAAAAGTCATAAATTGCAAGACAATGAGGGGAGAAACCCTTTAGGCTGCTCACCCAGCCACACAAATGTAATCTTTATGCCACATTTGCGTTGCATTTTCTTCTTGGTTGCCACTCTTAGCATAAAGAAAGAAAAAACGCAAAAATTTGTATATGAGGGCAAACGACGAGTGGGAGTCCCTTTCCCATAATCCAGAAGCTCCAGCCAATACGTTTGCCCAGCGGAACAATTTTTTTATTGATACGCATTTGTTTTATGGGGTTGGAGGCAGAATATGAGTTCGAGAGGGTGAAATGTAGAGCGTGCGGACCCAAGGGTTACCCCACACAGGCGTCTTGTCAAAACACCTTTCTGTATACTCGGATATTTGAATGTCACTGACATGATGCTGTCAATAGGCGGGTTACACTTTTATCGTCAAATGCCATTTTGCGATGTGTCATATTTACTTTGCGAATTTGCCCATTACTCACTTGACGACGCTTCGTTCGAGTGCTTTTGCGGCTTAGTTTAAAGTTGATTATTTGACACACTTCCTTATGATTTCACTATTTCGTTAATACCCTGTAGATGTTGTAAATATGTAAGCGAGTTATTTGAAAAATACCAGTCAGTCTTTCGGGATTTAACTATTTATTCTTAAGCGCTTATCTTAATACTGTATTACTGTATTATTTATTTAAACTAGTAAAGCTGCTGATGTTAATTTTTTGAGGTACAGGGTATTTTATCGTGTATTTCACTTGATTTGTTCTGTATCTACATTGTCGTTGCTTTTCAAATGTTGCGTATCTATTTTTTTTGTATCATTGAACAGTTTTTTATGGGATTTGCTTGGTTTGATTCTGGTTTAAAAAAGCGGAGTAGCTTTGGATGATCCGGGTTCCTTCATTTCTGGGGCTGTTTATGTATCAAAGTGTGTTGATTATTTGTTCATTTGTCGAGTAACTCCTATTGAGTATTAGTCAGACAAGGAGAGAGTTAGAGATATGGTTGGTGGCTTTTGATAAGCTTATACTTTCCCATTTAGGGTTGCAAAAAAAGACAGTTAACATATGCAAATGGACATTCCGATACTATAAAATGTGTGTATATGTATACATAAAATGAACATATAAACAAGAAAATGTTAAATGAATTTAGAAATATTAATTAAATTAGCTTAAACTATTGATTATACAAATAAAAACGAATAAATAAGCTTGCCTACCTGAAGCAACCACAACTGAAGCTTCCGTACGCTGTATTTATAAGTTTTGTCCTGTAGAAATAATTTGGATCTTTCAATCTTTTCAAACACCACTGAGCTATTCAAACAGACACTCGCACTTGTGTGGCTGCTATCTGTAGCGCTTTCTTTCCTTAGTTTCTCTCTCATCTATGTATGCCTAGAGTGACAGTTCGTCCTGTTGCTTTAGGCTTCTTATACCATTTGCTGTTTAAAGTGTTTTGTTGTTCTCCTTTGCAATGCCTGCGATGAAATACTATTAAAACTCTATATTAATGAAAATATTGTCCGGCTATTGAGCTCTTAAGTCAATGGACTTATGAAACAAAACATCAATCCCATCCTATATATTTAAAAAAGCCATTATAAACTTTATTTGCAAGCATCAAATTATTTTCAACTTAGCGTCAGCAGAAAAAAGACAGATTCACCGAGCTCAGGAGGAATACGACAACAAAGTAGAGTGTTAGGGTAATTTCTTATGCACTAACTAGTGTATGTGGATCTATAAATTCGTTTATACTTCTTATAAACATTTAAATTACATTTTTCAACGACATCGTGAAGTAAAGGGGCTTTGTCTTCAAGAAAGTTACCCAATTCAAATTGTAATGAGTTGGCATTTTCTAAAATTGTCGTAGACACAAGCTGCCCTTGGTGTTGGCTAAAACAGCTTGTTGGTGGTAAAGTAGCTGAAATGACATTAAAAAGACAAAATTCAAAAGTGAAGACAACGCACAGTGGTCCATACGCGTAGTTTTTGTGGGACTTGGGAAACCCATCAGGATTGCGTCAGAAATGCTTTCAAAATAACATCAGTAAACATTTACATATAATTTTTATCATAAATCTCATTTCAAATTCAATTCATTGTTGCCAGGATCTCAACAGCTCTACGCACTTTACCTCCTGGATCGAGGACATTCCATATCCGATGTGCATGATAAAAGAGCATGTTCTTAGTTAGTAGTAGCTCACACAAGTCCATCGTAAATATGTATTATTTTCTTCGGTCACAATTGCCATTAGTACCACAGTACTGCGTAGGCGTTAAGGACAGGAAGGTAGCATGGACACGGCACACATACACATGAAATATGCGATAAACTCAGTCCACCGACACCACTCAACCGCTTCAGTGGAGTCGGTTTATACTTAGTTTACAATCTTATTATCTTCGCAGGCATCTGAAGTCCACACACTCACACACACACACACACACACACATGTGGGACCGAGCCCAAAAATATGTACGCCACATTATCCAAGGCAATTAAAAACCTTCCAGGCGTTGATGTCATTGCGTCCTTTTTCGGTTATTTGCTGTCATTCCTGACACCCTTGGTCCTTGGCTGCTTATGCGGTGTTTGAGGATAGTCGTCGCAAACTTGATTGTGTTTATTAAACATATTTTGCATAAAATTCACTTTATTTGCAGTTTATTTCATAAGAAAATTACAAGTTAGACGGTCCATGGTAAGCTTGATAGTTTTGCTGAAGACCTTACTATATGTGTTTTGTGCGAAGCACCTTTTTCTTAAATTATGTTTGATCACGTTTTCCTTCTTGGTTTGTTTGATTAATATTTATATGCATAAATGGAATGTATAGTAACTGATTTGTACATTTAGTATCCAAATAAAGCTTGTTTCCATGGTTATGTATACCCTGTGCCAGGGATATATTACATTTGTAAGGAAAGTATGTTTAATCATCATAAGGATCATGTTTATTTAAAATATTGGATATTCCCCATAATTTTCATGCAAATCGAATAAAACTATTTGTTAATTATGGCCAGGACGTGCACATTTCTAATTCTTTTCTTTTATTTATTCTTTATTTTTTAAATAGCTTTCTTTTTTCTGCACCGATCTTTATGAAACTTTTAAGATTGTTTAACAAAAGTATTCTTTAAGCTCGTGTTAAGTTGGAAGTATGTGCGATCAGAAATAAGGCTTACAATTAGGATTAATCTGCGTATAAAGACAAACGGGAGACAAACGGCCGGTCGGACACACAGATGGACATGACTCAATGAACTTGGCTGTTTATACAAAGCTCACTCACAAATATATACAAATTGGAACATTTGATCGAATAGGATTTTGTTAAGCTTATGCCAAGTAATCCACAGTTTTTAATGATTAATTTTTTAAATAGATTTAAATAAATCAAAATTTTTTTGTGAATTATAACCGTAGACATTTATCTTCTAAAAAAACGTAGGGTTATCACTTTAAATGTAAAACCAATGCTAACATCTATCAATCATTCCTGTATTCGAACCGTTCCCGGTGCTGAAAGCTAAAAATAATTTGCAGCAAACAAAAAGAATAAAAATTTGATTATTTTATAAAAATATTTTGTTATGTTAAAGAATATTTTCCCATTTTTTCTCTTTCTTTCACTCTCTCTCTTTCCCTCTCTCTCCCTCTCTCTCCCTCTCTCTCCTTCTCTTTCTGTGGCGCTCCCCTCCATTGTGTTGTTTTTTTTGCAGACTTTTTCCTCTACTTCTTCACTTTTGTTGGTGTTTCGTCGATATTAAATAAAAACAAAAAACGACAAAAAATGGCAGCTTCGTTGCTGTTTTTGCTGTTGCTTTTTCCGTGTACCTGTGTGTGTGTGTGTGTGTGTGTGTCTGTGGCAGTGTGCGTTGCAAGTGGTGAGATAATTTTGTTGCTTTTCCTTTTGTCATGTGGCACGCGGTAGGTCGACAATTTTTTTCGTTAAATATTTTTCAACGCAAAATCAGCTTAGGGGCTCGTTATCCTCCAACGTTCATTTATGTAATTTTTAATTAATTTTTCAGCAGCAGCAAATCGAAACAAAAGGAAAACAAATTAATATAAGAAAAATTGTGTAAGTATATGGGCATAGCAAAGTTGGAGTTGGCAGTATGGACTGCCAGCAACATTCGCACGCTTTTGGCTATTTGTGGGTTACGTTAGCCCATTTCCCTACCCTCCCTCTACTCTTTTTAACTTTAATGAGCAGCCAAAAAAGTTGCTCCCTTCTACGCAGGCTATACGAAAGGGTTTGGTTTGGGTTTGGTTGGTATTTGGAGGCGGCTTGTCTGTGCTTACTATTTAATTATTTTCGCCATGCTTGCTACTTGTAAACGCTTCTTGTACATTGTACATATACACATATTAAAATAATATAAAAAATAAACCAAGCGAACGAGCGACCGACCACCAGCAAAGCGCACAAAGCGATAATTGATTCTGTTTTATTTTTTCTTATTGCGAGCGCTTTAAGCTGGCTGCGCAATCCTTTCACCCTTTTTGCTGTACACTTTCTTGAATGAAACTCTCTCCTTTTATGCTTAATTAAATATTCATCAAACACACAATGGAAAACTTTTAAATACTCATCAAGTTGTGGCTGCGTCTTAAGATACACACGAGGAGTTTCTGACTCTGATTCGTGGCAATATTTGTCTGGCTGCCCTTTTCTCCCCCTCTCATTCTCCTTTTTCCTTTTTCATTTCACTCTATTCCCGCATGGCAAGTCCTCTTTAATCAATAACAACAAATCACCGTTTACTTTGTATTTTAAATCCAAACTTCTCCTCTGTTTTCGGTCTACACACTGTTTTAACACGCACTCATATGGCTGGAATTCCCTTATGAGACATTAAAATCTCGTTTACCCATGGTAAACTATAAACCCAAGTCCAGAATCTCAACCCTTCTGTCAGATACCAACTGTTTTGTTTGTCGACTGTGTGCATGCAACGAAAACAATGAGTTTAATAAGCACAACTACTTTCTGAGCGAATTAAAAGACAACTATAGACCACCTCAGGAGTTTTGAAGGTGTGAAAGGATGAGATGAGTCTGTATCCAGAGGCAAATGTTTGTAAAACTATTAGACACAAAATAAAATGATGTGCTAGCCAACAAAAAGTGAGCAATGACAGTAAATAAATATCTCTATAAATCATACGAAATATTCAGCATCTTCTGTTCAGGTAATTTAATAAAACTCCGCCATCCCCCAATGAGCTTTGGCGCATTAATTGATTTTTGTATCTTTGCCAATGTGATGCACATCCCTCAATCAACAGTTACCTCTAATTGCTGGCAGTACGTCTATCTCAAGCGCAACTTTGGCGAAAACCCTTTAGGACAACATTTGACGATGCGTTGCCTCAAATGCAATTAACCAGCCGTAACGCCCACACATTAGGCAGCGCAAGGAATCCCAAAATGAGGCAAACGAAGGCTTTTTGATGTCACTTGGTTAATCAAAGTATGGAGCAAGCACAAACGAGTACGAGTACGAGTACGAGTACGTTTTAATATCACAGCGTACAGAAGCTTCAGAGCTGAAGGTACATCAAACGTTGTCCTTGCTCTCCTCGTCATACGTGAAATATTTGAAATATGATAAGCATATCACAAGTTATCTGGGGTATAAAAGCAATTACAAAAATGGAATTTCGTAATGAATTTATATGTTGAGTGCTAAAAAAAAGGGTGAACAATTGAAAATAATGTAATTCTTTGAAATGGATCCCCAAATAGATCGACCTGCAGTAAGTCTTTCCCACTATTTTTACACTCATCGCATTAAATCTTAAGGTAGGTCGTTGAACCGATTGGATTGGATTTTCGGGTTGTCAGATCAATGCACTCCAGAAATATTTTGGTTATACTTGGCTACTTAAATTCATATAATATAGGCTCGTGCTTGTACTTGTACATATTCTGTACAATTTCACATGACTTTGTTATTGTATGCATTCCCTATACACTGCTCAAAACGATATGTTAATTTGAAAACGGTTTCAATGAATTTGAATTTCAATTATTTGTTACGTAGCCTTAGTTTCCAGGGAGGAAGTAAGTGTTAGCTAAGCACAAATGACCTAGAACTTGAACTGTTTTGTGTGATGATCAAGATCGTAAACCACCTTGGCAGTCGCTATTGTATTTTCTAAAGGTTAAAATTGCATATAAATGAGAATAAATTTGTTCAATTGCAATTATTCCTTTCAGAATTATGGCAAAGATCTTGATAAAGATCTGTCATAGTTTATCAATTATAATATCAATACGATCGGCTTATATCGCAATGTTATCTTGGCTATAGTTTCATCGATAATCTCTAGTATATTATTATAAATTTCTTCTATGGCAACATCTTATTATAATTTTCTTTTCGAGTGTAGTTGACAGTACAGAAAATTGAAGAACGCTGGAGGCGAGTTGGGAGCTTTAAAAATAAATTAACATTCAGCGATGAGCGATGAGCGACGATATCACCAAAGCTGACGACACTGTCTATTGTTTCTATGCGCCTGGAAGAGCTATATAAGCTGTGAATTCATGCTCCCAATATCAGTGATCACAATGAACCAGGCCTCGCTCTATCAGCGCGCCAACCAGGTGCAGCGTCATGATGCGAAACTCGTATTAGATGAGTATTCTTCGATACTTCAGTGGCGCTCTGATGGGCAGGACTCCCTGTTGGATGTGGGGTCCGGTTCGGGCAACGTGCTGATGGATTTTGTGTATCCTCTGCTACCGAAAGGCTATCAACAGCTCGTTGGCACTGATATTTCCAGCAAGATGGTGGGTTATGCCAACAATTCGTATCAACGCTATGCGAGAACGCATTTCCAGGTTTTGGATATAGGTTGTGAACGGTTGCCAGATCAACTCAAGGGACGCTTTGATCATGTTACATCTTTTTACTGTCTGCATTGGGTGCAAAATCTTCGTGCAGCGCTGAAAAATATCCACGAATTGCTGCGAAATGAAGGGGGTGATTGTTTACTTGTTTTTCTGGCCAGCAATCCCGTTTATGAAGTTTACAAGGTTCTTGCCAACAACGCGAAATGGTCTGCCTACATGCAGGACGTTGAGGAGTTCATTTCGCCTCTACATTATAGCGCTGATCCTGCTGAGAAATTCACTCAACTTCTCGATGAAGCTGGCTTCCATTACAAAAACGTAGAGGTGCGCAGCGAAGTCTTCGTCTACGAGGGTATTCGCACATTGAAAGGTGAGCGGAATATTGTTTAAGAACTCAAATAACATTTTGATTATTTCTGATTGTTTTTGTTAGACAATGTTTCAGCAATCTGTCCTTTCCTCGAGCGCATTCCAGCTGCTCTACATGAAGAATTCCTTGATGATTTCATTGATGTAGTTATTTCCATGAACCTTCAAGAGGATCAGCAATGCGATGTCGATAATGATCAGTTGCAACAACGCTTCAAATCGTCATATAAACTATTGGTGGCCTATGCCCGTAAGTCATCTGACCTGATGGGCAATGTGCTTAGCGAAATGTCGAGTACACAGAGTCGAAAGGGTGTCACGTAACGAGGCTTATATGTTTGTATTGCATTAGAGGCATAATATAATATTATATAATTATAATATTATATAACTTGAAGTTGACTTCAACAAATGCTTGACTTTTGAATCGTATCTGAATAAACGGTCAAATTTGAAACTGTTAAGAATCTGCTGTCGCTGCAGTTGACATTATTTCGCTGCGTTTGACAGAACTAATTATTGCAAAGAATTTATCCACACTGAAGTACTTTTTGCTCAATTTCGCCGGCAGACATCCGGTCGATTTGCTGAGTTCTCAATAAAGTTGCAATACAAATACTTCGACAGCCACGAGAGACGTCAGACGAGCAGTCCGTGTGTCTCTCCCGTAAGGCTGGCAGTAGGCGAGAGGAGTTATCAAAGGGTTGAAATCCTGTTATTTTTGAATATTATATTATATTGGATTTAGCAGTTATAATTATGCGCTACCTGACTCTGCACCCGGAACAATTTTAATTGTTTTTCGGGCAAAAATGTACGTATGCCGCGTAGTCGGCGGAATTTTCGAATGAGTTATTAACGCGACGACGACGAAACGTTGATCCAGCAAATGCGCATCATGTCATTTATCATGAAAGGGAGGCGTGAGGCAACAACAGCAACAGCAACAACAGCAGCAACAACAACAACAACGCACAGAGCACACATTTACAGTTTAGAGTTGCACAGCTTCAAGGCAGCAATGCTCAGCGAATTTCTACAACTCTGGTTCGTCCCTGCGGTGGTGCTAGTGGTGGTGGTTGGGTAAGGAGTAGTAAATGTTTGTCTTAATCTTTGATTTTTGTTGCTTTCCTCATCTGGCAAATGTAAACGACAGGAATTAATTTAGACAAATGATTTCTCAAGTGGAGAGCTTCAGTTTCAGTATCAGCTTCAGTTTTAGACGATTTGCCGGCTGTCAGTCAGTCAAGGCAAGCCAAGCCAAGCCCCCATCGCTATTATTTTGGGATGTGCGAAGCGTTTGGGCGTGGCATGCGATTTGTGTTACCCACATAGAGTTCCCGGAACCCCACTCAAAAATTGTTTTCGCAAACACAAAATTTTCGTATTGAAATTTGATTTATTTGTTAATTTGTTTGTAATGAATTTTCCGTTTACTTCGCTGCGTGCACTGGGTGAAGAGCCAGTGCCTCAGGGATTTACTGGAGTTGGGTGGAAATAGCGAATAGCTGGAACAGCATCGCTGGGCGTCCTTTAATTGCCCAGCAGTGTTGAGTTTGCGCTTGGCATTTGGTTTTTCTTGCATCATTTGCTCGGCTAATTTCTTAGGTCTGAAGACGAATTACTGCCCCTTAACAGCGACATTTTTGTGCTTTGATTTGGAAATAACAATTGAAAAGTTTGATTTAGAGAACCCAGTCCCTTTCGTTCGACGATGTACTTTGAATAATTTTAATGGCATATCGATTCTCTTGAATAATCGTCAATTATACAAACATTTAAACTATATTAAGTATAGATAATTGAAAATGTATATAAAGTTGAAAGGATAAACTTTACAAAGGAGAGTTAGGGCTACATTTTAAGCGTAGATCTTTAAAATTAAATTACGAATTAAAGCTTTATAAATATCCTCAATGAGTAAGCATAAGCAATGCCGTTGGTATCCAATATGATATTATTCTTTTGCCTTTAATTCACTGCGTGCAAGACAGAACTGAAATTGTTGGAATTGCTTAGGCGTAGCCGTGAACAAACAACAGAATGACGGATCCAATGTGGGTGCCACTGTGTGCATATCTGAGTATGTGAATGCTCGTATGTTTGCATTTGAATTTTGGGGGCGTGTATATGTCAAAGTACAAACAATTATAGCAAGAACGTTGAACCAAATAAGCGAATTCCGGCCGAGGGTTTGTCTGACGTTTGACGTTTTGTTGACCTGACGCTTATTTTGACATTTTGATTGCGTTTCATATGCAAATGGCTATTGACCAGAACGTGGTTTTGGCCACAGCCACAGCTGGTCTATCTATTAAATGGCCACAAAATGGTTGGGCAATCAACTTCTCTGAACATACACATTAATTCCTGTGTCCACGCCATTAGTATAATACAAGCTAGCAAGTAACAATAAAAATGCATATTTTATTTACTTTTCATACACATACATTAATATTATCATTTGCCATTGCCTTTGTTTCATTATTCCTAAATTGTTGTCAAATTACTCACATATTTACTTGCAAGAAAATTGGAATTTTAATAAATTATAAATTATATTACGAAATGAAAAAATGTTAAGCAGCGTTTCTACTTTGATTCTGGCTATCTTTTCTGTGGGCAGAACGTTGGCCAGATGAGTATATAATATTTCAGGGGTTATTTAACGCCACGCCAAGCCACGCCCGCTGCGGGGGCAGCGGCGTCGGCGGCGGCACTTATGAATTTTTCAACGGATTTCCTTTATAAAATGCAAAAAAATGTTTTGGCCCAGCTAATTATGCGCAACGGGGGGATAGGAAAGTTAATCCTTTTTCATTTTGGCCACTTCATTACATTTGCTTTGCCCGGCTTTTGGTATATTTTAATTTCATTTTGTGATTTAACTTTACACCTGCTTGCCGAGATGGCAGACCGTCAATGGGTTGAGATGTGGGGGTTGCAAAGGAAGGTAAAGAAGAAGCCCCCAACGAAAACAACAAGGACTCTACGATCGCCGCTGCACTTCAATTAAAAATCTAAATTCTAGCCGAGCCACTTAAGTGCCTTTTACATTTTACATTTTACATTCTACATTTTACTTTTTACTTTTGTGTGTGTTTCATGTGCCGTCCAGGTGTGAGAATATTTCTTTTGCTCAAAATAAATTTGAAACATTTTTGATGACGTCAACGAGTACAATGTGAGATGGGACCAAAGGGACAGCGGTAATACGAGTGCATGAAGACTTCTTTTGCGGCAAGAGGAATGCTGGGTCAACGGGTTACATTGGGTTGCCCTGAACGAACTGGGCTCCATTCCTAACACTTTGCAGCGAAAATCTTCGTGTAATCGGATAAGGTAATTGGAGGCTTTGTCTAGACATTAAGTGTACATAGTAAATTTGTTTTTCAAGTTCTCGCAACTGTGAGGGTGCGGTCAATGGGTTGATGTGCGACAACTGTGCACAGTGGAGTGGATATTGATATAATTAATTTTTAGTTTTCATATTTCGAAATGTGCAGGCGAAACAATTGTGTTTAAAGCATTGATTTACCCTTAAAGATCACAAAAACTTGTGTGCTTTCTAGCAGTTATTAATGGCAAACATTGTTCAATCGATGCTTATTTGTTTATAAACTATTGAGTTCAGGGGTCAGTGGTTCAGTGGTTTACCTCTTCTAGTAGCTTAAGTAGTGCGCTAATTACTTTGCTTCATCGAACATAGACATCACTAATGTGTAATAGCCACAGTGCCCACTAGTCAGCAGTCACATGTCTTCGCTTGCCACAGAGTTGGGAAAGAACCCTTTTGGCTATTGCAGCTGAAAAGTTTTGGGCAACATATGTTTGTATATACAGGTGGGACCCTTTCGCAACAGCAACGACAACAACTGTGGCTTTTAATAAATCGATTTAAATTTCTGATCATATTTTCATCCCTGGAGAAATTTAATAGTTTTTTGCAATAACATTTTATGTGGCCATTGCTTGCTTGCCTGCCCCCAGATACTGCTGGAGTTTACCAAAAACTGGTAGAAGAGCCAACTAAAATAATAATAGCAACAAACTTGCTGCAACAACTACAACTACAACTACAACTACAAGCTACAAGCACATCGTTGCTTCAAGTCCAAACAAAGAAATTGTAAAGTTTACGGGTCACACGGTGCACGCTCCCAGGACTCCAACGGAGAGCACGGTGGCTCCAATGGCGTCGTCTATGCAGCTTCCTGTGCATGGCAATAAAATTGCTTTAGCCCATAAGTACGCTACAATTTTCTACGTAGCCCAGCGAAGGTAGCTCATGCTGCAAATAGTTTGCCACGCCCCTCGACCCACAGTTGCCCACGCTGCACAGCATATCATAATTAATGCAAAGCTTGCAAATGTACGCAACACCTGCGGTTTGTTTAAAACGACCACAAGCGTTCCCATAGCATATGCCCAGCTCCCTGGTTCAGTTATGTGTTTTGGTTATTGAAATTATTTGCCAAGTCGCTGACATTTTATGTTTATTTAATTGCAGCCTAAAAGCAGGCAACCATTTACCAACCAAAGCCGAAACTGGCCTACGGCGACTCGGCTGCTTCGATTGCCTCAGCTGCCTCAGCTGCCTCGTTATATGACCAGGTCTAATCAAATTTCAATTTGATATCAATTTGGCATTCAATACGCTTCACTTTTCGATTTCAATGTAATGCCGTTGGCACAAAATTTACGTCAATTTTGTGGCATATTATTGTGGTCAACTGCGCCCAACTGCGCATATGGCTCGCAAGTAGATTTTTGTATTCGCATTTCAACAACATGGAGCAACGAGGACTGTGATGACACAGTTTGCTTTTAAACTGTCTTCTTTTGTATCATCCGCATGCGGTTGTGGTTAACCTCTTTGTTGTTTTTTGTTGTTGTTGTAATTATCCAGTTAGTACTTGAATTGTCAATGTCAATTGTTTTTAAGCATACTTTGAAGCTGCAATCAGCCAGTTAATTAATGGTCTCGTCGGCAGTTTGCAAATGAGTTGCTTATTCTCGAGAATATACTTGTCAGCAAAGGGTACTCTAATAGACATAGGGTATGCGAGCATTGAGTTGTTAACTTCCACAAGATAATTACACATGAAACAGCTGACACATACGAGGGCAATTCGATAAGTCATGTTTTAATAGCTATGGAGCTACAGCAAGGGCTTGTCAATCTCATGTTCACTAACATCTATATGAAAGGACTTAATAAAATGCATTTATACAAGGTAGATAGAAACTTGCAGACAACCTTAAGTGAATTTGTAATTAAAGCATAGTTCTGTATGCTTATTTCGATCGAAAATCCTGTCTACGATTGAGTGTGCAGGGTAAACTGACCTGCCATGAGAAAGATGCTGTAGTTACTTGATAAACTCAATTAGATTCACTACGCGCAAATTGCACGAATGTCCAATCTAACTTTGACCATCAGTGGACTGTCCAGCGTCGTTGTCGTCGTCGTTGTCGTTGTAGTGTCGGCAAAGGTCAGCAGAAATAATAAATGTTGGGCACATTAAATAAATGATTATGACTGCTCCTTAGACGGAGAAATAAAAGTACTGTGGAAATGGATTTTATTTGCAAAGGACAGTATGTAGACCAGTCACCCAGTCAGTCAGTCAGTCAGTCAGTCAGTTATCATGGCAAGCGCAGTATTTGCAGGCGGTAACTGCGAAATTGCAAATAAAAATTATCAACGTGTTCGTTGCAAGAATAAAACTCACGACAAAGTTATGATTGGTTCGCACTGGCTGGAGTTGACCCATAAAAACTGATTGGACCAGTTGATTAGGCTATTTTCAGTACATGATTTTCGATTTTTATGCGCGAGACAGTCAGTCGCATAAAGAGATATAAATAGGGATATTTGTGTTTATTGTTGAGCGATTTATGATCTGTGTTACACTTGATACGGCCATAAATATATATGTATATGTATATATATAGAGAGAGAGAGAGAGAGTTTTATTGCAACCCTCGTTTCGATGCCAAACCATAATTAAAATAATAATTTTCACGAAAAACTTAAGACCTTGTAATTATAATTGTCAGTTTTGTATCCCAGTCGCGCTTCAACCCCAGCAGAAGGGCAAAAGCAGTGGGTAGGCTAGCGGCGGGGGTCTCTCATTAAACATAATTTTTGTGTAAACAAAAGCAAGCGTAACTTGAGAACAAAATCGATGCGACGTCTGCCAAATGCGGATGGTGAGAAAATAATTATGTGGAGCGTTGCTATTGCGCGTTCAAATAGCTCCAATAGCGACTACAGCTTCAATACCATAATACAAACTTCAAGACGTCGTTTTTCCCATTTCTCTTTATTTTTTACAATGAAAAATAGTTTTGTTTTCTATGTTTATAATATGATTGTTGTGACACTAACAGCTTAAACGCTTCCGTATTCGAAATTCGAGAGAAAGGGAAAGATATTCAAATGTTAAACAAACTTATGTTTTTTACCAACAACTTTTGATTAATAAAGAAACATATCAATGAAGGCTCTCATACATGTGTAATTACAGGAATTCCTTATTTGATTTGTACTTAAATGAAAAATGCGCTAAGAATGTGATCAGAGGAGAAATTGATAAACAAAAAAAAGAAAAAAAAAAACTTGCAGAGTAAAAGGAAGAAAATATTTCCAAATCATTGATTGCCATTTTTCTTGGGGAGTCGCATGTTTGCATATCCCTGTACAAAAAAATGGACAGCAAAATATTTCAGCGGTCGGTGTGTGCTCTGTGTGTGTGCTGTGTGTGTGTGTGTGTGTATTGCCTGCGTGTGTTTCCAGATGAGTGTGGCATGCGACGCACTCATCTCGTAGTCTATGAAATAATGAACGCATGAATGATTGCCACACAAAAGCAATGCACACTCGTTGGTTGTTTGCTGCTGTTTAGTTATTTCTATACCCTATACTCTGTACTATATACCCTTTGTTCAACATTTTGAAGCAAATGTGAGTTGGGAAATATATTAATAAATGTCTGCAAAGTATGTTAAATATTTACTATGCATTTGCAAATACATCTTTGGAAGAAGAGATACAGGATTAGGCTATAGGGTATCGCATTGTCGAGTGTCTTTCCGTTTTAAGCATTCGCACTTGTTTTTTGTTGGTGAGTTACATGCTTGTGCTGTTGTTGTTCTTTTATGAAAAAATACCAAAATCGGTTAATGTTTATTGAAAAAGCATAAAATTCGTTCTACCAGAATGGAAAATATGCTTTTGATACAATTATTGTGCCTATCTGCAGCCGCCGGCAAACCTTGGAGCAAACTGAACCCACCCCGAACCACAGAAAACCCACCCCGCCAACCCTCTTTCTTGCATTGGCTTTTTAAAATTGTTGTTTTCTTTTCGCTTTGAGTTCATTTTGTGTATGTTCTTCTGCAAATTTTTGCCTACCCTGTATCTAACCAGATGCATCAAAGCGGCATAGTGACACTCTGCAAGAGGTATACGAAGCAGATTTGGATTCTTCTACTGCAGATTCCAAAGTTCTACTTAAATGTAATTGTAATGTGGTCTATAGTCTATGCGATGTTATTTACATACTTTAAAAAATATATATAAATATCTAAAGTGACTAAAAGCAAGCAAAGCTTCTAGCAGAGGTATCTAACAGTCGAGCATTATGATTTTAAGTTGCTTGCCTGGCTACAGGCACTTTCTCTCTGACGAAAGTAGTTATATGGGTCGCTGGCTGCTTGATAACAATTCCCGTCGCCCAGACCAAGAATTGGATATCATGCGGAAATCAATTTCAATGGGGTGAAACCATGTGGCATAGAAAAAGATGAAAATTTGATAGTTTTAGTTGTATTACTTGCGTATATGACATATCTGTTTATGAATGTAGATATTCAGAAGTTGTTTTGTGCTGAAAATCAATTAAAACTAATATTTGGTCAGAGCCTTGTTGAAGTTTTAGAGTAAGAGATGCGTAATGAGTCTCCACAGGTGTTGTTAGTGAAAAGTTGGAATTTCTTTCCCAAATAAAAGCTCCCAAGATGCTTTAGTACTTTCCGAAGTATGACCCCAAACAAACATTACTTTCTGTAAAAATTAAGCCAGTTTCGAATAAAACGCACCTGCGGGGCAAAGATGGCGCAGAAATCAAGAAAAACACGCAAAACAATTATTCTTAAGATATCTCTGCGGCAACATTAAAAGCCAATTTCACTTGATGACAATAGAAACAAAGCGCAACAGCATCACCTGTCCTTAGGGCAAAATGGTTGGTAGCTTGCTTGGTTGGTTGACATAAAAAATGCAAAGAATCAGCAAGGCAAACAAAACCACCAAAAGTCTGCCAGACGTTTGACCTTTTTAGGCATCGACATGAAAAATAATGTCACCCCCAAAATCTTGTTAATGTTTTCCCCGTCGGCATCCCACGACATTGGTGCGTTTAAAAACGCGTCTTATACTTTTTGTAACGCATTTTTTGTCAGCGCCGCGTTTTGTTTTTCAGAAAAGTTTGCCGTGTTGGACGTGTCTCAGCTCTTGCCTCAATGTGGGTATGACAACTATACTGCACAGCTTGTTTCTATCTTTGCGTGAATGCTGAAGGATCGCCAAGCGAGTTCTTCACTTTATTTGAATCATTTGTTATCAGTAATTATGATGTGAATATCTTTGACAAGCTAGCGCATTTTGTAATCATTTTGTTAAATATACAAACAACTAAACTTGATTCGATTGGTTTGCAGAGCATAAAATCATCGGTGATTTCGTAATGAATACTTTGTTTTTATTTTTGCTGGCTTGGCTTGAGTTTTTCCTCTAGCGAACGCGAACGCGAACGCGAACAGCTTGAAAGCCCGGAGTCTAATGGGTGGGCTTTTTAGCCAGCATTGCCCGTAGGGCAGTACGCCGTACAGCCGTATACCCCGGCTCCATTTCGCGTATACGTATAATTGTCACCATGGGTGTTTGTGATGCCGGCTGCAGGCCATGTTGAATTGCCAAATCGTTTAAGCTCAAATTGCGCCAATTAATAATGAGCAAATCGACAATGCTGCGTTCTGCAATTGCTTTTTAAAACAGATGCCAACAACCCGATTAGCAGTTGACATAAAAAAACACAACAAAACAGAATATACCGAAAAATATAGCAAACACGAAACGAAAACCAATTTATATGCAAATGTCGCTGTCTACGGCGACTGCGCCGCCGGTAGCGCCGTTTCCAAAGATGTCGACGTGCGCATCAAGTCAATTGATGTATTTCATTGCATTTATTTGGCCACGAAACCATGAAATATGCTATGTGGATCCCGCGACTCCCAGCCCCCGCTTTTAACCCTAAGGTGACCAAAGTGTCTAATGGCTAGCGCTCTTGAATTATGCATAAAATGTGAAAATTAGTTGCGCAAGCTGCAAAATAAAACTTTTAAGCGGCATTTGAATATCAAAGCGTTTGCTCGCCCAGGTTTCCGCATGTAAAGAGTTCACATTTATTAGAAATATAAACGTATTTTATGATAACAGAGAAAACGAACGTAGAAATGGGAGTAAATGTAGGAGGAATAGCTAATTATAGATAACAATTTCAAAACTCCAACTCATCTAACGCCACAGCCTCATCTGGCAGTGAATTGATGAATTTAGCACCGGCCTAACTTAATTTGAATGATTATATAAAGACTTTACTCGTCTATCGAATGAAAGTTTAGGAACAATTACAAATAAGCGAATCGTTTCGTCTGCCTCTAACGTATTCAGTTCTATATTTTCCGGTAATCTAATCCCAAAGGAGTAAATATACCCATGAAATTATGACTCAAATAAACAATTTTTGTATGAATAAATATTCACACTCTCGCATCCAACCCTTACAATATTTAAAGGGGTTATTATTTCCACATCTAACGCATGTGTGAATGGGCGCGTGTATATTATATTAAGGTTAAGTTTTGTGGGGTAATTATAAGTATAAATACGTCTGCCCATTTGGACTGAATAAATCAGAAATTTGATGAATACTAAATAAAAGTTCCATGTTAAGGACAGAATTCGGGTGCAAATGAAACAGAAATCTGTTCTCAGCAAGCCCGAGTGAAAGCAGCAAAACCCGAAAAACCGGTTTTTCATTAAGATTAAATGAGCGAAGCGTACACGCATGGATTTTAATTTAAATGAGCATTCCCTGGTTCAGCAAGAAGCCTGTCTGTCTGTTTGGTTTAAAAATGTGTTAAATTATTAATTCATAATTAAATCGATAATAATGTTCCACATTTGTTATTAACATATGCATTCTTCCAACGGATTCTCTGTGTTTCCGGCTTAGATAATATTTGGACTATGAAAGGAGATGCCGTGCTACCATATTTAAGATACTTGGCATACAATTTTATCAGACTTTTTCGCTTGAATATACTATGTGAATATACTTGAATATGCCAGACTTGGGTTGAGCACTCATTATCAGGCGTATCACAAATTGCTTTGCAAAATCTGTTTCAACATCAAAGAGCAATAATTTGCATTTAACAGGAGCTCTTGACAATGCTAATCGCAGTGCTTTCTCCCCATTTGGTATCCATCATTGGCTGATTTTCAAATAGTATTTTGGGTAAATATTTATACTTCTTTTGTCAGCAGTTTTTTCAATAACGTTTAATACCTATGCACATATATCATGGCAACAACAATGGACTCGGAATGATCCAAATTGGTATGTCGTTGATGGGTTGGGATGCGTAATGTGCGATGCGGGGGGAACGCTGCAGCCAGATTATAGGCAAAAATTGTATAAAAATTGTTAGCTCTTACACAAAAAGAGATACTAACACACACACACACACCACCCTATCATATCATATTATACGAGTATGTGTGTTATATACGATATAACCGCCCTTGCCGGGCCCATCGCTGTAATGAATAGCCTTGGCTGGCATTTGCTTGGGCAATGAGACCGCACTTATCTGCGATTATGACTTTTTAAAATTACACTTTTCAGCACCCATACTGAACGGAGATAGAACTGAATAGAGTCCTCCCATCCGAAAGACAAGGCAAATTTATTGAAGCACTGCAAAGAAAAAAAAAAAGAGCAAAGAATTGCCTTATCCCATATTCGCATATTCTATATCCATATCGGCATATTCACACATGTCATATGGATGCTACCTCAATTTAAAACAGGAAACGCCTCTTGAAGTGATGCGCTTATTGGTTTGGGGGTTGACTTTGATTTACTTTTATTGACAGATTAAGTACGTCAAAAGGTAACGCTTACCCCACGATTACATGGAACAACCCTCTGCTGTACACATGCTATGAACTGAAGTGAAATATTGAATTTTTAACTGAAACCAGTAGACAAGATCTCCCAACGTTGGGATACCCTAAGCCCAGGCTTGCAGTTGTCAATAACAAACAACTGGAACATCTCTGTGAACCCAGAAACAACAATAATACGTTGTATATCATCCAACTATATGCTACCCAGCAGCCAAAATGATAGGTACAGGGTATAAAACTCATGTGTGGACACATTTTAGTCTGCGAAGCATATTCTATCAATTTTTATGGCACAGTCAAAAAGTCACATTTGATATTTATCTCTTGGTTATAAAACTGAACATTGCGCTCTTAAAATTTATTCACAACTGCAGCCATAATTCGAAGGCGGGCGACTTATAATGTCTGTATGCGTGCAGATTAATGCCGTACATATTATGTCAGGCATTAATCGAATGTATTAAGTGATATGTATTTGGTCACCTGAGGTGCTATTTACATTTAAAGCTCACATATAACCTTCATGTGCCAGCTTGAAGTGCAATAATATACGCCCAAAAAGACATATGCAATTGCAAATAAAATTTAACTATGCTCTCCTCAAGCACGTGTGTGAGATGGGCTTAGGGTATTACACGGCAGGAGAAGATAATGGGGCACTCTTACTTGTTTTTAATTAATTTCTGGCCCATATAATTCACACAATAAAAACACCGAATACAGAAAAATATTCACCAAGAAAAGTTTTCTCGGTCTTACGACGCGACGCAACGCGACGCGGAGTGAAAATAAAAATCAGAAATGCAATAAATTTTCCTACGAAATATAATTACTTCGTGGCAATGGCATTGTCTTTATTGTTTCGGTGCGTTAGATTGGTGGGGATGCTCTTGTAATTGCCGCATTTTGCACCTTGAGCGCGTCCCGAGCCTTGAGTGAGAAAAGTCTCATAAATAAAAATTAATTTTTAGCAGTAACAGCAACAATAACTAGACAATTACACACCACATACAAAATAAGCTCAAGCGTAGACCCGGGTCTTGCTCTGTCTACCTGTTTCATTCACAGGGCCAACAAGGATACCCCACCGACAAATTGAGGGCCGTCGTTTGTCAAGTAGAAAATTGAAATTAAACCAAAACAAGTGCGAACGCTGTTGTCGAGGGGGGTTCGCCAACGAGATACCTTGTACAGACTGCAACCTCGCACTCACACTTGCTCAGGATCTCGGATACTTTTACATTTTCCATTAGCTCAATCGTATAATACCCTAGTTATTTGAGCGTACAGGGTATTCAAAAAACGCCTAAAATGTTAACATCCTCTTGTGGTGTCTGTGGTAGAGTGGGTAGAGAATAGCGGTGTGGGGGTTGTCGCTTTGGGAAATTGTCGCGTTTTTTGGCGATAAATCACGCAGGTGTCGTCGACGCTGGGTTGTTAAGTATACATTCTGTTCTTTCTATATTTTTCACTTCGTCTACGGTTGTATTTAAAATGCATCAAATTGCTAACCTTTACCGCTCAGCAGCATTTCAATATTTCATGTGTAAAGCGAAAGTAATTAAATTTAAGAAAGGTAACATATCCACTGTGTAAAAATGCCATAATTATATGCGACTACATCTTCTCGTGCATGCTCTTAGAGCCCTCCGACCGTTGACAACCTGTGGTGCACACTCACCCCAACAACCGTCGTCGTCGTCGTCGTCGCCGTCGTCGTCGCCTTACAATCTCCGTATTTTTGCATGTCAGTTTCTTTGGCGTTGTAAGCCCAGTTGTAGAAGTGGGTATGCTCGACGTAACTGAACGTAACTGTCACTAAATGCGAGTACAACAGCGGCAATATGTGAATAGTAATAATAATAATATATTTCAGATCTGTGATTGCCATAAAGTTAAACATATGTAATGTGTTTATTTTCAGAGGAGGCTTTGCTTATTTTAATATAATAGTTTATTTAATATTTAATGTAATATTTAACAGCTACATTATGCGTGGTATACATACAACATAGATTCATATAATTCATATCTTGACTGCAATTACGCGGAGCTCTTCATGTCTGCGAAACCGTAACCCAGCAAACCGTTTATGCTCAAGGTAAAAGGGAGTCTTGCGGCAATTCTGGCGTATGCGGGCGTCTTAATCCTTTTTCCATTATTATTTTCATAATTCTTATTTACATGACGCCAGGCGTCTTCGTCTTCGTCTCCACCATCGTCCTCTTCTGCTGTTCGCTCTCAGCTATGCTGTGATTCTTGTCTATTATTGTTGCGGCTCTAAACTACCACCATGGGGAGCGGCTGTCTCTTTCGCTTTGCTCTTTTTTAATGTTTGGCGAAAAATTATTTTCTTATAACTAAGTTATTCACTGATTACGTGCTGCTGCCGCTGCTCTTTTGGCAGTTGTGGTTCCTTTGCTCACCCCTTTTTGGGACTTACACATTTATTACTCATACGCCTGGTAACAACGTCTTTCTGCGGGACCAACTCGGTGCTGTGATTCGTTGTAGCCTGTCTGATGGGATGCAGGCAAACGTGGAGCTATAAACATACTTCTTTTCATATATTTACCACATATATTCAGCAGAAAATTGTAGCTGTTTTTTTAAATTGTATTTTAGAATTGCTTTGAAAAGAATATACTTTGTGAGTAACTAAATATAAACTATACATTCAGTAAATTCTTTAATGAAATATTTACGTCTTAAAACTTTAACCAGTCCACTTTGCAGTCGGTGTACACTTTGAACCTCAAAATGTGCACTATAACCATACACCATACTATAACCATACCCTAGTAAGCATACAGCATCTCCCAAATTCCGCTTGCTCTTTCCTATCAGTGCAAAGAGAGACAGAGAGAGAGAGAGACAGAGAGTGAGAGAGAGTGAGAGAGAGTGAGAGAGAGAGAGAGAGCGCTCAATATTATGCTTTCATTTCTGTTTGCCAAGTGTTTGCACAAAGCGCGCGGTCGCTGACCAACAACAGACTTCATGTGGACATCAAATTGTTGAACTGCAGCCACCTCTCTGAATAGTAGCGCTTGCATCGATAATGTGGCCTGCCCCATGTTTAACCGTCGCCGTTGCCGCTGCCATCGATGCTGATGATGACACTCATAACAATTGCCCCGGCCATTGCGGGGCGGCATTTTAACTGAACAAACTTTGATACATACTGGCGAGAGATGGCATGGGAGACACGTAGGCACGCATACGGGCCGAAGGCAAATGATGAAAACCAAACCAAACCAAACCAAACGCAAAGTCAAATGAAAGCAACCATGTCAGCGGCAGTTCCAACAATGCAATACAACAACAACAATGCAGTGGATGTTAGCACAAGTGAGTGAGTTGTATCCAGAGAGGGGTCTATAAATGGCAATGCGAATGGGGCAGAGAATGGGACTCTGTCGAATGTTGTGCAGCTTTATAGCTGCCATTTGGCAGTTGGCACTCGAATGCAATTTCAGTAATTAAAATAAACATTGTGACGAAGCCAGTGCACCGGTCAATGGTCGATAAAGGAGCCATATTCAGTTGTAACATTGTCATAATAATCATACTCTCATCATTTCATTATCACTCCAACACCAATGCTCCCCCCTCCCCACTTGCTAACCACATCATATTCTATGCATTTGCATGCATTTCGATGCGACGGTGGAGTCGTCGCAACGTCAACTTGTTTTGTCAAAATCAACAAGATACCATGCATGCATGTAATCGAATCACCGACGTGTTGTTACCCTACAAAATTACAGCTATTATTGATAATTATGAAACTAGTTGATAAAGTACATGAAAATTTATTATTTATTGAATTATACATTCGTTAAAGCTTAGTAAGAGTTCCTTTAATGTTTAGTAAGAGAAATTGGCAGCATTTATAGGCAATTGTCGCGAAGAGACTTCTTAGCTGAGGTTGCCTCTCTGTTGACGCATTTGGCCGTCCGTAACCGTAACCGAAATTCCCCCAAATCCTAAAAGTATGCAACGGCTTTTGTAATGGGGGCTGCACGAGAATTGATTTAATTAAATGCAATTTTAAATGCGTTTCGGTCATTTGAGTGCGCAATTTTCTGATTGTGGTTGTTTTCGCTTCCTTGCAAGGCTGAGGGCATTGCCACTTGGTTGTTTTTATGTTTGTTTTATTGCCGATGCGTCGCTTTATGCTTATTTATGATTTAATTAAGTGTAGCCTGGCCACACAGCAAGAACATGCAAGAGAGAAACCATACTGTGGCATGAGACTGCTGCTGGAGCTCAACGAAAATTGTGCCTTCTGACCGTAGCATCTGGTGGCATCCATCGATGGGTGATAATAAGTGTTTGTTTTGATTTCGAGACGTTGTTTGTGGTGCCTACAATAACAAGGCGTTTCTCATAAAGAGTAACTGTCCAAAAAACGTGGAGACTTCAGATACAACTTTATGGAGCCCTGCTCTATAAAATATATAAAAGTAAACGAGCGAAAAGAGTGTAATATTCAATAAAAATGTTATTATTCTAATTCAAATGAAAACTCATTGCACATTCTCCAATACCAGTTGATTACTAATCCGTTCGTACCTTACTTTAAATGATGTGAATATCGGTTTATGAACGAAACAGTCGCCTAGGCAAAGAGGGAGCCCAAACTCCCCAAAGCAATCCCTCCACTCCACGTTAACGTTGTTTTCGTCTATTGAATAATTGAATTCTTCTGCTTGATGAAACACGTAACGCAAGTACACAACCGAATGAGTTGATTAATCAATTTGCGTTTTATACACATGTGAAGCATAATAGAAAGAAGATATTAGGATAATAGAAATGTATGCTGGTTATAAATTGTTCTATTTGGTGTTATTTATAGGAGAAATGTATAATTTAATAGCGAATAATTTACTAGCGTTTTCGTATTACTAAGTAACTCTTTTTGTGCTGTTTGAATATTATTTAATTTATATATAAATGCATATATTATTTTTATATTGTACAACTTGAACTTCTTTGTCTTCCCACTGCAAAGCAAGGTGCAGTGCTCATGTCTAATTCAAAAACGTTATTCACACAAGAATCTAGTTATCCGCTGAGCCAGTCTCGACATCAATTCGGTGTCGCAGTTGTGCTTTTGGCACTTAATTCATTTGTGAATGAGACAAACGGCTCAAACGACGTTAAGCCATGAGCTTATGGCCACGAGCTGAGTGCAAGTGCGAGACGGAGCCGGGGCCGGGCCGGGGCCGGGGCCTGTAATGAGAATTGGAGCGCTGTAGTTGAACTTGGAGTTGACAACATCGCTGTCAACGTTCAACTTTATGTTGATTACCTTTTTTGATTATGTCGCAGTGTGTGAGAGCGCACGGCACACGGCAAAAAGCTGGCAAAAACAATAAACATAAACCAGAAGACGACAAGGACGCGAGCACCGGCGACGCCGAAGCGCATGAAATATGATTGAAGTCGAAATAAAACTGAGCAACGGAGCAACCACTTCACGGGCCCCATGTGTAAGAGTTCTTGATGTGATGAACGCAGCTGGCAGTGGAGGCCACTGGGGACACAATTCAAGTCGAGTTGAAAAGGCGCACCTCACACAGGACATAATCACTTTTGCCAGCAATAAAATTAAATCCAAGGAATATGCTCAAACACACGAAACCAGAGCAACGACTGACATTTGCCGACTCTGCGCCAGATCCTTTTGTATGCGATGCGAAATATTCTAATTGCAATAAAATGCCACATTCACTGGCATCCAAGTTGCGCACTTCAAAACGGTATCCCCCGTTGCGAAGACTCTCTAATAATCATCGAATAAATTATGCAAAAATCATTACCATTGTTCTAAGTGGCTTGTCGACAGTGGCATGTGTCTTTTTTCTCATCCCAATTTACTTTCGGATCGCATTACATTCCCTTTTCCGGGTTGATGGGCTGCACAAGGACACAAAACATTAAATTGGCAAGCGTTACATTTTTTATAAGCTTGTATTCCTTTTACAAAATTGTAGTGCAGAATCTTATTGTTTATACTTAAACAGGCGAAGCCAAATTAGCTGGAAAGCCAGTTAATAGTGTGTGTTTAACATTTATATATACAAATATTATATATGAATAATTGATCCTCTAAAGTAATGCATGAGGAACTACGATTTCTTGAACTTGTAATTATTGTTATTCTAATCTTTGATAAAAGAATCCGCTTTGCTATTACATATGTCTACGAGGAATATCCAATTACAACGCTTTTTCCTTTTAAAGCGCTTATAAAGTTAACTTAACATCATTTTGACAAAAATCGTTGGGCAATCAAATTAAAATTGCATATAATTGTTCCCCAAAGTGGCATATGGAGGGCTTGTCTCTTTTTCAGGGTGTTCAAATCTCCAACAACAACTGTTGTACACCAATTTTATTAACTGCAAACCTTATTTGCATGTTCATTTTGCATAATGTGCCAAAAAACCGCGTCAAGTCGAAATGAGACAGGAGCCGGACGCCACCCCAAGAGTAGAGTTCAGCTTTTTTTTTCTTCTCCGTTCCGCTTTCTTTTGTTCAAATATTTTCTTATGACTTTGCAGCTAAAATTCGATTTGAATGTATGTCAACCAAAGAGACAAACCCCCTCTAAAGAGTGGAAAACAAATTTCACGCTTAACAACGTGGTTTTCCCCGTTTCCTGACGTCGATTTGCATACGAAATTTGAATGTCGCAGCGGGAGTAGAATCAGAGCAGCCAGAGCAACCAGAGCAGCCAGAGCATCGCAGCATTCGTGGCCATCCTGGCCATCCGTGGGGGTTGTTGCAACAATTACAGATGGCAGCCTAAGCGTTTTTTATGCATTTTCCACGTGTCAAATCGCGCGTCAATCAATCGATGTTTATGTAAGCGTCAGTCAACTCCCTGCACTTGTGCACTCCCAGTGGTATGTTTAATTTGAAAATTCATATTTCGTCGCCCATAAGTTGGCAAAACATTGACTGACTTTCACGGTGCGCTCACTTCACTTTTATTTGGTTTTTATTATTATGCCCTGGCACACGCTCTCTAAAACCCACCCAACAATTCGGGCATCGCTCTGATCCCTGTTTACGTTTTTGCATGTCCTGTTCTGCTGGTTTCAATTTTACGCTGATTGGTTTTCAGCAATCGCCTGTGCAAATAAGCTGGCAAGCGATAAGCCACAGTTCATGGACTCGGTCTCCTATCACGCTCCATATCATCCATATTACCCAAGTACGAATTTAAATAAATACAAGCAAAGTGGAAAATAAAATGCTCAATGTTCAATGTATCTCTTATCAGAGGCTTTCAAGCTCCAAATCCTCAACGATAGTTGGGGTATTGTCGTAAGATTTTCACACGGACTGCAATGCTGAAGTGGAGATACCCTATACAACCCAATCATGTATGCATTAATCTAAGATGAGTGAAGAATTAAATGAGTATAATGCTCAGACAATGGCTGGCAAATTCAATAGATTATTGCTTCTTGAGTCAATAAAAAGCTTTTGAAATGTGAGGAATTTCATTTTATACATCATTTACGGCATCAATTGTAGCACCACAGTCTCAATATCATCAATGCCGTAATATTTCATTGATTTACCTTTCATTCAATTGGTAATCAGTATGTTATTAGTTTTAGTTAATTAAAAATGTATCAAAATATGGATAATTTCAACAAGTACACAACTTTCGCTTTCTATAAATTGGCGCAGAATTCTTCAAGCTTTTGATAGCTTATTAGCTCTCTATGCTACCAGTTTTCTCATATATGGAGAGATTATTATACTGAACTTATCCGCAATTATTAGAACAGACAGATCAAAATTGCTTTTATTTTGAATTTTGCATAAATTTTGAATATTTCTAAATTATTATTTATGATAACATATGTATTGATTTGTTGGATCACCATTTTTTGCCGCTGTCGTCTGCTGTGCTGGATTACTTATAAATTTGTATATAAAGTTCATAAAACAGCGCTAAAGCATAATAAATTATGAGTACACAAAAACCATTGCTCGCACAGCTGTGCCCATGAAATCAACATAAAAAGTCATTTATATATTTTTTTCCTGACGTTCCTTTTTTTTTCTTTGTAAATTCCAACGTTAACTTTGTCGCTGATGTGGTTGCCTTTCTGCTTCACGCCTGTTACTCGAATTCAAATTCCTAATGCTGGCTGGAGCAGCCGGCAAAGTATGTAAAGTATGTGCCACTGTAGCGTCTGAGTCGACGAACAACTTGTATTGCTGCATTCATCTATCTAAGCGTTCGTGTCTTTGGCTTATTTCTTTGTTGTTCCGCTTATTAAGCTTATTTTTTACGTTCGCTGTCTTTCGATTCCACGCGGTGGTTCCAAAGGAAAGCAAAAAGCCAGAGAAAATATGCAGAAGGTTGGGTGGTTTTCTGTTGTCATAAAGTATTGTTGTTTTTATTAAAAAACATAATTTCTGCATTTTATCTATCATTTATAATCATTATTTGTGACAATGGTTGCCTTCCTCGCTGCACAATCAACTCAGGACAGAGCAGGCAGCAATTCACAGGAAGAACAAGTAGTTCAGATGTACTTAGTCGTTTGTATCTATCTTTCTAAATGTGTGCTTCGATTTGAAAAGTTGAAGTACTGCAAACCAAACTCAATACAGAAACACTTAGTAAATGGCAGCTCCTAGTAAAGGAAATTCAACAAATGAAAAAATTGTTTCCCCTAACATACAAAAAAGCGAATCGAGATGTAAAACTCAGATTAAGTTCGCCTACTCGTTGCCTCTCGTTGCCGTCAATAGAAGGCGTAGTCTTAATAGACTCCTGGCAGCAGCAGCAGCAGCAGCAGCAGCAGCAGCAGCAGCAGCAGCACACCCTTGCCTGCGACATGATAAATGACCGGTGTTATTCAAATTAATTGATCAAATCCGAATGTCAGACTGAAATCTGCGAGAAATTGCCAAATTACGGCATCAAATGAATTAAGTGGCGCACAGCGGCAACGCGTTTCACATAACACAGGATGTTGGATGTGGATGTGAATGTGGATGTGGATGGCGTTGCCCCCTGCTACTGGAATGGAGATGCGTGTGGTGATTTTGAGCTGAGGGATGCGAAGCAGCTGGAAATTTGCATGTGTCATGAAAGTGTCCGAGTGCGGGTGTTTCATGTGACACCAGGCGGAGCAGAGCAGAGCAGGGCGGAGCAGAGCAGGGCAGAGCAGAGAGCATGACAGGGCCAGGAAGTGAGTACCATGAGGTATATGTGTGTCAAACGGTATAGCTTCCGGTTGAATGATTGGACAAATGAATGGCTTGCAAACGGACAGGCGGACAGGCGGACGGGCGGACAGGCGGACAGGCGGACAGCCGGAGGATGAGGCGAAGGGACTACGGACAGGAAACCACTTGCATATACGCACACATGACTGCCGGCTATACTGACCAAACACGTCGACTGTTTGCGGTTTGGAACCCAAACTCCAAAACCAAGCCAGTTGGATACCAATGAAGTCGGCAAATCCCTGCAGGCATATTTTTCGGTGCAAAAATTTGTTGAAATTGAAATCGGAATTGCAAATTAACAGCAGCAATAACAGCAGCAGCGATTTATTGCTTAGTCGGATGTTTGTCGAGCAGCAATTGGATTCCTCATTGGACTGAGTGAGCTCTCAGTCAGTCAATTAAGATAGATTAATTGCATGGGCCACTTCATCGTTTGCCAAGTGGGGAAACTGATTAATTTTATGAGATTTCACAGTAGCTCGCATTTGATTCCGCAAAAGCAATTTCAGAGTTGAACTAAGTGAAAAATGATTAAGTGCGAGCATTTTCCTACCTTTACCTGTCTGCAAAAGTTCTTTCTGTTGCTAGTTCTGGCATTGCTGTGTAATTGTAGTAGGTTTGTGTTGTACGATTGGGATTGGCATTTTCCCACACTTATCGGGGCTAACTGGCAAGTGACAGAGCCACTTAACACCCACTCATGTCACACACACAATCCGCTTAGTTTAAATACCCGAAAGGCTACAAAAAAACAAAAAACACAAAAAAACTGGTAGAGAAACCACCAGGCCACCAAACAAACAAAATCCATGTGGAAGAAGGTGGGCGCTGTTGGCGACGAGGACTTTCTGCAAAATTTAACAAAAACAATAAGGGTGACACACCCCGCTCAGACTTTTTCCACACTAAACGTCCCTTTTTAAGCGTTGTTTTTCCCCCAGATAGGGCTGAATGAGTATGTGGGTGTCGTTGAGCTGAGCAGCAACCACCAAAAAACTACGAACAAACGCGATGCTAAAGTTTCAACTTGTCTCCCAAAGAAAAGGCATCTGTCTATAGAAAGAGCTAAGCAACAAGTGCCCACTAGAAAATAAAAGTCGAATTTCAATTGCCCAAACGAGAGAACCCCAAAAGGAGTGAAAGCAATGTGTTGTGTTAGGTTGTTAGAGGGATAAATACACCACAGCAACAAGTCAAAGCACTGAGTCGACTCATCTGTCACTTCTTTCTGTCTGCCTTTATGAACCAGGCTATAGCAATGACCTTTGCAATCAATAGATTTAAGCAAAATAACAATATCGTAGAGCATCAGCAGCGCCAGTTTGTTGGACTGCGAATGCTTATAAGAGTATAAGTGTATAAGGGCATCTAAGAGCTGGGCTCTGGTGTCTGGCAGTCAAGCACTCTTGACTGCAGCGTTCTTGCATGTTTTATTTTGAAATCGCCCTTTTGGACAGGAATGCTGACCAAGCCGGAACGGAATAGTAACCAGTCAAGATGTCAACACAATCGCCTGCGCATTTCTCATACGAGCTACTGCAGTTGGGCATAAAAAAATAAAAAAAACCATCTACTGTTTGAGTTTTCGTTATGTTTACCTTAGCATCAATTTCAATTTGCATGTGCATGCGTTAAAAAAACAAGCCAGCGAGCTCTCGCTGAGAGCGCTCAACTAGCAGATACTCTACAAATGCTACCAGCACTAGAAACTGATAGCAGAGACTTCAATTATCTGCTCTGTAATGATGTACAGATAATTTATAATTTGAAATTTCTGTATAAGTTAATAATTGTGTTGAAATTTGGAGCGCATAAAGATTAGTTTTGTTTGAATTTGGAGAAAGCTTGCATACCCGCTCTTTACTGGGTACAAGGAATAACAAAACATACAGGATACAGAAACAAAATGAAATTCAAATTTAAAAGTGTTTATGACAGCGAAATGTAAATTTGTATTTGCTTAAGTCAACGAGTCCGCTAAATAGCACTGAAAGTACGAATATAAAAAGGGCGTGCCAAAAGTGAAACCTTTTTGCTGCAAGTCACCCTCGGTTTGACCAGCTGGGGTTGTGACTTTGGGCTTGATTTACTCGTACCCCAAATGCATATCGTCTGCCGTTTAGTTGACCAACAATCAAATGGCTCTAAGGGTAATTAAACCTCAGTCTTCGATTACCTAAAGGTATCAAATGCCTTGCTTACTCTCTCGACAATTGATTATATTTATCATAGAGATCGCAACACTGTAGCTAGAAATTGATCGTTTCTTCAGTTGAGATAAAATAAGCATACCTGCCAGTTAAATGCATTTACCACATTCAAGAAGTGATCATATCCACGTGCCGATGTCGACAGTGTAGAACAACCAATGTGGCTCAATCCGTGTTGTTGTAATTTAATATTGCGTTGCATACTTGCAGGCGCAATTCAACGCATCGTCGTCTGCAGCTGTCGGCAGTGTCATAGTAAGGGGAGATGGGTTTGGGCGTGAGGATGGGATGGCAAAACGTTTTGCCGCATTTAATTAATTGTTCAATAAAATTATAAACATTTGTGGGCATTGCGAAAAGCCAAACGTTGCACGTTGCACGTTGCACGCTGCACGTTGCCGCCTCGTTCTTTGATTCGCCCCTTTTTTCCGGCTGATACGAATATTCATGGCAATTTTTGGTCGTTGCAATGACATTGCAATATGTGAAATGCCTGTGACGCTATTTTGACTGCAATGCACACTGCACTCTGTGCAATGTTTGTACAAGCCTCAGAACTCCGGATGGAGGAGGCTGCCCCAAGCGAGGACATGTGAAAAAGTCGTTTGGAGTAAAAACATTTTGTAAATTGCTTCATAAATAACAATTTGTTAAATAATAATTGCTGGCCGGCTGTGTTTGGTTTGGGGTCCAGCTGGCATATGTGTCTGCTACTGCTACAACTCCTGCGCCTGCTGCTGCTCTATCTTCGTGTCGTGCGAGTCTGCAACTCGATTGACAGCTAAATACAAAGGACTCGAATGGCGACTGCAACGTTCTCCAATGCCCGATGATATTGGGCGACAACAAGTACATTCTGGCAGTTTGGTGTCCGCTGCTCTCGACATCATTTTCATTGCTGTTGACAAAAAGCGTCTTTTTATGTTTGGTCAACATTGTGGAACCTGTACTGGGACAGGTACAGGTACAGGTACCTGTACACCACACTGCTGTTCGTGTCGTGTACGTCATCAACTCGGCAAGTACTCATAAAAGTTGCGGCGGACAGTAATAGAGTTTAGTCCTCGCTGTCTGATTAAAGTTGTAGCTGCCATAACTAGCCAGTGCGGCGTCCCATGCAACCGTTAAATGTCACACCTCTTTAGACACCTCCATAGACAAGCTCAGCACGAGCAGAAAAACGCTTCAAAAGGCTGGCCCATGGCGATTTTGACGCTTGTCTGACGTTTTCGTATTTCAATTTCAATTTATGTTTCATTTCATTCATTTTAGTGTTGCCTGGATGGAGTTTCTCTCTATCTGTCTGCGAACACAAAAACTGCTGCTTAAAAGTGCATGAACAATTTGGTTTGTAAAATTTCATTTTCATTTTACATTTTTTGTTGTTGTTGAACAGCTATTTCATAACTCTCATTATATTTTACGCATTCGAAATGTGGAAATTCTCCGTTGTCCTCCGCCACCTTGACTGGCGAAATTGAAAAGTTCAAATTGAATTTAAATTCAATTTGGTTGCCAGTACTTGAACTTAGGTCGAGCGGACAGACAAAGAAAAATCGAGTTAAGTGCGTATGTAATGGGAAGTTAATATGCTGCAGCTTCTGCTGCAGGGGGTTGCGGCTGGGTTTGTACGAATGAATCAGACGAATCAATTCTCAATCTAGAGAGGGAGAGAGAGAGAGAGAGAGAGGACTGCGTGCTGGCCATTTTTCCACTGCTGTCAAAATGTATTTTGGCAATCGAATGCATGGACATTTCTCTAGGGAGATCATTTTATTAGCTCCATTGCAACTCAATATTTTAAGTTTTCATTTAGTCAACAAAAAAGTCAAATTGTTTGTTGTGTAAAAGAAATCTTTCGATAATATTTACTTTTATAAAGATTCTACCTTCAATTCCATTCTTTGTCTTATCTTTCACTTTTTAATATAAGAGTTTAAAAATTTCATTTAAAATTCATTTTTAGGAACTCAACCCGCCGCAGCCAAACAACTTTTACATAACGTAACATTCCAGTTACGTTGTAAGAGAAGAGAGTCGACCGAAAACCCAGCTGCGATGCGGCCAATTTTAACTGCAACTTTAGCTACAGTTATTGTGGCTTAATATTCATGGTAATTGTAATTGTACGTTGGCCTCAGCTGCTTACCGAATATTTAAGTAATATTTAGAAGATGCTACCTACCCCTGATAGCCGCAGCAACGAAATCAACAACATAAAAGTTAAAAGCACAGAATATTTACCTTTTCAGCAGCTTTACAACAATTTTGACATTTCATATACAATTTCGTTGCATTTCCAGAGCAATTGCAAAGTCCACCTAATGAGCTGTTTGCCGTGGCAGCCCCAAAACAATCTTGCAAGGTCTACGAAAAGTTATTTGGATGAAGAACAGAGCGTAGCAAATCGAAAAAATGAGGATAGTCAAAAGTTGACAGACAGGACCTGCCGTGGACACAAATTAGTCGCACCCCGTCGCGGTAAATGTCTTGAGTTACATTTTGATGACTTCTTTACTTTTGGGTGGGTCTCTAATCCCATTATGCTCAGGAATAGCAGCTTTTAAATGTTGAAATGTTCTTCTTTTATGACTGTTATGGAGCGTGAGGAATTTGTGCTTTTTTTTCTTCCTTTTCTTACCTTTATTCAGTAATTTCATATTTTGCATAAAAATGCCATAACAATTTAAAACAGACCTTCTACGTATTTTCGTGTGGCTATAAGTTATTTCTAAGTAATAAAATATTTGAACAATAGTGCTGGCAATCGCACTTTGATATTAAAAACCGCTTAAAAGCAAATTACTCAAACTGCAAAACAAAAAATCAACAATATTTCCTTTTAAGGGTGAATGCCTGGGCAGGACATGTGGCGTCGGTTGTTACAAAGCACAAGCACATTTTTTGGGGTCCAACATATAATAAATAGTGTCGAATAGAAAAACTAACAGAGAGAGAGAGAGAGAGAGAGAGAGAGAGGCAAGGCAAACTCATTGCCACTGGACAGGTGCTCATTTTTGTGCCATTTTTTGGGTTGAGGGATGCACAGTTTGGAAAAATAAACAGAATGTAACCTAAAGAGCAAAACAATTTGAAATTTGTAAGCCAAACTATTTGAGGACGGTTACCAGTCGCTTAGTAATCGCATAGACTATAGATTAAGGACAGTATTCTATACTGGTGAAATAGAAATTAAAGCTTGGGCTTGTACGGTGCTATAACTATAATTATGTATTACGGGGAATCAAACTCTTCTCTCCACTGTCATTTCGTTATGGTCCCAAAGAGCTGACTAGCTCAAGCCAGCGACCGTGCACAATTTTATTAGAATACTCGTATATTTTATAATTAAAAACTGTATATCATTGCCAAAGCTTGTAGCTCCACAGCCTCCCGCTGTCAATTGCCGCTCGCTCTCGACCAAATGGTTCATCATGGATGTGGGTGGCACACAGAAAAATGTATGAAAATATTTTCTAAGCAGATTTATAGCTTGGAAAAATAATAATTATTTACACATGGCTAAGGGAAGCCGCATAAACCAACTGCAACACAGGCCTGACACTGAATCTCACCACACCATCGAGGATGTTCGCTCCTTCACAGAGACTGTAATAACTCGAACTCTATCAGTTTGTGCCTCTGTTTCACTCTGTCCTTGTTGGTGCTTATTTAAGGCCTTAGATTAGTTTATCATTTAATTATTTTTTGCATTTGATTTCAGGAAACAGCCAACAATAAGTGCTGGTCCGTGAAATACCCTGTACACATGTATAGGAATATAGAATATTATAGCAACTGCGCCTCGTCAACTTGGCTATTTAGTTAGGCAAATCAAGAAAGTGCATAGATCTCTTAGAGTGTAGAGTTCAGAGTGTATACCCACTTTAGCTACAATTAATGTGAGCATCGCAAGTGTTAATATAGCGCACTTTTAATATGATTAGATTCATTTGCCGAAAAGGATTCAATTTGTTACCCTGAGAAAAGTTTCCATGAGTCTGCCAAATTGCAGAGATAGTCCCTGTGGATATTCTTTTATTTGGTTATCCCCTCAGATAAGCTTCTAGCAGAGTGTGTAAAGGAGCTTATTGAGGAGAAGAGACAAGTTTGTGTCATATCTATATACTGATTCAATAAACACGTTTACATGGGCACAACGTTTTGGAAGGTGAGGTAGGTAGGTAGGTAGGTGTAGTGCCAAATCCTTGGGGAAGAGAGTGCGAGAGGGTTAAGCATACTAGAGAGTAGTTATCAGCAATGTTATGTATATTACTATATATATATTAAATATATACTGTGTTACATTAAGCGCTATGGACTATTGATGGTTTTGCATTAACCCTAATCCAAAGTTAAACAACCAGATGTTGATTACCTATTCGCATCACAAAAGCTGTTGTGCTGTTGTGCTGTTTGTCTGTGAGTGAAGGTCGGTCTCTTCTGTTCTCAGTTGATGTATTTGGCCAGCAGTTTGACCTGTCTAATTGTTTGAGCTTTTATGTGACCTTTTTTGAAGGTGTCAAACGCATTTGCTGTCAAACCTCATCCGCCCAGCCACGTGCGTGGCTTTGATGCCGCCAATGCGTCATTTTATATTGAAGTTGAATATTTGGTAGCTGACCACGAATTTTCTTTCATATGACCATTAGGGGCTGGCAATTTCAACTTGGCCTTTGTCAACATCTGCCTTTTCATTTCGCTTCATTTATATTAAAAAAGAGTCGCGAAAGTCGCCACATATGAGTACACTCCTCTCTAATTGCTGTCAAAAATTTGTTTGTTAAGTGCTGACCACCACCCACTGTTTAAACAGTGTCACATGTGCGTTTTTCGCTCCCATTAACTGACTTTCTCGGCAGTAGTAATTAAATTTTCTATCTAGAACTTGCTTTAAATGTTCCACAATATTTGAGTGGAAGAAAAACATTCCCAAAATACGGGAATACAAATAAAGCACTTGCAGTGTCTATTCGTAATGGCATTTATTAATCCAATTGTATGGTCGGTTTTGCCGGGCCAAGGGCAAGGACTTAATAACATTAATGACCGCCAGAACCGTTGCCAGTGCTGGCCTCAAAACAGTTTGCAAATCTAATGAGCCTCGTCGGCATAAAAAAGACAAAATTAAAAAATATAATAAAAAGAAAGCACAAAGAAGTCATATTTGATAAGCTGACTAGTCAATGCTCTGATAATTTGTGGTACGTAATATTACAATTTATTTAAGTATATTTGAATAGTTTTAATCATTATATTTGATATATAATATCATTATTTATTGGCAATTAAATTGTATAGTTTCAGATTTCAGATCAGTCAATACAGATACTGTTGCTTTCTTGAATTTGTGGCAAGCTTCAAGCCATATCTTTAAGTCTCTGGCAAAGAGCATAAAAAGAATGAGTGCGAGGCGACAAACATTTGGCGTGCATCAAAGCATAAAGTTGAGAAATTGACAGCGCGTGGGTCGCAAACTGCGAACTGGAACGGGGCGGGGTGCACTGCTGGGTCAGCTCGCAGTGGGGTGCGAAATCAAGAATTAAAACATCTTAATGGTTGTGTCTTTATGGCCCCGTTTGTTTGTTTGTGTTACACTGGGGTGGTTTGGTATTAGACCTTCGACATTTTCTTAGCTTTTCGGAAACAAGTTCAAGACTTTAGTTTCTTTTTTTTTCCTTTTTGACATGACAACAAGAACTGTTCTCTGAGATTTCCGCCTCTATGCTAGTTAATTTGCATGTAAATTAAGCAACATAATGTTGCTGTTTTTATTACTCTAATGTTTCAATTAACGCACTTAATTTTTATTTGAAATTAAATGATTCTGGCAGTGAAATGACTATTGTTCTTGCAGTTAACTGCTGATTTGCTACAGCGAAATTAACATATTGCGCGCTGTTCTAGACTTTGTTAAGACATGCCCAGTGTTCATCTAACTTGTGAGTTCTTTATCAGGATTCAATTTGGAGTTACTTAAAGAAAGGAATGCATGATATAATTGGTATTTGGTATTCGGTCTGTGGGATAGAAAGGAATCCTTGAATATGTACTGCTAATGAATGAAAAATACTTATACTTAAGCTTATAAGTACATATATTTTAAATATGTCAAATACTGCATCTTAGGAACTTGTTATGAGCTCAGAGCTTACTTACCGAATAATAATTTAATACCAACAGAAGCTGGTTTAGGGAGTGAGCACACGGTGGCTATTACAGCTACTGCTCCACCCACTTATAGTTTGGGGCCAACATGAATTTCAGTTATCTTGGATCTAGTGGGGATTGGCAACTGCTAGCGGCATGTTTGAATTTCGAGCTGATTATTAGTCATTGCTAGGTCCGATTTTTTGGGTAGAAGGTAGAAGGCGGAAGGCGGAAGGCAGTAGGCTAGCGAAAGGGCGTCAATTACTAGCGCATTTATTAAAATCGTAATATTTTTCAAATGCATACAACTGGAGCAATTGTTTATTAATCAGCTAATTAATTGCATGTAATGCTTGTTTTACTTTTATTTGTTGTTTATATTTCTATGCTTTTGTTGATTTGATCGCTTTGCTCGGCTCGATAATTTTAATTAAATTTCTGTCAAGTATTTTTCGATTGAATTTTTGATTAGTTTTGACATGTTCGTTATATTTGTACCAACAATCAACAAACTAATTAAATGCATTCAAGCATTTTTAATTGCTTATGCTAATTTGATGCTTAGGTGATGAATGCTTTAGGTATTGCGAATGGGGATTTGGTCACACAAACATTGCATATTTTATGTGTTTATGTGGCATTCCGCATTGCGGTTTCCATCGTTGTTTGGATTCTGATATTTCGCCTGAAGACCAAGTACAGTGGCCACTGGGGAAGCGGAATGGTAGAATAGTACTGCAAATCTAATACTCAACAGATTCATATGAATTTAAAATGGATAAAAACATGACACGTTGAATCGCTCCATATTATCAGTCATTAGGAGGGAAAATTGTGAGCAGCTAATAAATGAATAGTATTGTAGATCGACAAATGTTGCTATTATTACAGGTGAGTCTTTTGTTTGAAGAACAATGCAATGGCAACATTTACATGGAACGCTACCAAAGCATATCTGAAGCAGAGACCCCAACATACATATGTGCTGACTACCATCAAGTGTAAACAATAGCTAATGTGTCAGAGCGTTTGATAGACTATATGACAGCTACCAGAAACAAACAACCTACCAGCAGAGCAGACATAAGTGAGAACGCTGCAGTGGAAAATGCTGTTCTGGAAGACACTCTGTAAATAACTCAGCATTATGTTTGCAAGTATTCGTACGAATATGTTGCCAACTAGTAAGCAATCGCTAGACTTCTTTCGCCTACGTTCTCATACCCATCTTGTGCTTGCTCAATGGCTACAGGGTATAAAAAGCGAAAGAGCAGGCAGCACTTTGAATGCAAAGCAGCGCAGAAGCCAAATGTACATCGCGTGCCAAAATATCAGCATGTAAACACAGCGGAAAGACAAAGGCAGACTGGAGTAAAGCTTTCAGCGTAATGTTACTCGATTGTTTCATTCGATTCCATCCCCAAAAATGTATGATTAAGGGAATTCTTTCCTTGACTATTTTGTTTAATTTGATTGTGATTTTATTTTATGTTAGTCGTTGTTTTGGCATATTGGCAAATATTGGTTCCATAGTCAGAGTCACAACAAATGTTATGCTTTCTTTGTGTTTAGTATTACTACCCATTACCAATAGTTACTAGGGAATAAAAGGAATGTCAGATACAAATGTTAATGATATAAAGCTTTGTATATTTATAGCTCAACAAACACTTGTTGTATGAATTGATTTTTATTGTCAAAATAAAATACATATGAGTCTTATGAACAATTTCTTAAATTCGCAACAACTTAATATTATATTTAATGCTTGTTTTGTTGGTCATCGTCTTCCTGCAGGACTTTGGTCTCGGCAAAAACTGTAAAATATAAATCGTATTGATTAGTTAATAAGGTAATGAAAACTTAATATAAATATAAATAAACTATGCTATAAATCGTGCTATAAAATGGATTTGTTATACTTGTTGAATTGCGTGGATGAGAAATGCGGGAATGCGGTGTATCTATACATTGTTAGACATTTGTGGCCACATTAATTTCATACACGACGCAACATACGGAATTTAACAACTAACCTGTCAGCTGAAGTATGTAAAGTATTGAATGATTTATTTACCTCATTGCCAGCCTCTGTATAAAATCAACAAATTATATTTCTTTGAACGCTGACAGCTGCAATTTTTCACTGTTGCCTACTTCGCAAAGAAGTCATGCAACTTTAAAGTGCAGGCCCACGTCTAAGAGCGAGCAACCCCAAATGAAAACACCATCGACTGAGGACCCATGCAAGCCCCTCACACGAAACCAAATCAATTAAATTCAATTAAATTCGTAAAACCACAAGCCAAGTGCAGATGTCTTGGGTAGGCGCTTAACCTTATCGGTCAGTGCCAGTGCAAGTTCATGTGCCCGGGCCAATAGCAGTAGCAAATCCGGCGAAGGACCGTTAAGGCCCAGTTCAAGTCCAATGTGAAACTTCTGGACAGCCCGAACGCTTAGCTGTCAATCTTATTCTAATTGAATTGCACATACAGCCTCTCTGTGCTAGCTCACAAATTGACTTTTACGCACAAACAATTGAAATTGCACAGCTTGGGAGGCTCACACTTGTGTTTTTATCAAAATCAACAAGTTAAATGCATTGCCTGTGCTCTGGCTTCCTGTTTCCAGCTTCGTCCAGGCAACAGAATATTGCCTTTGTTCTATTTCTCGATTTCTAATTGACTGAGCCACTTGACTTTTGGTTTGACGTTGAGTCAGACGTTCAGCTAATCCTAGACACTGAATGAATGCATAAATTTCACATTGCATTCCTGATTTCTCAAATATTTCATTCTTTTGTCTGTTATAGAAATAGATATAATTGTTTTTATTTTCTTTCGTTTTATTTTAAAATTCTTTGTGCTTATTAATTAAAATGGTTTCGGTCCTTTTATTTTTATACCCTGTCTGCCATGGATATGTTACTTGATGACGCTGTACAGTTCTTAGTAACAGGGAAGAGGAAGTAGGTAAATTTATATTGAAGTTAAAAGGGATTGTTCTATCAACAGAGAGAGAGAGAGGGAGAGAGAGGCAAGCCAAAGCCGTTTGTCGCTTGGAAAAACTGTAATAAATAATTGAAAACTTGAGTGCAGCGCATCTCTTAGTCGAACAGACTCAACTAGAACTCTTTTAGTTGTTTCTTTTGTGCGCCGTTGGGTTAAAAATGTTCGCAATTTGTATTTCGCACACTTTTTCGGTTTTTGCAAATTAGCGCTGCTTCCTCTCATGTCTTGTTAAAAAATTTGTAAATATTTAAATTGACATTTTTTGTCAGACATCCTGGTTTGCATTTTTCGCCGGCATGTTATGAATATGAACAATGTCAATTTGTCGGCAAGCCGCCTCAGGATAAAAAGGTTGAAAGCATGGCGATGAAATACATACGAGTATAGTATGCCTCTTGTGGCATACTCGTACTATGCGTGCTATGTATGGAACATTATCGTGTCAAAGGCAGACTTTAAAATTCCTTTACTGTCAATTTGCATGCCAGACACTTTAAGTTGCATTTGCAAAATGCTCACCATCTATACGAACATAGCACAGATACAACTAATCAAAACAAATTCAATTAAACGACACGAAATTCGGGATGGTCAGTCAAGTGGTCGGGGCGATTGTTGCCTTTGCTGTTCCAAGTCCAAGCTTGAGTTGAAGCCTCTGCTTGAGTTGCTTATCTGGCAGCACAATCCATTAAAATTGCACATCGTTTACACCAAAAATCAATTCGCTAAAGCATTTAGGCATTACAAATGCCAAGTCAGCCACTGACTAGCTACGAGTATACGCAAAATTCAACACGGGACCCGCCGACTGAATCCCACATCGACATCGACATCCACATCCACATCCACATCCACATCTACATCCATGTCCACATCCACTGTCGGTCGCCATTCGGTGGTCCGATGCAAAATCAACGTTGATGACCATAAATTTCACATACGGCGTTTGTGTTTTTGGTTTGTTTGTTTCTGGCTGCCGTTGTTGGTTAGGCATCTCTCAGCTATAAAGCGATAAACGCAGCTTATAAGGCCGCAGCTCGGTCAGTTCGGTCAGTTGGTATTGCTTTGAATTGAATATGCCTCATGTCCCACTACAAACACACAAACATACTCGCACATACGTGTTGCTGCATTTGTGAAGAACCAACAGTCGCGCGCCGCAGTGCTTGTGGCTGATTGTGTCAGGTTAGAGTAGAGGATATTGGATAACGTTAAAGTAGTTAGCTCTGTCCATTAAAAACCAGTGAGCCCCAATAATTGCCAGCTTGGATTTGACAATGAAAAAGGTCTTTAGATCTATATTTAGTAAATTAGATCTTTATGTTATAATTAATTGTTTGATTTATTCATAAGTATTTTATTAGTTTCGTCTAATTGTAGTTCCTTCTCTTGATCTAATACCCGACTTTTTGGAGATCTTATCAATGCCACCTCAAAAGTTCGCACTACAAATTCCGCTTATCATAAGAGAACAGAAAGCCAGAAGATGCTTGCAAACCCAAGACCTGCATTCACATAGTTCAACATGGAATATTCCCATCTTCTCCCTGCGTGCTGCCGGCGTCAGTTTCTCGTTCGTTTTATTAGTGGGACCTCAATCAACAAATTAAGATAAGAGCGCCGACGCCAACTGAAAGAACCTTAGCGCTTGTGTTAAGTCCATGAGTTATAGCATGCATTAATGCGCAAAAAATGTGACTCAAACGTAGAGTTTAAAGATACATATAAACATATGTACGAGTGTATTGAGGTGCATTTGATTATGTCAATGTATTTGACAGTACAAGATATCACTAAGTATGGACTTAAGGTTAAAGTTTACAATATAAACAGGATTCTACTAGAAATCTTTCTATATTACATATTCTATATTCTATATTCTATATTCTATATTCTATATTCTATATTCTATATTCTATATTCTATATTCTATATTCTATATTCTATATTCTATATTCTATATTCTATATTCTATATTCTATATTCTATATTCTATATTCTATATTCTATATTCTATATTCTATATTCTATATTCTATATTCTATATTCTATATTCTATATTCTATATTCTATATTCTATATTCTATATTCTATATTCTATATTCTATATTCTATATTCTATATTCTATATTCTATATTCTATATTCTATATTCTATATTCTATATTCTATATTCTATATTCTATATTCTATATTCTATATTCTATATTCTATATTCTATATTCTATATTCTATATTCTATATTCTATATTCTATATTCTATATTCTATATTCTATATTCTATATTCTATATTCTATATTCTATATTCTATATTCTATATTCTATATTCTATATTCTATATTCTATATTCTATATTCTATATTCTATATTCTATATTCTATATTCTATATTCTATATTCTATATTCTATATTCTATATTCTATATTCTATATTCTATATTCTATATTCTATATTCTATATTCTATATTCTATATTCTATATTCTATATTCTTATTACCCTCTCATAAAATTGATTTAATGACATGTTAACAAATGTTATATGATGTCTACAAATAGATCAAGTCAGTTGCTTTGTTACAAATGATAGTAATCTGAATTTAAATCGATTGCTTTGCTGTTAAGTGTTCTTTAGCTTCATTTTTATATTGTTGAAATATGCAACTGTATTTTCCACTTACAATCTTGCCAAACAGAAAGAAAAGCGTAGGTCTTATTACATTTGACATGTTCCGCTCGTTTCCCTTAACAGAAACGAACAGAACATTAACAGATGAACAGACGCAAAGTTTTTTGTATATATATTTTGTACACAACATCCCTTGCTACAAATCAAAAGATAAATTGTTTTTGTTCATGATTTATATATAAAAATATGATGTTGACTCGCAGCATTCCCATCTCCCCATTCCCAAGCTACTCTTTTAAAGCATTACTTTCTCTTTGGTTTCTTATCGCTGTTGTTGGTGTTGGTGTTGAAAGGAAGCAACAAATATTAATATTGTTTGTATATCTGCTGCCTTTTATTTCATTTTCAATGCGAGAAGGCTCACGAGTTTGGGGACCGGCCGAGGAATTCGTGAGGGAGTCGAATGCCAAATTTAATATTGCGAAATGTAAGGGAAAGCGTTATCGATTTTAAAAGATATTACAACCAACAATATTAATATTGTTTCAGTTGCTGTCAGTTACAATATAGTCTAATATAGTAAATTCAATACTTGCATCTATATTCTACTCACTGTTGTCCTTTTTAGCTTGATAGCTGGGCAAGAGCTTTAGTCGATTTTCAAAAACTTTGCGAGTTAGAACCTCTATAAGTTTACCGGGATCATTGCGCTTGTTGCACTTTTCCTTGTCAGAGAAGTGATCCAGGTACTCATCACGCTTGCAGTAGCGACAGACCCCATTCACATATTCCTCCTCACAGAGCGTAGCATTTGTGGAGCGTGCCCAATCGGCGTTATTTTGAAGCTTGAACAGATCCCCGATGTAAATGCGAGCCGTGGATACGGCGGCAAAGGCGTTGAACGCAACAGTTGTGATGGGATTATGCTCAAGATTCAGAATCTGTAGATTATTGAGCTTATCGAAAAGGCCACTGGGAAAAGAACAGTTTCAATACTTTCCAGATCCAATACTTGTTGATTAACTCACCCTTGAATGCGGTCTAGATTGTTATGGGCCAGATGAATCTCAAGCAGCAGCGGTGAATGGTGAAACAGTTCGTCGGGTAGCCTCGCAATGTTGTTGCGCTCCAGGTGCAGCACGAGTAGTTGCTTTTGTGCTTTGAGGAAATCTCTGCCTATATAGCTAATATTGCTCCGTATGCCAATATAGGAAAGATTCTCAGACTTCCAGAATAGTTCGGCGGGTACATTGTCTCCACAGTTGTGCAGTTCGAAGCCGCGTAGCTTTGTCATATGCCACAATTCCTGCGAACTGAGCAATGACATCTCCACACTGCTGTTTTTAAGCGAGCAGTCAAGTGAGAGTTGCAGCAGCTCCGTTTGCTTGGCAAAGATTTCACTTGCCACGTTTGCCATGTTTCTCACTACAATCGACAGTCTATTCAGATGGACCAGGGGATGCAAGAGGGTGCCTGGTAGATCGCTTCTGCCCTTTAGTGTAAGGTCTGTGATATCTGTGACGTTGCCAAAAAAATTAGCTGGTAGTACAGCTTTAAAGCCGATTAGCGAAAGTTTTTTAAGGCCTGGATAGTTGGTAAACCGCTGTTGCAGTAGCTCATCTCGTTCATCACGCGTTTCAAAGTAGTTAGACACCTCCAGTTCGGTGTAGTTGCTGATGCCCAATTTCAAAAGCACCTGGCGAATGGTCTGCTCGTTGGGTATTGCGCAATTGTCGATACTTAGCTGGCCAATACGACCGGCCTTCAGTGGAGGCAAATAACCAAAACCGCGCACATCGAAAATGCTGCAGCTGATGCTGTAAAGCTGCCTTGAGCTGCTTAGTGTAACCATACCGCACTTGATGCGCTGATCCTTGCACTCGCATTCATTGTTACCCTTCAGTAGTGTTTCACAGCCCGCCTTGGTTGTGTACAAGGCAGGTGCTCCGTCCGAGATAGTGACATTATCCTGCAGGCTGGGCAGAATAAGGTTTAGCAAAAAGAACACAAGCAACATCCTCGGATGATGCTCACACATAGACTGAGTTCTGTAACGAGACAAAATTGCACACCTGAACATCGATTAGCAAAATACAAAACAGCTGTTCTCGGCGCAGCTCTCAGGTAAACAAGGCAATACAGTTCAATGGAAGTGCATATATTTGGATAACGATTGAGCCAAAATCGATAGCCAATGTTAAGACATGCACATCCATCTTGCAAGCTACCTGCCACTCATAATAAGCGTCTCAGGCCGCCTACCGCTTTACCTGTCTGCACACAGTAATGTCTGCATTAAATGGTTTGCTGAGCTGAAAAAATACTTGACTTGAGCTAATGCTGAGATTAAGATGGTCTGGGCTGGACTTCTTAATGAGTCTACATGCTCTCAATATAAATTAGTAAAATAATTGATAAGTTGCAGCTCTGCAATTATTCTGCTGTTATAGTCTCCAATCAATACTGTAGATTATAAATCAATCTATTGATTTCTTTGCATGTAAATATTCTTCATTATATTTAAATATGTACCACTGTGCGGCAGCTAAGGTTCAATTCGCCTGCAATTTGGTTTTGAGCCGAGTTGCTCAGTAAGATTTACCGACTTAGTTGAACGCCTTTTGCTGATCGACAACCTGTGTCTGTCTGCATGTATTTCTCATGTGTTGGCTGCGAGTTGGATAAAAAAAGAAAAGAGAAGAAACAAATTACATTTTATTCTGGTTTTCTTTTTCATTACAAATGCAAAAATGCAAAATGCAAAATGGCAAAATGGCAAGTCGGCCATTATCTGCATTCGCGTCTGCTGATCGATGATCGCTGGCTGGCTATCCAGTCCAGGTCCAAGATGGAGCCGAGTCTTGTAAATCGTTAAATGTGTACATGCGTAAATGGCTTGCCTCCTTTACGCAGTTGCATTCACAGATCTGGCCAATGCATTTGAATTTGCAGCCGCCAGCCATATGATCACATCGACATGAGCCAATCAGCTAGCCAGGCTCAATTCGGGGCACTTTCCTGCCTCGGTCTCAGTCTCAGTCTCAGTCTCAGTCGCAGTCCCCTACACCATCTCCATCTCCATCTGCATCCCCATCCCCATCCCATGCCGCTGGCTAAAGGCACTGCGGTGGCAAACATTTCATTTTTCACGATTTGCTTTTGGTGCTCCGATCCGCCGTTTCGTATTCCCAAGAGCTAAATCAATAAATTACGTGACAGGCATGCAGAAAACTTGATGCTCGATGCCTCCATTGAACTTGCGCACATGGAATGAGCGCATTGTAGAAATGATCGTCGCGCCGCCGTTGCGTTTTGTTCGTTTTGATTGAATCAATCAAAAAATGTGCATTTATATAAAAGCCCGACCGCCATATATCGTTTGCAGATCTTCTCAACAACACAACATAAATTATTATTATGGCTTGCCAATGGCCAACGTCATACATCTGTAAGAGAACTTTGTCTGCCAGTTGAGCATTAAATTTGATTGGTTTCCATTTGTTCGATGTCCGATGTCCGATGTCCGATGTCCGACGGCTGTATATTCGCAATGAAATAACAGACAGTTGTTCCAGTTCTGCTACACAAAACCGGATGCTTAGCTCTGCTGGTAAATAACTCTTGATTAACTTCGTAAATAAGTTGAAATTTAATCAAGAGAGTCAAGCCAATCGCCATCAGGGGCAAATAATTTAAATGCTGATGAAAGTATTTATTAGGTAAACGATGCAAAGTTAAAATCTATACTCAATAGGCTCAAAAGTTTATGAATCCTGTCAAGAGAGTCAAGGGCGAGGCAACGTTGAAGCCGTGCTCCTGTTCAGCTCCAGTGTACAACAAATCTTCTTTGATTTTGATTTCTTTCACTGCCACGCTAAATCGCCTTATGCCTTATGCTAAAACTTTGGCCTAGACTAGGTAAACGGACCTCAAGCTACTTCGAATGGTAAATAATTTTGTAAGACTGCCGCACAACATGACAGGCAAATAAATGGTCATAATCCTGGCCAGACAAAGGGCTGCATTCACAAAAGGGAAATGGCCTGGCCTCGGCACAAGCTAATAACTCACTCATACACTGCGCTCAGAATGTCTGGCCCCATCTAATGGGAAAGCCAGCAATGGGGTTGGTGGTCTTCTTTTTATGCGTTTTTCATTTGATTTATTTATTATAAATTATACGCCGCATGCAAATTGGTAGCTGGCTATACAACAAAAAATTAAGTTGTTCTTCTGCAATGGTTTTCCAAGAAACGTTTTCAGTTGTGCTAATATTGCCGTGAAGGTCTTTTCCACCAATGCTCAAATAATAATTCGCCTCAAATTCGAATACGCACGTTTTATAACAATAATAATAATGCACAAAGTACAAGACGGCAGCCGAAAAAATATAACACGGCCTGAAGCGCCCACGCAACCAGAGGAACAGGGAGACACTGCGAGAGAGAGAGAGAGGGAGAGAGAGAGTGCTGCAGCCAAACCCTTTGCCCAAGGCATGTGCGTAACCCTCACCATGTTGCCCCCTCAGTGGCAAATCAAATAGACGCATGAAATTTAATAGTACGAACAATTTTTGACGTTTGCCGTTGAAAACAAATGAAAATGCAAAGGGAAGTGGAAGTGGAAATGGAAATGGAAATGGTAATGGCAACATGAACTTGAGCAACGCCCTTTCGTCTCCTCAATTTATGGTCTAGTTTTCTTCTGCTATTGAGCTTATTTCTATGTTTCCGCCTATTTATTTATTTTAATTAAAACGGACACGTGTTGCTATTTTCTTGTTTTTATTTACCAAGCCAACTTTGCGATGCGACAAGAAACTGAATGGAATGGAACTGAGAAAGAGGTTACTCACCGCGTGGATGTGGGGGAAGTAGCTGAAACTCACAAAAGTGTAATTGAGACTCAACAATTCGGTAACCAAGCAGGTGGAATACATTAGCTCAAAGAAATATAGCATAATTTACTATTTTTGAGAGATAGAACATTCCTTGCTCTCATTGTATTTGATTCTTCTTGTATTCAAGCATAATTTCAAAGAATAACATTGAATTGGTTTGCTACTCCTTGGCTGCACTGTGAGCTGTCATGACATCTGCACTGCGACTACCGTGCAAAATGGGCGTGACCATTGAGATTGCAAAAGCTTCAACAGTAAATGTAGCATACCGCCCTCCTGCATGCGAGGAGCAAAGGCAAAAATAAAAATGGAGGAGCTAGCTAAGCAGCACGAGCAGAACAAAAGACAGCTCAAAAATGCCCCTGAGTGGTATTTGCAAAGACTACGCTGTGGTAGGATTTGGATACCTCCGATCATGATCGTGCCCAAAACGTGGATAAGTTTCTTAACGGCCAGTCACCGTTGCCCGACGCGTCGTCTTGAAATAAAAGGTAGCTGGTAGTTGGTAGTTGGTAGTTGGTAGCTGGTAGCTGGTAGCCAGTAGCCGACTAGTCATCAGAAGTCCAAAATTAGCATAGACAGTTTGCTGCTGTTCACTGCTGATGCCTGATTGTTGTTGCTGCTGCTCTGGCTGTTGCTGTTGCTGTTGCTATTGTTGTTACTTTTGATGTTGTTGAGGATGCTTGATTCTTCTGGCTACTTTGATGCACTTGCAGCTATTGCAAAAGTGCGTAGAAAATCATGAAAATGGCTACTGAGCAGGCTCCATTGCCTGATTTCGCTGAGCCAACGGCATTAATTTTATACAATTAACAGAAATTACATGAAATTATGAGTGGAACATTGAAATTCCTTGTGAACATCACCCAGGACAACCGAAGTAGAACCATCCAGAGCTCAATTGGCAACTTTGTTGTATGTCAGAGTCGCAGTCAGCGTCAGCGTCAGCGTCAGAGTCAGAGTCAGAGTCTCGTGGGGTTCAGCTTGGGTGGCACTTTTCAGTAATTTTCGTTTCCACATTGCTTGCCAAATGAAAGAAAATTAAATTTTTGACTGTCTACTTAATTGAAACATTAGCCAAAAACATTTTATCTACTCCGTCCCAGTTACGTATTCTCTCCCTCTCTGTCGCTCTCTATCGCTCTCTGTCGCTCTCTATCTTGCTCTCTTATTGCCTTGCTTGTGTTCATTTACATTCAAATTAACTCGTAATGAAAACGAGTTCACCAACTTTGACTTCGCGGGGGTTGCAGCATTTAATTAGTTGTTGTGATTGTTGTCTTTGTTGTTGTTGATGTTGATGTTTGTTGGCCATTTCTTTTAGCTTAGTCAGTTCAATTCTCCATCCACAACGTGGCCTTCTTTGGCTGTAAGCTTTATAGTCTGTTTGCTTTCACACTATCCACATTCATTTGGCATAAAATAAAAGTAATTAACGCGTCTTTAAGTTAATAAAAACAACGCTCAAATTGCCTTTGTTGTATAGAATCTGAAATTGGTGTAAATTCGCTTAATACTTTCTGCTTTAAGCACTTTAATCAAGGGCCATTGCCCATTTGCCAATTGCACATACAGAGATAGACCCCATTTCTTTTTTTGTAAAAGAACTTTTTGCCTACACAGCACAAACTGCAATCGAAGTCTGCTGCATCATCATTCCACCACCATTCCCTAGACATACTCCCCCAGCCTCCCATCGTTTTAGCACTTCAAATTGGCAAACAAACAAACTCACGTTTAAATGAAATGTGAGCATAAACAAAAAATTTTCACACAGCGCCCGACGCCGTCACATTTGCCAAGGCAAACAAACTTGAAATGCGCCCTGGCCGAGACGAGAAGGATCAGAATTACTGGAGAAAACATTGCTCATACGACAGGATGCAAGTCGTACATAGATAACGAGAGAGAGAGAGAAAGAGAGAGCGACTAAAAGATACTGTGTGTCTGAGTGTGAGAGAGAGAGGGCGCGCGAAAGACAAAGAGCATGTTAAGTAGGAAGGGAAGGAATTCACTTGACACGTAAATATGCATAAACAAGGCATGAATATTCATGCACACACGCACATATTCACTTCTCTGGGCGCAACTTGAAAAGGACTTGTCGTCCTGGTCGCCCATATCTCGACTTAGAGATGAAATGCAATGCGCATAGAAAAATTTGCAGCAAATGTTTGCACAGATTGAAAGGCGGCGAGTGTTTAACCACAATAAATGTGTGAGGTGACTGAACTAAGTACATAATGCTCGTCGTATGTGTGTAATTTTCACAGCATTTCATTGAATGTTGTTTGCGTTGCATGGCTTTTCAAGTGATCTAAGCAGGTCGTTCACTTGAAGCCTGGCGATATTAAAATTTCAACTCACTAAAAACATTTGCACAACAATCATAAATCCTTGTCAATCACACGCGTGACACACTCCCCAATTCCTCGCGCTTCCCCTCGTTTTACTGTCATCATCATCAGCCTCAGCGTCAGCCCAGACTCCACATGACCAACATAAACCAAAACCATCTATTGCCTATCGCTAGTTTCAACTGAAGCTTTTGAAGGTCTCTCCAGACTTCCAGATTCAACTTATGACTTGCGTAAGCGGAACTGATTACGTCCATCGTCAGAGCCAATGAAGCTGCGTGACAAAAATTTGTGACTCTCAGTGTCATTTATTTGATGCCTCGCTTTGACAGCTGTGTCGTTGATAGCGATTCTGACTGCCAATTTATGGTGGATGTGAAAACTTTTCTATGGTTTGGCTATGGCATAGCCTGCTTGGCTGTAGTTTGTTTTGTGTTCGCACTGTGATACTTGAATTACTAATTTCATTTTTACATAGTCGCTTTTATTTGATTCAATACAGACAACAATCAATCAAATCGAATATTTTCTATAAAACAAGTTGAAGTGTTTCAATCGACTCCGAAATTCCACTTACTTGCTTTGTAAAGCATTTCACATGATGGAGGATACATCTGCAAGAGAAACAGTTGGCGATCTGGCAACGCGCCATATATATAAGAATACTAAAACGATAATTCTGATCTCGATACATTTCGTTACTGTCAATCAACCCTAAATGAAAGATCTAAATGAACAGCAGAGAGCAGCGCTGCCGCCATCTAGCGTGCAAGGCAGGCACTCAGTTATTTATCAGTGTGTGCATGTGTGTGTGTGTGTGTGTGTGTACAGGGTTTCTTTTAGTCGAATACAGAACTACGCTCTCTCATTTATTTTCTCTCCTTTTTGACATTTGCTAAAAAACGCGCACCTAAAAAACGCACAAAAACGTTTTGTTTCTTCTTTTCATGCAACGGAATTGGCAAAAAATCTTCAATTTAAATATAGGTATATATATCCTTTAATAATTTGCATAACAAATTATGCATAAATCTCAACGTCAATGCAGTAACTGCTAAAACTAATCCCTAAAATCTTGACCAATTGCTGTTCGAATGAAAATGTTGCTAATGTAGCAAAAACGAAAGCAGCATCGACAGCAATAAGCGTCGCGCCTTGGGGCAACAATTTTAAATTTACGCCACTTAGAAGTCATTTGGGCGTGCAGCTAAAGTATAACAAGCAATACTAAAAGACGTTCGAAAGCGTAAATACCCTTTCAGAGATTTAAATTAAAAAAAAGAGCTTATCTTACGATTGCTGACTGTTAATTGACAGAAAACATTGAAAACTTCACTGAGATACCCTAAATATACGAGTGTAAGCAAAATAATTGCTAGTTCGATCCGCTAGATGGCGACACTACTGCCCTGAACTGTGAGAGATACTCGAATTATCAACTTGTGTTATTATCCAATGCAAAACTATCAATAATACAATAAGTAGACCAATACTCCCTTCTCTAAGTGCCTACAGGGTATAAGTACAAATATAACTTTAATTTCAAAACGATGCATGTGGCTTTTCGTCCCAAACGCAACGGTAGCTGCTTGCAGCTTTTGTCGGCAAGGCAACAGTAACCAAATTGTTAAATTTGAAGTGCAAATTGTTGGCAAGGTAAAGTGGCTAAAACCGACACAGAAACCACAACAGTTTATGACGCGCTCGATCTTAACAATGTCTTATTGTCAGGTCTAAATCATGTTTAACGATCAATAAAAGAATCAACTGAATGGGACTTTAAAGCTGCCGCATTGTTATTGTGATTCTGCGATTCTCTTTCTTAAGAACACGTCGCAGGTCGTTTTGTGTGGGCTCCTGTACAGTGACTATTGGCTGGTGTGAATACGACTATAGCTAATTGAATGCCCCCAGCGGTAGACTTCAAAGCTGTGACGGCAACTTTGTTTCCACTTTGTCTGCACTAAGCACACTTATAGATATTTGAATATACATATTCGTACATATCTCTATTATTTTACTGATTTGTCAACTGCTGCATTCGTTGTTTTCCCATTAACGAGCATTTATATGCTTGTAGTCCAGGGCAAACATTTGACTAGACGCCAGACATAACTGACAACAAAACTGTTAACATTTCTATATCTATGAGTATTATTGCATTATCTAACAGTATGTGCTGCGCTATTTACCAAGTACTTCAAATTGACAGCTGTACATTGGCTCATGCAACGAAGTGCTTAATGAATTTATGGCAGGCACGTGGAAATCTAATTGCACTTTTCACATTTGTACGTTTTTCCAGACAATTCGCAATTGTTACAAAGAGGAAACCTCTTCTTTTGCACCTGTAAGTGCTGTACACAGTGAGCGACTATGTGTTACCCTTGAAATGCACCCTAACTGATTCGTTTCATGCTACGCTACGTTTGCTGTGTAAGGGCAGCACTGACCTCCCTGCGATGCCCTAAATAAAGTAGTCTGTTGAGTAATTTCTGTTGATTTGCTTATTAACAGAGTATGTTAACATTTCTGTAGATATATAAGCTTTAATTGATTTCCTCTTTTCAGATACAAAAACATTTTTAAAATTAAATAGATATAATTATGATTCAATAACTATATCGAATTTAGTTTGGAAACTATTTGCCATAAATACTCCAAGTCATTCTACAGGGTATTTCGCAATCGGTGCGCTCCGATGTTAAAATATAAATGCAAAGAGTAAAAATTTAAAAGATAAGCAAACAAATCAAAGTCATCGTAAGCTAAATGAAACTGAAACCCATGGAAAAATGAGATTTGTAAAAAATACAAACATTCTTGGCATTTTTGGGGTAATTTCTGTAGCAAAATTGACGAAGGAGATTCTTCGGGTGGGCTTATTAAGGTAGCACGTGCCGGGGGCTTTCATGAATTTGTTACAAAAAATACCGCGAAATCTTGTTAGAAAATTAAGCGACTTATCTGGTATTTGTTTCTCTTTTTCTTCCCAGAAACGCGGGGGTGGGTGTGGCAAATGCATTCGGGGAATACAAGAAACAACAAGAACAACAACAAGAACAACAACAACTGCACTTATAAATCGTAATCAGCATAAAATGAAGTAAAACATAAAAAAGAGGCGCTTACAGCGAAATGGCATTTAGCCATTTAACCCACTGTGCACAGTGGGTGGAGCTGATGAGGATGGGGGAACATCGACTAATGCACAAAAGAAATTATAATAAGAACAGCGTTTTTCTTGTTTCTTGTGCAAACGAAAATAAAAGACGCCGCAAAGTAGGCAATGCAAATCGTCTGGCGGCCCATTGGCTTTTCATATTTTGCTCTTTCCCCCGCATTAATCGGACTAATAAAAAGGATTTTCGACGAAGGCGTCTCGTATTTCTCTTTATTATTGTACGCCAGTCAGCGGGTGGTCGATACGAGGCGGGGCATTATTTATTTACTAGACTTGTCATACTGCAACTACCCGCAATCTCGCCGGACTTATTCTGTTTGTTTTTTCTTTTCACTTTCCTATTGTCGTCGGCAGGGTCGTTCGTTTCATATTGTCCGGCGGTTACCTTCTATAAATGGATTATGCCAATTAGAGAGTGTGTCTGAAGACATTATAGGTAAATGGGGGCTGGGATTGACATATTTTTCAGTGTAAGTTTGCCAAGATAGCCATCAAAATACACAAGAAATGAATTGAATAATAATAATGGAACTGCGAACTTACAAGCAATAATCTTTGATAGCTGAGTGTTTACTCTACTTTATTGTACTTTATTTACATTATGTTTTATTATTTATACTTAACTTCTAAGCATTCTACTTGATCAGTAACTTTTCTGTGGGAATTTACTTTAAGTTGTTGTTTTGTAGAAGAATATAATTGAATAGAATAGATCGAAAAGTGTTTATGTAGATATATATATGCTTTCTCTACTTTACTTTACATTGTATTTTTAATTTATCTCTTCTGTGACATTTAGAGCTTTCCGTTGTTGTTACTCATTATATTTTGTATTACTTTTGACTTTCAGTTTTCTCGGTCAACTTACGATTACTATTGAAAGACTAATTAATCAAGTGCTATCATCATTAGGCAATGCCACAAAAAATGAATCGGAATGATTCGGCAGAGTAGCTAAAACGAATTTCGAATTACAATCAATAATTTGTTAGATTGCCATAGGATAGAATAACAAATTTGTATCTTTACAAATATGAACCATGAAATTGAACAAATAATGTGCCAAGAAAGTAGGCGCCGTAACTCGAATCTCAAGACAACATATAATTAATGATCGGATATATCAATCGGCTTTCAAGTCAGCACAGTGAAGGCAAACGCTGAATGTTGTTTAATATTACTGAGTAACACGCTGCTTCCATCGCTTTCTCCATCTTCATACAGGTTAAATGTGTGAACTGATTTTCTACTCTGCCCGTGTACTAGTAGTTGTACATTTTCTATTATAGTTTCACAAATATTTCAAATTTGAACTGTTAAAATTCTTTGAAGCTCATCAAATACCAAGCTAAAAACGAAAATTCATTTGGTTTCCTCGCACACAGCTGGGGTTGTGTCACATGCACAGCTATCAAAGACATTTAAACATTTTGCGGTCTGTTGTACATCCCATGGATGGGCTGGGATGCTTCTCTTCCAGCGTCGCTCCTCGGGCCTTTATCGCAGCCGTGACATTGGCAGGACATGTGCAGCACACATATAACAGTCGTTTTTCAACCACACATATTCTAAGATTTAGGCCAGAATCAGCTAGAAGTTCTTCTTGTTCGACATTTATGAAATTTGTGCGGAATTTCAGATGAGCACTAAAAATGCGAGAGAAGACGAGGTGAACAAACTGACTTGACTAACAGCTTCCCCAGCAGCATCAAATTATGTGCGTGTGTGTGCGTGTGTGTGTGTGTGTGTGTGGTTTATGTGTATATCGGTTTCTTTTTAGAGCTGCTTTTAAGTTTTAATTTATATGTAAATTATCTGTGTTTTTTCTCTAGCGCGTAGACAGCATGCTACATTGTCTGAGGTTTTTTTTTGTCTGTAGCTCGTCAACTAGGCATGAAGCAAGAAATGTAAACTATTAGCACAAAACTGCAAATAATGACACTTTGAGTGAAATTTGATGACAGTTGCAGTCAGCTTATGCTCTTATCCCAGCCAGAGGGATTCTATCTACTACAACACATATTGATAAATAGTTACCCAGCAGATTCAAAGCATATTCTATGTGTTCATGTTAGTCTGTGATTGGAGTTCTTCTTTCATATAACGAATGCCATCAGATCACAAAAGAAACCATGGCAAATCAAGCATAATAATTAACATTTTACACGTGCGTATAATACAAACCTCACATGCTACAAAATTGAACATTTTTATTTAAATTATTCGTATAAATGGGAGAAGGTTAACAAGAACGCTGTAGACAAACGTGTGCGAATATAAGTTACCATACTTCATAGTACATAGAACTTTGTTCCATATTTTATGGATATTGTAACAAAAAAATGTTAAGACTCGATCATAGAGCGATCAAATTGATGATCCACTCTGACGTTCGACTGGCACTAGTTTTCTCACAGTTTCGACCCAAAATACCTTGAGGCTACTGTGAACGAAGCAGAAAAAAACAAACTCGCCTTTTATTTAGGCATTAATTAACTGCTCAAGTTGGAATCACATGCAAACTGGTAAAGTAATTAAAATTAGTAAATGCTGAAATATTTTATATAGTTTGACTATTTCTTAATCTGAAGTCAAGACACTTTTCGACTCCTTGACGTATAAAAAAGAGTTGAATATTAGAAGTAAACATAATATGCTCTTTAGTTGCAAACAAACTATTGTTTATATTCATCAAGTGCATAATTGTTATCGTGGGTATGCTGAGCAGTGTATTTGTTTGAAAACTTCGACTACAAGCGTAAAATGTACGTTGAAATGTTATTTATGAAAGCTGCAAACGGCAGTTGGCAATCATAATCGTAATCATAATCGACAATCGTCATAATTTATGAGGACTACATATTGACTGTACCCCTATCGAAAAGCGTCGACAAAAGTGATAAAAACCACAAAAATGACAACCGACAATCAACAATCAGCAACAAAGCAGACAGCAGACAACAGACAGCAGACGTCATGAACAAAAAGGCAATTGAATTGAAGCCAGTGGCAATTGGGAATCGAAAATTATCAAGACTGACTGTACAGGTCGCCGGGAGCTGACAGCAACTGAAAGCTATGCCCGACAGCTGCCAACATTCACACGTCATTTAATTTCGATTAGTCCTCAGACAAACAGGCAAATGCGGCAACAGGCAAACAGACAAACAGACAAACCGACAAACAAATGAAGCGCACAAATGTCGCATGGAATTGAAAAGCGCGGCTGGCTAGTGGACACCTGAACCGAACCTCAATATAATTGTCACTTCTGAAATGAACAAAATGCCTAATTGGCACTCTTAGGCGTGCGCAGAATGTCAGAGAGGGGGAACACGATGAGGAACAGGTTGCAAAATGCCAACAAATGCAGACTAACCATCTTGACTTGCCATGAATATCGACAGGTTGCAGTTCCTTTTTCTTATGCCCATCGACGTTTATTTCCACAACCTCATTCAATTTATTTCTTGATTGATTATCGCTGCGTATCAGAGAAAGTCACAATGTGATAGATAAATTGGAGGGAATCCGAACAACAGCTAATGACCTTCCAACGATTTTACGAATGCATCCGAATCTCTAATTGATCGACTGATTAAGTTTAAGTTCTAATTTTCTGGTGTGTGCTATAATTATGTACTATAAGTGTGAGAATGTATTAAGTTAGGCGAGATCTATGTTGCCACTTATGTGTGGTATAAAATGATATAAGAATAAATGCTAAGACATTCTGCAAAAGAAAGAAGACTTTGTTTGCCACACAATTATCAAATGTCAACTATTTCCCTGAGTTCATGATTACCATCAACATCTCAGTTGATGAATGGTTAATCAAAACAGGAACAAGTCCTCTTGGCGAGAGTTCTTAATTTGGAAATATTGATTATCTTGCAGATCTCTTAATTCCACTGATCTACTATGGCTTTTTTGGTCTGTCCATGGCAATTTGATGGGCTGACCCTTTGACGCTCCATCCGCAACTCGGGAGTGTCAAGAAGTTACAGGTATTAGACATTTAATATGATTAATCTAGGCTTAGTCCATTGAAACGCGAATTATATATTCCTACTTATTTATAAACGCATATACTTATGTGTATGTTCACCCAACAACGATTATAACAAAAGGAATTATAGCATAAAAATAGAGGGCAACACATTCCCGTTTAGCCGTTACTTTGTGAATGATTATTAGGTCAGTTGCTGTTAGGCTGAGAACGCATTTGAGTAACAGGAGGTGGACGCACCCGAGGCGTCACAACGATAACAACGATGACGATGACGATGATGATGATTATGATGATGATGATGATGATGATGGTGAAAGCAGGATGTTTTTACTTCGGGTGGTCGAGGATGTTGGCATGCTTATGTGTACACAATGAGGTCCTGAAAGGGGTTCAGGTACAGGTCGGACTTACACGAAAATAGCTGGCATTCCTTTTGAAGTTTACGCACAAATATGCCCTATCCACGTACCCTATCCACGTACCCATTAACGTGTCCAGGCAGCCAACAGGATAATAATTAACGCAATAATCATCGATGAATGAATACGAGTGTGCAGTCAGTAGACGGAAAAAGAGGATTGGGGAATGACCTGCTTGGCATGATGAACGCGTTTAACCCATTGGAGTGGAGACCCTCCAGGTTAACAAGGCTCTCCCCACCAACCAGACCGATCCCCCCGCTCTCTTAATATGTATGTGGTGCGTGTGTTCATTTGGTAATTTGCGTAGGTGATGCCATGGAATTTGATTTTCACACGTGTTACAACTCCTTCCAACGCCAACCATGAGCCGTGTTTGTTGTCGTTCATGTTAATGTAAATAATAATGTAAATGCTCTATACAATTACCTTCCACTCGCTGATTCCGCACATATGCCGCATAAAAATAGAAAGCCAAAGCTATCGTCATCGCTATAGACCTCGAAACTGATCAAATTCTCACACAACTCTGGCTTCAGCTACCTTCTCCTTCACCTGTAACGACTATCGACTGGAGACTAGAGACTATAGCATCCAAGAGCTGCAATTACGGCAATCCAAACGAATTATACAATTTCTTATGAATTAGATTGCAGTTCAAAGCGCACGAGCGAGTTGTAATCACAATAATCGTAAATATATGAAACGATGACAACCTTAAACTCTCAAGATGTTCACTGCTGACAACTAAAACTGCGCTGTAAATCAACATTTGTTGAGGTGCAGCTTAGATACCCTCACGTGATATCAAAATGCGCATTCTGCAGTGGGAAATGTTCTGACACGGAGAGAGAATCAAATTTGGACGATGGGAAGATAAGGAATGGTATCTCTTTCAGAGATGATTGTATATCTAATTGCTCAATTGTGTTGACAAGCCGCTGTGATAGTTGCAGCTCCAGTTAATGCATTTATATATGCATTCACTATTTACTTATGTGCATACATACAAATGGCAACAGATAGAAAACTGCACACGAGCTTAGCAAGCCAAAAAACGCATTACAAAGGCGAGGGAACAATTTCAGTGCAAAACGCAGAAAAAGCATTAAAAGACACGCAAATTGCACTACACTCACAAAAGGTGTGTTGAAGGGGCAGTGCGGGGCAGGGGATTGGGGCGTGAGGGTTTTATTTTGGACCCACTTTAATGGCAGATAGGCATCGAAAGTCGCTCGGCCATTTTGTTGGACGAAAAGTTTGCGTGTATAATGTAATTTATCAAGGCATTTGATTTAGTTGTAAGAAATTTAACTTCATTTCTGGACTCCCTGAAGAGGCGATGCAAAAATTGGTAGCTTACATTGTTGGCCATCACACGTTGTTGTTAAGTGGACGACTAGCATGTGGATGTGCAACTAAAGACGGGCAAATACAGTCATCGTCATTTTTAGAAAAGGGTTGACATGTAAACGACGCAGGTGTCATCTTCTATCTGAATATTTATGATTAACTTCAGAGAAATTTAATAAATTATGTATTTCATTTTATTCTTATCTTATCACAGAAGCAACTGCACTAATTTCCGTTTCTTGTGAATAATTTTATTAGTTAAACGACTGAGGCATAATTCTACAATTGATCCGACTTGATAAGAAGATAATTACAAAGAGAGTGGCCTCGGAGTAGTATCATTAAGCCGTCTGATGTAAAGCCTTATGCAAATTTAGCAAAACAGAAATCGCGTAATTTTGTTATAATTGTATGCAAGTTGCGACGACAACGACAATAACTACAAGGAAACTAACCTCGACCAGAAGTGGATATTATGTACCTACATATAAAAAGTATCTAGATATTGCCAATATAGCGACAAGTGGACGCTTGGTTGGCCCATCGATAGGGTGGGGCACTGCTGACAATGCGGCTCGCGACCAAACATAATCAAATAAATTTAGTTGCAAAAAATTATTATTAATATTGTGACTGTTTAATTTTTTTCATTTTTTATTTTCGTTATTTGTGTCTTAAACGTAATAATAAAATAGCAGCTGCAGCCGCCGCAGTCTGAACAACAACAGTTGCGAAGACTTCTTGGCAACCAATGCACGAACCGAGCGCCAACTGCTGTTACATCTCTTTGTATGTAGATATTTATATTTGTATGTATACGGTTCGACACTGCATTAGTATTCGTTTCTTGTTTCGCTCTCTGAGCGTGCGTAAGTGTATGTGTACCTCTCTCACTCCCTCCTCTCACACACTCTCTCACTATCTTTCTCTCTCTGTCTCTCCCTTAGCGCTATGCGGACTTGCGAGTGTGTTTCACTGCCATTATTTCATTTACCATTTATATTTCAGTGCGAGATTCCATTTCCATGCTTCTGGCATAGCTCCGCCCATAAATACGGTACGCTATGTTCCATTTCCATTATGTTTCTTATGTACAATCCAACTGTGCTGTGAGTTTGCTTTTTGCTTTGCTGTCTTTGCATTTGGCATTGCTGTGTTTTTGCCTGGCTTTTAAGAGTACAATATTCATTATTTACTTAAGAGCCATTGTTTTTGCTTCTGTCTTTACAACTTTGCTACAGTATGTGTCTCTCTGTTTTTGTGTGCATGGGTGTGTGTGTGTGTGTGTGTGTGTGTGTGTGTGTATGTATATTTATTTTTGTCCTGCTATGCATTTGTTGATGTGTCTCGTTTTACAATTTAAAGGCATTTCCTTTTGAGCTGCCTGCGAATTTTGCAGTGCGCGCGCGCCCTTACCAAAAATATTGTACTATATTAAATAAATATTTTACTTACAAGGTAAAAATAATATTTTGGTTTTAGTTTCTGCTTAATTTGTCCGTTGTCAGCTCTGGGTTGGTTATCGAATCACTGCTGCTGCTGCTCTCTGTGTAATTTAAAATTTATGCTTTATAAATTTGGCTGGGTAATTTAATTTTGTAGGTGCAGTAGTTTTTTATGAATATTTTATGATAATGCTCAAATATTCTGTAAAAATAGTATAGGGATTGTTGCATAGAACTTCCAAAGAACTTCCTTTCATGCAGCAAATTCTCTCTCTGGACTTTCTCATTTCTTTATATCCTCTATTTTATTGCCGTTTTCTGCTTGGCTGCAAAACTCTCAACATTTCATTTGCAATTTTCTTTTCATGTTTGCATTTTATGACTTTTCCTTTAGCACTTCTTGGCTACCACGCCCACGCCCGTATTCTTTTTATTTTCTTTTTTTTTTTTGTATACCGAGCTCCTTGGCAATTGGCAACATCTGCGTAATGCAATTTTCTTGGCATGCCAACGAAAATTTCCTCTTGCTGGCGTTCCTCTCCTGTGCTTGCTATTTTCTTTTCTTTATTTTTTTCTATTTTCTTTGCAATTTTACTGTTTGCCGGCTGCCATTTTAATTCGTTGGTGCCACTGCATTCGTCGACTCGACCAGGATTTGTGTATGCTGCTTTAGACCAACGGCCAAATGATCTGCGCATTAAGCAAACTGTCGGCCACGCCCCCAATTACAACAGCCAAAGGCAATTAAGTTGCTATATACTCACTGTATATACAGTATTTTAAATCTTTTCGCGACTTGCCTAAGGAATTTAAATGTTATTTCTTTTTACCCAGCCAAGATATGTGTTTGCATTCCAGGATATACCAAAGGATGAAAGTAATTTAGATATGAAAAAACATATAAAACCTTTACACATTTTTATTAGATCTGTGCTTCAATGATCAACTATTAGATGTGAGAGAAAGTGGGCGTGATTGTGCCTCAAGTTTATGTCGTCGTCCTGCGCCTGGCCACATCCTGAGCGCCTTTTGTTGAAACTTTATAAGTTTCTGGCCATGATTTTCATCGCCCGAGAAGTGACAATAATTCAAAGGCACACAAAGGGCTAGCTCAGTTCACCTCAAAATTTATGATCCTCCACCCACTTTAGCAGTAACTGCCTAAATGCTTAGGTTCAACTTTTTCTACATTTTTTCCCCCTTTTCCCTATTATTTTTGACTTTCAGATTTGGCATAACGGCGCATTTTATAGCCTAGGAAGCTCGTAAATACCTGAGCAGATATCAGGAAAATCAATGAGGTTTCAATGTCTCAAAATCTGTGAAAATTTCGATACCCTGCCCACACAAAAATACCCAAGAACAAGGAATATATCAATAATAATAAATATAAATATAATAGAAGAGTATAAATCAATAAAGAAGTCAATGAGCAAATGTATCTCGAGCTAAGAAACTACAAAAGTTGAGAATACCAAAGATATCCTGGTGTCTACTGTAAACTTCTTAAGAATGCTTGCTGTTACTCCCATTTAACGTTTACAGGGTATACATTGCTACGCTTTTGTTTCTTTTTTTGTGGTTATTTTTATAAACTTCCTTTTTCTACTTTTTGCAGTGTTTCCAACACGAACCCAAAGTTAGCAAAGCAACCTTACTTTATTATCATATTTCTTTAATATATTAGAATTTCTATAGCTCAGCCCGTTCTATACGTATGCTTCCCCATTCGCTTCCCCTATGCACGGATCTAATTTTTTTATTTTTTTTTTTATCAGTTTGCTGACTGACTTGTGAAAACTTTGCTCAGCAGTTTTTGACATTTTGTATGATGGATTGCATTTTATGCTAATTGAGTTTAAACACACTTACATACATCTTTTCGTCTCTCTGTCTCTCTGTCTCTAGCTCTATTGCCTTCTTTTTTTTGCAGTCATTGCCTGTTTTTTTTTTGCCTGCAACTTTTGTCATATTTGTGCTCTGTCTGGAATGGGTTTGCAAGGGTTTGCGGCTGCCTGCCTGCCATTGACAGACTGAGGGCAGTTGAGGAAAACTACAGACTCCTGGCTCTCTAAAATTGTAGGGTAACATTAATTTTAAAACTTACAAGAAGACGTTTTTAAAAATATTGAAAACATTGCTGAAGCTCATTTGAAACGCAGATCGTGAATTTAATTAGGAAAATAGCGAATCTACATTTATTTAAGAACTGGATATTCTAATGTGAATTTGATAATAATTAATTTCTTTCTTCGTCTTTCAGTGCAATCCTTTTTATCAATTCCCCGTTGACCACATGCCCAACACCACGTGGCAATCTGTTAGCTCAATTTGAATTGAGTCCCAATGCGAAATGTATTAAACAAATTGTGAAAAATTGGAAAATCGTTGCGACGAGCATAAATACAAATGAGATATTCAGTGCAATGGGGAGAAAAATTTTCGAAAAATTTCGTATGCCTGATGATGATGTATGATGATGGATTGTCAACTTAATTACAATGGCAAACAAAGGGAAACAAAGGGAAATTGCGGAAAACACTTTCTGGGCGTACATTTACACATTGTGGTCTCTGTTATGCCAACTGCCGGCAAAATCGTCGATTGCCTTTGCAGTCACAAATGTGAATATGCAAAAGGCAAACACACAAAGATTAAAGGGACTCGACAGATTCCGCCCGGTTGCTACGGCCGGATCAGGATCAGCATCAGCATCAGAAGCAGGAAGAGGAACAGGGCGTGACGGCTAAGCCGCCTAATCTTGGTTTGCAATTGTTTGCCGGTCCCGGGCGGGCAGACGTTAGGCGGTCCTTGACAGCAGCACTTTCAGCTCTTCCAGTCTGCATAATACTCGTAATTACGCTATCACATTCCACACACCACACATTGTTCGCGCACTTGATAAGCATGGCATCGTAAATTAGAATGTTTTTGCTTTTTCACACAATTAAAGTCAACACACACGGCCCGTGGGGACGCAATTAAAATTTTCAAATGCCACTTCAAGTTTTCATACCCCCTTTACCCAGTTCAGTTTAGTTTAGTTTAGTTTTAGCTTTAGCTTTGGCTGTAGCTGTAGCTTCTCATGTGATATATGGAATGTGTGGTTTGGTTTGTTGAAATATGTGAATGTGTACGATATGGAGATGTATATCAACGATTCGCTTAATTAATGCCAGTGAAAGTCCATCTCCGCATCTGTGTTTTGTTAACTATTTCTGAATTATGTGGCGTAAAGCACTTCACTAAAATGCGCTCAATCATTCAGCTAGTTGACAGTCTGAAACGGCCTTAACCCCTCAAGGACGTTATCATTTTTTGTTATCAGTATCTTTGCTCACCTACACACAGATCGAAGTGTTGCAGTTGGTTGACAGGAAGGATCGCCTTCCGCAGTTTATCTTCCGCTCGTTGGCCAAATGGAAAATTTAAATTCATTTGGCAGACACAATTGTTTCCTATATGCCCCCTTCTCCCTTCTCCCTTGTAGCTCTTGCTTATTTCTTGCTCTTTCTATGCCTTTCCTAACTCGTTTTTCGGCCGGCCTTTTAATGGCATCAATTAAAATTTTGCGTACGTGACAAGAATATTATGCCGCAAGTCGAAAGTTTCCACTTTTGATGTACGGTCCGAAGGCAACATGGACGAAATTAGCAACAACAACGAACAACGAACAACGAACACCGAACTCAGAAGTCAGAACAACGAACAACAACAACACAAAACAATGCATAAAAATTATGAAACTTTGAAGCGTAAAATTAAAATTCGCAAGGAGAAGAAGAAGAGCCACAACAACAACAACAACAGCAGCAACAACAACAACAAGAATAAGCGAAGAAGACCCATCGAAGAAATCGAGTATAACAACTCAAGCAGGTTGACCTGAAAAAGGCCAAATGTTGTGGGCGTTGCCCCATGTTGCACTAACAGCGAATAACATTCAACTTGTAGATGCTGATAATGGGAATGCGACTGTATCAGATGAAAAGAACAGACTTCGCTTAATGCGAACTGCGATCTTTAATTTAACAAAACAATTAACTGACACGTGTAAAGTAAGTTCGGCTCTAGGTGTCGCAATTGCAGATAATATGTTGGTTGTTTATTAATTAGTCTATAAATATATGTATATGTATAATATATATCTCCTATTAAGTATAATATATATTATACATATACATATATTTACAGACTATGTAATGCATCAAGTCTCTCATTCACCTGTTAATATGATTCAGTTCTTGTAAATGGAAACTCTTTCAATAGAACCGAGTGCTGTGAACATTTGAGGCTCAGCAGACTGCGAAGCTGGCCCATGACTTCACAGGAGTGAATGTAAGCTCCCCGATTTATTCTTTTTAGAATGTCTAGCTATATTTCTTGTTTATGGTCCCCTCACCCCTCCCTCATCGCCGCAGCACTCCCCCACTCTAATCACTACCCAAATGGCAAGCCGCAACGCATTTATTTGTGCAATGGCGCGTGAAATAAATGTCAACCGCAACTTAAACCGCATATGCTGATAGCGTTGGGCTGTTCGCCAGCTCCTGCCTCCTGATGGCCTGGCAATCCACCCGAGACCGTTACACATGGCCCAGACGCAGGCACATGTTCGGGGCCGGGGCGATATGAGTCGTTGCTTTATCTTTTTATTGGCTGCCGTCGTCGAGTCCCAAGACACATAAAGTAAGCGAAAAAAAGTAGATATATATATATAAATGCCACATTAAGAGAATTTCCATTTTTCTAGTCAATTTTTATACGATTTTCCCTCGCAGGTTTTGTGATGTTAATTTTCGGCAAGCTGCGATATTTATAACGTGTGAAATCTCCTGCCTGTGCATGAACACATACGATTATGATTCCCATTCCGATTCTATTTGCTATCGCGGCACACTTGGGAGTAGGTACGCTGGCGGTCGATGGGAGTCGAGCCGGTGAATGCTGCTAATAAATTTCAAATGCAACAAAGTGTCGAACCGATAGCCAACTATGCGACGTGGCTGCGAATGTGGATGTGGACATGGTCAGAGCTTCAACGAAGATTGATTTGGCGGAATAAATGGGGCTACACGATGTGGAGAGAGAGGTCAGTGGGGAACGAACTAACTGAACTGAACTCAACTCAACTGAACTGAACTGAACTGAACTGACTGCAAGTGATTGTGACTGGTTGGCTGCGAACGAACACTCGTATCATTCATTGTTGTCCCATCCAAAAGGGACACCCAGACACCCAGACACCCTCAGCGAGTGTTGTCCAAAAACAAAAACCCAAAAAGAACAACAAAAAATTGGCCAGACGGCGACAAAGCGCAAATAAATTTTCGGTGGGCACACGATTCGGGTGGAGAGCGGCGAGTGGAGCTTAACAGACATTTAAACGTTTGTACAAGCCCATGAAATGTCCTTTTGCCAGAAGGACAAAAGACAAACGATGGGGAAAATATCGCAACTTGTCATGGGGGCGGAGGGGCTCTCCCTGCGCTGACTGCGATGCGATTGGGGATTGGGGATAGCCCAGCACATTTAGTCAGTCAATAAAACTTGTTAACGCCGTAATTGCCAGCAATTTATTTATGTGGCCAACTTCGAGGAGTGGGCGCTACGCCTTGGCTCTAGAAGAACTAGTTTCAATTTCGCATAAAAGTATACTCGTACTTTTGGTAGATCGAATCTTTTGGTTTTACCTGAAAAACAATTAAAAATTCATTAGAAACACACACAAATTGGCCAATAACACGCATGGGGAAAGCACTGCGAATGCTTTAGCTTCAGTTATAGCTTGATTATTTTCAATTGGCTCTCAGTCTTAACCTCCGTCTCCGTCCGGTCTTAGACCTTTGCCAGTGTCCCAGAAACAGCCAACGGAAACTTGGACTTATGCATGTTTCGTAAAAATTATGTTGTCGCTAGTTCTGTGGCAACAGTGGGTGTTGTTGTTGTTGTTGCTGTTGTTGGTGTGGATGTGGCATGAGATAACTATCGAATGGGAGTGGGGCGTGACGACTACATATGCCAGACACAAGTCGGAAGCTCGTTCCAATTGCAAGAGCCGGGTTGACTTTGAGTGTTAAGTGTATTAGGCAACACAGCTGCAATTTAGAATATTTTGACATTTAATTATCAAGTTGCACTTTCATTTCAGCAATTGCACTTTAACACTTTACATGTGCTTATGCATTAGCATTGCTTCCAAGAAATGAGCCTCACTGTGTCTCTGGGCCTTTGTCGGGCCGCGCTGTGAGAGCCAAAGATTAAATGACTTCACATTGTTTTTACAGACAAACGAATGACAATTTGCATAAACGTCGCGACACGTCGCGACAACGGCAGACCAAGCCAGTTGAGGCCTCAACCTTCGATCGGCTGTTAAGCCTCATCAAAGGGCTGCGAGCAGAGAAGCGAGCATATGTTGTGGGCCCTGTTGTTGCTGGTGCTGTTGTTCTGTCTGTTTCTGTCTGTTATTGTTGTTGCTTTCACGCCAAGCAATAAGCGCAGCACCCAGCACCCAACACCCAGCAAACAACACCCAACACCTAACACTGTTTGCATCCCCATCTGAAACCCTTTCCCATTTGCCTACCCACACTCTTTTGGCAAAGCATTTTGTTTCATGTGTCAAATTTAAAATGACAGCAAATTTAATCGATTTATGCTTTTGTTGCTCTGATTTGCAGCAAACGAAAGCTGAGTGATTCAAGGGCGCGGGGCGTTAAATGGCCTTTAGATGAGGGCGCTCGGCACGGCGCGGCGCGGCACGGCATGAACAGCGAATAACTGAGAGAATAGAATTCAGACAACATCTTTGGTTGTTTATAATTAATTTATGCAGCCTTTAAATGGGAAATGGTTGCATAGTCTTTCAGTCTTTCAGTCTTTCAGTCTTTCAGTCTTTCAACTTGGCCATCAGATGCAACTTTGTACAACAAAACCTAATTGAATTGAAATGTCTGTTTGACATGATATCGCATAGCCGAAACGAGTAACAACAATTTCTACACTTGTTGCCATTACTTAGCATAAGTTGTTGTTGCAACGGTTTCTGTTTGCTGTTATGATGGCAGCCAGAGAGGCCCAGAGAGCCTCAGAGTGCCTCAGAGTGCCAGAGTGCCCCAAAGTGCCAGAGTGTCTGGCTATAAGACTGCCTTCGGGCCTTCAACTTATTAAATATTACAATTTTTATATATTTTAATATTAGCCATAAAGAGTCTTGGATCTCTTGGCTGGCAATTAGTTAACTTGTAATTTAACAGATTAATTTCATGAAAGAATTAACAAACTATGGATACTTTTCATTCGTTAAGGCGTTTGTAACATTTTCCTTACAACATTGTTGTGTTATTAAACAACAAAATGTATTTATAAACTTACTGGTGAGTTACTATCTTATTGTAATGTATAAAAGTGCATTCATAATTCACAACCAAGTCGAAATGCCCTGCATTGTTAAGGGTATGCGTATAAGAAAATGATGTGGAAAATAAATTGTTTAATGGAAACTAAAGCAAGCAATGAAACTAAAGTTGTTTTTGACTCAGTGACGGTTAAAAAATTATATTTTAATAACCAATTTGCATGGTAGCAGGATATTAACTACGCTTAAAACTAAAAGCAAGCGTAATATATTATAATAAAATATATATATATATTTATATATATATATATTTATATATATTAGTAGAGCGTAATAATTTGTCTGCGAATTTCAATATAAATATCAATATTTACTACTCGCAGCCCTTTTCTAGCACAGTTCTCAGCTGGCAACAATTGGAGGCCGCAGATCGCATCAAAAAGCAATCATACTGTGTTGCACAATGTTGACAATGATCAGAAAGGCAAAGGGCTAGTAAAACAATTTCATATGATTTATAGAGGGCCCGCTATCCTCTTTCAGCTGTGTCCCCCCCACCCATATGGAGTCTACCATGACTTAATGAAGTTACAAATCAAGTCGCAGAGTCTGGACTCGAAATTTGCTTGTTTGCCTGCATGCAACGAGCGAGCTTCAGCTTCAGTCTATGACAGCCTCACAAAAGTTCAACTCTGATGATACATTGTGGCTGAAACTGCAGCAAGCACATGCGAGTACAATACACTCATATACACAGATATATGAGTCTCTCTCAATTGCAGTTGCAGTAGGCAGTCTCGCAGTTCATTGTTTCAGTTTGAAGTTCGTTGAGTTGGGGTCCAAAAATGTACAAACTGTAACCAAATGCCGAGGCTGAGCCAAGTGCAGAAGCTGAAATGAAGGGGGTAGTTGGGCAGGGGGGGAGGAGGGATGCGGGATGCGGGATGGTCCAGGGACCTGCTGCAAGAGTCAGTGGTTTATGAAATGAAAGCAAAGATAAGCGCCGAGCCGAGTCGATCCAAAACACATCGAAAAAACCTTTTGCAGTGGTGGCGGTAAATTGCATTTTGCATGCGACCTATACGTGTTTTGTTGTGGTGGCAGTGGCGAGGACGGGGGCGGGGGCGTGGCTGTGTTAAAGGCACAGCCTGGACAGAGAGATGCACACGGCCAGATAGGAGTCGGGAGTGGGATGTCAGCAAGTTGACAATGTGCGAACAAATAATTCCATCAGCAAGAACAAAAGCGTCGAGTGATTGTTTGGGTGGCGGCGCGTCTCTTTCCCTACAACTTCTGCACTCCTCCCCCTTCCCCCAACCACTTCCCCTTCAGAATAACTGTTCTGGCAACCACAAAGAACAAATGCGTATGCATATGCTTATGCAAGGACTTCAATGTATATGAACCGGCGCCTGTCAATATGCAAGAGTGCCAGAGTGCAAGAGCTGCTGACCATGTAGCGATGCAGTCTTCGAACGCTTCTCCACTTGTTCCCAGCACGATTAGAATTGATAAAATTTATGGATTCAAAGGGGCGAGTAGAGCGAAAGAGAAGCGGATAAAGTATACGTACGTTCTCACATAGAGAAGTCAATTTGTATTATGTATGTACATAAGTATGTACTTATAGCAACTCTGCTTTCGATTATATCATGCTCCTTAATCCGAAACCTGCTCAGCTAATTCATATTTCCCTCTAACTTATTGAACTCTTTAGAATTTGGTTTGAAAATAATATAATTTTGTGTATTTCTGGTTAAGAATCAGATTGATTAATATATATTTATATTAATATATTAATTTCTGTGTATTTCTAGTTAAGAATCAGATTGATTATTATATATTTATATTAATATATTAATATATATTTATATAATATATTTAAATACTAAAGAAATTAAACAAAGCAGAAAAACAACAGCAAATGCTCACTGACAAATTTTGAACTGTTTTTTCATCTGATTGGCAGCTAGGAGCAGGGTATCTCGCAGTAGACCACTCCTATTGAGTGTTGGTAATATACACACTCAATCTCTGACCAAATTGATATATTTGATCGCCCATTGGTTACCGCACTTGCCAGCCAATTCCAGTGCTGCACTGCTTCAGGGTCACACCTGGGTGGACCCCAAAAACCTGCCCCTCTATGCGACTACCAGCACGGGCGGACTCAATAGTCCTTGTTCATTTGTCGAACTCTCGAAACGAACAACGAAAGCAATATTTTCAGCATGCAAACAAAAAATTTACATATAAATGCGAAAACGCATTCAAACTAACAAAGAGCAATGGGAAGCGGATGTGCACACATACGCCATGCACAAAACTCTTGCTTGGAGGAGTAGAGGGCGCACAACGGGGCAGCGAGGACGCGGCTGGGGATGTGCATATAGAGCTGGAACTGGAAAATAGGGGCAGCTCCGTGTGCAGTGAAATAAATAACATTTTTGTGCGAACGGCCATCGAAAATGTACGAAAAAGTAATTAACTTGTGGCTGGACAAGGCGGGAAAACGGTTGCACAAACTACACGTACCCCGCCTGCGCCCCCGCTCCCGCTCCCTCCTATCGTCCCTGTCCCTTACCCCATTCTAGCATATGCAAATTTGGCAAATGCAATGCACTTTTGGCTAATGGTGGCCATCGTTGTCGTTGCTGGTCGACGGTGGCCGGTTGCCGGTTGCCGGGCCGCTGCTCGCTCTGCTCTCTGCTCTCTGTTCGCTGTTCGCTGTTCGCAGGCGGCCATTGCACAGCTCAATTGCATGCAGAGAATAGAGTCGGTCACGCCCCTCACACTTACACAGGCCTCGAACACTCGCTGGCGACAAAATAATATCATTTGCGATCAAAGTAATTATTTTGCTTTGGTCTACAGCATAATTACAGCTTCTACGCCGCGGCTTGGCCGCCGTTGCATGGCCGACGCTTTGGTTGGCTGACTGCTCGACTACAAATAGCACACGAGGCTGTTTAACTGGTAATGGTCTCCGCTCATGGTTGACATTTTCCCAACCATTCTGGCAGCCATTTTGGCACCCTCCACGCTGCCACGCTGCCACTCTGCCACTCTGCCACGCTGCCACGCGGCTGCACTTTTCCAAATAAAATGTCGCAGAATGCGCAAAATATGCAAATGTTAGCCATTTTCAAGCCCATGACTACGACTACGCCATTTTGTGCATGGAACTAGGGGCTGTCAAGCGAGTGCTCCTATTCGTACTCGCATAGCTTAAAGTTGCAGTTCAAACTCAAATACATTAATGTCACCTCTCCAAAAATTGCAATTTCCCAGCAGCGACTTACAAAATGAATGGCTTTATGAAGTCCAACTTGGCTTTATATGCTGATCGGGAGTGTTAAGACAATGATCTACTAACTTAAATAAATACTAAAACAGACAAACACAAATATATAAAAAGCCATTATCAAATCTGTTTCCCATTTCTGCGAACAATTAAATAAAACTTAAATAAATAATTATAAAATATAATAAATATAATTATAAATACATGTATTAGCCAGTTTTAGATCTACTAACTTAAATAAATACTAAAACAGACAAACACAAATATATAAAAAGCCATTACCAAAACTGTTTCCCATTTCTGCGAACAATTAAATAAAACATAAATAAATAATTATAAAATATAATAAGTATAATTATAAATATATAAATATGAGAAGTTCACATCTGCAAATCAGTTAGGAATCGATATTAATGGATGAAAACCCTCCGATGAGCCCAATGAACAATTATCTGCTAACTTAAATAAATACTAAAACAGAAAACCTGAAATAAATATAAAGCATTATCAAATCTGTTTCCAATTTTTGCAGACAATTAAATAAAACATAAATAAATAATTATAAAATATAATAAATATAATTATAAATATATAAATATGCGATGCTCAGATTTGCAAATCAGTTAGGAATCGATATTAATGGATGAAAACCCTCTGATGAACTCAATGAACAATTATGCGCATAAATTGCAAAAGCAACAAAAATTCCAATGGCTCTGCATGAAGTATTGACTTCGATATTGATAAGAAAAAGTAATCGAAATGCAGAGAGCAACCGAAGTAGCGGATGCGAGAACAGCATCATGGCCTCGGGTTATACCACCAAACTGCATTCCAAATCAACAACAGAAGCTAACAAAACATGCATCAAACTCATCCACATCCTCATCAGCAGAGGCTGCTGCGGCTGTGGCAGCAACAGCAGCGAAGTAAACAACGGAGGCAGCTTCAGCATGGCGCAAAGTAGCAGTGGAAAATGGACTACGATGAGATGATGACGACGCTGATGATGATGATGATGATGATGATGGGAAGGAGGCCTGCCCAGACGTGGCTGGGTCTCGCCTCTGCCTAAATCAAAAACTGTTCCAGCAGCAACTATTACAACAACAGCAACTACAACCAGATTCGACGCTTATTACTTACCAAACAACTCTGGCAGCTCGTAATGAACTTGAGGCATTTGATTGACTCGACTCGCGACTGCGTCTTCGACATCGACAGCGACAGCGACTTCGCCATGTTGCAATGAAAAATCGCAGCAACAGTTGAGGCTATGAATGAATGATGAATGCCATTCCCGGGTCTCAAGCAGCCAGACTCTGCTGTGTGAACATGGAAGCCACGGCCGCTGAGCAATATCTAAATGTGAATTTCATGGATTTTATACAAGGTGAACAAGGAGATGGCACAGTGGTTTAAAGGCAATTCAAATAGTATTTAAATTTCTAAAAATTCTAAACGAAATGATGGAAATAATTTATAGAAACATAAGATTCTTCTTCATTATTGGAAAGAGGAAAAATCTAGTACTTTATGAGATCAGCAGTGGAAAATGTTAGCCAAAATAATGATACTTAGTTTACGTACACTGTGCACAAAGCGAAGTGGAGGATGTGGCCAAATTTGCCCAGCGCGTAATCCTTGGTGTGTCTCGAGTCTATGTCCTCCTACAGACGCATATACAATATCGACGATAATGTATTTATATATGAATGTATATATATATAATATATATGTATATATAATATATATATATATATAAAGTATACGTATGTGTGTGCAGCATGAAAGAGCTTTAGGCGCGGCACAGCTATAGTATTCAGAGGCAGCAACAGCGGCAGATGGCAGCTAAGAGATGGAAAGATACAATACGGCGAAAGGAGGCAAAGGCAAAGGAGAACGGCAACGGCAACGACAACGACAACGACTTTGGCAACGGTTTCAAGTAGGTTGCCCGAGAGGTAACAGCAGACGACTCTGAGTGCAGACATTGTGCATAATTTCGTATACGTTTTGTGAATTTGTAATTTCAAAATTATTATTGTCAGGGTTGCAAAGGAGGAGTCGAAGATGTTGCACGCGTACAACTTGATGGCGTTGATGGAACTCAGATTGGCAAACAAAACATGAAAAAAAACAAAAAGAAAACACAAAAATCTCTGTTCTTTGTTGTTGCTGCTGCTGCTGGTGGAACAACTCTCTCGTCCGATTGGAGAAGAAACTGCGCCGTGTTCTTTTCGATTTGATTCGCTGTGAAAAGACATTAGCGAAGAAGCAGGAACTGCAGACGTTGTTGAGTTGCTCACGTAATGGATATGAAAGAAAGACTGTGATGGGTATGGACCATTCTTATATGTATTTACGGGTAATTTCCGACAATCTCACCCACAGTGTGACCGAGTTTTCTTCACTCCAATCCTCGCACGCAGCGACCCATTAAATGGGCTTTTGACCATTTTTCCGCCGCGCTTGCGGTTATTTAAACGAGTGAGCTCGCATGGCCTCACAACACACACAAATGGCAGAGCACAGCAACGGAAAGTTCACCAATTCACTGCTCTCTACTCGACACCAAAATACCCTGCACAAGAGCACCAACCTATCTGTCTTACTCTCCAACAAATACTCGCTCTGCCTGCTACTCCTCACTCGAGGAAATAGTTTCCACAATTACTTTAGAGTTTTTAATCCGACCATTGATGGGTTTCCAACCATACAATGGCAGTTATTCGTGAATATTGTAGATTGTAGCTATATGTCCTGCTGCTACAGACGCTAATATCCTCTTCTTATCATATTCATTCGAGTGGAGATATAAAAATATATGAAAAATTGTGGCGTTGTTTACACGCAAACCCAACAGCCGAAAACCCGCGCCTCTGCTCTTAAATGAACTCAGCTCAACTCAACTGTTTACTCATGTAAATAATTAAGCAAAATAATGGTGCAGCATCAACAACAAAACGCAAAAAGGACCTTCGTTATGCGGCAGTGATTTTTTTCATCATTATGAAATACATATGTGCATATGTGTTGTGTGTGTGTGTGTGTGTATCAACAAAAGACAAAGTGATGTCCATTGTTTGGCTTTTTCGGCCGAAAGCACGCGCCCTGTACCCTCTTTCACCCTTTGCTCCCTTCCTCCCTCTTACCAATTTAACATCCAATTCAGCCTCCCTCTGTGCCTGAATTTTTCACTTGCGTGTCCGACGTGTGAAAAAATGGTCAGTTTTATTTTTCATATTGTTAAGCAGACACAAAAAAAGGGAAGTAAACGTATTCTCATGCACTTTGCAATCAATTTATTGCGCGTACAAATTATAATTGATTGTGTGTTTGAAATTTACTTGGCATTTCACAGAAGGTAAAGGACATCAAACTGTTGCAATAAACCACAAATTGGTTGACAGAAAAGGTCACAAGCAGATCGAGACATCTTACAAATATTGTATTTATATTATAATAAAGATTAGTACGACTTAATTCAGCAATCAGACAACCAATCTTTCAATCAGCACAAACTTAATATAAATATGGAAACAAATGTACTTAAAAATGCATTTGAAGAAGATTTTACATACAACTCCCAGAAGGATTCAATGGCTTCTGAGGCAGCTTCGGTACCACGAAAATGCGCCAAGTTATTGTCTATTTACCTCGGCGCAAACAACATTTGCCAGCTGAAAAGTAAATTCTAAATGAATTATTGGATCCATTAGGAAAATCCATTTACACAAATTTAATGCAAAAGCCGCTGCTGTTCTGCAAGGCAGAAAAACTTTACACACTTCGTTAAACTTTTTGGCAGTGGCTAAGTTCTCAAGGGTTGGGGATTCAAGGGGATTCAAGGGGAGCTTTTTTCAACGTTTCGGGATTCGGCATTTGTACTTCGGGGGAGGAGAAAGCAAAACTTAACAATTAAAAAACAAGAAATAGCAGCTATATTAGTAGATGCGAAACTGTGATACTCTTGCAGCCAGCAACATTATATAATCATCTGTTTAAAATACAATCTTAGCTAAGGTGATATATTGTAATAGAAATTATTGGAATTCGACTGTTGCTTGCAATGGGTTACACAATTCGTGGGCAACGTGGAATACCCTTTGGCAAGAGTATGCTAAGAAAACACTTTGAGATTTACGCATTATGCGTAAAGGGTTGCTGCTCAAGTTGTAGAGTTGTAGAGTAGAACTGTGTTTTAGTCTGCGGCCTCATCATTTGCATAGAAAAATAGAGGAGAGTGCCTGAGAGAGATCTGAGTCTGTCCGCATTATTGGCCTGTAGCGCAAAAGACTTTACTTTGGTAATGATGAGAAACTTTAGGGTTGATTCAAATGGCCAAAATATTATTTTAATTTTGGCTACGTTAAGTGGAACTAAGTTTTAAGTCGTTGTTCTATTTGAATGCTCTAGAATGGATGTTGTTTGTCACAATGCATATGGGATTTATTGGAAATAAATAAAAAGTTTATTGCTTATTTTATCTGAAAAGTATTAAACCACATAAACAGCTTTAATTTACTTCACTGCATATAATAATTTATGTTGTGAATCATATTTAAAATTAACCACGGCAGTTGGCGTCGTCACAGCAATGGCTACTTTTTAATTTATTTACAAACCACTTAATTTGTTGATATTCTGTTTTAATTACATTTTATATGCGGCGTTAAATATGAAATTAAAAATGCATACGCATCCAATTTTCTCATCTCTTCTCTTTTTTATAGGAATAATGAGAATCATTGCCATTAATGCATTCATGTTCAAAACTAACAAAAGTTGTTAAAATTTACTATGTGCACATGAATAATGAAAGTACAATATAAAATGTATATATACATATTCAAATGTGTAATTTATATTGTATTTTCATTATCCTTTGTACCCCTTGAATATACATAAGATGTGTTAACCAGACAACATCATATTCTTGTTAACTCTTTTATCTGTTGAATGAAAGGAAAGCAAAAATAATCAGGAACAAACGATGATGTTTTCATTGATATGAATAGATGCAAGCTCTTTTAATATACAGGGTATCTCTGAACCGAGCACTGCTGTCTACAATACATTGATTTGTTATTTTTACAAGGGATAGAAAAAATACATTTTAATTTGTACATATTTGTGATTATATTTACTTACATTACTCAACTGTTCGCTTATTTGAATAGGTTATGTGTCTCAGCCATTAATTAATAATTTAAAACGCACAAAGAAACAATAACAAGCTCACACTATTATCATTTGATTAACATTTTATTACATCAACAGAATATTTAGCCTTTTTTTATATCGCCAATATAGTACTTACTGCAGATATTGATTTCCAACAGCAAAACCACTGAGATAACAATAACAACAACAACGCCCAACTGTCGTCCGACGCCAGTAAGGTTTCTTTCTCTGACACTTGAGCGGCTGGCCAGGGTTCGTGAGCCGAATCAGAATGAAGAATAAGCCAGGCTAACCCAATAAGAAGTCACTCAGTTAGTTGCAACTGGTAACTCGAGACTGAAGACTGAAGACAAAGGCATCAGCAAATTGAGCAGAAAACCAGAAGGCGCCAGTGCCAGTGCCAGTGCCAGTCGCTGGTCAATCTGGAACCCTTGTGCCGGTATTTTGACACTTGCCACCGCTTGTAAACAACAGTTATTTAGGCTTATAATGAATATGAGCAACAGCACGAAGGTCACCCCGAAAGCCAAGTCCTTCAAGTTTGGTGACATGTGGCGCCAGAGAATCAGAGTTGAAAACCCAAACCAAATTTCCGATGCTCAAATTATCTTCATGACCAAATGGCAGACTGGACTTTCTTCTTTCTGACTTGCTTCTCGATAGCATGAAGTCAGAAATGCAGAAAGTTTCTTTTGATGCAACCTCTAATGAAGACAAAAAGTGTTTTTGCCTAATGAATGACAGGTCGTCCCAAATCTTAGCCATAGACTGTGAGGAGAAAGCACTTTGCCTCATTAAAAAAATTAAATTTAGAGAAATGCTCTCATTTCTTGGCATACACTTTTAAGAGTATTAGAGGTTTATTTTGTCAATGGAATGTGAGTCGTATCTCTCAATGTAAAATTGATATTTATAAATTACTCAGACTTAGCTTTTAGTATAAGCAAATCTAAGTTAAGTTTAAGTTTCCAAACATTTAAAAAATATTACTTATTTCAAATAAGAATAGACCGTATTTTCTAGGGTATTTTCTCTCAATGTAAAATTGATATTTATAAATTACTCATATTTAGCTTTTAATATAAGCAAATCTAAGTTAAGTTTAATTTTCCAAACCTTTAAAAAATATTATTTATTTCAAATAAAAATAGACCTATTTTCTAGGGTATTCAGAGTTCGTAAACCTTTTGTACTTTGCGCTTATTTGTACGTTCATTTCCCTTGCGCTTAAGTCAACAGAAATTTTTAATTTCATTTTTCAAACGTCGCTTTGATACCTGCATGCCGCATTAACACCCTCCCCATTCATCTCATCGACTGTCTGACGGACTAGCCGGCCCTTGGCTGATAATTTGATATGCCTTTGGCTTATACAGGGTTGCGGGGTGCGGGTTGCGGGGAGGGCTTTAATTTTATTTGCACAAAAATGCGCATCAATTTTAAGGAACGTTTTTATGTCACAACGCATTTTTGTTTCCTTTTTCCTTATTTATTTTTATTTTTTTTTTGTGGCCAGAGCAAATAAAATTCATTATGAATTTCTAATTATAGCACCGGACTAAAGCAACCGACAAAAACCCCTCGAAAAAGTTTACATTTTCACCGTTTTTTTTTTTATTTTATTTTTGTGCAGTTGCCAACCTTAAAAAAATGTCAAGCCGCGTTTGACAATGATGAATCTGCTAGGGGAGAAACCCTCAAAGATGGGGCACAAAAAAAAAACACCGAAGGAAACTCTGCTGATAAACTGATTAAGCACATCAATTGGGCAGCACACTTTATTTAGTGTGCTCTCCTAATGGCAATTGTTTTGTGAAAAGTGAGTTTTCTTTTGTATCTTATATTGAATTGTAAGGGAGGCACCTGCCCCTGCCGCTGCCTTCGCAAAACCGCTAAACATTCAAGTTGCTGGATTTCTAATTACAAATAAGTAAAAAGGTAAAGCTTCTTGGTTTTGTGCACCTGCTACCAGCCGAGCATAGATAATTATGAAAGGTGAATGGGGCGGGAGCCCTTAATTGGTAAAGGAATTTATTTAAATTATTATTGGACTTAATTATGGCATGTGGGCTTACCTGGGGGGAGCCATTTGTAGAAACAAAGCAAGTGAAGTGAATAGAAGCCAAACTAAAGTGGGAAATACTAGAAAGGCGGAAAACTTTTTGTAAGAAAGAACACAGAAAACGGACTGAAAATTACAAAGTGAAAAGGAAAATGTTACTGAATAGAAATTAATAACTTCTATTATTATGTGCAGTAATAGGAAACTGAATAAAATGTACTTTTGTTGTAAAATACTTCCAATGATTGACAATCTTTAAGACTGTGAAGTAGATGAAATTTAATTTCATAGCAGAAACGAAAGCCAAAACAAGAATGCACACAAGTTAACGTACACAGATCACATATCCATTTCAGATTGACCAATGATATATGTACCATTAAAGCCAATGTTCCACACTAAACACACATAAGAAGACGAGAGTGTCAAGAGTGAGAATCATTGGAAAACTGCAGTCCATTAGTGATTGAGATATGACTGAGATATATGCGAGTGTGTGTGCTTGTTGGAGTGACAGATTTGCGGATTTTGTACAATGAGCATTAGCCATAGAAACTGGTATTATATTTCTCATATTTGGTTGACCTATTTCTTGCATTCGCACAAAGCCAAAACAGCGAGACAAACATTTAATCTAAGGCCGTAGATGCGGCGACTGTTTAACTTACACAGTCCTCCAGCTGATATAAATCAACGAACAATAAGCAACACAGATAGTAATAGACAGAAGTGAGGGCACACATACACACACACACACACACACACACACACACGTATTGCGTCGCACACTCGAAATCAAGGGACATTACAGATTAACCGTGCGCCTCCTCGCACTGGGTACACGCCTTTCGCCTTTGTGATCCGTCCCATTGTCCACACTAAGCAGCGTGTGAGGATTATTCGAGGGAGAGTATACTCATGTGTGGAGTGCGTGTAAGTGTATGGCATTCTCTTAGAGACTCTGATAAATAATGCTCGCATGTCTTTTGTATAATTGGTGGTGTCACATGCGCATCCTTCTCGTTCCCTCATCCTCTTCATTGCATTCGCAACACAACAGTATGTTGATAACTAGTATTGTTGTGACGGTTGTGATTAGGCCGGCTCCGGCTACTTGCGAAACCCACAAATGTTTTTACGTATTTGTGTCGGGTATTTAATGCTTCAATTGATTTTTAATTTAACGGCAGCTGCTGTTCATAGACCGCCTCATTGTAAAGCCCAGCAGGTTGTCTACTTTAAAGTCTTTAAGACAACTTGCTTGATCATTTAGGCCTTATGATGTGCACTGGGGTTTCACACTGTGAATCACAAAGCAAAGTCTACGAAAACAACAAAGAATAATAATTCAAAGCGTACTTCCACAACTCACCAGTTCACGTATTTCTCAATTGGGGAAATGAGAATGTATCGACAGTTGTTTGCGAAATAATACAAATTTGATATTATATTATTATTACTACATATTGCATTATGTTCTTCGAGGTTTCTAGATCTTACAGCGCTTTTCAAACAACGGCTGTAAATAGCAACATTTCCAGAGAATCGCTTATTATTTGAACAACAAAAAAGCACTTCAACTTCGTCATCAAACGACTATCAGCAGTTTGCGTTGTGAGATAAGCTTTCGTAGCATTAATGGGAATGAAAGCTCTGTGGATGCGAGTGTGAGCACAGTTTTAATTAGACATTCATAAAGTCAGCACGTTGTGACGCAACCTGTTCAAGATGAAGCTGTTGCTGCTCTGTGCACTTGCTATTCACGGCTTAGCACTCATCCAAGGAGATGTCAGCTCGAAACTGATTTGCTACTATGATTCGGCAGCGTATCTGCGGGAGGGATTCGCCCAGCTGGACCACAGTAGCCTGGAGTTGGCCATGCAGTTCTGTACGCATTTGGTTTATGGCTATGCGGGGCTGAGTCCCGAAACACTGCAGCTGATCAGCTTAAATGTAAATCTGGATATGTTCCACTTCAAGGACATCACGCAATTGCGCACAAAATTCCCGCAACTAAAGGTGCTCCTGAGTGTAGGTGGCGATCGGGATGTCGATCAATCGGAAACGAACAAATACCTAACATTGCTCGAGGCAAATCGCACGGCACAGCAAGAATTTATCGATAGCAGCATGGTTATGTTGCGACAGAATGGATTTGATGGACTGGACTTGGCTTTCCAGCTGCCGAGGAACAAGCCAAGAAAAGTGCACGGCACAATTGGCTCCTACTGGAAGCAGTTCAAGAAACTCTTCACTGGCAACTTCATTGTAGATCCCCTGGCCGAACAGCACAAGCAGCAGTTCACGGACCTTGTGGTTAATCTAAAGAGAGCATTTCAGAGCGCTAATCTAATGTTGACTTTGACTGTGTTGCCCAATGTTAATTCCAGTTGTAAGTGTTGATTTGTGTGCATATTAATGTGACTACTATAATTCTAATACCATTTATTAGGGTACTTTGACGTCCCCAAGTTACATAATCACTTCGACTACATTAACTTGGCTGCATTCGATTTCCTAACTCCGATTCGTAATCCCGAAGAGGCCGATTACACAGCTCCACTATTCTTTTTGGATGAACAAGAGCGTTTACCGCATCTGAATGCTGAATTCCAGTTGAACTATTGGGTGCAGAATCATTGTCCAGCCCACAAGCTACACTTGGGCATTGCCAGTTATGGTCGCGCCTGGAAACTAACCACAGACTCAGGTTTAAGCGGACTGCCAGTGGTGCCACACACATCTGGACCCGGTAAAGGCGGACTGCAAATTGCCAGCACTGAGGGTCTGCTAAGCTGGCCAGAAATCTGCTCGAAACTGTCGCAGAATCAAACAGCTGTCTATCGTGGCTCCCATGCGCCGCTTCGCAAGGTCACAGATCTCACCCAGAAATACGGAAACTACGCATTACGCCCAGCGGACGAAGATGGCGAGCATGGCTTGTGGGTGAGCTACGATGATCCAGACTTTGCGGGCCTTAAAGCCAACTATGCCAAGAGCAGAGGCCTCGGCGGCGTTGCCCTCTTCGATTTGGGCTACGACGACTTCCGCGGCCTATGCACTGGACAGAAGTTTCCAATAGTTCGCTCAGTCAAATACTTCTTCCCTTAACTAATAACTTTGTCATGAATTTGTTGAAATGATCTATTCAGTTAACTGAACTGTACAGCAACAATGTAAAAACCTACGCTTACTCAATTGATAATTGTAAATAAAGAAAAACTTGACATCATTTAGCTCGACTTGTTCTCTCTCTGTCGCAAGCAGTGAGATAAGCTTCTGCTCTGCTCAGCGAATACTATGTCAGCGTCATCGACATGAGCTTAACTTGCTTGCCAGGCAGCTTAAATTATCAATTTATAATCTTAACTGTAGTTCAATTTTGAGAAATCGTCGTTGTGCTCGTGTGTGTTAAAGGATATCTTAAGGGATAAGCGACTCTAAATCGAAAGTAACTTGAAACAATTCGTTTTGTATTCACTTGAATGTAACCAGAGCTCGCTTCACGTGATTCACTTGACTCACTTGACTCACTTGACTCACCAAAAGCTTATATCGAAGAATCTCTAAAAAGATACAATTATAAACAGTCTACAATAGAAAACGGGTCCAGGCAAGCTTTCGAATGCTGATTTAGAACTCGCTCTGCAATGTTAACTCTACTTGTTAGTATAAAAATTAATAATTGATTACAGAAAATTAGGCAAAAGTAAATTTCTGTTAATTTATATATTATTTTCAGATTACTCTCTGTACATTTATATAAATTCAGAGAACGCCTGAATTCCTTGTCCTTGTCTAGTAAATATATTTATAGCCGATATGTAAAGTATAAATATCTCTAATGATGCAATAACATTTATAAAGGAACGTTCTGAAGATGGACTACTGCCAAGGGACTATCACACAGCCTCATTTTCATTACCTGCCATAAGTTGTGATAACTACACAAATCGCGAGCAACTGACTCCACAATGAGGACATATGGTTGCCCATGAAACACGAGCTTGAATAAACTATCAACAGTTGTTTTTCTGGGCTTATCACCACAATAAGTGTAGTATTTGTTTCCTTACTCATATTATAAATACTACGCCAGACTAAAGTCTCTGCTCTCTGGTGGGCAAGCTTTTGCTGTCGTCATCGACATAAGCTCAGCTCATTGATCGTGTAGCTTAATTTGTCGCTTGTCGCTCGTCATTTTCGGATTCGATTTCAATTTAAGCTTTAGTGCGATTTCGTTTAATCGTCGTTGCGGTCGTGTATCTCCAAAGTGTCTGAGTCTGCGAGTATTTTTCTCAAGCTGAATAACATGAACCTGTTGATTTTGTTTTCATTCCTCGCGTGTCTCCATGTGTCTGTCACAAGTGCCGCCACAAACTTGGTGTGCTACTATGACTCAGCGAGCTATACTCGTGAAGGTAAGACATAATAATAATCCACATTTAATTGTTTAGAGTCCCCAACAAAACTAAAAACAATAGTACATATTTACTTATTTATCTGTTGCTGCTGGTAAACACAGTTTGAGAAGAGCAACCTTGAAATTGAAAGTGATGTAATCCAAATATGATAATTAAGACATGTGCGAAATCAATAAAACTCGCTTTGAAATTATCACATAAAGTGGACGGACACAAACAGAATAATAAAAAGTTATTGATCAAATTTACAATGTTGTTTACCTATTTCAAATCTTTATTAAGCAAATCCAAATTGTGTTACTTGCTATAGTATAGTACTTAATTTGAAATGGTTTCTATTGATATATAGATAGAATCAAGGAGAATAGAACAGCTGAGCTGACTGCTTGTTGAGTAAATCCTAAATCTTAATCAATATATGGATATTTGGATATTTACTTTAGATTTTTTATATTGTTTATAAGTTTTGTTTATATAATTCAGCAGGGATACTTGTTATATTATTGTACTTATAGTACTTTTATTGATGATAAATATTGCGCATTGTCAAACTGAATGTAGAATCAAGGAGAACAGCAGAGCTGACTGCTTGTTGAGTAAATCCTAAGTCTTAAACAATATTTGGACATTTACTTTAGATTATCTATATTGTTTATTAGTTTTGTTTATGTAATTCAGCAGGTATACTTGTTATATTATAGTACTTAATTAGAAATGGTTTCTATTGATGATAAATATTGCGCATTGTCAAACTGAGTGTAGAATCAAGGAGAACAGCTGAGCTGACTGCTTATTGAGTAAATCCTAAATCTTAAACAATATATGGATATTTGGATATCTACCTTAGATTTTCCATATTGTTTATAAGCTTTGTTTATTTAATTCAGCAGTTTGCGTTTCGTTTTTATCAAGAATTAATCGAACTATTTCGCTTAAAGTTATTTTAGTATTTGTTTACAATATTTTGATTTGTTTCAATATTTTTTTCGCATTATTTTACTTATGTTGATAACAATTTCAATTGTTATTTCAATTAATATATGCATTTATGAATGCTCGTATATACACCTACCTAAACACACACTATATATATTCTATATATTCGACTACACACAACAAACGAGCTTCTCAGCACTAATTCCATTGAAAATGCTTATCGCGTAGGCTGAGAGCCAGGCATACGAGTGCTAGACAGGTCTGGAGGTCAGTGGCTTATCATTCGAGCTTTATGAGAGAGTCAGTTGTCTCTCTCTCTCTCTCTCTCTCTCTGTCTTAAGCGAAAACAAGTCGAGCTCAGTGTTACACACGCTTAATGTTATTGTTTAGTTCACTGACTAGCGATTGAAATTAACAATCTACAAATGTCGAGAAGATCGTAATGGCAACTTACCGACAAATGGCAAAATATATTTAATTACTAATGTATGTTAAATGTTGATATGGAACATATAGTTTATTGAATCAACAACAACAACAATTCAATCCACGCACAACTAAACGAAGCCTGAGTGTACAACTCTCAGCGAGTACAGCGCGACAACTGCCACAGCCACATTGCTCTGTTGGAGACCAAACAAGTGAATGACTCTGGGACGCCGCAACGCACAGTGGAACAAAATCAAAGTGTTCACTTAAGTTGGGTGAAGCATAAAATGTAATAACAACATGACAATGCATGATAAATGATTATGATCGCTGTGTTATACACTGAAATCTGAAATCGTTTGAATTAATAGTTTATTTTCATTTATTTTCACAAAATAAAAACAATGCTAAACAAATAAAATAAATAGACTCTCTGGCAACTGTGCGCACTTCAAGTGAACGATAAATTTCTCAATATACATATAAATTCAACAAGATTGCTGTTGTACACTCTAAATTGAGTCACAGCCAGGCACTGATCACAATATGTTGTACTATAGAGCGTGGAGGGGCCGAAGACTCAGTGGCAGTGGGGGTCATTTAATTGCAGTAGGGCACCGTTCTCAGATAGTATTAAGCGCAGCACTTAATAAGTGAGGGTAATTTTTCACTTATTCACAATTACTTACATCTCCTACGTACAATGATCGTCACAGGCCTAGGCAAGCTGTTGAATCCAGACTTGGACCTCGCTCTGCAGTTCTGTTCGCATTTGGTTTACGGCTACGTTGGCATTCGCCACGACAACTATCAGGCGGAGAGTTTAAACGAGAACCTGGACATCTATAAGCATCAGTATTCCGAGGTGACGGCCCTTAAGCAGAAGCATAAACATTTGAAGGTACTACTGAGTGTGGGCGGTGATCATGACATCGATGTGGAGCATCCAGATAAGTACATCGAACTGCTCGAAGGTGGCAAGGTGCGCCAGACAGCATTCATCCATTCGGCCTACACGCTGGTCAAGAACTACGGCTTTGATGGCCTTGATCTAGCATATCAGTTTCCCCGAAACAAGCCCCGCAAGGTGCACAGCAATATCGGGGCGACTTGGAAGAGTTTCAAGAAGCTCTTCACTGGCGACTTCGTTGTGGACACCAATGCAGCCCTGCACAAGGAACAGTTTACGGCGTTTGTTCGCGATGTCAAGGATGCACTGCGTCCTGACGGATTCCTCCTCAGCTTGACTGTGCTCCCAAATGTGAACTCTACTTGTAAGTGCATTTAACATGTCTCTCATTATCACTTATTATTAGAAGCACGCCTCCTTCAGGGTACTTTGACATCCCCGCGCTGAATGGCTTGGCCGACTTCGTCAATCTGGCCGCCTTTGATTTCCTCACGCCCGCCCGCAATCCTGAGGAGGCGGACTTTACAGCTCCACTGTACGATTCGGCTACCCAGAATCGACTTACCCACTACAATGCTGACTTCCAGGTGCAGTATTGGCTGCAGCAAGGATTCCCCTCCCAGAAGCTCAACTTAGGCGTGGCCAGCTATGGAAATGCTTGGAAACTGACCGCAGATTCAGGCATTGAGGGCAACCCCGTTGTGCCCCACACCGAGGGTGCTGCTCCCGAAGGTCTTCAGTCGCAGAAGGCTGGTCTGCTCAGTTATCCCGAGATCTGCGCCAAACTGGTGAATCCACAAAATCAATACTTGAAGGGCAATGACTCTCCCCTTAGACGTATCACCGATCCAATGAAACGTTATGGAACCTACGCATTCCGTGCAGTAGCCGAGTCCGTAACTGAGGGCATTTGGATTAGCTACGACGATTTGGAATCGGTCTCCACCAAGGCGGACTATGCACGCGCCAAGAATCTGGGAGGCGTGGCCTTCTTTGATCTGGGATACGACGACTTCCGTGGACTCTGCACCAGTGACAAGTATCCCCTACTGCGTGCCATTAAATATCGTTTGTAAATGCTTCTCTTCAATAATTACATGTATTTCTATACGCCTAAAGTATTTATTTGGTTTTTTTTTAGACTCTGAACTAAAAGTTCACAGTCTATTAGGTTTGACGAAAGCGAAATGTGCGTAACAGGCAGAAGGAGGCGTGGCAGACCCTATAAAGTATATATATTCTTGATCAGCATCAACAGCCGAGACGATATAGCCATGTCCGTCTGTCCGACTGTCCGTCTGTCCGTCTGTATGAACACCTAGATCTCTGAGACTATAAGAGCTAGAGTAACCAAATTTGGTGACAACACGTGTATAGTTTGCACGCAGATCAAGTTTGTTTTAGATAATTGCCACGCCCCCTTCCGCCCCCGCAAATCGAAAAAAACGTATTACTGAAGCTTCAGATTTGGCACATATGGAGGATGTTCCTTGGCGGACGTTTTCTGAAAATTTCAGCACGATCGGATCATAAACATAGAAGATATTAAGGAATGAATGATCACCAGATTCATGGCACCTCTGCGGCCAAAATTGCTTTAGTTAGAACAACAACAACCAGAAACGCCGCAAAGGCGCGAGTTCGAATCCCACTGCTGACAATTCCAAAATACATTTTTTAATAACTATAAATTAATTACTTTTATTTTATATATACATATATTATTAATTTTGGCCCTATTTGTCAGAAAATGTTAAGAATTTAAAAGAAAGCAATAGAAAGCTAGAAATTCGTATATATATATATATATATATATATATATATGACAAATGCAAAAACTCGTGCTGTAGTTCAGAGTCTCCCACAGTCGTACGCCGACTGTAGCTGCCTGACTTGTTTTGTTATTAAATTAACAACTACTTAACGCTGAATGATTAGATTCAGCTAAAGATTTGCTTGCTTGAACTATTATTAAGCATCTTATCGCTTAATATCACCAAATATTTGAGCTTCTAATATAAATACATTTGAAATGCGACTAAGCTATAGTCAAACAGTAAACATATATGGTTAAGGTTTGTAAATTACCCAAAACTGGGTGATCTCATTGACCTTGACGTCATCTGTGATGTACTCGCGCACAACAAGCGATTCCGTAGAAATTTGTTGATAGTATAAGGCCTATTGCTCGATGTGTCGTGTTTGGCTGTTTGTGGCTGCTCAGAGCTTTGTTGATGATATTTCCGTTTGAATTCAGTCTCGATTTGTGTCTCGTTACGTGCGGACGTATTCAATTGTGATCGCTTTGCATCTGCCGTCTCTCTGGCACTCTCTATCTCTATATCTGTCACTCTCTGGCCGTGCTCCAAGTCTCCAAATATGCGCTCTTTGTGGCTCGGACTGGCACTGTGTTTGCTGTTCTCAGCTCCGTTGCAAGTCATCGCTGCTGGACCGAATTTGATTTGCTACTATGACTCTCGGGGCTTTCAGCGCCAAGGTATGTGGGACTAATCATCTACTTTGTATGCTCTCCACATCCACATCATTATCCACATTCTCATTATACACAGGTCTGGCTCAATTCTCGCTCACCGATATGGAGCTGGCATTGCAGTTTTGCACTCACGTGATCTATGGCTATGCGGGAATTCACCCAGATACCTACGAGATGCAAAGTCTGAATCAACCATTGGACTATGAGCGTCGTCACTTTGCCCAGGTCACTGCACTTAAGGACAAGTATCCATACATCAAGTTTCTGTTGAGCGTGGGTGGCGATCGGGATTTGGAACAGGAGGAGAAATATATCAAGTTACTGGAGGCAGGTCTTCAGGGTCAAAGGCGATTCATTGACTCAGCGAGGGATATAGTGCGGCGCTTCAACTTCGATGGCCTCGATCTGGCATTCCAGCTGCCACGCAATAAGCCCCGAAAGGTTCACTCCGATGTGGGCATGGCCTGGAAGAGCTTCAAGAAGTTCTTTACCGGGGATTTCATTGTCGATCCCAATGCCGATACGCACAAGACACAGATGACAGAGCTTGTGAAGGAACTGAGCAGCGCATTCAGAGCCAATGATCTGCTGCTTAGTCTGACTGTCTTGCCCAATGTCAATTCAAGCTGTAAGTTGCTTAGTGGGTTGCATGAACTTCTCTTATTGTGCTCCATTTACAGGGTACTTCGATGCACCTGCCATTGCCCCAAAGGTGGACTTTATCAATCTCGGCACCTTCGACTTCCTCACACCCGCACGCAATCCCGAGGAGGCCGACTACACCGCTCCTCTCTACGAAGTCTTTGGCCAGAGTCGCCTGCCCCATTATAATGTCAACTTCCAAATGGAACATTGGCTGCTGCAACGTGTGCCAGCCAATAAGCTGAACATTGGAGTTGCCACTTATGGACGTGCCTGGAAACTAACTTTGGATTCAGACAGTGTGGCCCAACCCGTGGTGACCAGCACCAATGGCCCAGCCCCACAGGGTCCACAAACCAAGACGGAGGGTCTATTAAATTGGGCTGAGATCTGTCAATTGCTTCCCAATCCCAGCAACATGAATGGTAAGGGCAGCAATGCGCCCATTAAACGCGTTCCAGATCCCACAAAGCGTTATGGCAGCTTTGCATATCGTGTGGCCGATTCGGAGGGAGCCCATGGCTTGTGGGTTAGCTACGATGATCCCGATACGGCGGGCAGCAAGGCGCAGTATGTGCGGGCCAAGAATCTCGGCGGCATTGCGCTCTTCGACTTGACGCTGGACGACTTCCGTGGCCAGTGCACTGGCGATCGATTCCCCATGCTGCGTGCCATCAAGTATCGACTACTTTAAGCGCTTTGTACCCTGTATTCCCTGCTCCAAATGTCACTGAGTCTTGTCTGCTGGAGCTTGCCTCTGTCTGTATCTGTCTCGCTTGCAAATTAATTACAAAGTTGTAAACTAAAATGAACCGCAAATTAATTCATTAGCCTAGGGACCACAGCTTCTGCCCAATGCCGCATTTGACTCGCTCTTGATCTGGCTGTAATTGTGCTTGGTTTGGGTTCGGTTCGCTTCGCTTCGCTTCGGTTCGGTTCGGTTCGGTTTGGCACCCAGTGGAGTCGCCTTTCGTTTATCGCCTCTCAACCATCTTGCTAAAATGGCATTTTGCATTTTTTTTGTTTGTTTGCTGCTTTTGTCGTTCCTCGTGGTGCTTTGGTTACTTTGCCTTGCAGATTTACAGATTTCGAGCTGCGTCGCGTCGCGTCGGCGCAGCTTTGCTTGTTTTCGTTTGTATAATTGGCGCTACGTTCGAAAGTTGGACTCTGTTCAGCTCCATATGCGTAGTTTTTCTGTCTGTTTAAGCCTACAGCCTAAAGCCTAAAGCCAAAGCCACAGCCAACACTGACATACCACCCGTGCAAGCATTGAGGCGACTCCAACTGGCACTGTATGTCGTATTACGAGTACACTCGTGTGCAGGAGGACGACTGGGCACCGATTCAATTCGCCTGCTGGCCCATGGCTCTGGACTTGGGCTGTGGACTGTTGGACGCTCGGACTGTCGGACTGCTAGCAACGACACGATGTAAGACAACTAAATTAAGTTATTGTTTCTGCGAAGCGCAGCAGTGTCACATGAACTTTTGTACACACTGCAAACACAGAAGAGTATAACTTTCCTCCTTCGAACTACATTTAAAACCTCATTCATATGCAAATCAATAACCATATTAATAACCCAATATTATCATGATCAATACCCATATTAATAACCCAATGTTATGAACATTACAGCTTCTTATTATGTTTACTATTTCACGCTACATTATTTTAACAGAGATCTCCTAAATACATATTAATTTACCTTTACCTGAGCAACCCTATTCGTATTCAACTAAAACAGCAGACAGTTGTGGTCTAGTCGCAGCGGTTTATCTGCAAATCGTGATCTTATTAAGCAAACTACACTCGAAAATTATTTGCAATTGGCGCAATGCCCTTTTGGAATGCAAAATATGCCATTAGTGGCAATCGAGCGTGGTAGCTTCTTCCCAAGACCTTACAGAAGCTCACACCCGAAACCCAAACCACGTTGACGCCGAGACCCTTAGTACGAGTATGAGTATGAGTGCGAGTACGAGTACGAGTACGACTACGAGTACCCGACGAAGGGAGGAAAGAAACTTATCTGCAGACTAACTACGAGTACATATGCATGCCTACAAGTTGTAAACATGGTATTGTTTTAGCAGCAGCCAACGCCAAGCTCTGTCTACAGTCTAAGATCTCAGCTGTGTGCCATATTCCAAGCAAAGTATCACCGATCGTGGCTGCCACTAGCTCGACTCGGACTGAGTCGGACTTGCGACGCCAAAGGCTCCTGGCAGCTTGTCGCCTCATCTAATTAAGCCGCATTGGTCGCACTGGAACAACAAGATCTCTGCATGATATTTGCTCTGCGATTATTGCCAGCCTGCGCCCCATGCGAATGACAAATATGCTGCTTATGCTACTCCTCGTACTCCAAGGCGACTACCGACTGCCGACTGCTGGCTGCTGACTGCTGGCTCCTTCTGTGGAAGGCGAACTTCCCTCTGGGGCTACCTCTTTAAATAAAGATATTTTCGCCCTCATTACGCTCCGTATCCTTTTGTTTTCGGAATCTTTTCTTTTCTTTTTTGTCTTCGGTGGCCGATGAAGTGTCGCTGATTGCGCGTTGCATTGTTTTGCTTTGTCGATGCTCACGATGACGATAAGAAATGCATGGAGTACACGTCTTGCAAGCTGCATTTGGTCAACTTGGCTAACTCCGGCTGGCGACTACTACTGATATATCATATCTCTGGCGTTACTGTCAATATCAATAGAAATTTCCATAGAAATTTGTTAGATGAAGAAGACAAACGATATGTATAAGCAATATATATAAATAATATATTTTATTCATTATATTCAGCAATAGGATATGAGTTTTTAATGAGTATAAAAAGCTGATAGAGAGAGAGAGAGAGAGAGCTGTTATAAATCTGCATCCATGTGAAACTTGATGATCTTTCCGACAGCAGCAATAAATCTGCGAATCAAGTTTTACAGACAGAAGCTCAGCTCTATAATACCCACCGTATACAACTGATTATACAATGGATTAAGGATTCCCTGCTAAGAAGGAATCGCAGAGAATAGACTACTTTAAATATTTATAATGTGTGCCAGTTAGCATAAAAGCTGGTTGAAGTTTCGCGCTCAAAAACGCATGATGAAGTCTTTTATTCCTCAGCTTCAGCTTCAGCTTCACCTTCACCTTCAGCTTCTCTTTTAATTTTTATACTTTTCTCAATGGGTGCCCCTTTGGTTGTTATTGTTCTGCATGCCCTTGGTGTGCATTTTTATTGCTTTGTTAATTTTAAATAAACCACGCGACTTTATGGTATTCGCCTTGCTTCTGGCATCTGAACCCCATAAGTCAACTGCCAGCAACTAAAATGCACTGCATCGTTAGGTTGAATCGGTTCGTCTTCGTCTTTAAGTGCATCAACTGGATACCTTGAATTGAGCTGTTCCCTGTCCCTGTCCATGTCCGTTTTCGAACAATTGTCAGCGGGTTGTCACACAAAATGATTTAAGCCTATTGTCCTAATGACGATACGTTGGCTGTGGCGATCGAGGTTTGGACAAGTGGCGCCAAAAATGAAATCTCACTGGCACCGTGCGGAGTCAGCCTTGCATTTGTTTATAGATTTTTAACGCCCAGATCGTGGTTTCTGGCCACAATTATTTGGACTTTGTTATTGTCGTTGTTGTTGTTGTTGCTGCTGCTTGTTCTCGTTATTTTGTTTTATTCATTTACAAGCGACAATAAAAATGTGCCATAAATGGTGGTCTGGAGCAAGTTAAAGTTATTGTTGCTAAACGAAATAAACAACTCATCAAATTATGCAACAGCAACAACAACAAAAGGCCAAAAAAACAAAAAAAAAATCTTGTTAAATTTTAAAAACTAAAAGTTTTTGTTTATTTTTGTACAGATTTTTCACGCCAATTAAATTCAATTAGCTGTCGGCAGTGGCAGCGATGCCCTGTGATGTGGATACCTAAACTGTGTGTGTGTGTGTGTCTCAGGGTATACCATTCCGACATGTGTGTGCTATGTCCGCAGCTAGGTCTAGCGCCACTGCGTCATAAAAGGTTAGTTTAAACAAATAAACACGTGGATTTAATGAAGAAACGTGTGCAGCAGTTTATGGATTGAAGGGATACACAGACAACACATACAACTAAATATCTTTGGAGTGTTAACATTTGCTGTTAACTTAGTCACTTAAATGACAACTGTAAGCCTGTAATCCCTGCTACATGAAAGCAGTTTTCTCTGTTATATAAATACAACAAAATTGATGTTTTATCCATTTATTAAAAATGGTGAACATCTCTGGCAGTCAAATGATAAAACTACAGCCAATACAGAGCCAAATTTGAACTCACATTTTACTGGCATTACTTTATTAAACTTTCTTAAACAGTTTTAATTGCAATAGGAAAAGAAAAGTAAGAAGTAAGGTAATATATAAATAAATGAACAACTTATATAGTTTTAGCAATAATTAATTTATTTTATGTTACACTTTAGTACAGCTCAGCTGCCCTGCAATCAGTCAGTTGACTCGTATGCGCAATTTGGATTGCCCTAGACTTGTGGTCACCAAAAGAATGAACATAAACATTTACAACTTTTAATTACCACACTAAAAACGCCATGATACAGAATATATATGTGTATAACACAACAAAACGTGTGAAATTGCTTGAGAGATTAAGAGCAACTGAGCTGAGACTGCAACTGAAACATTGCAGATGATAGATGGGAGATGTGAAAGAGGCGGGATTAGAAGCAGGCGGACTGATGACGACGCGCCTAAAACAAACAAATAAACGCCAAGTAAATTGTCCAAGCAGCAACGTCGATGGCGGTACGCTTTGCTCTGGCTTTAATTAAATCGACGGAAAACAATAAAAACTGCATGCATCCCTAGTATCAGTATTGAGTCCGGGTGCGATTTTATTACACACTACGACGGCAATGTACAATAACTCAAAAAATACTTACTTGCCCGTGTATCATTAAAATCAAAAACGATCCACAACACAACACAACGCCGCCAACTGCCACCCAGCGTGTGTGTCTCGTGTGTGTTTGCTTTGGGGTATCCGGAATCGTTTACTTAGATGTTTAGATGTACAAATAAACACTCGTAAAACGTCGCCTGGTATCGGACGCTGCTACGTTGCCTGCACTCTTTCAATTCCGTCTGTAAACATTTCCAAATCGCCTCATGCTACAATCTTATTATATTGTGTGCTAATATGTCTCAGAGCAAATGTTATGCTTAAGTGATCTTGGCATCTATGCTGCGATTCAAAGTAGTAACAAACAGAACTAGACTTCAATTGTTCGTGAATGATTATTCAGCATTCATTCGGGATAATTAGAATATTTAGAACTTATTTCCTTCAGCAATTGTACCTTGTGAAACTATTTCTAAATAAGTTAAATAATTAGTTTATCTATTGCCATTATAAAAATGTTCATTTGTTTCAAAACTTACACACTTTTCTGGGTTCATTCAGCAATTCTATTGTATTGGAGAATCGACCTTATTTTGCCTGCCATGGGAAAGAAGAAGGATATTGCTGGCACCTATTCTTCGATTCAAAATAGTAACAGTAATAGTAAGAACTAAACTTAATCTGTTCGTAAAGGAGCTAAGCAAGTGAATGATTATTCAGCATTCATTCGGGATAATAAGAATATTAAGAGCTTTAGTTATTTCCTTCAGCAAATGTACTTTGTGAAACTACTTTTAAATAAGTTAATCAATTGGCTTATCTATTGCCATTCTAAAAACGTACAATTATTTCATAACTTACACACTTTTCGATTCAAAGTAGTAACAAACATAACTAGACTTCAATTGTTCGTAAAGGAGCTAAGCAAGTGAATGATTATTCATAATTAGAATATTAAGAACTTCAGCAATTGTACTTTGTGAAACTACTTTTAAATAAGTTAAACAATTGGTTTATCTATTGCCATTCTAAAAATGTACATTTCTTTCAGAACTTACACACTTTTCTGGGTTCATTCAGCAATTCTATTGTATTGGAGAATCGACCTTATTGTGGCTGCCATGGGAAAGAAGAAGGATATTCTTGACATCTATGCTTCGATTCAAAGTAGTAACACACATAACTAAACTTAAATTGTTCGTAAAGGAGCTAAGCAAGTGAATGATTATTCAGCATTCATTCGGGATAATTAGAATATTTAGAGTTAGTTATTTCCTTCAGCAAATGTGCTTTGTAAAACTATTTATAAATAAGTTAAATAATTGTTTTATCTATTGCCAGTCTAAAAATGTAAATTTCTTTCAGAACTTGCACACTTTTCTGGGTTCATTCAGCAATTCTATTGTATTGGAGAATCGACCTTATTTTGCCTGCCATGGGAAAGAAGAAGGATATTGCTGGCGTGTCAATATTTCACGATTATGTCAGTCGCTTGTGTTTGGATCTCTGCGTGGGGTCTTGGCGGCCAATGAGTGTGGGGGGAGGGGGAATTGGAGCACTCTTGGCAAATTGCGTGCGCACGCGTACAGCGCCAAAACGAATTAAGCCTGATGCACCAGCCACTGATAATTTAATTTTTGTTATTTGCTGGACAAAGGCAACATGGAACTTGGACTTGAACTGAGACGGAGACAGAGACTGCGACTGCGACTGCGAGTGAGACTGGAACTTGGAGTTGCAGTTGAGGTTGAACTTGAAGTTGGACTTGGACTTGGAGTGGTCCTGGTCCTGGTCGTGGTCGTGGTCGTTGTCGTGGTCCTTTTGCATTCAATTTATACAACTGTTACACACGCACATCTTATCAACAACAATTTGACAGTTGGCAGTTCGTTTTGCGACCAAATGAGAAATCTGCGCGTGACACGCAACCAATGATGAGAGATTGTGTTTATGTCAAAGTGTCGAAGTGGTTGTTGTTGTTGTTGTTATTGTTGTCGTTTCAGTTCGATGCTGTTGATATACCTCTGTATATCAACATGGATTCGTTGTAATCTCAGCTGCTGTTAGAAGGTAACCAACACACACAAGCGTTGCTCAATTTATGCAAAAATTAAGCAAACGTTCAACTCTTTCTGCTCCTTACTCCCCTTTTCAATGCTCATCTCGGCTTTGCTCTGTGTGTTATCGGCTGTCAAATTTGCCAAATCACGATGACGTATCGCAAAACCACGTTTGACATTCCTGTTTTTCAACATCAGCCAAAGGGTTGCATACTAATTTCCTTGCCTCGCAGCTACGCCGCTTGGCATGTGATAAAGGATAAAGGATAAAGGATGTGTTGGCACCAGATTTCTGGTATAATTTACATTATATACTTTATATTACTTTCCATTTTCCAAATCACAATCATCCGCTTATCGAAGAATGCGCTTGCAGTTTATGAAATACACAAAATATTATATTAAAAGAAATCATATGATTATAAATTGAACTATGATTTGAATTATGATTTAACATGCAATGAGATTCATTAAAGCAAATGTAAATTATGCAGAATGCTGCCAACTTTAAGATGCGATTTGAATCGCATTTATCTGTTTGTTTGTGATAAAAACTACAATTGCTAGAGAAGCGTAGTTAAATTCACTCACAGGGTATCTCAGCGTCGAGCCATTCAGCTTGTTTTTATGCACATTGTAAACATTCCCGCATTGTTTCTCGCATGCGGCAAACTTTTAATTTGCATTAAATAGATTAGAGAAATCCCTTCTGCTGCCACAGAGCACAACCCATCCAAGAAACCATCATCCATCACGCGCTGCAAGCACTCGCAAGTTTGAAGCTTGAATATCCTGCCTGGCAAATAGAATCGTCATCGATCAGATCTCATGTACAGCTGCCAGAGCGCTCAATTCTATGCAACACATTTGCACACAGCGCCGACAAATTGAAATGCACAATCAACAACGAAATGAAATAAAAAATAAAAAAATAAAAAATAAAATAAAAGGGAAACTCGAACAACAAAATTGACTTACACAATAGAAATTCGAAAACTGATGACGAATGTTTTACGAATTAAGATGGATCACTTGGCATGACGGCCACAAAAAAATAAAAAAACAAGAAGAGAGAAAAGAAAGCGAACTAAAAACCCACTGTAGTGTTAATAAAAAAAGCGAAGAAGGATACAGAGCGACAGCCAAATAAACAGCAAGAGAATATGTAGAAGCCAAGTGGAGTTAGGATTACGAGTATTGTCCGTTGAAATCGATGCATAATAAAAATGGAAAAGAACAGAGCCGAACAGAACAGAAACATCTTCGGCGACTTTGCCATTTGCTGCAGTCACTAAAAGCGGCGGCATGACGCAGCAATTTGGCTACCTATCGTCATGGTCATGTCACTCAGTCCCATTCAATTCCCGCTGCCCGCACAGCCATCCCCGCTGGCAGCCGAAAAGAGTTTGAATTTCAAATTGAATTGAATCGAAGTAAATGACGTTGAAAACTTACAAGATGCGAACGTATGTACAGGATTTTCTTTGGGTTTCCCATTGTTGTTGTTGTTGTTGTTGTTGTTGTTTTCGCTGCTGTTGTTGTGCCGACTTTAATGCCTTAATGGTTAATATCGCGACTCCAAATCGTCCAGTCATGGCGCCACAAGACACATAAGACACACAAGACACAAGACGTTTGGCTGCGTTTGCTTCGACGATTTTGCTTAAGATCTCAGCACACACACACACACACACGCACACACACACACACAGGATATGAACAGACAATCATTTATAATGTTTAAATTTTTAATAAATATTCCTCGCACACACACGCATGCTGGGAAATTAGAAATGCCTAGGCATGAGAGGGGGCAGGGGACTCATATACACTCTGAACTCTTCCCCTTTCTGCCGGGCTTGTGCTGCTGTAATCAGCACAGGAATCTGATACTTGTACAAAAGGCTTTTCTTTGTAAACACACTTCCTGAACTTTGCGAAGCAGCAAAAGCAATAGCAACAACTATGACAAGCATACACACACTCTCACACACACACACGCACACACACACACATACAGTTGCAGAGAGGGAAATTCGTTTGTATTGTATGGATTTTGCGCATATTTACACATATGAAAAACATGTTAACCAGAAAATTAATTATAAAATTTTCAAAAACCTTAACAATGTCTACAATATGGCGTTTATTTTGCTCAAACAAAAACTTACTCAGCGATGTGTGTGCGCGCGTGTGTGTGTGTGTGTGTGTGTGTGAGTGGATAAGGCAACTTTGATACAGGCGCATTAATTGATTGATACACTGAAAATGAAAGAGCTTAAACCTTCAAACAGATTCAATATGCCACAGAAAATGTAACACATGATATGATATCAATAGAAATAGAAATAGAAAATAGAAATTTATTTATTTAAATAAACAAAAGTATAAGTTGACGCCATGAAAACTATATTAAACTATATTTAATAAAGATATTGTTTCTAAAAAAGATAATAATATAATTGAATGTAATATAAATGATTTAGTTTAAGATATTAACAAAAAGCATCACAAAGATAGCAATAATACGATTTCAAAAGATAGAAATCTCCTTGCCACAGAGAGCAGGCAGGCAATATCACCCTGTATGGGGGCATGCAACGTATTCATTCTTCTAAGACTTCGCCATGTAAAATCATATACATTTCATATATAAGTTAGTACGCACATACATTGTTAAAGGCACAAGACAAAGACCCACAAAGGCCACAGCCATTCCAAGTAGCAGAAACAGGAGCACAGGCGGAAAAAGTGCCCGTAATTCATACTTGCCATAAGAAATTTAACATTTCTTTTCTTTAGCCTGACGTGGCCCACTCTATGCCCCACTCCCCCCCACTCTGCATGCCAGAGGCTAAGCATGAAGGATAAGGATATGGATATTGTGCTTCTGCTACTGCTTCTGCTTGTGCTTGTGCGGGCACTGGAGCTGCTGTGAAATTAAACACGGGCTCTATGTACATATCTCGGAAACTGTCGGGGGAACAGAAACAAGAAACGTGCACAAGTTGTGGTTTGCTTGGCTCGCCAGCCCCATCATCCGGAAGAAGCAGGTGGCAGTGGAGGTGGAGCAGGCAAGGATGCATGCATTTCAGATATTCAGATTCATTCTACGGGAAAACTCAAAACTCTCGAAAAACTCAGTCGCCAGTCGCTGGCAACTGTTGCCAATTGCTTGAATTCTCTTCTCTCTCTCTCTCCCTCTCTCTCTCTCCCTCTCTCTCTCTCTCTCTCTCTCTCTTTCTCTCTCTGTACCAGCAATTGACAGCTGTTGTCACCTGTGTCCAGACCTCATGTATAAATCACAGAATCTGCTCAATGAGCGCGCAAAAAACACAGATAAAACGCAAAAAAAATTAAATTAACATATTGTGTGGTCTGGTCACATAACGGTAATATTTTAAAGGAGCAACAACACTGGCAGGCAGCGACGGCAAGTGAACGGAGGGAGGGCAGGCACTGCGAACCTCTCTCGGACACGAACAGCCCGCAGACACTAAAGATGGCTGCAGAAGGCTGAGAAGATAATGCAAATAAATAACGGATCATATTGCATTCACACAAAATTTATGTTTATTTTTCAGGAAATTATTAAGTATAATCAAAGGTTGCTCTATAAGCAACCCGCCAAAGCGTATTATGCACATGTAGTGGCGCTGCAAACGCGCCTGCTCGACTAAGAAGTACCCTGCTTATCAAATTGTGTAAGCACAATTTTAATAAACTTGATCTGTATACTTAGCAACTTAAATGATATAACTAAGAAATAGATTTGGTAAGCTTGGAAGCCAAAATACATACAAATCCTGTTACTGTAAGCATCTGTCAAATACATTATACCCTTGCCAGCCATATGAAACGAGTACAGGGTATTAAGAATATGCAAGAAATGCAAAAAGAAGAAAATAATAATAAAAAAAAAAAAACAAACACAAAAGACAAGAAAAGTGCTATTGATTGTGTGCTGGGCCGTCTCTCGAAATAAAAGTATCGAATTAGCGATATAATATCAGATGTCCTGCGCAGACAGAGAGCGAGAACGGGGCGAGAACTACTGCTGGCAGTGCCATTTCCACTCGAACAGCCAACAGACTCTGTCTCTGTTTCTGTACATGTTGCTGTTGCTGGCTAAGAGTCTGGCTCACACTCACACTTGCCATTTTGGCCATGTTATGGGCAGATTGTTGTAATTAGCCCGGGGGAGCGTCAGCTGCAAGGACCTCTACTTGCACCAGTTACACAACGAAATCAAACCGCAATTTCCGCGCCCTCGACATATGCAAGCCTAATTCCAAATACGAGTACTCCTATACTCGCTGTTGTTGCATGTTGTTGCTACATTCATAAGACCCATACAAGTATGAGTCCTTTTTTTATTTCACCTTTAAATATATATATATATAGTAGTCACAAAGGTAACCGCATTGCAAAACTTGTTCGCCTGAATGCATTAGAATCGTTTTTGTTGTTGTTTTTCCTTTTCATATACAAGTAGAATCAGGGTCGATGCCGTCACAGTAGCGCCGGGACTCTTGAGGATTTATGAAATAATGGACGCAAAATATGTTTTTTTATAATTCTTTGTTACTCTTCCGTCTGCGGGCATATTCATTGTCAATGGCAGAAATATGAACAAAAGCTGCCATAGCATATTGTAAGCGGTTTCTCTTCTGCTGAGCGGATTTCTTTTGCGACTACAACCAGTTACATCAAATTGCTTTGCAATTGAGGACGCGACGGATCAATGCGAATTTGTGGACTGAGTGTAATATTTATACAGATGTTCTTCTGATCGTTTTCTCATTTCTTATGTTGAAGAAACTCTTTTCAAATTCTCGCAGTTTACAATATTTCTACTCAACGGGTAGAGAACACCTCCTTCGCTTTAAGGCCTTCCACTCTGTGGACACCTAACAGACGCAGCTACATAGATCATTGTCAATAAGTGTACACGTACTCCTGCGGGTCGTGTAACTTGCTGACAAGCAACTGTCACCACCAGCGCCCAAGCAGCTAAGCGCCCCAGCACTTAGATATTCTTAAAGCTCCTCTTGAAAGCTTCGCTTTGGCTTGCCGGCAATTTCCACACAAATAAGCCGCCAATTTGCCCCCACCAGCATGACAGGCGAACAACCAATCGAGCAAGGAAATGTCTATGGGCCAGACACGTTAACATTGGCCAGGATGGGTCTACACTCGGGTAGCTTCGGTTATAAATCAGTTGCGCGTCTTTTAATAAATTGTAATTGAGTCGCGATTCACGACTGAGGTCATCTGCCCAGCTGATAGATACGTTTGAATCTTCATCGGCTCCTTCCTTCGCAGCTCCAACGCCGGCCTAGGCGACTACAACTGAGATTGCGATTGCGATCGCGTGTGGGAATGCAGACGAGGCAATGTCGATCCTTATGGCTTGGCGACGACCCTAAACAATCCTCTTGTAGTTGTAGTTGTAGTTGTAGTTGTAGTTGTAGTTGTAGTTGTAGTTGTAGTTGTTGTATACATGGCACTTTGCCGGCTGTCGCCACTTATGCTGAGCTACTCAGCTCTACTCTACCCTTACTGTTCACTCCCTCTCTCTCCTCCCCACGCTCTTGCTCCTGCGATACATACGAGTGGCATGCTTAAATATCACGTAATGAAAAATGTTTTGTTTGCAATTTTTCTTTTCGTTTGTTTCCTTTTCTTCCACTGCTGCTGCTGCTGTTGCTGCTGCTGCTGTTGTTGTTTGTGTGTTGAGCAGCAATAAAACTCATTGAACATGAGTTGCTTTCGAGCAACATGAACAATTAATGCAACATATGTTTGTCTGAAGTCCAACCGAACCATGCTGCAGCCACAAAAAAAACGCACATCTTTCGATCGTTTTTGCAGTTAATGGTAAAAAGAAAAAAGCAAAAAAAAAAACAAAAAACAAAAATAAATCGAATTAGCTGCAAGCGCGACGCGGCTCTGACTGCCAAATGATGCACAACACGCAAACAAAGCTTTGGAAGCATTTGAAAAAGATTTACTGAAGCTGCAATACCCTTGCTCTCGTCTAAATTTAATGCTCTGCAAATATAAACTAAGCAGTCTTGCTCTGGAAGCTGGAGATGTTCCCTATCAATGACATTTACATCTTGTAGTTTTCTATTTTAAATACTTATATAGTAATAGCAGATACAGGCATCCTGTTGTCTCTGCTCTGTTGTTGTTCATGTGAAAACCAATTAACCCTTTCGCCAAGGTAGCAAAAAACGAAATTAATTTCATAACGATGATTAAGCTACACGCCTACCCAAGCAAAGAGATCTTGGACAATCTTCAGCTTAGATGCCACAATGCAATTGCAAACATTCCAAATTGAATGTTCCTCACATATTTGCCAAAGCAAATCGCACGATCGATTGCCCCGATACGAATTAACCCAATAGCAATGGGGCAGATACGAGCTGCAATCCCAGATACATACATCTCATATGAGAAATTATAGTTTTAATTGTCTCTAGGCGGAGGAGCTGGCAGCTTCTTAACATTGCTTCTTTAATTGCTTTTAACCTTTGGTGTATTTGCTTTGGTGTTGCGAATGCTCCACAGTTTTAGGACAGGTCTTCTGTTGGATGTTTATGGCTTATCATTTTTCTACTATTGATTTCGTGCTGTTAATGTCATGAGAATCAAGGATTGTGCCTTATTGATAGCAAATACTTTGCACAAATGGAGAAGCTTAGCTGTGGCAGTGACTTACTGTCAATTTGCCTGCAAATGCTGGTGAGATAAACTTTAATTGAAATGCAATTAACACAATATATGATTGCCACAATTTAAGAGGGGACTGACCATCGAATGGGGAACCCGCAATCAACTAAACGTTGCACGTTGCCTAAGAGAAATTAACGAGAATTAAGCGAACTGCCCACCTAATGCCAGCATCGTGGAGGGGGGGACGACGAAGAAGCTACCCCTCGAACCCGGCAATCAACAGCATTCCATTTTATTTCAACTTTTTGCATGGATATCATCCACTCAATACGCCCAGGACGAGGACCGATGCCGATGCCGATGCCGATGCCGAGGCCACATCAAAAAGTCCAAATCAAAACCAATAATAAAGTTAAATCGATAATTGAGGTCAACTTTTGAAGGCATTTTTGGGGCCGATAAAATGTTTGACCGCGAGGCCTTTTGCCAACGAATATACGTGATCGTTTAACTGTAAATTAAATATAATTTTTCAATAATCATAATTACAATATATATAGTTCTGTTTTCTCATTTTCTTCTCTCATCTCATCTGGTCTCGACTCGTCTCATCTCGTTTTATTTTATTTTATTTTATGTGCAAATCTCGCATTCTGTTAAAGCCTCAACTGATCCCTTAAGTCACGCCAGACGCATAAATCATTGGACGCTTGACTTTATGGGATCAATAACTGTATAAGTCAGAGCGACAGACCGTTTGACGATTTCTCTCTCTCTCTCTCTCTCTCTATCTCTTCCACAAAGCGCGCCACAAATTTAATATGAATTGATCATGTCGCTCTCCCTTTGCATATGCCGAGGCGAGTCGGCTTCATCTGCGCCTCACAATCATTTGACGTGTTATTATCGTATATCAGTGCTATTCTGGCAACTGTCAGCCAAAATATATAATCAGAATCCTGGCACCGATGATCTACAAGTCTGCAGATGCTTTCTGTCGCAATTATAGAATCGTAAATTTGCTTTGATCAAGTTTGCTCTCAATTGGTCCAAATCTAAATCGCTTTTTATTTGATTCCCACCGAGCCTGGCCTATTGTTACCTCATATTCAACCATGATATCTGCACTTAAACATTCACAAATTGTTTTAAAAACAATTGTGAGCCCTTAAATGATATTAATGAGATGCCCATTAAAGTGAAAACAAATTCGTGCAATTATTATTTATGCAATAATAATTTATTATATATTATTTTTAAACTTTCGCTTTTCGCTTTCGTTATAGTTGCTGTTCTCTACTTGCTTGTTTATTTCGACAGTTTCTTGTATTTTTAAATGGTATTTATTGTAACAATTTGCCTGTTTATGCAGCGAGCGATGAATGTAGCACAATAAGTTTGTATATATTAAGTTTTCAATATTATTTGCAGTGACTATTGTTATGACTAAATTTAATGTAATTTTAATATATATATATATATATATATAAATATATGGTTTATATAATAGCATATGAAGCGTTTAAATTGGTATTTAATGTCATTTTTATTTTTATATTTATTATAACATATGTTCTCTAATGTCGGCCGTTTGAATTTATCATTTCAGTTAATCATTTCATAGCATTGTGTAGCATATTATTATGTTAAGTATATCATATTGTTTATGGATTAATATCTAAGCAAGTGAAATACATTATGTTTGTTGTTAATATTATAGCGTAATCCGCTGCTAGGCTACTGAATAAATTAAATACTTAGCTTTAAACATTAATTCTCAGCTTACTTTCAATAATTACTACGTTTCCCATTTAAAACACTAAAAACCGGCATATAAAAAGTAGCTGAACTAAATACATACACATACATACATCTGTACGATGTATGTGTGTGTGTGTGTGTGTATATATTATAAATTAAAAACTAAGCTAACTATTGAAACGATGCTAAGTTGTGACGCTTGATGTTAAATGCTAGGTATGCCAACTAATTTTGTAGCCCATTATAGACTGCCCAGTAGTTCGAGTTTAAAAAGTCTTTGTATGCCTATGTACAAAATACAAAATACTGGAAACTATTCGTGAATGTACGTAACGTACAACTACGAGTATGAGTGCGTGAACGAGTACGACTACGAGTACTCAAGTACTCATTCATGCACTCTGTGTTGTTGGTATCGGAAGTGTCTCTCATTTATGCTATGTAACTGAAATATGTCTAAGCACGTATGTTTCAACTGGTCGTTGCGCCGTTTGCAACGATCTGCAGACGAATCCACTTTGAATACATACATGTCCATCCATTACATTTAGATTAATCATAAGTATATTTACAAAAGTTTTGCTCTAATAATGCTAGGATTCTGCATTCTGCATTTTGGTCCGGCGCGTTATCCCTTGCCCCTTGTCCCTTCTTCGTCCACATGCCATTTGCCAGTTTTCAACGCCGCCGCCACTTGGATTGCACTTTGAGATCAAATATCCGTGTCGCCTATGCCAAAAGCTCAATCAATTTGGAGCTTAATTAGCACTTCCGAAGAGCACCGAGTTTTTGTAATATGCCGTAGGCCTCTCCGACAACGGACTCTTTACATCACGCTCTGCGTTGGCAGCACGCGACTTGCGCTCCATTTCCAGTTCCTGTGCTAGAGATTCTTTAAGTTAGAAGAGGAGAAACGAAAACAAGGAATCTTCAATTAGGATTTGTAAGACCTTTTGGGTGCTTCGGCTTAAATATATCAGACTTGTTGTTGCTCTCTTTCTATTGCTGTGAATTGGAAAAACTAATTTCAATGACAGTTTGCAGAACTTCAACTTTAATTTGCATATACTTTATCATGTTATTTTACTTTCAAATAAAAACAAAAAGTAAAAAGTTATGTTGTGCAGAATATATATATATATAAATATTATTTGTCAAGTTGTTCTAATCGATCTTTAACACTAAGAATGTGAATGCAAGCTTTGGCCGAGGTGAAGAATTGTTACAGAGCTGGTTAGTTAGTGAAAAGTATCGATAGAATGGTTATCGTTTTAGTATTTTTGTACATGGCGCGTGACCCGACCGCCACAAATATCTAACAAACTTCCCTCACCCCCTCCCAACCACCCATAACCATCTATTCACAAGCTAGCGCCATCTAGAGTTCAGCTGTGTTAAGTAATTCCCCTCGTTTATTTTATGAGCCTTTTTGCTTAAACTCACCCGAATAATTCTGCCAGAATGCTCCAGTGGCCATCAGATCTATTCCTGGATAGCTCCAAGGCGCCTTCCCATTGCTGGCAGCCGCAGCAGCTGCAGCGGCGGCGGCTGCTGCTAGACTGCCATCGGCAGCGGCGGCGGCTGCGGCAGCAGCAACCGAGCCAGCGGTAGGAGGTTGGTCGTCGCGATCACGACTGGAGCAGCGGGGTTGATTATCTTGAGCAGTGATTGGACGTTGTTGGTGGTCCATGGAGCCTTCGTGGTCGGAATGGGGCTCGCGCTTGAAGTGGGTGGGAGAATCCGAGCGTGTGGCGGATCCGGCCGTATGGCCGGTCACGTCACAGGACGCGCTGAGAGACTTCTCTGACTTATCGCTACCGCCGTGACTGCCGCCGTCGGTATCTATTAAAAGGTTAAAGGTAAAACAGAGGGCGCTGTGTTGGTTATCAAAGCGTTGGGCGTAGGGCGCGGGTGTGGGGGGATACAGAAATCCGAAGGCGAAAAGCGATAGAGGAGGTGGGTAATTGTTAGACATGCGTTTTCTGCTCGCCTTTTCATTTTCATTTTTGTTTTTTTGTTTTTTGTTTTTGTTTTTGGTTTTTGCTTTTGCCTTGTCACTCACCTTTAAGAGTCTCAATGGCATCGCCACTTCCGCTGCTGCATTTGGCATCCGCTGCAATGCCTGTGCAGAGTTCAGCATCGCTGCAGGTGACGCTGTTGTCATTCGCATTTGGATTGCCTTTGCTGCCCACTCCTGCTGCTCCTCCTCCTCCTCCTCCACTCAACTGTTGTTGATAACGCACACGTATCTTACGCTCGCGCCTAAAGCGCTTCTGATAAAGCACTGCAAGAAAGGAAAGGAGCGAAATAAAGGCCGAGAACTTTAAGTAGTTGTTGCAACAAGTCTAGCTGTTTGCTTTATAGTTAAGTAAATCTGTTATTATTATTGCTGAACTACGTTTTGTACCCATTTAAACTGGAGTATATTAAAGAATATATATAAGAATAATAATATATATAAGAATATACAACAAAAATCAGTCTTTAACTGCAGATAGAGTATCTACTATTCGAGTACTCTTAATTACATAAATAACACTTGAAAAGAAGCCTTTAATCCTTACTTAAATATAGTAGTTAGAAACTAAGCTCAGAGTTTTCTAAGCCATATAAAATATATATGAAAAGAATCTCAAGTTCTTCCCCACAGAAAATATGTGAGTAGAACTCATTGGAAGAGTATTTATGAGTATTTGGTAAGTGAATAGATATCAGTGGCATGGTATTCTTTATTTCTGAGTACAGGGTATTTCTTCATTCATTCTAGAACACTGCAGAGACAAAGAGAGCAACAAGATTGAGCACAAACTGGTAATGCAATCGATTGATATTTAGCTGTGCCAAATCAACTGCGCATCCGCAAGTCTCTGTGTGTGTGTGTGTGAGTGTGTGTGTGCGTGGGCGCTATTATGCTTTTGTTGATCCTGACTGAAAGGCAGTCAAGTCATAGGAGACTCAGAGAAACTCAATCGAGTTCGATCGTCATCATCTAGAGTTGATCGGGCCAAGTGAAGCGTGGTGACAGCCGTTTTGAGGGTGGAGCAAATTGATGGCTTTATGTATGTCTATGAATCTGGCAATGGCAGATTGAATTTCACTCAACGGCCAGAGGATCGAGTGAGCAATGTTCTCAACGTTGTTATGCTTTTGTTGCACTGTTGTTGCACTGTTGCACTGTTGCACCCACGCTCCCGTTGCAATGGCCAATTTCTGGCATGTTATACATTCAACCTCTCGATGTTTATCGGCTCGCTTTATTATTAGTTGCAATTAGATGTCGATGTCTGTGTGGCTTTTGCATAGTTTCATGCAATTTGCTCAACCCAAACAGCAACAACAACTGAAACAGCAATCTGGGACGGGCAACAACAACAACAACAAAGTCCGCACGGTTCCGACATTTCTAAATGCAGACTTTCGTCTACTGATTTATGTGCTGCCTCTGCGAATGCAAAAGCGAATGCGAATGCGAGCACGAGTGCGAATTCTACGGCATTATTTGCGAAAGAGATGGAGAGAGAATTGTTCTGTGGCCAAGTGGAATTGAAGTATGAATATACCCCTTAATTATATACTGATCTGACCGGTTTCCACAGGAATAAGTTCACTCAAACTAACAGAGAGCGTGCCAAGTATCATTAAAACATCGACATACCACTTCGTCAAAGATACTTACGATTGTATACTTCATTTATATTTAAACTAAACACTAATCTAAAACCCCTTCAAGGAAACTATTCGAAAGAAATGTATGTATTTATTTAAGGAATATATATTCTCCACTACGATTTACTTTCCACTTTTATGAATTACAATTATTTGATTCATTCTGAAAAGCAGCTAAACCGGTTTCTTCCATTATGCATTATTTAATGTCTTTCATAGTAATTGGCTAAATGGTTTTCAATTTCAATATAGACTTATATAATGCACAGATCTCTGCACAGAAAACCCGCCCTTATATAAGTTGGTTGAGTTGAGCTGAGTTGAGAGTGGGGGCCCCGTTGACAGGAGAAATGTTGACAACCCTTTTAGAGTTTCAGACTTTCTCAGAGTCATCATAAGCATAACAACAACCAATTAAAAGATTTTTCTGTGTGCTAAATGAAACTTTTGCCTGTGTAACCAAAAGCAACTCAAATTCCACACCCAAATGACTTGAGCACCCCCTTCTTTTTCCTCTTGTCCCCTTTCCATTGGTCATGCTCAACCCAGAAACAGACATCATCATCTTATGCTGTGGCCGGAGTCATTGTAGGGTCGACATTTGCTACTTTTTTGCCAATCGCTCGAGTGTAACTAAATAATGAAATGATATTAAATTCATTTGAATTGTGATTTCTGTTGAAAAGGTCCCGCGACGGCAAAAAACAGACCAAGAACCAAACCAGACCAGAGCAAACCAAAACGGTTGCCTCGGCTCGACTTAAAACCCTTTTTAGCCTGGCGACAAAGCAGCACGACCACCAGAGCGCCAACAAAGAGTGTGCTGAGGTACAGATGAGAGGGGGGGGAGGAGAGCTGTGGAGTGTGGAGTTCTGTTTGCAAGGGTAGGGCACTCAACATATCAGGTGTCATTGCCATTTGAGTCCTCTTGCATTAAGCGCGCCTGATTGGAATTGGCATAGGCACTCATAGAGCACTCTGGACACTGTCAAGTCGCTTGCTTGTCAACTAGCAATGATTTTTAAGGAACTTCTACGAAACGACTGCATAATTTAGTGAATGGCGCACTAAAGTTCATAGATTTCGTGTTTAACTCCAGTTAGTTGCACAACTAATTATATTTGTAAATTTTGTGTTCTTCAACTTCAAACTTACCACGCAATTTGCGCTCATCGACAAGCTGCCGTTCCAGCGAGTCCTTGACTTCGCGCTCGCGCAGCACATCCATCTTGAGCTCGGCTGGAAATAAGGAAAAATAGAGAAAACGCAAAGAAGGAAAAGTTAATAAGAATCCTTGGTTATTAAGTATTTAATAACGTAATTAATGTTGTAATTTCTATTACTTTAAAAACAAATAAATATTAAATAAATAAATAATAAATTAGCTAAATAAATAGTGTTATTTTAAGCTGTTTATATTTTTTTTAAGATTACAATTTAAGATCTGACATCGTAATTAATGTTGTAATTTCTATTACTTTAAATACAAATAAATGTCTAAATAAATAATAAATTAGCTAAATAAATAGTGTTATTTTTCGCTGTTTATATTTAATTGATAATAATTTAAAATTGTTATTCTGAATAAGATAACATTTTTGTTAAGATTACAATTTAAGATCTGACATCGTAATTAATGTTGTAATTTCTATTGCTTTAAAAACAAATAAATGTTAAATAAATAAATAATAAATTAGCTAAATAAATAGTGTTATTTTTAGCTGTTTATATTTTATTGATAATAATTTAAAATTGTTATTCTGAATAAGATTAAGTTTTTGCTAATATGACAATTTAAAATCTGATGTCCAAAAACATTTCTTTATTTTATTTACATTTATTAAATTTCATATTTTCAATTACATTTGAATGTAATTCTTAAATAATGTTTCTTAAGTCCAAGTTAAATAATAAGTAAATATATATAAAGAAAAGCAAGGTAACTACCCCACACAATCAGCATACTTAGCAACTGGAATGAGATCTGGAACTCACCTTTCTCATAGCTTATCTGACGCTCCTGCTGCCTGGCATTGTCGGCAGCCACTTTCAGCAAACTTTGAATGTTTCGCAGCAGCGTTTCCGTGGAGCTGGCGGGCACAGCGGCATGGGCATCAATGCCAAGTGGACCGAGTGCCAAACCGCCAGCCAGCGCCGCAGCGGCAGTGGCATCGTTTGCCGCCAGCAGCGCTTCATTTGGCGTCAGAGCGCCGCCACCAGCCGATGGTGGTCCATTGGCGGCAACGGTGCCAGCGACAGCGCCATTGGCCACAGCAGCAGCTGCCGCGAGTTGGGAGTAGTTGAGGGCCCGCTGATGATGCAGTGCAGCGGCTGCAGCTGCCTCGGCTGTGGGAGAGCCGTGTTGGGCACCCACGGCCAGATGATGCGCCTGCGCCTGATGGTGGTGCGAGGCAACCGCGGCGTGTTGATGCAAATGGGCAGCCGCTGCAGCAGCGGCAGCGGCAGCGGCCGCCGAACCCGTGGACAGATTATCACGCTCCGTGTCACTCAAGTCTGATGAGAATGACAGAGAGACATGCACAAAGACAGTTAGAGTCATCAGTCAGGCAGCCGTTATCGTTATCGTTATTGTTATTGTTGTTGTTGTTATTGTTATCGTTATCGTTATCATTGACGGTATTATCGTTGGCATTAAGCAAAGTTTACTCACCGTCATCGTCTTTGGTCAGACAGCGTTCATCGACTTCGGATTGGTTCTCATCGCTCAAGTTCTCCTCCTCCTCATCATCCTCGACACCGATAATGGGACCTCCGCCAATGCTGCGACTGCCCTCATCCAAGCTACGTGGTCCACGAGGCGACGCCGCTGCCGAGAGGCAATCACTGCGCTCGCTGCCGGCATCGCAGTTACTGCCACCATGATCTGTGTTCCCGCCGGACTTGCTAAGATTAAGAACTGGACTCTGACGCGTGGGTGAGCCTGCCAATGGAAGCAACCGATGAATATTTGACCCCTCATCTCCGGAATCTTCAATCGCCTTACAATTGTGCGAGCTGAGATCCCGCGGCTTCGATTCGCGTTCGCTGACAACGCTGCCACCTCGATCGCCCCCGCCGGCGCATATGGCCTGCTGCCTCTCATCTGTGCGCTCCTCGCGCAGACGCTCCAAGTGCTTCACAATATCCTCGTAGGCGGCACGGCAATTCTCCCAGATGCCCGATCGAGCCAGTGCATCCATATTGGCTGCCGACATGCCAGCATTCTGGGCAGCTGCCTTCAGCATTTGACTCTCCGGTCGCGCATGAAGGCCATGCGGTGGCATCCCCGGTGACATTAACGCCGCCGCCCCAGGATGATGAGCATTCATCTGCATAAAAGCCATATGGTTGATCGGCGGCGGATTATAACCGTTGGCCAGCAGCGGCGACTTCTCCAACCGATTCATATCTGCAACAAACAAATTTATCGCTGGTTTTAGAACGGCCTCAACAGATCTATCCAAGATTGGACACAACTAGCTTGCAATGATTGAATAAGAAAACGTATATACATACATATGTACATAATCTCGCCATTAGCTATAAAAGAAGTAGACATACTTTAGATATCTTTAAAGTTGTAACAATATTGAATACATAACAAGACATATCAATATCAATTGAAAGCGAGTTTTAATTGAGAGCTTCAGGGGGACTCGAAACAGATTTAGAGGGTATTAAAGAAATAGTAGATATTCCATTTTCTAAGGAAGTGGAATTCGTGATGAATTATAATCTGTGTTGGCTGATGAAGAGAATATCTCAAAAGCATATTAATATATCCTCGAGAAAGCAACGTCAAGTTAAGATTTAAAGCAGCAACAGTTAGTAGAGAGCAAAGCGATTTGAAATAGTGAAAACCCCCTGACTTATAAAAACGATATAAATATATTAATTATAAACGAATGCACAGAGTCCACAGAGTATGTTAAATATAATAATGAAATTGTCAACATGAGTTGTAAACAAAACATGAATGAAAAGTTGGCATTCAGAATACATGAAATGCTGAGGCAACAAATTTTATTGCACATTTTACTGATATGGCATCTAAATATATATATATATACACATATATATATATATATACATATGTCTGTTGTTCGTACATTGTCTGCACGCCCAGACTAAACACAACAACTAAAATAACAGCACGATAGGAAAACACACACATGCCATCGATGCAATTGTCTGTTAGTACACCTATATTATTTACGGCAACCTTGTGTGTTTACATAGCCGCTGCATACGATATATGCTTAAATGTATCTATATATTATATATATAGATATATATATAGAAATGTATAGGCAATTGATGTGCCATTAAATGGATTGGCATTGCATAATTTGTTCAAGAAAAACGAAAGATAAACCGCTTTAAAGCATGAACTTGTTGAATTGAAAGATGCAAGTGCAATTAACCAATGAAGTTGCAGTTGCATCTATGGAGAATAATGCAATATCACTCAAAAATCAACGCCCCATATTTCACTCAGAATATCCAAAACTCTCCCTCGCTGCCTTTGCCCAGAGATTGAATGACTTGGCAAACGTGAAATCTTCACACTGCTCCCTAAAGAGGCGCCGGCGGCATCAGTGTGGATCGAGTGTGGCATGAGTGTTTGAATGATTTTAAAATATTCCCGATATTGTATGCTGCGTGTGTCGGCGCTGCAGAACATTAATAGAAAGGGGCGTGGTCGTGCTTGTCAGTGGGCTTCAGGAAATCATAGAGCAACAATATATGTAAAAATCAATCAATTGTGAGTTGAGTTACTTTTGTGTTGCAAGTACAGAAACAGGCATACATGTATCTCAAAGTACTTATGATAATTGCAATGGCAGATACAGATACAGATACAAATATAGATACAGATACAGATACAAATACAGATACAAATACAGATACAGAGAGAAGAAATCATGCCGCAGCATCAGTCATAAGTCTGTAACTCTTAAATGCGATTTCCTGTACAAATCACATGGCTGCGACTCGAAACGTTTTCGCTTTGATTGCCTCTGCTTGTGCCTGTGCCTTTGCCTCTGCCTCTGCTTTTGCCATGGACAAATGGGCATTTATCTGGGCTGTGAACAGCAAGCTGGGAACTGGCAACTGGCAACTGGCAACTGGCAACTGAAAAACATGGCAGTTGGCAGTTGGCAGTTGGCAGTTGGGAGTTGGGAACGTGCAAAAGCCTGTAACAATTGCGCATTGTGTATCTGTATCCGTTCGGCCAAGTTATAATCAAGGCATCAACAAATCACACAATTTTTGGTATACGACTTTCAATTGGCCGCACGAGCAGCGAAACGATCAAAATGCAGATACCCAAGAGCAAGTTTTCACTTGAATTCAGTGCAATGGTCAAATGATTTCATTACCATTGCAAGTGCGTTTTGGTGATCGATTTTCTTAAACTTTTCTTACGGTTTCGTGGTTAAGACTGTGGCCGACGGCCCTAAACAGTTACCAAATTGCCTGGGAATGCAACAAGAACAATACAGAAGAGACAGAACGAGAGAGAGACAGAGAGAGAGAGAGCACTTTCTTTCGTTCCTTCTACTTACCACTAATATGGCCATTCTCATAGGCATAGTCACCATTGTCCAGGCGATGCTTCTTCAACTGCGGATGCTGTGTTAGATGCGTGGGCGGCAGTGAGAGGCCAACGGGGCCACGTTTGGGCGGTCTACCCGGTCTGGAACTGCGGAATTGCAGAGAGTTACTGTTGGGTTGAAAGCAATGACAATTGGCTTGGTATCAGTATAAAGATGCTAAAGCACAATGAGCAAACACCAAGGGATGCGGATATAGATGGATATTAAGTATTATTAGTTATCATATGGGGATCAATTGTTTGACTTTATTGTGCTGCATTGTTTAACAATAAAGCACTTGAGAGTTCTTAAGAGCCCTGCAAATCTTCTATTCTCTGTACGAGTAACTACTTTATAATTTTTACATTATCTGCAATTGTTTTACATTTATTCTTTTCTTTTTATAATTTATACACCTGAATCTTAACTTTACATATTATAGCCATCTATAAAATTTTATATTTCCTACATTTTCCTACATTTTTCATTTAAATTTACTACTCAAAATATATGTGCATTTTACATTTTGCACATTACATCATTTATTTAAACTTGAACTTGTCTACTTGACTTGTTTCCCAATTAAACCAGAGAGAGAGAGCGCGCACCCCGTTGACTTGAGCATAAAATATGCTACCATTTTAATTATCAACTATAAAATAAAAAAGCTAAACAACGAAAATATTAAAAAAAAAAAGAAAGAAATTGTTTACACACAAGAAAATCCAACAATATTTCCAGTAATTTATGCCCGCAAATGCTCGTACTCGTATTTGATTTTTAAATATTTTCCAAAGCCTTAAACAAATACTTAATGTATGTACGATGAGTAGTTAGGCAAAGACATAAACATGTTTGCACAGCGGGTAGTTATGACAAACAAGAGATGCAGATAAAGATACAAATACAAATACAAAAGCTACGTTTGCCGCAAATACTCGGAAACTAGATGCAAATAGAGGCTCCAACTTAGACTCGCTGTCGCAACCAAAGATGGGCTGTTCCCCGTGACACGAGAGTGCAGCACGACGTGACACGGCACAGGTGAATTCAACAATAAACTTTTGGTGAACCTCTACAATAAACTGGAGCACTGTTAAATACTTAAAAAGCATCTTTATGCCAGATGCATTTTCAATTTGAAAGAAATATATTTAGTATTCGTGTCGGAAAGAATTCGACACGAGACTCGGGTATACGCAGACTCAGCTATTCGTAGCTATGATAGGCGCCGCAGCAGACAATTAAAAGATTCAACAAATTAAGAAAAAGAAGTATTCTTAATGTTTGCTGGTGGCAAACAGAAGGGCAAATAAACACAGGTAGCATTGTGGGCATAGATTGAACAATTTATTATTGTGCGTGCATCTCTCTCTCTTTCTACCTCTCTCGCTCGCTCGCTCAGCCAGTAATTACAAATATTTGCAGTTGTTTCAACAATAAATATTTGCATGTAAAAGCCCAGTTGAGATTTAATTGTGCAGCTCGTTTAATGACAAACACACAAGCCAATTGTGGACTTGGCCCGCGGGTCATGTAAAGAGAGCAGAGCCAGCGGCAGCAGCTCAAGGCAATCGAATGAATCATAGTTAATGGCAAAAAACAAAAGCAAAAGTTTTTGTTTTTCTTTCTTTCAGTGTGTGTGTGTGTGTGTGCTCAACTTTTATTTAGCGAAAGTGTTTTTGGGCCTAATCGGAAGAGCGTAACCATCTATGACGTGCAAAACATGCGCGCCTCGTGTTTGTGTCAGTCAGTCAAGCTAATGAATTTATGATGAAAACTGCTCGAATGGCTAGAAAGAACGATAAATACAATCAAATCTACATACAACACTCTTCCTGGCTCTGTTGTTGTTTGTTAACAGGGCTCACAACCGATAAGCTGCCTGCCTCGCGGCCACTTTCATTGGAAAACTTCTGTCGTCCAACTGTCGCCGCGAGAGTGAAAAGTGCAGACAGTTTGTCTTGTTTGAGTTTGGCCAGAAATTGGCTTTCGTTTCCTTGGAATATGTCATACACGAAACGAATAGATACAGTCTGGATAAGATTGCATAATTTGCACTTTAATTAGAGCAGCGGTTTAACTAAACTAATTGATAATTAAAGTAAATTGACGAAATATTTCTAAACTAAATAAATATGGTTCAAGAAAAAGCTGATGCCTCTTCAATTAACTTTAACTGGATTAAGCATTGATTATATAAAATCGATTAGTCTTTAACTCAATTGGAACAATTGTAGCTCTCACATATTGATAGGGTATCTCTCCAGCAAAGTTCTCTCGCCACTTGCACATGCACTTGACTATGGATAAGATATTTAGTGCAGTTTAACTGCAGTGACTGACACAGCGTAGAGCTGACATGTATGTAAAAACAAACGTTTAGGCTGAAACAAACAGCAAATGCCAGGCCTCGGCATGTTGCAAACCGGTTCGAGGTTGCTACTTGCAACTTGCAACAGCGGCAATTTCGCATCGCTCGCAGAGCAATCGAACCAGTTTGCAGCTGTGTTGTGCTGTGCTGTGTTGTGTTGTGTTTTGTTGTGTTTGCAACCGAGTGTATATCAATAATCAAGGGATAGTCGAGCTGTTAATTAGTAAATGAATGTGGCACTGGCACTGGCCAAGTTCCCGGGCTGGAAGCGAAATAAATAAATATGTGGCAAGTTGCTTGCATAAATCGTAAGCATAGATGCAATTGAAATTGAAATTGAAATTGCAATTGCATCAAAATGCTGGGCGTTGCCCACATTTGTCAGCGCATTTGCAGAGAAGAGAGGGGGAGAGATATAGAAATGCGAAGTCACACTCCTCCCCTCCTCCACACACACAGGTGTGTAGCTCGTGTGCATTTGTCGCTTTCAAATTGGCAAATCAATTAAATTTACGGCCACGTTGCCACCTTAGACTTGAGCAATTGATTGCAGTTACTGCAAATCAATGCAAACTTTGTCTGGCAATTAACTGCCAGTGAAATTTCCATATTTGAATTATGCAATGCAAAGTCGAGAGTCGCTTAATTGAATCTACAACTGAAAACTGATTTTCTATTTTTTTCTATTTGCAAACTCGATTGCATGCCAGTTGTCTATTAGCGCTTTAACTGGTAACAACTTTGCCTTTGAACCCAGGCCAGTTGCATATTTCTGCGAAGAAGCCAAGCCAGCCATCTGCCGACTCGAATTTCTTTAGATAGTTCAAGAGAAAGATAGTTCATGAAAGAGGAGACACAAGTGCCGTCTAGTCCAATTCATTGTAAATTGACATGCAAATTCACAAATGACATGACATTCATTGCCTGCTCATGCCTTCAAGTATCGCGGCCAAAGAAGCTACTCATGCCCCTCTCAATGCTAATTGCGGACTTGGGCTCAGCGAATTGTGGCCAACTGTGGAGAACTGTGGAGAACTGTGGAGAACTGAAATGCAAATACGCCCAGATCTGAGTTCTACGCGCACTAGCAATTGCCAGTTTTCAACATATCATTGAAATGGAAAACACATTTCAAACAAGTAACAAGACTTAAGCAGAGAAAGCACAGAATGCAGACGCAACTTCTCTGAGAAGAAAGCGACGACTGCGTTGAATGTTTTCATTTCAATGAGATGTTACAAAGATTACACAAATCTGCAAGGCTAAAAAATTAATTAATATATGTCTCACATATTTTGAAGCATATTTGATAGTTTAGTACTAAATTGATATATATTTTGAATCATTAGCAAAGTCTTACATCAAATCAAAAGCTCTCACTAAGTAATTTTGCTTCTTTAGTTAATATGTTTCTCAGCTATTTATTTCTTGATGTTTCAATGGGAACAGACAGTACTAAAGGCAGCTCTAATTTAAATTTTTGGGTGGCATTTTCTGGGTTTGGCAACCAATGCTGAACACTACATCTTGGACTGGCTTACAGAGTATTGCATAGACAGAAGTGAGTACTCGAATTGTTAGTTCAACTCCTACTCGTACTCATAGCTAGTGGTTTCAATTGGCGTGCTAATAACTCATTTAGTTCGCATACTAAATTACAAGCATGCTACGTCGCCGTCGAACATTGATTGCTATATGTGTGTGTGTGTGTGTGTGTGTGTGTGTGTTGCACTTAACTCGCCCCACTTGCAACTGGCTGAGAGTGAGATGCTGAGAGAATGCGGCATGCACATTTTCCTTTATTTTGTTTTGTTTTTTGTATTATTTTTCTTCTTTTTTTTTTTGGCGTCTCTATAATTAATTATTATAAAAATAAATTGATCTATTGTTGCTTCATTTATATATATTTACAACAATGTTGCTTTTGTTATTTGGTTACACTCAATTAAGTCGCATTTGCAAAATGCAAATCGCAAACACTCAACTAACTGAAACTCACACCTCAGAGACCGCGAAACGGTAAAATTCAGATGATTATTAATTTAGAAATTCGACATATTTAAATTGGTTTTATAGCCTTGCAGTAGATACTTTTAATTGTTGTTGTATTAAGAAATACATCAAATTAATTAATGTTTTGCATTTCTACAGACATTTTGATTATATCTCAATACTTTATCATTATTTTTTAGGTTTATTTTCAGATTGCAATAAGTTTTTTAAATCTGCAGCAAAATCTCGATTTATTCCTGCATAATTGTTCTTTCTTTTATCTTTTGAAAAGGAAATCAATTCTCTTGAAGTTTTCAATTTCTCTTCATCTATTTAGTTGGTATTTCTATCTTTGATTGAGCAGAGAGCTTTGCACCTAGAAACCAAAGACAAGTAGCGCAAGTTATTCAATTTTTCGCATCATCAAATTAAGTTGAAATTAATTTGAGTGCAATTTTTGTTGTTTGGTTGTTTGTGGGAGTCTAATTGCATAGCTGGGGAGTAGTTCGCAGTGAACTACTCCAGTTTAATAGAAAGGTGTGGCCACCAGACCACCAGCCACAGCACAGCTTTGCATCCATTCCACACACTGTTTCTCCCCCTCCGTCAGTCGCTTTGTCGTTGCCGCACACAAGTCTAAATGGCGTTTTAGCCAAAGAGGCAGTCAACTATCGACTGAAATCAAATTCAATTTACCAGATTAATTGACTGAAGGAACTGACAAACTAATTGATGGACTTACCAACTGACAGACTGACTCAATGACTGACTGACTGATTGAATGATTGACTGAGTGATGCAGTGAATGAGATACCTGAGAGATTTGAGAACAATAGCAATCGACATAAAGGTGAAAAAAATATAAAAAATAAATTGAAGTTGTCATTTGAAGAAGCCTAAACAAAAAGGCAAACAAATATAATAAAAAAAATATTGCAAAGTAACAAAAACGGACGAGCTCAAGAGTGTTTTAGAGTGAAAAACCAAAAAAAAAAACAAAAAAAAAAAACAAAACGAAACCAAAACAAAGAATAAGCTGAATATCATTAATGATGGGTTGTGTCCGTCCGATCATATTAGCATATTGAACTGAACGAACTGGATATTTTGATGAGTTTTGATAAGATAATTCGTGTTGACCCACATAAATGCATATTATTTGAGTTATCCTTATTTAAACACATTTAACACGCTCTATTTGCTTAATTTGCCGGTCCTAAAACTTCCGGGCGAAGGCTTGGCCCATAACTGCATACGAATACGAATACGAATACGAATATGAGTACGAATATGAGTACGAGTACGAGTACGAATATAAGTACGAGTTCGAGTAAAATAAATAATTTAATAACAAACTGTTTTCGCTCTAAAAACTCTCAAGTGCACACACACAAAAACATACATCTCTTGTGCGATCGATTTCGATATCAACAAATTGCCATAGTTTTTTTTTTTTTTTATTATACTTGTGCGTTTACCTTTCTGGCGGCTTGATCGATAGGCATCTGCAATTAAAAAGAGAAGAACAAGAGACAAGTGAAGTATCGTACTATAAAAAACAATTGTTAAACGTTGTGTGTTAGCGTCGACAACAAAATGAAATATACATAAACTAAAATATATACAAATATATATATATTTATATATCAAAAATAAAAAACACTAGAACAAGAGAAGCAGGGAAACTTAATACAAAGAACTGAAAAATGTTTCATTTATGAACACACGACAAGGCAAGCGGGTGTGAAAATGCAAACGCCTTTACCCCGACCCTTTTGCTCGACCCTTTGACAAAGCAAGAGCAACAACAACAACAACAACAACAACAACAACAACAAGAACTACAACAACAGCAAGGAAAACAACTACACACTGTAATTATCCGAGGTCCCAGAGAGTACACGCAGTGGGGTGCAACTGGCCCCGGCCTTGTTCCCGTTACGGATCCCAAAAACCAGACGGACAGCGACCAGGCCTATAAAACTGCCAACTGCCAACTTCCAACTTCCAACTGCCTTTAGCGGTTGCGAGCTCACATTTTGGCTTTAACCCTTTTTCGGTCAGTTTGTAGTTCGCCTCGCACTGTTTTTTCTGTTTTTCTTTTTTTTTTCAGTTTTATTTTCTGCTTTTTGTTTTTGTTTTTCTCGCTTTTTGGCTCTGTCAGCGCTCAATTCGCTACATGCTTCAATTTTGCACAAGTCTTTTCAACCTAATAATAGGTTTAACCGCATTTTTAACTGTTCTTCAATTGGTTGGACGCACTTCGGGCCCAGGCATGGGACATGGTACTACTTGCAACTTGGAACTTGCAACTTAAGATAGCGCATGTGCACATGGAAGCACTATTTCCATAATTAACTAGATGGTTTTTCATATTTCATTGCATTTATGTGTGTGTGTGTGTGTGTGTGACTATGTGTGTGGTTCATTCAGTGGTTCGACGCTTTGCGTGGTTTGCCCTTCGCATACGCTTAGTGGTAAGTTTCTTCAGCAAACTCGATTAGCATATGCAATTTTAATGAAAACCTACAAACGATATTTGTTCTCTGCAGTGCTTATGATACAAGTCAAAGATTTACAATCGATATGCTGAGTCAACTAAAAGGGCAGTTAGATAGGCGATTATTTATCGATTACATTGATCTCAGCAATACGAAAATATTTAAGATATCTCTGCAGTGCTTATGATACAAGTCAAAGATTTACAATCGATATGCTGAGTCAACTTAAAAGGTCAGTTAGATAGTCGATTATTTATCGATTACATTGATTTCAGCAAAACGAATATATTTACTATATCTCTGCAATGCTTATGATACAAGCCAAAGATTTACAATCGATATGCTGAGTCAACTAAAAGGGCAGTTAGATAGTCGATTATTTAACGATTAAACTGATCTCAGCAATGCGAAAATATTTAAGCTATCTCTGCAGTGCTTATGATACAAGTCAAAGATTTACAATCGATATGCTGAGTCAACTAAAAGGGCAGTTAGATAGTCGATTATTTATCGATTACATTGAACTCAGCAAAACGAATATATTTACTATATCTCTGCAATGCTTATGATACAAGCCAAAGATTTACAATCGATATGCTGAGTCAACTAAAAGGGCAGTTAGATAGTCGATTATTTAACGATTAAACTGATCTCAGCAATGCGAAAATATTTAAGCTATCTCTGCAGTGCTTATGATACAAGTCAAAGATTTACAATCGATATGCTGAGTCAACTAAAAGGGCAGTTAGATAGTCGATTATTTATCGATTACATTGATCTCAGCAATGCGAATTTATTTACTAGATTGTATAGAGAATTGAGAGAATGTTAACTTGCCTAAAGTTCAGCTGAATGTTATATAATTTTAATATGAATTCAGAAACTCAAAGAATCAGCTACTTTCTTATTTCGATTGAGAGAACAAGCCGATTTCTCAACTGAATGGAATTCCTATGAACAAACTAAAGTAAATTATAATTTTAGAAGAAAAGAAGAGTTAATTTGTTATTTATAGCTACCATGACTTCTTGAAAATGCAACTAGAGTTTAAATAACGCTCAGGCCTCATTACTCATAGTTTATCTAGTTTCAATCATGTTGACAAGCTGTGACTTTCTATCCATCCTCTTCATTGATTAGTTTCGGAACTTACACAAACTATTCTTTACTGATTATAACAATTCATAGCTGCTATTAAAACGATCAGTAATTTCGATTGATAACAAATTCAAATCCACAAAAAATTTAGTTAAAATTCACTGTCAACTACAGCTTTGGTCATATTTTTAGCACAAATGAAATGCACAATAAACGATCTTTGCTTTTATAATGAGAAATATCTTCGCTTTAGAAATATCTTCGCTTTTTAGTTAATAAATTAAAAACGAAAACATATTTTAATGAAATTAACTTATTTATTTAAATATGTAACAAAAACAATATGTTGAAATGCCTGTATTAAATGTACATATTTAATTGCTGTGCTAAATGTATGGCCATTGCTGTACATATGCATTTACATGCATTACTTGGGGCAACTATTTGTTGCAACCGTAGAACGGAAATGATTTGACAGGGCACCGCACACGTCGTCCATTTAAACAAGAATAGCAACAACAATAACAATACAACAACAACAACAACAAAAGAAAAGTTGGATAAAACTGTTGGCCAACTATTGTTAGAATCGTTCACAAATTTACGCAGTTCTGTTGGGCGTTTGTTAGTTAGCAAGAGATTGGAAGGGGGACGGCACAAGAAGTGGGAGGAAGTTGGGTGTTGCTGTTGGTGGTGGGGGTTTTTAGGGACTGCAGTTACGTTTGCATTGCGTATTTCCGCCAAATGTCATCAGAGCAAAGTTTTTTGATTAGTTGCACAAAAACGAATCGATATCGATAGACTGCGACTCGATTACAAAACTATTTGCACAGCAAGTGCGTTGGCATTGACTTGAGTGAGAGTGAGATGGGAAGCAATAGTTTCTTGGGGAGGGCATAAAAGGGAGGACAGTAGGGATAACTCACGCAATGGGCCGGCGAAAGGAAACAGGAAATGAGCAAAATTTCACAACTGCAACTGCGAGTGCAACATTGATGTGGGAATGTGGAAAAGTGGGGAAGTGGGGATGTGGGAATGTGGCAATGTGGGGATGTGGATTCATAATCGTACCTGGCAGTGGTGCAGTCCCTGTAGAGCACATCAAAGTCCTTGCAACTAAGCAGCTTGCAACGATTGACGCCCGGCTGAATGGCGCCCAGTCCACGCAATATGCGCACCTGCTCCACATTACACACAAGTGGCACAATATCCAATCGCTTGAGCTTCGTGTACACGGTGTGCAGTCCACCGACGAGATGTTTTAGAAATAGCTCGAATGCTTGGGGCAAGCACAACATTGTCTCATTGCTAATGATGAAGGCGGCCACCTTTTGGCCACGATACTCGACCAGTTTGCACTCATTAGCACTGGGATCCGAGGTGGAGATGGGCGGCGGTGAGTTATATGAACGCGGTGGCACATGATGATGCGCTGCCGCCATCAATTCCAGCGGCGACGCATGGTGCATCATCTGCAGCGAGTTGAGCAATCCCAGCGAATGCGGCGGCAATCCATGTGGCATACGAGGTGCCAATCCCGTGGGCAATGCCCCAGTTACATGCGGCGGCGGACTGAGCTGATGATGTTGCTGCTGCTGCTGCTGCTGCTGCTGTTGTTGCTGTGCCATTTGAGCCATCATTGACTGATTCAAGGAGCTCACCGGACTGACAGCGCTGCCATGACGTGTGGGACTGCTCGATGGCGAACAGCTTGAGCCGCGCCCGTTGCCCGTATGTGAGCTGCGTCCATTTGGACGATCGTCTCCAGCACCACGTGAACTATTGCTGCCGTCGCGTCCGCCATTCTGTTGCTGCAGTTGCTGCTGTTGCTGTTGCTGCTGCTGCTGTTGTTGCTGCTGCTGTTGCTGTTGCTGCTGCTGCTGTTGTTGCTGGGCCGCTGCTGCGGCGGCGGCAGCTGCTGCCGCTTGTTGTTGCTGCTGGTGATGCATCAGCATCGCTGTTGTATTCATGTTGCTGCTGACCAGGAGCTTGTGGGCACTAATGTTGCAGTTGTTGTAGCTGCTCTGGTTGCTGTAATTGTTATTGATTACCGAAGTATTATTATTGTTGTTGATATTCATTGACTGCTGTTGTTGTTGTTGTTGTTGTTGTTGTTGTTGTTCATCTGTCTGTTGTTGCTGTTGTTGTTGTTCACTGTATTCACTTGTTACGGATTGGCTATTGGCATTGACAGAATCCATGCTTCGTCATTGGCTAAACAATTTTAATAGTCGTGTGTTTCTTTTTAATTATTATTTTTGCTTAATAACGCGTTAATTTTGTGTTTTTCGAGTTCACTAAAGATGAATAAACGCATGATATATATAATTAATGAACTTTTAATTCATTTTTAATTATTTATCCAAATTTGAACGTTAAAAAAAAACCTTTCAAATATCAAAACTAATGAACTTCTACAATGAAGAGAACTTTCAGTCGAACTTCTCTACATCTTAACATTCTCTATTACTATTTTTCTCTAAATTAATTGACAATAGACTTTAGAATCCGTTTTTATATCAATTTTTGTTCCTAAGCTTAATATTGTTTCAATTTTGTTTGACAACTATAATACTTCATTTTTTCTTTTGAATCCTTCTGCAAAAACGCTGAATTTATTAACATATTTGTGTCTACTATAATTTAAAATGTAATTTGATGACATTCCCTAAAATACTCACAAGTTTGCCCTTATTTAATAAGTTAGCTAAAAAGTACTATGAGTTTAACAAATTTTCGAAGCTAAATTAATGTTAATAAACAATTTTAAGCAAATTAAAAATTCAAACTTCAAAACTTCTTGAATTGTACAGTTTCCAATGACAAATATTCATTTATTTAATTTTTAAACGTTTAAGGAAACAAAAATATATATTTCTGGGACTAATACCAATGATTTATGAACTAAAAATCACTCCTTTTTATTATTCAATGACATATCCGTATTTTTATAGTTTTGTGTTCCAATTAAAATTTATTTCCTTATTTATTTCTCAATTAATGTTACATTTGTAATCAATTTGTCGTTGTTAGACATTTACCTTTTATTTTTTTATAAACTGTTGTTGCATTAATTGTATATAGCACACGCGCACTTTGTTTATTTAAATAATTTCTTTTGATAGTTTAATTGAACTTTCTCCAATTGCATTCGCAATCCAACTGAATTCTAGATGCGTTTCCAAACCATTTTCAATTGAATACTCGCATCATCTTTTCACAAATCAGATCACGAGGCGACAGCGATTGGGCGAGAGAGAGGACGTAACCGAAATGGAAACTCGTTACCGTGCCGACGGCGTGTCACTGAGCTTATGGGACAGACAGTCTTACTGCTGGGGCGAACGAGAAGCGAGAAGCGCACGAGAGGGCGATGGCGATGATGACGACGACGACTGAGACGAGACTCCAAGAAATCAAGGAAACGAATTGCATTCGAAAGGGAATCGTCACTCACTCGCACACCCGCCCATACACAAAGACACATCGATTGGTAATGCTGCTGTTGCTGCTGATGCGCGACTGAAAGAGAGAGGAGCACACAGCTCACACAAATACAAACACACACTCACACATACACAATTCGAATGTTATTTTTTTAAGCCACCCACACCACACGAGACACTGATGCTCCCGCTATATACCGAGGTACATTTTCGTCACCGATGTCACGAGAGTCCAAAATGGAAATGCGCGCGCAAAAATTTTATTGCATTACCTTCGCTTACGAATGACAAATTCGTAATGAAAGGCGAACCAAATGTGTTTCGTTTCGTTGCCAGTTTCCAGAGTTCGAGCCTTGCCTCGGCGACTGCTGCGCCAGCGGTAGTGGCAGCAGCCCCCATCTATATTACATATACATGCATACAACATACAGATATATATGTATGTATGTGTATATTAAAGTGACTATGTGTGTTTTGTGTGTCTGTGTGTGTGTGTATGTCCGATTGTGCAAAACCCGAACCGATATGTATCCGATTGTGCTGCCGTTTGAATTATACACCAATACAACCAAAAAGTGGGAGTGGTATACAATTGCTACCTCTGACTGTGTGTGTGTCTTAGACTGTCTGCCTTGTGTTAGCATCCCCGAAAACACAATGACAAACGTAAAATACAAACAAAAACAAACACAAATGAAATGAAACACAGAAGCAGAATGAACAGACAGAACGAGAACGATGGTTGAGACGGAAGAAAATCGGCAGCAGCAGCACAGCAGCAGCACTCACACAAGCACACATTCTCTACGCTCTCTCTCTCATACTTTCTGGGATAACAGCGCCGACGTCGACGTCGCTGTGGCCGCCCTATACAATACAGTTACATTCGTTTTATTTATTTTTTCATTTCGTTTGTTGGCTTGGCGTTTTTTGATTGCGACGATTTCATTTCATTTGCGTTTCAGTTTCATTTCGTTTCAGACAGCGCCGCGCACTCTCTCTATCTCTTTCTCTCACTCCCTATCTCTGTCGTTTATTGCGCTACGAGCATCGCATACGCTTACACATTGCACACATACAACGTACACACAGACGGAGCAGGTGGCTTGCAACCAATAAACATGAGTGAGCGTCAGCGTCGTATTTACATATTTGTGCTGTGTGTGTGCCTGAGAGTGAGCACTGCCCAGTAGCGCGCGCTCACTCACTCCAATGGCCGACGTCGCTTATATAAACAAATGACAATTGTTTTGCATTTCTGTTCGTTGGCTGCTTTTTTCGTCTCTTTGTGCTAAAGTAAATTAAAATAAATGCAATGCATTTGCAAAAAACTTCGTGCACTCCCGATGCCGATGCTAACCTTCGACTTCGACTCCGACTCGGCGGCGGCGTTTGCGCAGCTGCTTAGTATAGTATTTTTGTGCTTTATTTTCATTAGCTGCACATCGCATTTTCTTATTGGAAAAGCATTTTAATTTCAATTAAAAAAGTAAATGACAAACTTTTTAGGACCACCTCCCCACCCCACTCAACCACCAGCGCCCTACCCCACCCCATACTATCCTTATTAAACTAAACTTTTGGCTGCGCAAGCGAGACAGCTGCTGCTGCTACCCGATTTGATGTCCATCTCATCTTCTCACTTCTTTTTTTATGCTGTTTGTGGGTTTGTCAACCGTTTTCCCTTTTCGTCTCTCATTCGTTTCACTTTTTCCATTTCGTCTTCGTCGTCGCATTGTATTTATATTTCTTGCAATTTTTTGCTTCAATTCTGAGCAGTGCGGCAAACATTCTTATGCCATTTCGCTCTCACTCACATGCGTTTTAATTTTGCAGTATGTACGAGTGTATAGCTAACGGTATGGTAGGTTGGGGCGTAGATGAACGAATGTCAGACTTTGGGGCTGGCCTGAGGCGTTCATACTTATAATAAAATACCAAATGCTTGTCGTTCTCGCACCTTTTGGCATCTTTACACATACATACATACATATGTACTTACATAGCATGTATGTATGTTGCTCTGCCAATATTAATGTGTCACAGACACACACATGTATATATTTCCGACTGTTATACTGTTCATATATACACATGTACATACATACTTAGATGCGATTGTGTGTGTTAATATGGTGGGTGTATTTTCTCTTTTTCTATTATTTGCTCCCTGTGATTGTTGCTGGAGCTCCTTTCTGTACTGTGTTTGTGTTTCTTTTGCAATTTTAGTTGGCACAACCAATCGGAAATCGTGCTCAGTTCATTGCAATTTTTTGTTGTTTTCTTTTTTTCAGAACATTTTTTTCTTATTTATATACATAGTATACTAAAATTCATATGTATATACAAACAGTCGTATTTATTTATATATGTCTACAAACATGTACATACATACTTGTGAAAAACCATATGTACATTTAAATGAGTTTAAACATTATGAATATTTATATATAAAGATGTATAATTGCATTTATAAGTTGTATATTTGTATATAAGTACAACATTATTACATAAAGAAACAACAGTCATTAAGCAAAAAAATGAATTAATAAATAACAAATACTATTTGCACAAATCAATATTAAACAAGTAAATAAATCTGACAAGTCGATAAATAAAACAAGTCAGGACAAGTCAGAGGAATAGAAAGACTGTCGCCTGAGATTCAACTTTTAAATATATATAAATATGTATATAATACATTTTATTTTGAAATATATCTATATTATTAAGTATAATGAATTATTTAAAACTTAAAAAAATATAATTGCATCATCGAAACTAATTTTCTTTAAAATATGTAAATAATAAACTAACTTACTTGATTACTTGAATATGTGAATACACTTTTTCATTTATTTTAGTTAACATTTGCCCATTGTTATTTAAATTTATGCAGTCATACATCTCTTTAAGTAAAACTCTAAGTAATTAAACTGAGTAATAACTAAATAAATAACTTAATTTATTATGAATTCTCAAGATTTTGCGAAATGTAAAAAAATGAGTGAAATATTTATATCTAACCGTATTCTTATAAAATAAATAATATATATTGATATTATATACACAAACCAAATATAAATAAACCAATTTAAGTAAAAATATATATGTTTTAGTTGAAAAATGGGAAGCCTATGAGTGATTAGAAGTTGATTTAATTGTCTGCGAATTTCTTGATATAAAAGATGCATTTTTTTATTCATCATCGTCTAGAACGCTTCTTTGGCCAAAAATTCTTCTAATTTTTAAATTCTTTAGTTTAATCTGTAGTCATTAAAAATGTTATAATGTTAATGAGCGTAATATAATATTTTATGGTTTCGTGTCGTCAAAAGCCGACAGTTTAATGAATAGCTTGGTAGAAGTAAGACCTCAAAGGTCAAGAGCAAGGTTCAGCTTTATCGTGGTCAGCAGGGACACAGGACAAAGGATGTAATATAAGCAATTCGTGTAACTAAGGATACAAACAATTTGACATACTCTTAATAACTTACCATTCAGCACTGCAACTTCATGACGAGAGTATTTCTAGTCATATCATAAATTTGCTCTGAAATAGATAGCGCTGATAATATGCACATATTCAGTACAATCTACTCACTATTACAATTTCAAAAGGCATACCCACAGTTGAAATACCAACAATTGAACAATTACATTTTAAGTTATATTTAACAAGTATTTTTAACGACAACAACAGGACAGAATAACATAGAATAAAATCGTAAATACCCGCTTAGATGATTATAGACTTTTTGTTTAAAACGTAGCATAACCGAAGATATGTAAAGAGTTTGAGAATTCTAATGGGGATCAGCAGATAATATGATAAAGGTCTTTTATACAAATATGCATTGCCTATTGATTTATATTCATTAGAGCTAAAACGGGCTTTTAAATTAGATTTTTATACTCAATGTGTTATTCGCCTGCCTATATATATATGTATATATATATATAAATAAATTTATAAGCATACAAGATTTATTCGCACGCATAAAGGTTGCATTAAATTTAAACAATACACATTCAAACCACCGAGCAATGAAACGCGGAATACTACATAGCAAGCAGCTTTTTGCCATGCAAGCAAAGAAAATATGGTAACCCATTTTGTTGGCTAAATTTAAATAGACTTTTAATTGTCACTTATCCCTAGCTTTCGTAGCATGCGTTGAACGTGTATTGAATTAAATATAATAGTTTAAATTGAAACAATTGTAGACAAATAAATATAATAAAATATCTGCAGTGTTTCATATTTCTCCAAGGGTGGAGTAAGTTCAAAAAATATAGAAACTAACTCACTTATCCAAATTCAGTAAATTTCAAAATTCCACAAGTTGGCTACTTGTTTTTCGATTCATTTGCTTGCTTTTTATATATTTAAATTACTTAATACTTGTGAGCTGGTAACACTGACTCTCTGCCGAAAAATAAAAATACTATTTATTGCTGACTTTGTGGACATATCGATACTCCAAGGTTGCTGTAGAACATCGCATCTATCGATATATTATCTTTATAAGCCATTATTCTTTCGTTCACTTTGCGTTCACGCTAACGATGTCCGTCGCGTTAAAATTGTAGAACTTTTTTAATAAATAATTATTATGTTGCAATAATATTAAATTGTTAAATCGTTCAATACACAGCGGACATCGGCGCTATTAATTACTTGCAAGCTTAGCCAAACAAATTCGCCAATTTGCTGAAAACGGAGCACACAGGAAAAGCATTTTTCGTTGCGTGTGTGTGTGTGTGAATCGAACGGTGTACACACGAAATTGTTGCTGAGTCAAAACGAAGACGAAAATTAAAGAAAGGCGTACATACAAATTTAACACGCGCTAGTTAATTGTCGTTTTCGTTGCTGCGGATGGACGACGTCATTGAAATTAGCGATAGCGAACGCGAGGAAACCTCATCTGAAATGGAAGTGGATCTCCAAGAAGTGCCCGATGCAGAGCAAATTGTGCCAAGGGACGCGGCAACGTGAGTACTCATTATCGCCCCTATCTATTTGTTTGCCCTTGCCCCCTAAACAGAAAATATCACCAAAGTCTCTTTTTGATAAGCACAAATAAATGCAATACATGCGCAAGGTGCCCCTTTGACAGAAAGTGTTTGTGTTTGGGCATGTGTGTGTGTGTGTGTACGTTTTTTGCTAGATGTGCTTTTTATATAATCGATCAGACGCCTCTTACTCTTTTGAACGGACATGTTCATGGACTTGTTCAATAACCCGATGCCAAAGACGCCAACACGCGCGCTCAATTCACCTCCAACGTTTCGATACAATTTCAAGCGAGAAACAAGTTTTTTCTTTTTGTATTTTTGTTTGCATTCAAGTCGAAATGAGTCAGTCTTGTTTCCAAGAATTTCGCTCTTTCCAATGATAAAGTTAAGCGCAGTCTTAATAGTTTCTTAAATTCATTTGGGCAAACACAGAAAACATTGAAAAGAAATCTCTATACCAACTAAATTGTTCCTTTTTCATATAAATATCGTATTGTTTGTTCTAATTCGCAATTCGTTTTAGCCAATTTGGCATCATAAACAGTTATAAATCCATGGCCACCACGCATCATTAGCTTATACGGCGAAAGGCCGACTTGCGAATACCCTGTACCCCCCAAACTTGTAAAGTGCATATGTACATATTTCACAATCTTGTTTTTCCATTGCTATTGAGCTTGGTGACAAAAACAAACTTGTTGCTACCTTAATGGGGCTTCAGATTGTTGACTGTTTTGTCTATTTGCATGCTTACATTTCCGGCAATAGTTAGAAATGGCTGTAATGTATTCAAAACAGCTTAAACAATCAAAAGATAGACACTGCTTTACCCTGTGGAAATACATTACTCCTTCAGCTTGCACAATTCAAAACGCCCTTCTCCATTAGCCACTTCTAATGGGTATCAAAACAATTGGGTCACTTGGTAGTTCAAGGAAACTATCGAGTGTAGTATTGTATTGCCATTCCTCTTGCCTTGACGTCTCACGATTCATCGATAAACTTTGGATTGCGTTTCCATGGTTTGCGTTTCCCGTTTGTGTTTGTTATGTGCGATAAACAAATTTTGAAAATGGACATTGCAAACGGGTAAAATATTACTTTTTAAATATTAGATATATTTAAATATATATAAAAATAATTGATACTGCGCCAATCAACAGAAGCAGACAAGTTTGATGTGTCGGCTTTAATTCGTTGCCAAAGACGAGAACCTGCTAAAATATATGCTCAATAAGCCCAGTTCTCAAGTTAACTAATGGTTTTTAGCACTATTGAGTGCCCCACTTCTCTCTCACCTTGTGGGACATTGAGATTGGCATACTCTCGCTCCTGTTGTCTTTTTCTTTATAGCTATTTCGCCTATCTAAGATTTATTTAGCAGGCAAAGGTCAAAGTCTTTTGGCTAATGATCGTGCTCGTTTCATAATGATTTCGATTCCATTCTGTTGCACCTAATGTTGTGCTCCGAAAGCGCTTGCAACACAGAGAAAAAGCTTCAGTTTGGCGACGCTTTTACCATAATTTTCTCTCGTCGATCGGTTACACCTCGCACACATTTGTAGTGCGTTTCGAACGTCGTCGAGGCTGTTGTCGGATCATTGTACTTTGGCTTCGTGTAGTTAATCAACTCAAAAAATAGATAAATATATATATTTATATATATATAATAATATGCTTGTAACTGAAGTCTAGTGTAATTATTCAACTATTATTTGATATCTAACGTGTGTGGTTTGCAGTTATCTGTCACAATATATATAAAACAAATTTTAAGTTTCAATTATGCTTGTGTAAAATACAAAGAATTTCTTATACGAAAGTTTATTCAACTGCCAAGAGAAAATCAACGTGCTAAGGAGACAAACAAAGCAAAAGAAAGTCCTTTTAGTGTTAAAAGGGCAAACGACTGAAAGTAATCTAACACCAGATCGAAGAGAGTCCACAATGTTGTAGTAAGTTCATTATTCTTCTTTTTTTTCTTTCAATTTCTATTTCACATGGCACCTTTTTTTTTTGTTCATTCTTATCGCGCTCTGCATTCTCATATATTATATATATATATATATATGTATTTCTTTCTTTTATTTGATGTACTTACAAAACGAATGAAAGAAAACCGCAAAAGTTCTTCGCCTGGTCAGTCGGGGCAACGCCATGCCGAGTGTGTCTATTTATTTGCATGCCTGTGCATATACTTATTTCAGCACTGTCTGCTGCCGACCACGTGTGCGTGCGCATTTGATGACTTTTCGTAGACATTTCACACATCAAATATATGTTCGTTAACCACAATGATCATAAAGTGCATTCCATGCTCAGATCAAGTTTCGTCTGGTGCAAATTCACTTTAAAATAATCAAGATAACGATTAGAATAGAAGTAAAGATGAATTTTGAATGAATCCTGTGTTAGCAATGCACCTTTGTTGCATGCAGTTTATGGCTATTTAAATTTCCATGTATATTAACTTATTTACTTCCATATCAGAATCACTTTTAAACGCTCTACAAACTTTACCTAAACTTCGCATTGGTTTTGAAATTTTCTCTCAGTATTAAGAATTATATTTATATAGATAATGGATCTCCATTAAATCATCTTCTATCTTAATATATTGTCACATTTATATAGATAATAAATCTTCATTAAATCATCATTTATCTAATTATATTGTCATATTTATATAGATAATATATTTCCAATAAATCATCTTCTATCTTAATATATTGTCATATTTATATAGATAATAGATCTCCATTAAATCATCTTCTATCTTATTATATTGTCATTTTTATATAGATAATAGATCCCCATTAAATCATCTTCCATCTTATTATATTGTCATTTTTATATAGATAATAAATCTTCATTAAATCATTCTATCTTATTGTCATATTTATATAGATAATAGATCTGCATTAAATCATCTTCTATCTAATTATATTGTTATATTTGTTCAACAAATTCAATAAGTTATATTCATACTGATTCAAGAATAGAATAATATATACTTCATAGCATCAGAGTTGCCTCCTTCTGTCTGTTACATGCACTTTGCACAAACCCAATAACTCCCTGTACAGGGTATTCAAAGCAGTTCAATGCTGTTTGCCCAAAAGATCAATCTCTCTCTCAAAAGTATATACAAAGTGCAACCTAAAAAGTTATTTATGCACTTTTCATCGATCTTTTCAATATCTCACCCAACTTTTCAACAATTTGGGGAGGGGAAAACAGCGAAGAAAAGCGCTGTCAAATGCCACGTTTCTCTTGGACACGCTCCACTTTCAACTGGCCCACATATGCAGCTTCTTTTCATGGCAATAGCTAATAGTTTGTGTCTCTTGAATTTTTCTTTTAAGACAACATTGCAACATGCATTTACATTTACAGAGACACATAAACTATATACAGAGTTCCAGTGTCGTTTCGCACATTCAGGCCGCGTCAAGGCACAACAAACAAATAAACAAACAAACAAGAATTTATTATGCGAATAGTTGATGTTAAGATGCCGTCGCACAACAATTGCTGTTTACTTTATCGATTATATAAGTTTTAGTATGCAGTTTTGGGGCGTGTCGTTTATTAGACCAGTTCAAATGTTGCTTAATGCCTCCCTTGTTGATGTTCATTTTGTTGATATTTAAGTAGATATGTGAACACTTTTATACTCTTGGTATGAGTGTAACTGGGTATCTATGTCTAAACAAAGAATCTTTAATACTGGGAATATTAAAGTATATAAGTACTTTTGTATACCCTTTAGTAAGCGTGCAGCTAAGTTCTATGTATGACTAAACAAAGAGAATCTTTAATGGTTATATTAATATTTAATATATATTTACTTTTGTATATCCTTTAGTAAGACTGTAGCTAAGTTCTTTCTATGACTAAACGAAAGGAATCTTTTATATTTAGAATATAAATATGTTTACGTTCTTATACCCTTTACTAAGAGTGTAGCTCAGTTCTATCTATGACTAAACAAAGAGAATCTTAATCCATAAAATATTGAGGTATATATGTACTTTTATATACCCTTTAGTAAGAGTGTAACTAAGAACTATCTTTTATTAAACGAAGAGCAAGACTGTAGCTAAGTTCTATCTATGATTAAACGAGGGAAATCTTTTATAGAGAGGTATCTTTTATATTTAGAATATAAGTATTCTTATACCTTTTAGTAAGAGTGTAGCTGAGTTCTATTTATAGTAAACAATCTTTAATCCTTAGAATATTTAAGTAGATTTATATATATAACCTTTATTCCTTTATAGCTAAGTTCTATCTATGATTAAACGAGGGGAATCTTTAATCCTTAGAATATTTTAATATATATGTACTCTTACTAGAGTGTAACTAAGAACTATCTTTGGTTAAACGAAGAGCATCTTTAATCCTTAGAATATTAAAGTATTTACATTCTTATACCCTTTAGCTTGAGTGTAGCTAAGTTCTATCTATGATTAAACTAAGAGAATCTTTAATGGTTAGAATATTTAAGTATATATTTACTTTTGTGTACCCTTTAGTAAGAGTATAGCTAAGTTCTATCTATGACTTAACGAGGGTATCTTTTATATTTTGAATATATGTATTCTAATACCCTTTAGTAAGAGTGTGCTTAGTTCTATCTTATGACTAAACAAAGAGAATCTTTAATCCATAAAATATTGAGGTATATATGTACTTATATATACCCTTTAGTAAGAGTATAAATAAGAACTATCTTTGATTAAACGAAGAGAATATTAAATCCTTAGAATATTAAAGTATTTGCATTCTTATACCCTTTAGTATAAGAGTACCTAAGTTCTATCTATGATTAAAGAGAGGGAATCTTTTATATTTAGAATATAAGTATTCGTATACCCTTTAGCAAGAGTGTTGCTAAGTTCTATCTAAGACTAAACGAGGGGAATCTTTAATCCTTAGAATATTTAAGTAGAATTACATTCTTATACCCTTTTAGCAGGAGTGTAGCTAAGTTCTATATATAACTAAGCGAAAGTAATCTTTTATATTGAGAATATAAATATATTTTCATTCTTTTACCCTTTAATTATAAGTAAACAATCTTTAATCCTTTATACCCTTTACTAAGAGTGTAGCTGAGTTCTATCTATGATTAAATAAGGGGAATCTTTAATCCATAGAATATTTATAGATTTGTATATTGATATTTATATATTTGTATATATACATTTGAATACCCTTTACTAAGAGTGTAGCTAAATTCTATATAAGGCTAAATGCAGAGAATCAATCATTTAAATAGTTTGCCGCTGCATTTCCCGATAAGATACGATTCAGAACAGTTGCAATGTTCTTGTTTACTAGATGCGTAAACTAGAATCTACATAATTATCGCTCGTTTAATGAAATATATTAAGTCTACACTGCTTAACACGATTGCTTTTCTTTCTTAAGCATGCTTTTCTTTTCTTCTCATTTAAAAGCAACTTTCGACTAGACGCGACTCCCACTTGTGTCATTTAATGTATGCCTTAGTTATCACACAATTGACAGGACTCCTACTCCTGCCCATCCTTGTAGACACTTTTGTGAATTGAGCTCGCAACGGGTGGAGCAATGACCGATTCCAGCTTCAACTTGCAGCAAGTGTCAATAGAACATGAACTCTCTGTTGTTATGCTTCATGTTAATGCTGTTGACAGCGTGTGTGGGTGTGTGTGTGTGGGTGTCTCTGTGTGTGTGTGTGTCTCTGTGTGTGTGTGTGTTGATCCGGATGCTGTCGGCATAAAAATCAATGAAGTATTTTCATATTGTTTGCACTCGAGCTCAAAATATCGTGCATAGAAATCGTGCTAAATACACGACAACGACTAACAGCTACTTCAGTTTGCTATTGCTTTTGCTTTTATTATAAACTATATACTCTTTAAAATCTTTTGGTTTAACAAACTATTCTGAAAGTCTTCCCATACGCTGCTTGCATAAATGACCTCATCTTTGGATTGAGTTCTCCTGGTTTTGGAGGCACTTAGATACATAGATAGATGTGCAATTGCTTTATGGAGCAATTCCAAAATAATTATAAATAGAAACTACGCTCTATTTAGCTGGAGAAACCTACAACGTGGAGCTGCTGCCCAAAAGCTGCTCTACAATTGTTGCAACGCCTATAAGGCTATTGATGTCAATTATGTCAATGCTTACACTCCGTCTAACTATATAGCTAGGGTATCAACATCTGCAACCTAAATACTCAATAGCAGTTCAATTTCATTTCAAATAAAATGCATATCTATCTATATTCCGAAAGCTATGCATACCACATACCACATGTTCAGAGAGTTCTTAAAGTGAACTTTTTAAATTTGCAACAATATGCAAAATAATGTGCGAGAGAAGTTTTCGTAGCTCTATTTTGGCCAACAAACTAATGGCTTCGATAGGGAGATTTGTGCTACACATCGGCCCCAAGGCATGTCTCTCTCACTCTCTCTCTCTCTCTCCTGTGCATGCACAGGGTGTGCAGAATGCGAGCAAACGAGCGACTATCGACTGCCGACTGCGTGCCACAGCATTTGCAATCAACAGCAGCTGCAACTACAACTGCAACTGCAACATCAACAGCGGCAGCATCAACATCAGTCGCCTCCGTTTGCTTACCGGGACCACCAGCACGACGTGTTCGCTCTTTCGCAATTTTTGATATAAACTCAAACAAAAGTTCAAAGTATTTTTATATAAATATCGTATATAAATAAAAGGCATTAAACAATTGCAGTAATACTTTGTAAACATTTACGAATGCCAAGCAAAGTCGACAACTTCTCCACTCTTACATGCCTAGTAATTGTTACATGAGTTCTGAGGAATTCACTTTTCTGCCGCGGTAAGTGTTTGGAAAAGCTTCTGGAAACACTTACACTTCGATTTGCTCAACTTAGTATAACTGTTAAAGATCCAACGTATACTTAAAGTTGGAATAGAATTATTGGAATATTTTATTGGATTGTCAGCTTCATGGAATCTGCATCTTCATGCGGTTTTGCTGTCTTGCAAATCCACCAATCAAGCGAAAATTGTACACTTGTGTGCTTCACTAATTGTTATGCAAAGTTTGAGATTGACTACAGCACAAATCCCCGCGCCGCCTCTTTGCTCTTTGCTACCCCCCCCCCCCCCTTGACCCTACCCTGCATTCGACTCAAATTTGTGCCCTCAATTTGTGGCAGAGACCGCGGCGGCTTGCCAAGTTATGGCAGCAATTAAAAGTTTTTTTTGTTGTACTGAGCTACGTTTGAAAAAATGCCAACGTTTAGTGCTGTGCAATGGGTGTGCTAGACTGCGGAATGCCCTGTGCTTTCAGTGTTTGCCAGCTGACTTTAGTCACTTTTGTATTTGGTATTCAAAGTGCAAGCGAACATCAACTTTGCTGACCATTCTCTTCCCAAATGACAGCCCTCTTTAGCTGCTGCTGTGTGTGTTAGACTGGGAAATACCCTGCACTTTCATTCTTTGTCAGCTTACTCACTTTTATATACGTTATTCAAAGATAAAGCTGACAGATCTCTCCCCAAACAACAGCCAGCTGCTGCTGATTCTGTGTGTGTTCGACTGGGGAATACCCTGCACTTTCAGTCGTTGCCAGCTGACTTTAGTCACTTTTGTATTTGATATTCAAAGTGCGAGCAGAACATTAACTTTGCTGACCATTCTCTTCCCAAATGACAATCGCCTTCTGCTGATGCAGTGTGTGTTCGACTGGGGAATACCCTGCACTTTCTATTGCATTCATTGCCAGCTTACTTTACTCACTTTTATATACGGTAGTCAAAAATTAAGCTGATTGATCTCTTTCCAAAGGATAGCCCACTTCTACTGATGCTGAGTGTGTTAGACTGGGGAATACCCTGCACTTTCAGTCGTTGCCAGCTTACTTTATTCATTTTGTATTTGATATTCAAAGTGCAATCAGAACATCAACTTTGCTGACCGTTCTCTTCAGCTGCTTCTGTGTGTGTTAGACTGGGGAATACCCTGCACTTTCATTCGCTGTCAGCTTACCTTACTCACTTTTATACACGTTATTCAAAGATTAAGCTGACAGATCTCTCCCCAAAGGACATTCCCCTTCTGCTGCTGCTACTGACAACTTGCTAATCTTTCGTCTCCTCTTCCGTTCTCACCGTAGCATTGCTGAAGAAAAGAAGAAACTGGGCAACGATCAATATAAGGCGCAGAATTATCAGAACGCACTCAAATTATATTCGGATGCCATCTCGCTATGTCCAGACTCGGCTGCCTACTATGGGAACCGCGCTGCCTGCTACATGATGCTGCTCAACTACAACAGCGCCCTCAATGATGCGCGACATGCCATCCGCCTGGATCCCAGCTTCGAGAAGGCGTACGTGCGAGTGGCCAAGTGTTGTCTGGCATTGGGCGATATCATTGGCACCGAGCAGGCCGTGAAGACCGTCACGGAGCTGGAGCCGCAGAGCACGGCGCTGAGCGGTGAGCAGCAGGCGGTGCAGAAGCTGCGGCAGTTGGAGACCACCATACAGAGCAACTATGATAGCCAGGCGTATCGCAATGTGGTCTACTATCTGGACAGTGCACTGAAGCTCGCTCCCGCTTGCCTGCGGTAAGTTTTGCAGTGCTCAATGCGCAATGATCAGAGACTTAACGAAGTTCCATTTGACATTTACACAGGTATCGTCTGCTCAAGGCCGAGTGCCTGGCGTATTTGGGACGCTGTGATGAGGCGTTGGATATCGCAGTGGGCGTCATGAAACTGGACAGCACCTCGGCGGATGCGATCTATGTGCGTGGCCTGTGCCTCTACTACACGGACAACCTGGACAAGGGCATTGTGCACTTTGAGCGCGCTCTGCAATTGGATCCGGACCATCACAAGTCCAAGCAAATGCGCAGCAAGTGCAAGCTGCTCAAGGAAATGAAGGAAAATGGCAATATGTTATTCAAGTCTGGACGGTATCGCGAAGCGCATGTTATCTACACGGATGCCCTGAAGATCGATGAACACAACAAGGATATCAACTCAAAGCTGCTCTACAATCGTGCGCTGGTCAACACACGCATCAGCGCATTGCGTGAGGCAGTTGCCGACTGTAATCGCGTGCTGGAACTGAACTCACAGTATCTGAAGGCGCTGCTGTTGCGTGCCCGCTGCCACAATGATCTGGAGAAGTTCGAGGAGGCGGTGGCCGACTATGAGACGGCATTGCAGTTGGAGAAGACGCCGGAGATAAAGCGTTTGCTGCGAGATGCCAAGTTCGCCTTGAAGAAGTCGAAGCGTAAGGATTACTACAAAATACTGGGCATTGCACGTAATGCCAATGAGGATGAGATCAAGAAGGCTTACCGCAAGAAGGCACTGGTCCATCATCCAGACAGACATGCCGGCAGCAGCCTGGAAGTGCGTCAAGATGAGGAGATCAAGTTCAAGGAAGTCGGCGAAGCGTACGCAATACTCTCGGATGCCCGCAAAAAGGCGCGCTACGACAGCGGACAGGACATTGAGGAGCAGGAGCAGGGTGAGCACTTGAAACACCACATTTGGCAATTGCAATTGTCTAATATTAATCTAAATTCCCTACTCCTCCACAGCTGACTTCGATCCGAATCAGATGTTCCGCTCGTTCTTCCAATTCAGCGGCGGTCGCAATGCCTCCTTTAACTTTGAGTACTAAGCCTCCAGGGCCAGCACACTATGACGAGGACGATGAGAACTCTTCTGATCATCGCCACAACGTTCACAATTGCGGCAGCTCACGCACAAATCAAAGTTTATGCATTTTACACCTTCATTTTGTTTTGTCACAAACTCAATTAATTGATTATTTACAATCCGATTCTTGCTCTTTCATTTATTTTCGTTTGGCTTCCCATCTCTTCTAATTATGTTCATTGCGTTCTTTGGCATATGCGCCCAACAAATCTTCTAAATATAAATAAATTGTAAAATACTTAAATTGTATGTGAAGCGAGTGATGATTGCTGGAGTCGAAGTCCAAGTTATTTGTGTCTGTGCGCGTCACGTTCATTCAGCGGCTTTTTAACATCTGATCAATTGAATATTAACTAGCCGAAGCCTTTTTCTTAAATTAACCAATTTAATTTGTTTTAAGCAGCCAAATAAGTTTTATTTTTAAGCCGATAACGATGTGTTAAGAAACCAATTTCAATAGCAAACGCTATTGATCTTGTGTTATTTATTGTGAAAGACACAAAACTGGAAGTAAAAACATGATAGTTTTAAACTGAACTATATAAACTGTGTATTTTCTTTTAAGTGGTGGACTATTTCAAGTAAGTTTTACATTTTCCCTCAGCCTAATCACATATGTACTGCAAATCGAGCTAAACAAAAGAAACTTCATTCAAATAACAGCAAGTTTGTAGATTCTAGCTCAACTTTGTATATCAATTTTATATATAATTAATTATATTCCTATATTTCAATCAGAAAAAAGTTTTTAAATGACAGTTAACAGAATTAATACACTTGGAATATTACTTTTAGGCATTAGAAAACTGTATAGCAAAAGAGATCAAGGATTATCGATTTATCGATATCTATTTGTCGTATGGAAAGGATGCAAAAGATAGTTCTACATATGTGATCGGGCATAAAATGTTAATTCTTAATAAATAAAACAATAAAATGCTGCATATTATTTCAAAATAAGATGCAGTATCTTAACCAATAAACAATAAAATATTTACTTTAGTTATATAAATGAAATAAGCTCAAACTTACCAGCTAGATAATTCTTGGCCATGAGGCCATAAGCAATATATTGTAATATAATTTATATTATATTTATATATCCTAAACAAATAAAGGAATAAATAAGCTGACCTAACCCAACCCAAACATGCATTTCTGATTCGCTAAATGAAGCATTTCCAGCGGGTTTTGTATTTATGTGTGTGGACGCTGTTTGAATCTTAGGAGTCAGTGTGGATGCTAAGCTCGACGAGCTTTCAATGTAGCCGCACACAGTACACAATCACTGCAGTGAGCTTGTCTAGTCATAGCACTGCAGCGTTTTTCTCTACTGCTCACACAAACAGCTGCATACGTAAGGATTCCAACTGCAGAGAGCTTGCTATACTGATCACACAGGCACACACATACACACGCAGGAATACAAAAGAGAATGCTTAATGCTTGCATTAAGAGCGAAGGCTCATAGTTAGCTTTGTAATTCAATAACAGCTCAGCAGCTCTCAGCAGTAGCGTTTTCACTCCTTCGCTCTTTCATATTTGATGATAGCTTTCTCTTAAAATGTTGTGTTTCTTTGCAAATAAACCAAATGCTCTTTACTGTGTCTCACTATTCAAATAATATTATAGTATTTTAATAATTTAAATTAATCAAAAGAAATTAATTTAAAAATTATAAAAATGTTTCAAATGCGCTTAAATTAGCGTGTCATTTACAGACATAAATAGGCCCAGCAGCACAGCAAAATATGCTGTAAATATGTTAATTATGGCTTGTGAACAATACTAAGAGAGGCAATAAAGTAAAAGCGCTCTTAAAGCAAGCAGAATAAGAGAATAAAATTTATGCCTATTCATTGTAGTAGTCAATTGCATTTGAAACAAAGCAAAGAGAGATAAGGATAAACAGAGATATATTCTTTCTTTTAAATAATAAACAAATAACGAAATTGATGTAGTTTATTATTTAAGCTGCGTTAATTAATATGCTCAATCAGCTAATTAAATATGTTAAAGCTTAGACGCATTTTGCAATCACTTTCTGTGTGCAATATTTGCACATTTGAATTAAAAAAAAACGCAATTGTTAACTCAATTGTCAGACAAATAGGTACACATTTATTTACGTTTTTAGCTGTTTGCAGTTGATGCACAAAGGACACACACACACATTCCGTTTTGCATTTATCAAACAACACAAAAATTTCCATTTCGACAACCAATAATTTGTTGTTTTTTTCTTTTTCTCTTTTTTTTTTGTTGCAATAATTGTTTTGTTTCAGTTTGCACAAAATTTTAACATAAATATGTGTTGTTGTTTTTTTTTTACTTTGTTTATTGTATTTTTTATTTTTACTTTCGTTTACCTTTGGGACATTGTGTCGACTATGCTAAAGTAAAAGAAATGCAGCAGCAGCAGCAAAAGCCGCTCAGCCGCATTTCGTTATCATTATGATAATAATAATAATAATAATATATATATATATATATATGTATATATATGTATTATAATTATTATAATCATATTTCTCTCTCCTTCGCTCGCTTGCTTATGTCACTAATTTACTAATTTACCAAATTTTGCTCACTTTTCTCTCGTTTCTTTTGTGTTGTTGTTTGTATAAATTAATTTAATGTTTTTTTTCTTTTAATTTTTTCGCTTTATATTTGTTGCTGTTGTTGCTCTGCTTTGCATAAAAAATAAAACTACTTAAAAGTTATGACCTAAAAAATAAAGTTGCACACAATAAAATTTACAATTTCCTTTTTTGCAATTTATAATAATTATTATAATATTTAGTTTATCTTTTTTGTATTGTTTTTTTGTTTTTGTTTAACAAACTAGTGACGACATGTACAGTTGTAATTAATATATATATTTATATTTATATTTATGTTTATTTATACAGTTTTTACTTTTAGTTTTAGTTTAGTTGTTGACGTTGGTATCGTTTTGTTGGTGTTGCTAAGTGTTGACGACCAGACTTAAGTGACTACAAAAACATTTCTGTTTCCAAAATAAGGTACAATGATATATATTTATATATATATTTATATTTATATATATATAATTTGACATATATAAAAGACATACAGTAGTTATTAGCTATACACAGTTAGCATAACTATTTAGATTTATGTGTAGTTAACATAAGTGCTAGGCTTGCCTACAAAAAAAGTCTAAAGCAAACGTTCTTTTGTTAATGTTTTTTTTTTATTGTTTTTTGTGTTGGCCAAGTTGCAAGCACTTTTGCAACGGCTTCTTCTTCTTCTTCTTTATTTTTTTGTCTTTCGTTGTTTGGCTGGGATGTGCCGTTATTGTTGTTGTTTTTAGTTGCAGCTCAACTCGCAGTTAGCCAAGAAGTAGACGCAGACAAGTTCGGCTAAATTGCTTGGCTAAACATGGCAAATGCTTCCACCTGCTTCCCTGTAACTTTACGCATGTATGTGTGTGTGTATGTGTGTATTGTATAGGTGTATTGTATGTGTATTGTATGTGTATTGTATTTTTGTTGTATTTTTGTTGTATTTTGTTGTATTACTAATACTGAGATTCTGTTCTGTTCAGCTCTGCAGACTTGCTCTTACGCTAAACATTGTATTTATTGCATTATTAACTATTTATTTATTTATTTATTTTGTTTGTTGTTTATTATTGAAGTTGTAGCTTTGCTGCCTTTTGGTTGAATGGCAAATTAAATGTATTTCTTAGTTGGTTTGCTCACTTGTTCAGCCAAATATTGTGACACATTTGTTGTTGTCTGCTGTCTGCTGTCTGCTGTCTTCTGCTTCTTCTACTTCTTCTGGCAGCTCTCTAAGTAACTGTGCCTCCCCCGCTCCCCTGGCCAACTATATGTAAATTGTACTGTTTACTTTGTTTCTATTGTTTCTATTTGTTGTAATATCTTTTACAATTGGAATTTCGTTGCTTCTATTTGCCATGTTCCTTTCCGTAACCGTATCCGTATCTGTAACCGTATCCATAACCGTATCCCGCACCCCCCGCAACTGTGGCACCCAGCACCCGCGAGCTGAGCTTCCTGAGGCGCCAGTGTCACTTGGGCTGGATGCGGGCGCTCCGCTCGAGCTCATTGAACTGGCCAAAGTAGAGCACCTCGCTGATCAGTTTCTCGGCAATGATGCGCTGCGTCCGATCCATGGTGCGCAGTTTCATCGACACATTCGAGCCCACAAAGTCGCAGTCGTCGCGGCTCAAACTCTCCGCATAGAAGGCAGCAGCTGCCGCCGCCGCCGACGTGGCATCCTGGGCCGAGACGCTGCTCTTGATGTGACCGGGACTTGCTGCCGATTCGGTGGCCTCATCGTTATCCCCATCGTTGTCCGCATCGGACATGCTCTCCCGGGAGCTGAGCAGCGAGTTCATCAGCAGCTGTCCGGCACTCGAGGCTGCCGTCAGTTTGCGCATGTTGAGGGGCATTGAGGCAGCTGCCGCAGCGGCGGCAAGCTGAGCGCTGCTGCTGCGCGGCGGCAGCACGAAGCCACCGAAGTTGGCCTGAGCCTTGGCCTGGGCGACGCGCAAATCCTGCGCCATGTCCAGCGGCAGGCGACTCTCCTCCCCGGCCGAGCTGTACGAACGATGCGAGTCAAGGGGCGGCGGCGGGGCAGCAACAGCAACGGACGTGGGATGAAAGTAGTCGACCAGCTCCTGCTTAATGTCCAGCTCATCCGGATGATGGCCATGATGAAGCAGTTGCTGCTGCTGCAGCTGCTGTTGCTGCTGTTGCAGCGTCTGATGCCCGTGCGGCAGCTGCTCATGCGCCTGACGCGGCGTCGCTGCTCGCGCCGACACTGGACTCGACTGCAGCAAATGATTCTTGTGCGCCTCGTGCATGTTGGTGTTGTTGTTGGCGTTGTTGTTGTTGTTGTTGCTGGCGTTGGTGTTGGTGTTGGGAATCGGACTGGAGCCAGCCTCGCTCAACGCTGCTGCCACTGGCGGCGCCTCTGCTCTGCCTCTGCCATCTTCGATGCTGTCGTGCGCATTACCCATGCTCCCCCCCTCGCCGCCCGCATGCGAGGAGAGCGGCGAACGTCGCTCCACTTTGGCTGCCAGTTGTCCCAGTGCCGCCGCTGTTGTGTCATCCCTATTATTGTTGTCCTCATTGTCCGAGGTGTCGATGGTCTTGTGTGGACTCGGCTGGAATTCACTGCTGCTGCTTCCACCGCCACCCCCTCCTCCCCTCCAGTATAGGACGCACCTCCGCCTGCGCCCGCATACGACATGGGCATGGGCACCCGCAACTGTTGCTGCTGTGCCTGGGAGTTGGCTTGGGAATTGCTCCCACCTATCGGCGGTGAGTATTGGCCCGCCGTATTCCAGCTGTCCAGTGTCTGGCTGCTCGCTATCAGCATGGGTATGTTGAGGCCCATCTGCGAAAGAAACACCAAATGATAAGAACGATTCAGTTCAAGCAACACACACACACACACACACAGCACACACAGCACATACAACCCTGTGCGAAGTTCAAAGATTGGCACACACAAAACTAACAGCTCAGCATTATGACGCTAATTTTGTAGTAGTTGTTGTTGTTGCTGTTGTTGTAGTTGTTGTTGTCATGTTGCTTCCCGCTTTGCGATAAGAAGACTCACAGCAACAACAACTACAACAGCAACACCCCTCTCTTACCCTAGTCGACTGTTCTAATAAAAGCGAAAGTTTCCCATTTATTGCTCAACAATAATTAGAAATTGTTATTAATTATAACTTAATTAACACAATTTGCGTTTAACTGCAATTAATTTGTGCAAATATTCGATCAATTAACAAAGTGTCTCGATATCATCAATAATATGATTAAATATATTATATATATAATTAATTAATAATATATTATATATAATATTAATTAATTATATTATATATAATATTATATTATATTATTTCAATATAATTTCTGCAATAAATCAACAATTAAATGTTAACTTAATTTACAAACTGCTGCTGCCATATTAATTTACATAAGTTTAAACAATTTAACACTTAAAAATCAAGCAAAGACTTTAAAGTTACAGAGAAGCTTCAAAGAAACATTTTCCATTTGCTCTTTCAACTACATTTACAGGGTATTACAACAGCTAACTTGGTTACAAAACAACTAAAGCATTTGTTTGTTGCTTTTAATAAAACACTATAAATAGCAAAGCAATAAAATACATTTGACAAAGTATATAAATATCTTATCAAATGAAAAAATGAATAATACTAGACTACTAAATACCCCGCAAATCAATCAATTACATTACAGCACAAATACGCATTGCGGCAGCTGCCAACGCTAGATGGCGCTATGGCTGCGTAGAATTAAATGAACAAATTGAAAGAAACTAAAGCGCTATAAAATACATTTGACAAAGTATATAAATATCTTATCAAATAAAGAAATGAATAATACTAGACTGCTAAATACCCCGCAAGTCAATCAATGATATTACAGCACAAATACGCATTGCGGCAGCTGAGAACGCTAGATGGCGCTATGGCTGTGTAGAATTAAATGAACAAATTGAAAGAAACTAAAGCGCTATAAAATACATTTGACAAAGTATATAAATATATTATCAAATGAAAAAATTAATAATACTAGGCTACTAAATACCCCGCAAGTCAATCAATGATATTACAGCACAAATACGCATTGCGGCAGCTGCCAACGCTAGATGGCGCTATGGCTGCGTAGAATTACATGAACAAATTGAAAGAAACTAAAGCGCATTACTCATACGTACGTATGTACGTATTACATCATCTTTTATGTATGAAAAATGTAAATATTATTTGCAATTTTATTTTCAATGTGAATACCTATTAACATTCTTTTGCCGGTCAGTCGCTTCTCAATGTTATTATTATTATCGAGTTTATTTGCATGAAGCAAATACATATGCATATTATTGAAATTTAATAAACAAATTTGACAAAATGGCAGTTAATACATTTGTTTTGCATGTTTTTCAAATCGAACATCAAAATACACATGCACACACACAATAAAGCGCCATCTCTGTCTGGCAGTGTGTGTGTGTGCACGCCGAAACAAATGTCAAAACACACGAAGACGATCAAAACAAATTAGCAAACACACACAGACGGACACTCACACATGAACATATGTCGTATGGACAACAGAGCATGCGCAAAGTACTGGTAAAGAGTCACATTAACAGTCGGCAAGGTGTTGGGAAAGAGCAAAATGTTATATTTTTACATATGTATGTATGTATGTATGTATGAATTTAGTACAGTTTTTGTTGTTGCTGAGGCTGCAACTGCGACTCCAGCTGCAGTGATTCTATGATGCGAGGTGGGTGGAGAATGGAAGTCATCGTTTCTGCTGCTGCCGCTACTATTGTAATGCATTATGCCGATTTCAATTAATTAAAATACAATTATTTCATGTGTGCACATAACAAAAATATTTGTTACTTTTACTATTATTTCACGACGCGACGACAACGACAACGCAAAACACATTGTCGAAAAAATTCTAGCAACGTAGTAAGTCTTTTAAAAGCGGCAGAGAGCTGACAACATGCCGTCACAATGAGAGAGCAGCGCCCGCAAACAAAACACACGCATACATATCAACATTTCGAGAGAGCGATGCACGTTGTGTGTGTGCGACAAAGAGACTATGAGAGTGCTCAAAGCAAAGAAGCTGAAGAGAGCGGCATTTAACGGTTCAACGATTATACAGATATATTTATAAATTTCTTATTGGACTCGTGTAAATACCAACAAAACATTACCTATAAGACAGCAACAAGCTGATGAGCTGGTGAACAGCAGCAGCCAATAAATATTAACAACCTACCCCACGACAATATGCTAATGTGATCGCCAATGATCGTTCTTATTTTGCTCTCAATCTGACTCTCGCTCTCTTGCTCTCTGCTCTCATGCTGGGGGACTAGTTCGACGTTTGTCGATCATTGTTGCGCGTGTTGGCGCTGGCGCTGGCGCCTAGAACTTTCCACAATTCACAAAAACAACTGTCGAGTTCCATTGTTGGTGTCGTTGCTGTTTTCGAATTTGCCTCCGCATTTGGTTTGTTATTGTTATTGCTGCAGCTGCTTTTGCTGTTGTTTACGCATTTAGAAGCAGCGCGCGCGTGTGTGTGTGTGTGTGTGTATCTGTGTGTGCGTGTCTATATTATTATTTTGGTAAGGCTAATAAAAAACACATGTACGTATGCCAGCATGTTTGTCCGCCTGCACATACACGCATACAACTGAGCAGCTCTCACTCTATTGCGCTCTTACTCGCCCTCCCTGTGCATGTTCCATGTTATTCACTCTCTCTTTCTATCTCTCTGCGTACGTATGTATGTGTATGCAAGTAAAAAATGTAAACAAACTGATTATCATCCAATCCAATGAATAAACAACTAAGAGTGCAAAACACTCAACTAAAAGATACCCTGTGAACTGGACTTAAGTAAATTTAGAGCTATTTGAAGTCACTTATATTATAAATTACAAAAAAAAAAGCATTATACTAGTTTAATGAATGTATATAGATACATTTATTTCTACGGATTACAGGGAATAAAATCTCTCATGCAACATGAACTAACAGGCAAGCAACATCGCGTCCTTACTCCCATCAAACTATGCCAAAACCTCACCCCACTTTTATTATATTTATACTCCAACGACTGTCGCGAGCTCTGCTCACGCAAATGTTTATAAAAAACAATACTATACTTTATACAGCACACACATACACACACACAGACACAATTGATTGACTAACTAATGAAACTGCAGAAAACTTTAATTGACCCCGTAATTGCAAATTAATTCTCACACCTGCATTAAACTTTCGATGTCTTCATTTAACTTTTAAACTTAAAAGTATAACTGATATTTTATTTACCATTTTTTAATTAAACTTTTAAATAAGCTAAGGTTAAACATTTGTTTACTGAAAATAAAAGAAATCAACATCCACATGATATGATTTGGGTAACTTGTAGTCGAGCATACTCAACAGAATAATTAGTTGATTCTGCAGCCGGGGAAGTACTCAAAATTGGAAATAAACTTGTTCTGAACAGAACCTCGATATTTATAAAGTACAAAGTACATTTCTCTGTCCGATTTGTTTATTTACACAACTTTATTATGTCAATTTAACAGGTTCAGATTAAAGCAAGGAAAAAAAATAAAACAAAAAAAGAACATGAATTAAATATTATATATAAATATGTCCTTTTTGTCTATAATTCAATGGGAATGCTGCCAAAGTCTCATCTTGGTTTCATTTATATCTTTAGATGTGTTTCCACAGCTACCGTTAGTTTTGCACACCACCCATAACAAAATAGTCCAAATTCTTGCATAACTTTCAAAACAGCTCACGCTTCCTCTTCTGCTCACTCTTTACTCCATATCCACCTTTACCCCCCACCATCGTGAAGTCGAGCTTCCAGCCAAGCTGGCAACACTGCGCGCACAGCTAAACAACTTTGCAATGAATGAGTAAACAAAAATAAACGCTGACTTCGCAGTCGCTGCCTGCTGCGTCGTCGCTTCGCTGCTGTCGGTTGCATTGCTCGCTTGCTTGCTGCTACTTTGACTGCTGCTTTGCTGCTTTGCTGCCGCCGCTGTCGCTGCATTTGCTGCTGCTTATTTCCCACCTCGCCGCAGGGGAGCCGTAGCAAGTATTTTATAAAAGCGCATGCGAGAGAAAACAAAACCACGCGAATTACAAACACAACAACAATAACATGAGCAGCAACAGCAACAACAACAGTTGCTACTGCACCAACTGCAACAACAATAGGAAACGCATTTTATAAACACAAACAAACTCAAAGGAGATTGGGGGACTGGAATATTAAATGAGTGGGAGAGGGACAACAGGGCAACAAGGCAGGGCAACGGTATTAAACGCAGTCAACGCGTGTGGCGGCATCGCTGCCGGCGTCGACATCAACGTCGCTGCCTGGCCTAACCACAACATTGCGGTACGCGAGCGCCAGCAAAAACAACCAGGCAGACTTATTGTTGTTGTTTGCTGTCTTGGAGAAAATGCCGCAGCAAAACAATTGTAAAATATGAGCAAAAGTACAAACACACACACATACATATGCATGTACATATGTATATATGTATACATATATGTATGTATGTGCACACATAACAATAGGGGTGTAGAGGGTCGGCATTTGGTGGGCGTGAGCGTGGGCGTCGTTGATGCCGCTGTCGCTGCTGCTGCCTGCACACGCAAATAATAATGACGCAAAAACAAAAACACGAGACCAAGCAGAAAAACAGTAAAAAGTGCAAGCAAATAAAGTGTGAGAAGGTGGAAAGGTGGAAAGGAGAGAAGGGGATTGAAAGGTAAATGGAATTTCGACTTGCCGCCCTGGCAAAATAGTAAAATGTTCGTTGCCACAGCAAGAATACCTGACCAAGTTGCACAAACAAGTCGTACGCACTGGCACTCCCACTTACACCACCACCCACCGCCCATTTGTCGCCCATACAAAACGGGCCAGCCATAACGAAGTGTTATATTATTATATTTATTTTCTAAAAACAACAGAAGAGCAAATGAATACAGCGTCAACAACAACACTACTACTACTACTACTGCTTGCCATTTTGTTTTGATAAGTCTGACAAACAACAACAACAACAACAACAACACGCAACAACAACAACGATGATGATGATGATGATGATGATGATGGCAACATCAGCACAGAACAAGTGAAAACTACACAGAGTCGAGTAAAAACAAAAGCAAACAACAAAAACGAACGCCAAACGAATCACAATCACTACACACATGCATATGTATACCTACATACATACATACACACATAAATGCACACATACATACATACATTTAGTGTGGAGTGGGGAGGCCACTGGGCAACCACAATACTAAACATTACAAAAACAACTCTGGCAAGTGCTACGCGCATTTCGCCGTGCAAAACAAACATTTCATCACACACAAAAACAGAGCATGCAAGCGAACCGAGCGACAACGGCGACAAAATATCAGACAACACTCTCTCCCTCTCGCGCTCTCTCTCTCACACATCCCCTCCACCCCACACCCCAACACATCTAAATCTTTCTTGCTTGTCTGGCGCGACAAAGCAAATACATAAAAACAACTCACACACACACACATGTATATTTACATAGATACTTACACACATGCATAGATACTCAAGTAACGCAGGCCAATGCCTCACACACACAACGGCGAATTCTTAGAAAAATTTATGCGTAAAATTTTAATTCTGTTTTGATCGTCAAAAAAAAAACAAAAACAAAAACAAAGACACGAGCACACAGCAATCGAATCGAGCTTTTGATTGTGAGAGCAACAGAGATGGCAACGCTAAGTGGATATTCTCTCGCACTATCGGTAACGAAAACAGCAAGTCACTTGCGCACATGGCGTTTCGTCCGTTTCACTCTCAATTGGCGCTCTCTCAACTCAACTTATAAAACACAGTTAGCTTTTCGCTTGTTTTTACTGAAATTAACACCAAAAACAAAAAAACCAACGGGGTTTGTTTCTTTTAAACGTGTACATAAGTACATGTGTAAGCATAATCCAAGAAATTCTGATTGATAGTGTTTAACACCTGTCACTTTCTGCGAAATAGTGTGCTTAGTAAGCGCGTTTTGCATTTTATTAAATATACAAAAGAGAACAACAAAAACACGCTTTTAATGTGCTATGCTGTATCGCATTAACAAGTGTTATAACGTCATGCGACTGCTTAAATAAGCGAATTAATACGTAGTAGTGACATTCAGAACGCACTTAACAAAATGCTGTATAATCTACAAACCTCAAACCTTTACAGTTAGTTATTAAGTTGATGAAATGTTATTAACAATTTCCTCATTTTGCAAATACAACAAATGACGCGCTGCTCTCGTCGACTAGCAGTTACATGCACTGCTTGCATGGAATTTACTGAACTGCAAGCAGTGCATTCTAATAAGACAATAAAAGTGTTATCTTATCTGATTGGAAAATCAAAACTTTCAGCAGGTGCTGCTGCTCAAAACATGCTGTGAGTCACAACAAATACATTTGCAGTTATGTTTGCATAGACGTTGCACTTTGAAGAGCGTTATGGTCAATTATGGGTTAAAGAGGGTGTTTCGCTAGTCGGCGACAAACAACTTAGTGTTGCTTTGTGACTCTGTTGTTTTGTCAACGTCTTTGTCTTGCTCTCGCTCTCCCTATCCCTCTCTCCCTCTCTCTCTCTCTCTATGTGTGTGTGTTGGCTACAAAACGATTACGCATTCGGTTTATTTATGCCACGATTACTCACCGTTCCAAAATATTTGAGCTCTTTGGTCTTGATGCGTCTGTGCTGCGATGCGGGCGTTGTTCCAGTTGTAGTTATTGTGGCACCACCACCACCACCACCACCAGTGGCACCACCGTTCGCTGCCGCAGCAATGGTGCTGCTCTCATAGGCCGCCGCTGCGACCGCCGCAGCGGCAAGGCCATTGAGCCCGTTATGTGCTGCGCCAGATGAGGAGCTATTGACGCCGGCAATGTTGCCACTGCCAGGCAATCCACTGAGGCTGCCGCCGCCTGCCTCCATGAAATCGAAGCGCTTGAAGGCATACCACTTGGACGGATTGGGCTGTATGCCCTGATAGATTTTCACAAACATTTTGTGCTTCTCGCGACGATACTGCGTGAGCAGGACATTCATCTTGCGCTCCACCTCCGCCTTGCTGCAGCCAAAGCGATCGGCAATCTCAGACCAGGCACGGAAGCGGCACAACTTATCCTTGTACTTGGGGTCAGCGCGATTCCATAGCTCGGTGTGGCAGCGATACTGTTCGATGAGCTCCAATGCATCGTCGTTGGTCCATTCCATGTTTTTGGGTGAGCTGTCGCCACCTCCAACAGCAACAGCACCACCAGCACCACCACCACCGCCGCCGCCGCCTGACCCACCTGCTATCCCAAGCCCCACTGTGCTGGCGGAGTAACTGGAGGGCAGTGGGATAATATGTTGTTGCTGCTGCTGCTGCTGCTGATGATGATGATGATGATGATGAAGTTGCTCCTGTTGATATTGATGATTGGCTGCTGCGGCTGCGGCTACAACGTTCTCTGGATTGTAGTTCATTTGCTAATGCGTAACTCTCTTCTTCTTCTCCTTCTCCTGCTCCTCTTCTTCTACTTCTTCTTGTTGCTTACTCGTTTGCTGCTGTAACGCTGAGCTTTCTGTCTGGCAGTCAGAGTCTCTCTTGCTCGTTGCTTCTGTCTCTTGCTCTCTCTTTTTTTTTGTTGTTGCTGGATTCAAGGAATGTCATGCGAAATGCGCTCAATCAGCATCCTTTGATTTGATCCTTGGTAATTTACTAAGCACTCGTCTCCTTAACACTGCAAACAAGGCAAATTTAAATGGATTTTAGTTCATTTTGCTTACGTGTTTAAAATGTTTATGGAAAGACTTAAAACTTCGCTCTGCTCTCTCTCTCTTTCTCTCTCTCTTCCCTTCCTAAACTCTGCTTATTCTCTTGTTAGTTGCGCTTAGTTTCATCAGACTTGTTAATTAATACTCGTATTTGATTTGATGTAGATGTGATAAAAATACTATTGTCTCTTCTAATACGATATTTTCTAGAGTTAAAAGATTTGAAGCTTAAATTTTATAATCTAATATTATTCTGCATTGCATTTATTTATATAATATTCATATATTTCTGGTTTAAGATTTACTAAAATTGCTTTAAATGGGTTAGAAATTTTGATTTATTTATTTTTATTTATTCATTTAACGAAACCGCAGCTAAAATGCTTTCTAATTCCATAATTATATGCAAAAAATATTAAATATATTTTATTTACTTTAATTCTATACTAATATATCATATCAAAGCCATTTAAAGTGGAAACAGTTAAGTGTACAAACGTTAACACTATGTCAATTAGTTTCAGATGCTTTACTTTGTTTATGCACAAAAGACTTTAATCTTTAGTAGGTATAATGATAAAATCAGCTTCCTAATAACTATGTATCTTACTTTAAAACTACTATCTCATCTAAAATTAGCTCTCATAGCAACAATAATGTAAAAACCTAACAAAATAATAAACATAATCGTACAATTCATATCACAAAACTGTCTAATGTACGAAATTTGAGTTTTTCCGAAGGTTCTTTCATTAATTCCAAGATTACGTTTAGCAAGAAATAGATTAGGCTTGCAAAAAAAAAAAACTATTTATAAATAATGGTAAACCCCATTGAATATAAACAAAAGGCGACAACAGCTAACAAATTGCTATCTAATGCTGAAATTGGGAATTTTTCACAGAGTTACTTTCATTCAACAATAATTAATAAGGAAATTAAAGTTTCTTCTTCTTTAATAATTGTTGTATAATTTATTTAGTTTCTAGTTTTAAGGAAACTCTTTGCAATGATTTATTTCTGTATTTTTGTCAGACACATTTGATAATGGAATCAGTTGAATATGTAAATGGCATTAGACTACAAGTCACTAGGCACTGCAATGCTATCAACGACTATCGCACAAAGCGTGTCGGAAAAAGTGCGCTTCTGTAAATGACGAGGCGCTTTTCCTTGGCATGAATTAGCATTAGTCGGAGTCGTACGACATTTTGAATATCGCAATTTTCGCCGAAAGCTTGCAACAGGCGCTAAGAAAAGTGCTCTGCGTTGAAAACGTAGACGAAGACGAAGACGAAAAACGCGTGTGCAAAATGTCACAAGTCACGAGCAGAAAATGCTAACAACATCGATAACAGCACTCATTCACAATAGACGGAAGCTATTTCACACACACACACACACGCATACAATCAGTGAGAGCCAGGGACACGTGCGCATTCATTCGCACAAACTGCGCGGCGAGCTTCACACATGTGTATATGTATATGTGTGTATATGTGTGTCTGTGCATGTGTATTGTATGTACATCTCGCTTTTACATCAATCTTTGTCGCCCAATTTGCTTCCTGGTCAGCGTTAAGACAGTTGTATTTGTACATTTCTTTCTACATTTATATTTTAACATTTGGCACACATTGCAATTAATAAACTTTTTTGTTATTTGCTCTTTGTTTAGAAAACTTTTGCGCAGAAAGCAAATATTGCTGCGCAATCAGCTGGATGAATCACAACGGTAAACAAATACACAGATATAGCTCACACACACACAGACGCACGCACGCTCACTTGACAAACACAAGCTCGCCATAAAAGCTTGCTTTTCATTTGTTGTGTTTATGCGTGTTTCATTTAGTTTATGTTCAATTAGTTACGTTTCAATCAAAGAAACATGTTGTGTGATATTTATAGATCTTTTTTTTTATACTTTTTACGCATCTTTCAAGTAGTAAAATAGATTTGATCAATAGGTTTGCGTAATAAAATATTGTTTACATATTGTAGAGGATAAAATTGTTGTTGTTTGCTGGGTTTTTATATCTCGATGCGTTAGAGTAGCACAGTTTTGTGGGATTTACTGGGAATTTTGCGGTTGTTGTTGTTTTGGGCTTTCCACAATATTCAATTGCTGCTGTCTCAACAGATTTCTTAATAATAACAATTAGCTTTGGGTTATTTTGGTAGATCAGAAACTTGTTTGTCTTATTTGCACGCTGTTTTCCTGGAGTTTGTCACACTTGATTTAATTCTTGTTTAATTCGTTATTAATAATTGCATCATATATTTACGCAAATAATGTTTAAGCACACATAACGCTGCTACAATTTAAACTATAAGCTTTTTTGTCAGCCTTCTAGTGCTGTTATTTTCGAAAATAGCTAAAAACAAATTAAACAACGCAAAAAGTAAACATAAAAATCAGATCAAAAACTTAAAAATAAATTTCAAGGCGCGTAAAAAAGCAAATAACACACAAACACAACACATACACACACACACACGCACACACACTGTCTGGGAGAAGGAGGGAGAGCGAGAATCAAATGAAATAATATTAAAAATGTATTTAAAATATCATTTTAAGCATATTTTATTGCTGGCGCATACTTTTTTTATTTTACACCTTTTTTTAATTCACATTTCTCGTATTTTGGCAACACAGCGCGCATTCCATTTTCGAAATGTTATTAAAGCCGTTTCGTTTCTTCTTGTACATATTTGTATTTGTATTTGTTTTTCCGTTATTTGTTTAGCAAACACAATAACAACAACAGCAGGCTGCTGTTTATCGCATCTTGATTCCCTCACAGAAACACGCACAGACACACATACACACGCACAACGCAAGCACACGCACACACTTGCTTTGCCCAGAAGCGCACCGTCGCGATATTACTTTCTTCTGCGCGCCCAAAAATTTATACGCGTTTCTATACGACGACCGCTCTCGAACAACGACTGTTAACGTCTGAACGTCTGAACTGTGCGTCGCTTTTTCCCGACAAACACTGACAAACTTATTGAAATCGATTTGTAACGAACCCACAACTGCGACGCCTTCGACTGAGACTGAGACTGAGACAGAGACTGCGACGCTTCGCTGGCCGGGCTGCGTATTGAAATGAAATTTCTCGTTGGACGTTTGAATGAAATGAGCACAACGCACCAAGGCATACATACAAACGCACACACACACACTCGCACAGATGCATGTATGTATATAGAGAGCAGGCAGCGCTGCGGCGGCGGCGTTGACGTCAGCATCGGCAGAGCAGCCACGTTCGGTAAACAGTTGTTTCGTGGAAAAACAAGCCGAACATCATAATGAAGTTGCTGTTGTGAAATTGTACGGTGCTTTGTCATGCTTAAAAAACAACAACAACAGCGGACGATCTGAGTACGCGCCAAAACACAAAAACGAGGGCAGCTACATGTGGTCCTGAAATAATCAGCCCATGTGTATACATACTTGTAAATGCATTTTGCTTACATTATTTAATGTTGTATGTGTTATTAGTTTATTTCAAATGTTTGTATATATTTGTGTATATAAAATAAATGGATAGAAAGACAGAAACACAATTTGTACATTTAGTATATGTTTAAATAAAAATTTAAAAAATGAATAACAATACTTATGCACTTTGTGCCAAGGTCAAATTTAAATACTTACTTAACAGCCCTCGCACGAAGGCTAGTTGCTCTTCACCAACACATGCGCAGCGAGTCAAACAAACAAATAAAATGTGAAGCAGAAATGGCAAAAAATTAAACAAACAAGTAGACAGGAGCGGTTCAGGTTTGAATTCAGTTGTTAGGGCAGCGGGTAGCGGGTGGCGGGTTTGGCGAGGGCGAGTTGAACGAACGAGAGCCTAAGAATAACACACTTCGAAAAACCAGCGCGCCAAAATACAACAAAAATACAAAAATTTCTACTACGTCGTAGTAAATTTTAGAAAGGTTTTTGTAGAATTTCGCCTCAATATGCCATTTGCTTAGTTATTTGTTTTTGTTTAGTTTTGTTTGCTCGTTAACTGAATGATGGGTCGACAAAGGGGGAGGGCATGTGGTGTGTTGAGCGGGGAGGAGAGGCGGTAGCCTGGTTGTGCCAGGCAGGTGCTGCGCTACGTTTGCTATCGCCTCATTCAACTGCTCTTTCGCTCTCACACTCTCCCATTCCGTTTCGTTCTGTCCCGTTCACCGCAGACCCGTTGCTTGTTTGTTTGTTTTGCGTGCCGTGTTTTATTGTTTATGGTATTGTTGTTGCTGTTGCTTGGTGCGTAGTTTTTACGTTCGTCATCGTTGGTTTGGTATTTCCGTCTTCAGCTAAGGCTGACGCTGACTGCGTTGATACAAATACACAGATACTTGCATATGCACGATATATGTATGTACGTACGTACATACACACATACATATGTACGTGTATGTATAGTTGTAGTTCGCCTTGAGCGCCGTCGTCATAGACTTCTGCAGTTGTTCAATTTTCTGCTATGCTAACAAGAATGCATTTGTATGCGTATGTATGTACACACTACATGCATATATGTATGTATCTATGTACAATGTTGTAGTTGTAATTCATTCTTATTTGCCTCCATTTCTGTCACAGCAGCTGTTTTGTTTTTGTAGCCGCCAGCGCTGCTCACAGTCGCTGTTGTTGTCAAAGTGCATTGCGTTCTCGCTCTGTGCGTGGGAGGCGTTGAAATAACTGTTGTTCTTGTTGCTATTGCTGATTCTCTCGTGCGCAAACTCTCACGTGCGTCTAGTCGTCGGACAGTACAATATTGCTTGCTTTCTGGTATTTTTGTTCGCTTTTATTATAAATTCTGTATGTGTGTGTGTAACTACGTACTCTGAATTTTGTTTTGTCTAACGTACTCTGGTACAAAGTGCATAATATATGTAGTATAATATAGTGCATTTTAGAACCATTTGAAAGACTAATTTTTCTTTAGTCTGTTGCATGTGTACATCTATTTACATACAAATTCTCCATCAGCCTGTTGCATATAAATTATTAAATCTCGGAATATATTTACTGTGATATACATATTTTTCCAATCTCTTTGACACACTGTGCGCAATACAAAATGCTAATTAGTGCAAATACGTTTGCTTTTGAACTCTTCTGTGCGAGTAATCAAATAAGTTTGTCATTGGCACAATGTGAGTGTGTGGGTGGTCAGTAGGCTAACTCATAATGTTTGAAAGCAAGGAACGAAGCTTTGCCTCTGCCTCTGCCTCTGTCGACTACGACGCCGCAAGCAAACACTTGTTTGCACAGGAGCCCAAACACGAAGAGTGCCCGAATGAGAGAGCATAAGATGTATGTATTTATATAAATGTGTGTGTGTGTGTGTGTGTACATGGAGGTGAGAGCATTTACAACTAGGAAGCGTCGTCAACGCAGCAGCGCGACGTAAGCAGCGCAGTCGTTGCTTGTTTACAATGTTTGTGCGTGGGTCGCCGGCGTACGGAGAACAGGCTAACAACATGTATAGAAATTAAGACGTTCGGGGGGCGTCAACGAGACCTGACCCGAGCAATAACCAAGCTGAGCCGAGCCAAACCGCCCACACAGACAGACGGGAGCAGCGATGTCGACGTCAACGTTAGCGCAACTGAAGGTCATTATGCCGACGTCGTCGCCGCTGCTTCTCTCGAGCTTTATGCGCTGCGTGTTTTTTTTGTATTGTTGGACTTCGGCTGTGGAATTGTGTAAACATCAGTGGCAGCGACGGTGACGGCGGCGGCGACGGCGACGACGACAACGACGACGACGGCGACGGCAATGACAGCAACAAAAACAAAGGCAACGCTGGCATTCCGAGTAAACAAAGTTTTTTTTCTGCGCCAGCCCCTAGCAGAGACAATGCAAGAAAGTTGAGTCGTGCAAGGAGGAGAAAGAAGAGAAGCAGAAGCAGAAGCAGGACAGAGGAAGACAAAGGCAACGGTAGGCGGGCGGCAGACGAAAGCAGAGCTAATGAAGATGAGCCTGATGTGTTGTTTCGTTGTTATTGTTGTTTACTTTTGGCCGCTGGTAGCTTTTGTTGCTGAGCTACAAAAATATGCAAAAACAAAAACAACAACGCGAAAAAATAAGCAAGGCAGTGAATACGTAAATAGAAGCAATGAACTTAATTATTTGTTGCTGTTGTAGCCAAGCTGTGTGAAAGGGAAGGTGAGCATGATAATGGTAAGCGTAACAGTTATATATGTATGTATGTATGCATGTATGTATGTATGAGTGTGTGCATTTATTGTAAATGTACAAGAGCATCGATTAATCGATATTATATGAACAATTGTTTGACGATAATTCGATACTTGTTCCTACACAATTATTATAATGCTTAAAAGCAGTTTTCGTTTTAATTTGTAATGTTTTTAATATGTAAAAATGTAACACTATATTGTATACTCAGGGACGAAATCTACAGCCTATTCGAATAATAATTCTGTCTCATAAACTCAACGATCTTAAGAGCTAATTACTAGAATCGTTATTTTGCTTCTTTTCTCTTTTAGCTTAAAAGATTTCGCATTCAATACATTAAATTTATCAGGTGAATTATGTAAGCTGAAAATTAATTCACGAAAGGATAATAAACAGAATATATTTTCTGTGGAGTGGAAAATTGCACTGAGTATTTAAATTCTGGAAAAACAAAAGTAATGAGGAAAATATAACCTCGTATAAAGTTAATATAAGGCACATGGATATGTACAAATAAAATTAATTTAAATATTAGTCAGATTATAAAATTAATTATTATATTACAAATATTAAATAGTAGTTCGATTATAATATAATAATTATAATATTTATTATTTTGAAAATAATAATAAAATTCTACATAATAATTTAAGGTTTTTTTAATATTATTTAATGTAAGAATCTAAGAAAAAAGATGAATTCTCAGAATATAAGCAAAGAAATATTCTTAATAATAATCATTCCAAGTAGAACACGTTAATTTCAAAATGAGGCTAAGCGGGGGTGTTAGTTGGCCAACAAAACAGTATACTTACACAAATATATATTTATTTATATTTACTGTGATAATTCAAGGCTCTGCCGAGTGAAAACCCTGAGTTGCAGCTGGTGGCAAGCGTTGCACAAACAACGATGGGCTAAGGTTAAAGCGCAAAAACTCAACTTTCCACCCACTTGGAGTTCACGTGGTTCTTTGTGTTGCTTTCTCGGGCAAATGTAAAAAATGCTTAATTAATTAATTTTTGGCATTGCTGGCAATTTGCATGTCTTATGAGTGTGTATGTGTGTGTGTGTGTGTGTGTTACATACATATATGTCATTGTTATTGTTAACAGCTGTACTTTTGCGAATTTACAACGATAATGAAAGCAAAACAACTTTCCTGCAAAACCAAAAACAAATTTGTGCTGAATGCACACAAAAAGCCCAGCGAATGAGGTAGATGAGGGTTGGGGAGGGGCGAAGGTGGGAGTTCTCGTCGTGGTCATTGCTGTCACAGTTGTTGTTGTTGTCGTTGCTGGCCGATAAAAGCGAAAGAGAAAAAAATGAAATAAATTGGTTAGTAAATAAATGCTACAAGCGTATTTTCGTCAAAACAATGTCAACATGGACAGCAGTTCAACATAAAACAAATAAACAACAACAAGAATAATAATGCAACTTGTTCTAGCTAAATATACAATGCAAAAAAAATACAGCACTCGAAATACATTTTATCATAATTACGTTGCACATAGTTTTTGAATTTACACATATATATATACGTAAATATATATATATATATATATATGTCTGTCTGTGGGTGTGTGTTTGCGTGTCTGTTTTGGCCTCAGCGAATTGACAATGTGTAAATACAATTGCAAAAAGCGTTGCATAAAACCAGGCGCAAGGTTGTCCTCGGTTTACACGCTGCCAGACTTACAATAACAGCGCAAGCAAGCCTAGCTGCAGATACCCTGTAAGCTGTACATGGTAACGGAAAGCATTTCGATATTAATTAATTCAATGACAAATGACAAATATTAAACGGTAAATAATAAATAATAATAATAAAAATAATATATACTAAATAAAAAATAGTAAATAATAAACAATAAATGATAAATAATAAATAATAAATAACAATTAATAAAAAATAAATAATAAACAATAAATAAAAAGTAATAATATGGAATTCAGATCATATTATCACATTGAATTTCCGCATTGTGCTCTCTTCAGTTATGATAAAGTTATAAGAGTTGGAAAATTTGGCTTAGAAACTTGATGTGAAAAGTTCCTTTTGTTTAAAATGTCTTTATAGATGAAAACATATTTACGTTAAAGAATCTAAGTGCTTACAAATTATTGTTTTTGTTTTAAACCAAAACAATATGCAAATGATCAGACCTAGACCAAACCGAATCGCTCTTAAGTTCGCACAGCAGACCCCAAAGCAGACCGGAGTGCATCCAAGGGTGATTGAAAGAAGGCAAGTACAGCAATAATATAAACGTTGCTGCTGCTAGTATTGTCGTCGAATGAAATACAATAAAATTTTAAAACAAACAAATGCAAACACAAACAGACACAAATACAATTGCAGATGCAGAGATACAGCAAGCACAAAATAAGGAGCACTGCGAATGCGACTAATGAGCACCAGAGCAACAACAAGAACAACAGCAACAAGCAGAAGAGCGGAGAAGCAGGCGTCGATGTCGACGTCAACGTCAACGGCGGGTAGCGTCGTTGCCGCCAAAGCTTTGAAATAAACAAATAGAGCTAAAAACAACAACAACAACAACAAGAACAGCAACAAGGATGGCTGTGTTGTAGTAAAACGCTTATTTACGCATACAGTTGCAAGGGAGAAGAGAAGAGCAAACTGAGGCATCAACAGTTGTAGAGCGAGAGAGAAAGACACAACAAATGATGACAGACGGTCCCGCAGAAGAGGACGAATTTTGGGAGTAGCTTTTATTTGCAGAGCGCAGAGAGCAGCATTACACGCACACGTTTACACTTGCATGCTATTGTATATGTGTATGTCAGTGCTTACATACATACATACGACAAGTGTAACTGTTTATGTGTGTTTGGCCTGGAGAACTTCAACTCCTGTGCCCGTTTCCGTTCCCGTTCCCGTCCCCACCTTTCCCACTTCAGCCTCTACCCAATACTGGGTGCATTTTCTATTTCGTTTTGTTGGCCCAAAAGTTTGTTGAGAACATTAGCAAATGTTTGTTTTAGCAAACGGAATATGCTTCGTTTGCTTCATCATCATCGTCAGCAGCAGCAGCAGCAGTAGCATCATTATTATCATTGCATTGCCTTGTTTTGTAGCATTTCATTTGCTTGTTTGTGTGCGCGCGTGTGTGTGTGTGTGTGTGTGTGTGCGTGGGTGTGTGTGGGTGTCTTGCTTTGGCTTCTTTCATTCTTTCATGCCCACTGCCCTTTTCACTCAGCTATTGTTGTTGCTCCTTGTTTGCCATCATCGTCGTCGACGTCGTCGTTGTCGTTGTCGTTGTCGTTGTTGTTGACGTCTGCCTGCTACTTTTGCGTAGTTTTGTTTATTTTATTTGTTTTGCTTTGTTTTTTTGTTGTTTATTTTTGTTTGATTTACGTTTGGCAGTACCGTTGCCAGTTACCCCCCACATCCCCCTCCCCACACCCCACACACACCCCACACACCCATATTCTCTACTTTGTTTTACTTGTGCCGCTTCTTCCCCTTAGTCTTCTCGTTCGGTTCGTTCCCTGGTGGGTAGCTTGGGGTTTGACTCGGTTTGCGGCTGTTTCTACGCCACCGTTGCATGCCTCTTCCTCTTCTCTTCCTCTTCCTCTTCTTCTTCTACTTAATTTTGTATTATTTTGTTTTTTCTTTCCTTTTCTTTTATATTTTTTTGTAGGTACTGTATTGACTTAAAGTTTGTTGTACTTCTTTGTCTTTCATTTCGCGTCGTTGTTGTTTTTATTTTGTTTTGTTTTATTTTTTTCTTTTTCTTTTTTTCTTATTGCCTGACGGAAATGCCTTGAAACATTTCTATGTTTGTCTCCGGGCGGGCACGTTGCTCAACTTTCAGAGGTCAGATCGGACGTTATGTACAATATATAATTGTATCTTTATGTATATTCATTCACATTTACTTTTGAAGAATAAACAATATGATTTTTATTTAACTTATTTATTTGTGGAAATAATTATTACAAGTTCTTTTTCTCGTTCTGTATCATTTATAATAATTTATAAATTTATCTCTAAAAACGTTTGTTTTATGTTTAATTAAATAAGAAAGCAATGGTTAAACAAAGTATTAACAATACAACTGATATGATAACGAGGATAACAGTTAACTCTTAACTTTATTCAGCTCTGCCTGTTATTTAAGACTTCATCTAGTATGTTCTTGTTAGTTTGTGCTTTAAAAATGATTTGTTCCGAAAAGTAAATTGAAAATTAAATGAATCAAAATAATCATAAAAAATAGTTAGTTCCAATTAATAAGTATGGCAAGCACTGGTAAATCCAAGGAATGGTCACGCGCCCTTATTTGTAAGCCAAAGGATAGTTTAACGACTGAAGCTGGTTTAAGGGCACAGCGTAATGTAATGGTGCCCACTGTCGAGAAGGAAGTGAGTTTGCCAGCAAAATATATTTAGCAATATATTTATTAATCTTTCAATCTTTTACAGTGCGCGCCACACAGCATGTCGATGATCATTGGAGGGGAGTATGCAAGGATGTGGTTGCGTGACCGGGAAGAATTTCAAGCGAAAGCCGACGACCGAAAGAAAAAGTTTATAAAGAACGACTTTGAATGGTGGCTGAAGCTCCGCAAGACTAACAAATGTTTCTGTTCCATCTAATAGTCGAAATTCTATCCATCTTATTGAACTTCATTCAAGCTTCAGCAATAGAGAAAGCTACAAATGTGCATTTCATTTCTAAAAGCGAAAACTGCATTGTGTTTGCGTCCAAAAGCTTTTGGACTTTTGACGAGTTTATCAAAGACACACACCGCAAGCTTTTGGTGATTGAAAGTTCAGTTTATAGCTGTGAGTGGCTCGAAACTTAATGGTTTACCTTAATGGCACTTGATTAATGCGCAATTTCTTCAATAAACAAAATTTGCCAAGGAATTGTTTATGCAAATTCAAAGTTCAGCAAACCCATATACATTAACTTGAAATAGGTACTTATTCAACACAAGGTTAATTATTATATTCTACAGTGCAATTGTTTTCGTATGTAATTGCTTTATGGTGGGGTAGGCTCTAACTACTATCAAAGCTTTGGCAGGCGGCATGCTGTTGTCGCTGACAGCTTTTGCGTGCCTTCACACAGGTTGTAGTCACAAAAGCGCTCCAAATATTTTGACTGCCTTCATGTGCTCTCTCTCTCTCACTCTCATTCTGCCATTTCTCATCTTCACGACCGTGTCTCACACATACTCCCACTAACCGAGGCTTAGCCACCCACATTCTAAAGAATTTGCATGCAACTACTTGTCGGTTTCTCTCTCTCTCGTGCTGCTCCCACGCGCTGCCTCTGCCACTGCGCTGCCATTTCACTTCGTGTGCCGTCGTGTCTGTGTCGGCTTATTGGTCGTTCGTTCGCCTTGTATGTATTTTAGCTCATTTGCAGTTTTCCATAGTGCCACAGCGTCAATCAAAATCAAACGTTTGCCGCGTTTGGATCGTCGTGTGTTGTACGTTTGGCTCTTGGCCTTACCTCCGCCGTTGGTTCGTTTAAAGTTAGCGCGCAAATGCCAACAAGTAAAACCCAATTGAATTTACAAATTGTTACGCATTTCCAAAACGAATTTCCACAACAACAACAACAGCAACAGAAGCAACAACAACAACAACAACAAAAACAGCAACAAGTAAAATAACAACAAATTGTTGCTGGTGCCTCGGACTGGTTTATGTATTTTCTTCATGCTCGTGTTGTGTTCGTGCCGTATGTGTTTTCAATTTTCGCTAGTACATATATTCGATTCGTTTATAAATGTATGTGTGTAAGTGTGTGTGTGTGCGCCCGTCTGGTGTGCAAAATAACAACATTTTCAACCGCTTTGCTGCAGCAGCTGGTAAGTTGAAGGCATCTTTTATTTGGAACTTTCATTTTTAGCAGTTTTTTAATGAATTTACAAATGCTTTTACGCTTTTCTATGATTCTGCTGCATTTGATGATCATTTTAATGCAGTTAAGTACCAAAAATCGGCAACAATATGTTAACTTCACAACATATGCATACATATGTAGCTGTTGGTTTGTATGTATATGTATACTAGCGCTTGCGTGTGTGTATGTGTGTGTGCGTGTGCGTGATTTGCCAATAGCTTGTAGCACACAAAGCAAATCGGCAGTAAAATGTAGCAACAACAACAACAACAACACTAACAACTACAAACTGGCAAGTGCAGCTAGCAAAGCAACTCAACCAGTTGACGCAGCAACAATACTAAGTATAATACCGGCGTCGCTGCGCTGCGCTGCGCCGCGCCGCTGCCGCATGGTCAGGGCTTTGTAGCGGGCAGCGCAGCAACGCTTTCTTATTTACCATGCGCAAAGCAAAAATCAAGCCTTTTTTCTGCTTTGGCCCGCCGACGACATCAGCGTCAAAGTAAAGTGCGGTGCTGCCGCTGTTGTTGCACGTTTGGCTGTGACTGTGTTTGTACGTTTTCGTGTCTTTTTGTTGTGTTTTCCAATTGCATATTTACAAAGTGCAGCAGCTAAATAAATACGTTGTTGTTACATTTGCTTAAACTTTTCCGAGTTAGATATTTTTAACGCGCTGTTCAATTCAATTTACTTTTAATTACATTACTGATCGAGTTTCACTTCAAAAGTTTTCCCCTGTTGAAGCTTAGAATTACCAGCTCTTCGTTAAAGCACGGCTTAAGTGACCAAAAGATGAGCAGACATTAATAAATGTTTATAGTTTTGTTGTTGCCGCACATGTTCCTAAGTATTATTTTCATAATCAATTATAATTTGCCATATGGGATTTAGTCTAGAAAATGTTGGCGAAAGAGAAAAGACAACATATGCTAATCTTTGGGCCGTGGAAATAGTTAATTTTTCATTTAATATTCAAAAATATTTAGCTGGAATCGTGAATATGTATTTCATACATATACGCTTTAATACACACACACACACACTTCAAGCAGTGCTCTGCAGCGGCCGGCGTGCTGCTATTCTGCCAGACAATAGATTCTTGTATAATTGTGCTTACACTTTCACACAAACACACACACACACACACACTGCAAGCTACTGCTTTCTGTCAAATACAAGCATACGTAATGCAAGCAGTGCATGTTATGCAGTCACTGCTTCTCCTTCTCCTTTTCCTTCTCCTTCTTTATCATTCGATCGTTATGAAATGCTCAGCAGAAATGTTCATAAACTTTGCCGGTTTTATCTTTTGCAATTGTGTGTAATGCGTGTTTATACATTTTGTCCACTTTATGCACCTTCCTGACCTTCATTAGTTTTACCATTTGCAAAAATGTATAACACCTTTGTACCAACGGGTTCAGGTTTTATGTAAATAGCAAAACAAGCGACGGGTGACGTCTTCGTCTGGCAAACATATGGTAAATAACTAAACACACAAGTGAGGCCGTTGAGAGCGGCTGACTATAAGATACCATAGCTTAGATATTGAAATGAAATGAGCATGATCAATTATATAAAATTGATCTAAAAACTCGACAGGATCATTGATACCGTTTTCGATTGGTAATATGCCTTTCTTTTATTGTCTTTAGTTTTTAATTTAATTTCTACATCTATTATTATTAGGTATAGCAGTGGGAGAGATAAATAAATATAATTATTCAATATATTTAATCGCAAACTGGTTTGACATTATGCACCTTCTACAAGAACAATGATTATTTTTTGAAATGCTCACACATACAATCTGTACATATGTATGTGTGCACACATAGACTGACGCAAACACGCGCATCTGTATGTATGTAGATGTATGCATGTATACATAAGTATTTATGCCAGAGTTGTGAATGTACGAGGATGCGGATGGGGAATAACCTCACTTTTCGCTTTTTGCAGTGCTGGAGTGAATGACGCCCACACGCCAAAGGCAAAGTCACCACCATGGTGTCATTCCATGACCATCGGTCTGACCGACCGTCCGCCCTCTAACGCCCTAACGATTTACCTCCTTGCTGGCGGCTCGCCGCTTCTAACATTTGTTGCACTCTCATATGTATAATTTCAACATGCGCTCGTTATTCACCACATGGGCAGCCACATTTTGCGCTCTCGCACTCGCACTGGCCCATTCGTGCCGGCGTTCGTGCGTGCGTTCGTGTGTTCGTGCATTCGTCGTACCGTGGTCCCGGTGTTTGATGCCGCTACTGTTTACATTGCATTGCCGTGCGTTGCTCTCTGCCTACGTAGCAGACGTCGACGCCGGCGACGTAGCCGACGTCATCGTAAAGGTCACAAGCGAAGAGACGTAAAGGAGATGTGAATGCGGACAATGGTCGTGGGAGGTGGCTGGCGGCTGGCGGCAAGCAACCGCTTCAACCATATGGTCAATGCACACTGCAAATTGGTACTTGGCAAAGGCGACGCTTCATTTGGTTTTCAAATTGAAAAGGAAGAGACGCGACAATGTCATTTAGGTGCACGCCCTTGCACCCCAAAAACCCCCCTTATTGTTCTAAGGATCCTAACTGAGTTGGTTCCACTAATTGAGACATTTGTCAACTTGCACAAATGAGAAGTCATTTCTCAGTGAGTACATATTTTGAAAGCGAATATTGTGCTTGGCTGATGGCAAAGAGGAAGAGTTCAGGGCAGAAATGTCCTCAGCTTTGATACATATTATGTTCGTATCAATCAAATAATTATACTCTTTTATTTACCAACAAACAACAAAATAAAATTGAAACAAACGGAAAATTTTCGATTGCTTGCGCAGGTTAGAAGTTGTACCAACTTCGTCTGTATATCAATGGAATATGTCTAACTATTTAGTTGGCAGACTTGGCCGCTTCGATTTGCGTCGTAGAAAGGCCTCTGCTTTGGGGGGCAACAACGATTGTGTTTGTGGCATCAATGTGGTAGTTGATTCATGCTCAATAACTGTTAATGGCAGTTGCTTTTGTAGTGCGTTCTTCTTCGTAGACTCCAATTGCTTCAACTGCTTCTTCAGTGCTCTCTTTTCGATCTTTTGCTTAATGTCCGGCTTTACATCAAGTCCATCACTCCGATTTGTGGGCTGACTCAGTGATTTCATTTCGGACATGAGCGTTTCAAATGTCATCGCCACCAAAAAGTATCTGCCTACGAAAGGGAAAGTAAATCAAGTGATTCAAATAGTATTTATAGTTGTAACCCGGCATTTTACCATTGACTTTTTGTAGAAATCCCAAACGATGGCCCATGTCGAGCGTCTGCTTCACGGGCTTCATTAACTCCTCCTGCGGTAAATCCGTATTCTTGGCAATGGCCACCACAATTTCCCGCAGCGTCGCTGGAGCCTTGATCAACTGCAGCGTGTGCATTATGATGGCACCATTAAAGTTCGGCATTGGTAGCTGTTTGTAGCTCTTAACTAATATCTTTATCTAATATTCCGATATGTTTGAAAACTATTAAAAATGAACAGTGTTTTGAATATGAGAACTTCTCCGTTTTACTGGTATGACTGTGCTGGCAGTTGAAACGAAGCCTGCCGCAAGTTTGTAAGGCATTTCGAATGGAAAAGCTGAAAATTGGAGAGTATTGAAAGATATATTTACTAAATTACGTATTTCTTCAAATTTAGGACAGCATTTTAAAGTTCTTATTGATAGAATTACATTGATCTAACCACTTTTAATTCTAGTTTTCATTTATTTAATTCTTTTACTTAACTATTCCCTACTCCACTGCAGATCCTGCAATTAACTTTCTGACCTTCCCACATTCCTTGGCCTTAGGGCAACATTTTAAAGGTCTTATTGATAGAATTACATTGATCTACCAACTTTTTATTATAGTTTTCATTTGCTTAATACTTTTACTTAACTATTCCCTACTTCACTGCAGATCCTGCAATTACCTTTCTGACCTTCCCACATTCCTTGACCTTAGGGCAGCATTTTAAATGTCTTATTGATAGAATTATAGCACTTTATATTATAGTTTTCATTTGTTTAACTCTTTAACTTAACTATTCCCTACTCTACTGCAGATCCTGCAATTACCTTTCTGACCTTCCCACATTCCTTGACCTTAGGGCGGCATTTTAAATGTCTTATTGATAGAATTATAGCACTTTATATTATAGTTTTCATTTGTTTAACTCTTTAACTTAACTATTCCCTACTCCACTGCAGATCCTGCAATTACCTCTCTGATTTAGCCCTAATAATACCTGGATATATCATTTGGGCACGACGATATCACTGTTCATATCTCTTGTAGGCATCCATGGCAATAACAAAGATAAAAAATGAGCCAACACAACTTGAATTAGATGTCATTGCTATTTACATCAACAGGCGAGGTTGTTGTTGTAGTAGTAGTTGTTGCTGTTGTTGTTGTTGTTGTTGATTATAAGCAACAGGGCACAACTATAAATAGAACTGCGATGGCAACTAGAATCCCCGCACTGCTTGACAACTCTAAGCAAGCATATGGCAAATTGGTTGTTTAATTAAATTGCAAATAGAAAAAAGAAAAACAAATATACATACATACAAACATACATACATATATAATAAAACTATTGGCGTAACAAAACGTGGCATTCAACATTTGTAGACAACTAATATTATCAGTCTGAAAGGTCACACTGTCTGTCTTGTCACACAATCAAATTAAGATATTATCTATGCATCAATAAAGTACATTTTTGCAAAGAGATTGAATCGAGTTAAAGTAATAATTAATTTCAACTGCCAACTTGCTGTCAAATGCTGGCAAATGTCAGAGATTACGACAATTTGTGTGAATTTCACAGAGTCTGACTTGCCATATGGAAGGCCAGTGGAGCGTTCATTTCATATAGAGAGATAAAATCTGAGCAAATGTTGTGATAAAAATACAGTGAAATTAACAATAACAATAACAACACGTACTCTACAGTTATGCCCCCAATTTACAATTTATACAGAGTATTATGCAAGTAAATTTTAAACTCTACTCAAAATGTTAACTCCTCAAGTTAACTCTGTTAGCTAAAAGCTGCCTAAATCGATAAATAAACAAAGTGAAATCTGTGTGTTATCGATACACCTAACTAGTAAGTATCACATTCTATGTTTGCTCTAAACACAAGTTATGTGCTAAACAGCATATTTACCATTTTGCATCTGTCCATATGTCGCTTGCATAGCATAGTATTAGTGATAGTAATAGTATTTGCACATCAGTTTCAATCTCATCCACATGTCGCAGCAAGCATTGTTGTTGTTGTGTGGGCGGGCAGACCCGGCAAGCTCGTCGTGTGTCAAATTATACGAGGAGTGTGCACAGTAGCGCAATTTTCGTTTGCCCACGTCGCAGTTGACGTCAATGCTGTTGGGGACGAGCGAGCGAGCGAGCGAGAGAGAGAGAGCTTAAAGTAACGAGAGGGAATGAAACAGCGAGTACTATAAAGGAACATATGGACCTACAGCGAGTGAGAGCGAGACAAATGTTGAAGTTAAGCTGATGCTACTCCAGAATCCTGAGTTGCAACTTGACTTTGCCTGCATAAAGTTTTCGTAGAAAATGCAAATCGTGAGTTGACTGATAAGATGGAAATAATTGAGAAGTTTTGCAGAAAATCGAATTTCTTTGAATACTTGAAAAATTTATAACGAATTCGACGCATACAAGACAAACATAAAAATATTACTTTAATAATTATGCAATGATAAAGTTTTAGCTTAAAAATGAACACTGTTTCCATTGCAATTAGGTTAAATTTGTAGTCAAAACAAATACTACTTTAGTAATTATTCAAACATAAAGTTTTAGCTTAAGAATTAACATATTTGTTATAGTAATTAAACAATTCCAATTCAGTTAATTTGTATTCAAAATAAAAACACGTTAAATAGATAAGTATTAGCTTAAAAAATTACATATTTTCTATATTAATTAAACCATTTCAAATCTGTTAATTTTTAAAATAAAGCTTTCAATTCAGTTAATTTTATAATCTAAATAAATACTATTTTAATAGTTGAGTTTTAGCTTAAAAATGTACATTGTTTTCATATTAAATAATCAATTTCAATTCAGTTCATTTGTATTTGCAATAAAAACTACTTTAGTAATTATTCAAACATAAAGTTTTAGCATAAAAATTAACATTATTTGCATATTAATTAAACCATTGCAATTAAGATAATTTTGTATTCAAAAAAAATACTACTTTAGTAATTATTTACATATAAAGTTTTAGCTTAAAAATGAACATATTTTGTATATTATTTTAAAAATTTCAATTCAGTTAATTTGTATTTAAAATAAATACTTCTTAAATAATTATTCAAAAGTAAAATTTCATCTTTAAAATTAACATTGTTTTGATATTAAATAAACAATTCTAATTACAGTAATTTTGTATTCAAAACAAATACTACATTAGTAATTATTCAAACATAAATTTTTAGCTTAAAAATTACCGTATTTTCTATATTAATTAAACAATTTCAATTCAAAATAATTTTTTATTCAAAATAAAAACTTCTTTAGTAATTATTTACATATAAAGTTTTAGCTTAAAAATGAACATTGTTTGCATATTAATTAAACAATTCAATTAGTTAATTTTAACAATAAAAATTTATCTTAATAATTAACATATTTTCTATATTAATTAAACAATTTCAAGTCAGTTAATTTGTATATAAAATTAATACTACTTAAATAATTATTCAAAAGTAAATTTTTATCTTAAGAATGAATATTATTTTGACATTTCAATTCAGTTATTTTGTATTTAAAATAAATACTACTTTATTAATCATTCAAACATAAAGTTTCAGTTTAAAAATTAACATTGTTTAATTAACATTAAATAAACAATTTCAATTCAGTTAATTTGTATTCGCAATAAAAACTACTTTTGTATTTATTCAAACATAAAGTTCTAGCCTAATAATTAACATATTTTTTTATATTAATTAAACAATTTCAACTCAGTCAATTTGTATATTAAATAAATACTACTTAAATAATTACTCAAAAGTAAAGTTTTATCTTTAGAATTAACATTGTTTTCATATTAAATAAACAATTCCAATTCAGTTAATTTGTATTCGCAATAAAAACTACTTTTGTATTTATTCAAACATAAAGTTCTAGCTTAAAAATTAGCATATTTTCTATATTAATTAAACAATTTCAATTCAGTTAATTTGCATCTCATTTGTTTAAATTTATTCTCAGTTTTATTTGTATAATTTTTATTAGTATCGATTGAAAGTGGTAGCCGTAGTTGGGATCCTTTTGTTCCTTTTTGCCGAAGTCCCTTGACCCGTTGACCGTCTGCTCCGCTGTCCGTGTGTTCCTCTGTTCGTCTGCCCCTCTGTCCCTCTTTGTCGCTTTCGCAGTTATTTATTTATTTTGTTGTTGTTGCTTAAGTCAATTAATTGAAGCCATTTCGTGCGCTTACATTCTGTCTGTCTGCACTTTGCTTGTGTCATTATCATGTGGCGCAGCAACAATAGCAATAACAACAGCAACAGCAACAACAACATTAGTATCAACACTGTGGCATAGCGAGTGTGTGGCAAGTTTTACGCTTTGGCGTCCTAATTACTCACACTGTTCCCATTTTGATTGGGCCTCAGTCCTCCGGTCTCAGTCTCTATTAGCGCTCGTTGTGTTGACTTAAATCCTTAAGCGCCTTTCGAGTTGCCTGTCTGCGACTCCAAATGAATACAGTTAGTTGCCGCAAAAAGTGGGCTAAGTTGCCGCTCTCCTTGCCCCCGCTATGCCCCACACCCCCTTCGCTTAGGCATCTCACATTTTCCTGTAACTATTTTCTATTTTCTATTTTCTATTACTTTTACTATTTCGTGTTGCTGTTGCTGTTGCTGTCAGACGCCTGCAACACTTGCAACATATTTGTATTTCATTTGTTCGCAACGCAATTTCCCTATAAAATGCGTCTTAACAGCATTTACATGTTTTAGCCATATTTGTGCCACATGGCCAAATGTAAATGCCACATACTTGTGCTGACAATTCTTGGCAATTTCCAGCCTCTTGCCCCCTTGCTTCGCTAAAGCATTTGTCATAATTTGTTGCTGCAAACGTGCTCCACATTTATCATGGCCAAAAGCTGTGGCTAACGCGGCAAACAAATGATTAACTACCTTAATCAAATGCCGAGTGCAAACGTCAAAAGGACACGAATTCATTTCCATTTGAGCGGTAAATGTCGTTGCTGCTGCATTGCACTGTAGAACACCTGTTGCACGCCACGTTGCAAGGTGAGTTCGGCACAATGTACCATAAATTCGGAGTTGACAGCGACTGAAACTGAGAGCGAGAGAGAGAGAGAGAGAGAGAGAGAGAGAGAGAGAGAGAGAGGGGGAGAGATTTGAAATGGTCTCTTTGCTTGAGGATTAGCTGCCAAATGACAAAAGCTGGCCCAAACCAAGCCAGTGTTGCCAATTACATTTAATCTTTTTATTGTTGCTCTTTTTGTTGGCAAAATGTTAAATTATTTGAACGCTTGAGCAGTGTTGTCAAGCGGCAAAAAAAACTGTTGCATAATTTAGGGCGAACATTTGGTTGCAGGCAAACTTGATTATGCGCTGCATGGTGAGTATTATAGGCATGTGGCAATGTTTGTAATGCACAGACAAGTAGACAAGTGAACTGTTGAGTGGCTGTGGAAACAAAGATGATTGCTTAAATGTATATATAAGAAGTATATTAATGAATATAAATGTATTTAATTTTATTAGACTCTGAACTAAAAGTTCACAGTCTATTAGGTTTGACGAAAGCGAAATGTGCGTAACAGGCAGAAGGAGGCGTGGCAGACCCTATAAAGTATATATATTCTTGATCAGCATCAACAGCCGAGACGATATAGCCATGTCCGTCTGTCCGTCTGTCCGTCTGTATGAACACCTTGATCTCAGAGACTATAAGAGCTAGAGTAACCAAACTTGGTGACAACACGTGTATAGTTTGTACGCAGATCAAGTTTGTTTTAGATTTTTGCCACGCCCCCTTCCGCCCCCGAAACTCGAAAAAAACGTATTACTGAAGCTACCGACTTCAGATTTGGCACATATGGAGGATGTCCCTTGGCGGACAGCACGATCGGATCATAAACATAGAAGATATTAAGGAATGAATGATCACCAGATTCATGGCAGCTGTGCGGCCAAAATTGCTTTAGTTAGAACAACAACAACCAGAAACGCCGCAAAGGCGCGAGTTCGAATCCCACTGCTGACAATTCCAAATTACATTTTTTAATAATTATAAATTAATTACTTTTATTTTATATATACATATAATATAAATTTTGGCCCTATTTGTCAGAAAAAGTTGAGAATTCAAGAGAAAGCAATAACCAAATTTCGTTAGAAATTCGTATATATATATATATATATATATATATATATATATATATATGACAAATGCAAAAACTCGTGCTGTAGTTCAGAGTCTCTCACAGTCGTACCCCGACTGTAGCTGTCTGACTTGTTTTATATAATTTAGCAACAAAATACTTTTCTACTGCAACTTTTACTGTATTTTACAAGTATTTTCCTTTGCTTCCCTTTGCTTGCAGGCTTCAACTCAAAGTGTCTATAAATTCAACATCTCAATCATGCAACTGCAACAACAACAGCCATAAATGCTGGCAGTGCTGCTCCTGTGAATCTAAAGTGCAACAAATACAATTTCAATACAAGAATTACAAGAAACTAACAATTTAACAGCACAAAATACATGTAAATAAATGAAGAAATAAGAAATTAGCTAAATTATGGCTGCAGCTACAGTAAGCTCCCACTTGGAGGCACCGTCGAACGAAGCGCAGTTGGATTTAGTGTGCGGCGCATGTGATTACTATGAGAGCTGTGATGCATCGACGGCAACAGTGGAAGAGGACATGGACAATGTGGAGGGCGATGCAAGTGCAATACTTATCGATAACAGCACACAAACCGAAGATGATGATGACGATGATGAGATCGATGGGGATATCGAAGCGGAAGTTGGTGTCGAAGACGAAGTCGAAGCAGTGGGACAGCGGAAGGAGTGTGCGAGATCCCAATTAGCGAAAATAGTTGAGGAAGAATTGGAAATGGAAGCGGAAGGGGAAGCGGAAGTGGAAGTGGAAGCGGAGAGCGAAATACCAAATTGTATACGAACTGATAGCAAAAGCGACAGCAACAATATTAACAACAATAATATACAAAGCAACAACAATAACAACAATAACAAAGTCGAAATTGAGAACGAGAATGAGAATGAAGTCGATGACGATGTGGCCAGGCTAACGGGTTTGGCCTTAGAGATGGGCTATGCGCGTATTATCGACTACGATAACTTTCGCATAATCGAGCATGTTATCGAGAGCGATGAAGATGAAGAGGATGATGATGATGAGGATGACGATGAAGATGCTGATAATGATGATGATAATGAAGATGAGGTGGACAATGCAGTGGTGCAACAGAGTGTTGCAGCTACATCGACCGTGCATTTGGATTTGGTTGCTTTCATTGACGAAAGCTATCAATTAATCGATAAGGGCGAGTGTAGCAATGCTATCGAATTGCCAGCGAGCCACAATGCTGTCGATAACAATAACAATCGCAGCGCTAACTGCAACATATCGAATCGAGAGGAACGCATGAAAGCGGCACGAAAAGTTCAAATTGCAATCAACAAGTCGGAGGAGTTGTTGCAACAGGCGCCCACTTGCAGCAAGGGGGCAACAACGCATAGCAGTGCATTGATCAAGGCCTACAAGTCGAATCTAACGCCATTGGCGCCGCCGTTTCAGCCTGCCGCACTCAAGTCGCAGTTGCAACAATCGGTGGCCGCAGCAAGCAGCAGCGGCAACATGACCCTCAACAGGAGTCACACCACAAGCACTTTGTATGCAGCCTATGAGCACACAACGGTTTATTATCAGCAGCAGCAGCAGCAACAGCAACAGCAGCAGCAGCAGCAGCAACAGCAACAGTTGTCGCCGAAGCAGCAGCAGCAGCAGCAGCAACACTGCGCCCAACACGGTGGCATGCCGCACATTCATCTGCAGTCGAGTAATGGCACTCAACTGTTGCCCGTACAATTGATTACATTGACGCCAACGGCAGCAACGGCAGCCACAGCGATTGCAGCGCCAGTGGCAGCCACTGCTGCTGTTGCTGCTGCTGCTGCTGCGGCGGCGGCAGCAACTGGAGGCGCCACCGCCACCGCCTGGCCACTTGTGGAGGCACCCATTTACATGGATATCAATGGCGAGTATCGCAGCTATTGTCCGGCTCATGGACCGCCAGGAGTTGCTGCTGGCGCCAATGGGCAACCATTGCTGTCGCACCACCAGCACCAGCACCACCACCACCAACAGCAGCAGCATCATCATCACCAGCAGCAGCAGCAGCAGCCACACCATCAGCCACATCATCATCATCAGCCTCATAATCATCTTCATCATCATCATCATCAGCAGCAGCAACAACAGCAGCAGCAACAACAGCAGCAGCAGCAACAGCAGCAGCAGGAGCTCCAACAGAATCTCGCCAAGCAACATTTGACAACAACGGTGACAAATGTTAATGGAAATATCGGCCAGGCAGCAGCAACTGCGCCGCAATTGCTGCTGCAATTGGACACGACTCTCCAGCAACAGCAGCAGCCACAGCAACGTCACCAACAACAGCAGCAACAACAGCAACAGCAACAACAGCAGCTACAACAACAACCAATTGCTGTTGCTGGCAAACGCAGCAAACTTTATCGAGGTGAGTGCCCGTTTTATGATATTTGTCCTACAGTTTTTACCCTACCCTCGCTCTCTCCCCTCTCTCCCCTCTCCTCTCATGGCAATCCTCCCTTAGCCACTGTGCTCCAGTTGAGCCCCAAGGCTATTTGGCAATATATTTCATAGTACTTCTCGCCCATGTTAAGTACTTGCCTATACACACACACACACACACACACACACACACACACACACACACACTCTTACACATATATTGCAATCTGTCCAGTTACATATTGCCGAGTTGAGGGGTTAATCAGCTGCGTAAAAGCAAACTTACATTCTCGAGAGATTCTCTGATTACTCCACACTGATTGTATACGCACTTAGTTCCTGCCTGAAATTAATTTTCAGTTTGCACAATTTTCCTTCGTGTGTGCAGAAGGTGGAAACGTGTGCTTAAATGCGAACTTCATCTCTGAAATGCTTAAATGTTTTAGCTGTTAGTCTTAGTCTTAGTCTTAGTCTTAGTCTTAGTTGAGTTGCTGCTGGCATTGCTTGTGCTCACTTGGATATTTGTATTTATAATTAATTATAATTTTGCTTACTACAACTTCGTTTTAATTGCAAATTATTTATATTTATACATATTTACAATTTATTTATATAAATAACAGATAGAGCAATGCTGTAATGAAATGTTTAGTCTGTAAAGTTCTGGCAAACTGATGAAATTGTGCTTATACCCTGTACAGTGATATATTAGATTGTGCGTTAAGTATGTAACAAGCAGTAGGAGAAGTGGTAAGAGTCTATAAGGTAACTGTAAGAACTTTATTTTATTTATTTATTTATTTATTTAATTATTTATTTATTTATTTATTTATTTATTTATTTATTTATTTATTTATTTATTTATTTATTTATTTATTTATTTATTTATTTATTTATTTATTTATTTATTTATTTATTTATTTATTTATTTATTTATTTATTTATTTATTTATTTATTTATTTATTTATTTATTTATTTATTTATTTATTTAACGTCGACTAACAGCAGTCGACCCAAGTATAACATCAAACTCTTATGTTATCATAAATAAATAATTAAATTAAAAATAAATTAAAATAATAAAAATAATTAATTAAAAAATAATTAATAATAATAATAATAATAATAATAATAATTAATAATTATGCTTACTTTATATTAAATGTATTAAATTTTAAATAAAATATTAAATTAAATAAAATTAAATAAATTGATTCCCCAAATAATAATCAGTTAACTTGGATTACTTTTGTCATTAAGAACTAATGCTTAGAAATATGTTAATTTAAACAAACAATTATTAGAGTATTATTAGTAAGCTGTTGTTGTGGTTTTATAGCTATTTCCAAAACGATGAGACTTTTATTCTTTTAACTAATATAACTATAACTAATTATATAAATATTCTTGTTAATTGTTTGCCAAAAGTGTTAATAAGTTTAAAGCTGAATAAAACTGTTTAATACAAAAGTTTTCCTATAAGTTTCCCATCTAAGGCTGGAAGCAGAGCTTACATATTTCTTAATATTTTATAGAATTAATTGAGACAGAAAGAGTTATTCTCTTACTAAAAAATACATTTTATATTTGCTTTAAATGCTGTAGATTTTTCCTCATCTATATCTATATCTATATCTATTTCTATATCTATATCTATATCTATATCTATATCTATATCTATATCTATATCTATATCTATATCTATATCTATATCTATATCTATATCTATATCTATATCTATATCTATATCTATATCTATATCTATATCTATATCTATATCTATATCTATATCTATATCTATATCTATATCTATATCTATATCTATATCTATATCTATATCTATATCTATATCTATATCTATATCTATATCTATATCTATATCTATATCTATATCTATATCTATATCTATATCTATATCTATATCTATATCTATATCTATATCTATATCTATATCTATATCTATATCTATATCTATATCTATATCTATATCTATATCTATATCTATATCTATATCTATATCTATATCTATATCTATATCTATATCTATATCTATATCTATATCTATATCTATATCTATATCTATATCTATATCTATATCTATATCTATATCTATATCTATATCTATATCTATATCTATATTAATCTATATCTATATCTATATCTATATCTATATCTATATCTATATCTATATCTATATCTATATCTATATCTATATCTATATCTATATCTATATCTATATCTATATCTATATCTATATCTATATCTATATCTATATCTATATCTATATCTATATCTATATCTATATCTATATCTATATCTATATCTATATCTATATCTATATCTATATCTATATCTATATCTATATCTATATCTATATCTATATCTATATCTATATCTATATCTATATCTATATCTATATCTATATCTATATCTATATCTATATCTATATCTATATCTATATCTATATCTATATCTATATCTATATCTATATCTATATCTATATCTATATCTATATCTATATCTATATCTATATCTATATCTATATCTATATCTATATCTATATCTATATCTATATCTATATCTATATCTATATCTATATCTATATCTATATCTATATCTATATCTATATCTATATCTATATCTATATCTATATCTATATCTATATCTATATCTATATCTATATCTATATCTATATCTATATCTATATCTATATCTATATCTATATCTATATCTATATCTATATCTATATCTATATCTATATCTATATCTATATCTATATCTATATCTATATCTATATCTATATCTATATCTATATCTATATCTATATCTATATCTATATCTATATCTTTATATCTATATCTATATCTATATCTATATCTATATCTATATCTATATCTATATCTATATCTATATCTATATCTATATCTATATCTATATCTATATCTATATCTATATCTATATCTATATCTATATCTATATCTATATCTATATCTATATCTATATCTTTATTATATTTTATAGAATTTATTAATAGAGAGAGAGTTGTTCTTCTACTTTAAATGCTGTAGATTTTCCCCCGTTTTCTATGCATTTTTAAGTATTAATTCTAAAGTGGTTTTAACCATAGTTATTAACTCATCTGCCAAGTTAACTAACACTCGTTTCCAGCTCCTTCATTAACGACTCTACTCCCTTTATGCTTATGTGACACTTTCCAACAGCTTTTCATCTTGTAAGCTGGAAAATTTAACGAGTCCCATTATATAGTCTGTGATTCCTGGCGTTTTGCAGTGCGCCAACTTGACCATATCCAGCTGTGTTTGCCGCTGTAGCTGTCTTCTTCTTTTCTCTCTTTGCTCTTTTCAACCTTAGCTGGCTCATGCTGCCACACATAGTCATAAACAATGAGGCACATTACCCGTTTGCTGCCCTGGTTTTCCACAAGTTACTTTTCGCTGTGCTCAAGGCGTTTTGCCAAAAAAATCCTTGTGATCTCTCTCTCTCTCTCTCTCTCTCGCTCTCTCGCTCTCTCTCTCTCTCTCGCTCTCTCTCTCTGTATACGCTGTTAGTTCTACGTTTTCAATTCGCAAATCGCAAAAACTCAAATAGTTAATTGAAATTAAAGCGAAAGGCGAAAGATTATAGAAAAGTTGATTAATATATTTGTTGAAACTGGCTCAAAATGAGGGCTAATAAGTTCTTGGTATTGCCACAATTAGTTTGTTAGCTTCCCCATTTTTTTTCTTGTTTTGTTGCTGCTCTGTGTCCATCATTTGTCTGTCTGCTGTCGCCAGTCGCCGTTCACGTCTGGTGTGAATTTTTCAGCATTTTCCATTTGCTTTTGCCGCTTTGGCGCTTTGGCTCTTTGGCTCTTTGGCCATTTGCCGTCCAGCCGCACTGTTGTAATAATTTTGACACTGACTGTGTGCTGTGTGCATACTTTCCTTGTGCGACAACTGAAATGCGTTTAGTTTTTGGCTACGGTTTTGTTATATATATATATATATTTTTTTTTTTTTTAGTTTTTTCTTTTTTTTTTGTCGTTTATTGAATATAATTTTCATTTGTTTGTTTTTTTTTCTTTTTTGTTTTTATTTCACTTTGTAATTTATTCTGTGGTACGTTTTTCCTTTATCTTTTTTTATTTTTAGTGTTCGTTTTTTTTTGTGAGTCGGCATCCCATTGGTTTATGGCTTGTAAGTTGTTTATTATTAATGTTTGGCTCATGTTGGCAGTTGTTTGGGCCCGTTTTCGTTGCCATTGTTGCACTGCACTTTGCGGCATGAGCTCATAATGAAGTCATATTTATTTGCCTCAACCATTTTTACCATATTTGTTGGACATAAAATACGCGTCGCATGCGTCATATTGCGACAATGCTACCAGCTACCAACTACCAGCTACCAGCTTCCGCTGCCCCTCTCGCTCCTGCTCCTAGTACTCAGTTCTCAGTTCTCAGTTGTCAGTTGTCAGTTCTTAGTAACCAGCATTCTCAGCAGCCATCCATTGAACCGCCACCACAATGCTCTTCACATATTGTTAGATACACACACACACACACACACACACACACACACACGCATTTATTCATACTCACACTCCCAGAATTGCATTAGCAACATTTATGTAATGGCCCAACTTGAGTTGTGACTCATAATGTTGCTGGAGCAGGCAAAGATTCTCGTTGGTTCAATATGAAATGCTTGCTTAGCTGTTGATAAGAATCTGATAAAGGTTAATTCAAATCGAAAAGTGTGAAGCATAAATTTAACTTAACTAAACTTAAGTAAATAAGTAAGTAAGCTAAGTAGAAAAGGATATTCTGGGACACATAACCTCAACCAGGCATAAGATATCTGCTAGACGAGCGAATTTAGTCAACTTACTGTTCAGCTAACACTTTACTAGAGTTATGACAACTGCAATTGCCCATAAGGTAACTAATAAACTTCTCTAAACTACTAATGCAGGGTATATCAGACTTATGCTTACTTATTTCTGCTGCATAAAACAGACTCCAACTGAGCCTAGGGTATCTGCTGTTCAGTTAAGCTATACTAGAGCAATCAGCGCATCAGTCGACAGTTTAATACCCTGTACAGTTCTCTATCATAAAAGTATTTTAATAATTTTTACTCAAAATATTCCAATTCCCAAAATATCATTATCCTGATGATACATTTGTAGTGGCAACCTCTTAAAATGAATGCATATTTTAAGCTAAGCAATCAGGTCTGGCAACTCTTGCAATACATCACAGCTAATTTCATTAAGCTTGCTTGCGCGCCAGCAGCTGAGTGCTACGTCACTCGCACACATATGCTGGCAAAGTACAAAGCGCAAGCAGTTAAATTTCTTTTCTTTGCTGATTATTCTACTTATTTATAGACCGATCTTAATGAAACTTTCAGCATTTGTAGAAAAGTGTCTACGCTAGGAAGTGTGGTTCTTTTGATTATGCAGAGAGAGAGAGAGACAGACAGAAAGACAGACAGAAGGACTTGGCTCAATCGAGTCAAAAATATGTATACTTTATAGGGTCTGTCATGCCAGAGACAGGGTATAAAAATTACAGAGGAAAATGTAACTTTAGCCTAGAGTGCACGTGCTAACTTATGAACAAAGTGAAACATGGCATTGCATTGTTATTAAAAATTACATTAGAGGGATATTCCCCCTCCCGTTTAATGTTGCAAAAGTAGCGTGATAATTGCGAACATACTAGCGAAATATTTCATAGAGATTATGTGTAAATTTAATTGCTTATACATATACTCGCTCAGGCCGGTGCAACAATTGAAAAGCGCTGCGAGGAAAAGTTGCCAAGCAAAAGTTTCCTCTGCGAAGGGAAAAGTTTTCCAACTGCACAGGCAAAAAAATGCAGTTGCTCTAAGAAGACACAGCTCTTTCTCTCTCTCTCTCTCTCTCTCCCTCTCTCTCCCTCTCTAGAGATGAGATATATGTACATACATATGTTGCAAGTCGTGTTGCGGTTGCCTTGAAGTTTGTTCAACACGGTCGTGTGTGTGCTTGCTTAACCTGCTCACAACACTCCCAAAAGTAGACAACGCACAAGTTCTCTGCTTGCTGCTCAACTCAACAACGAGAAAGGATTGTGTTCGTAACACGAGGCGTATGCACAATATAAAGTTGATTAAATTCACAAAAAAATAAACTTTAGGCAGACAAAAATTGCATACGACTCGTGACACAGTTTTTGAGCAAAAGCGAATTTTCAAATCGAGACACTTACGCTATTTTTTCAGACTCTTTTTTGCATAGGAAAAGAGTTTTTCTTTCATTGCGCACTCAATTAATTCTATAAATTTACATATTTTTTGTATATTTTATTTGCAAATTCATTGGTTAACGAAACAAACAAACAAATAAATAAATAAATAAATATAAAAACTTTTGCATAAAATTAAACGAAGTTAGACCTGTAGAAGTTCAAGCTAGACAAGCATTTGTGCTTTGATTAGAATGGGGATTCTCTGGACTTGGCAAACAGATGCATCACTTTTTATTGGCCATGTGTAAATAAGTCAACTGAGCACACTTAACGGTCTGATCGAAGTTTCATCGTTCTGTCGAAATGCTGTCATCACTTGACAACTTGTCGAAATTACAGATGCATTTAACTTAACTGCAAATGAGATTGTGAACTAAAATCTCTGCAATATTTGTGCACTTGTTGCCTGATAATCTAGTAGCCAAGACTCGGCGACAATTCGACGCCTGTCGAGTTGACAACTTTGGCAAGACGCAGTGACAGTTTCAGTTAAGAGTAAAGACAGATGCAAAGAGTTTTCTTATGCTTCAATTGGAGATATTAGATTAGACTTTTCAAAAGAACTTGATAAGTTATGCTATTTTAGAGATAAATTCATTTAAGTAGAGCTCATAGATCAATAACTTTGATTGATAATTGTGTACTTTAGTTGCCTCTCTCAAGGAAAGTTTCCATCTCGCTTAACTTAATCGCAATTTAAGCAACTTCGTTAAGCAGTATCTTTCGAATTTAATTAATAAATAAAGCACATAATTCTACTTTTAAATTTAATTGTTATTCATTAGATTAGACTTTTTAAATGAACTTCATAAATTATGCTATTTTAGAGATAAATTAATTTAAGTAGAGCTCTTAGATCAATAACTTTGATTGATAATTGTGTACTTTACTTGCCTCTCTAAAGGAAAGCTTCGATCTCGCTTAACTTAATCGCAACTTAAGCAACTTCGTTAAGCCATATCTTTTGATATCAATTAATAAATAACGCACATAATTCTATATCTAAATTTAATTGTTATTCATTTACTAAATTTCAATTTTCTTCACTACTTTCAATCACTTTCCTTTGTCATTTTGGTAAACATATTTTGTACTTCATCTCAACAGAAAACTTGTACCACAAATTATGATCCAAACTTGTAATCATAGGCTTTCGTTCATGTTGTCTCCAATGTTTTAAATTAGCATACTCTCCAAAAAGTTGGAGACCATTTTGATTTCTGAAATAATTTGCAATTTGTTTGCCTCGCTTTGCACCTTTCCGCAAAACATTTTTCAAAGTAATTGTCATGATTTTCCCTTCTTCTTCTTCTTGTGTCTCACTCTCGCCCTTGCTCCCATTGTATGTGCCTCCCTTTCGCACTCTTGTGAAAAGAGCTAATTTTATGGCAGCAACGCGATGGCAAAGGCAAAGGCAAAGGCAAAACTTGATCTTGTTTCATATACATTTTTATGTTCATTTTCTTTTTGCTTCTTTCTGACAGCATCAAGTGAATTAGTCGCCGGGTACGTAAATTTATGCAAATATCTTACAGTGTCTGCCTATGGAACGAACGGGACGGGGGAGGGGAGTAGAAGAAAATGAGAGATGCGAAAGTTTTGCCGAGCGGCGTTGTGTCAGTTAAAATGTCGTCGTGGCGGTAAAGTTTTTCGTTTTCGGCGAAGGCAACAACTTTTTGACCAAAGTAGAGTCCCGGGGATCGAGACGTTCGTTGCCAGCCTGACACGCAATGATTACAAAGCAGTTGCAAAAGTTTCAGCTCAAATTAAAGACCAGCACACCATGTTGCCCGGGCCCAAAGTAAATGTTGGCCTATCACAACATGCGGTGCATTGATGGCTAGACCAAAGTACTTCAAGTACTTGCAGCTAGCTAGCTAGCTAGGCTGAAGTTGTTGCATAAATGCTGTTTATCTAATAAATACAGCTTGTAGTTGTTGATCTTTCATATTTCAATTACAGCTTGCAAGTGAATTATTAATGGGTACGACGAATATAATTGCTTAATTGAGTTTCATCGATTCGAAAAAGTGAAATAATAAAACGAAGGAAGAGTAATTGTCATCTGTCTTTGAATTACTTTTCAATTAAAGCCTAGGATGGAGCAACGCTGTTGGGTAATACAAATAGATGAACAGGCAAATAGAGTCAAGTCTTTATTTTTATAGATAATAATATTATTATAAGTTAACAATATTATATAGAGTACTATATACCTAACTCATTACTAACAGCGCTCGTGTTGAGCTCAACAGTCTCACAACCAAAACACAGACCCTTATTGTTGTCTCTTTCACTCAACCTAATGCTGAGTTACACTGTTGGCAACATATGCTGTCGTCGTCCCGCTCTTTCAGTGCTGCACAATATCAAAAGGATCTCGCCTTTTACATTACTAATCAATTCGCCTCAATAGTTGCGCGCGCAATTCAAATAATTCAGCTGTCTTAGGTTCTTACTTAGATTCTTGATGAAGACAACGAATTGGGTCGATGTATGTCTGTGTGTTGCCTTGATCTACTGTGCTGTATTCCTTCTGCAATTTGTCGTAATTTCCATTACATAAAACTCAACTGCTTTTAACAAATATTTCTCAAAAATGCAGCTTAAACAATGACGATCAAATTCATTTTATGTGCCATCAGTTTCAGATTTAATACGTTTGCTGTGAGTGCAATAATACGATCGACATTCGCTTACATCATTCAGTTTAAGTATATATTATTATTGTTATTAGTTGAGCCGCACACAAAGGAAAGAAGCAGCGCTGCCGCTGCCAGACACGCGCAGATAGACCCCGGTTTGATAGCATGCATATAGAGCGATAAATTAGTATATATTAGAGACGATGAATCGTTTGTTTTTTGCATTGCTGAACAACAATAAATTTGTGTTCATTGCTTTTGCGTTTATTTTCGATTTCTGCTCAAATAAAAAAGAGTATTATAACTTCATGCATATGCACCTAGTAAATAGATATTCGATTATATAGAGTCGCAACAGTTTTAAACTTGCTCCTACTGATACTATAGTAATCAGTATTTAATTAAATTTTATTAATACTTTACATTTATATAATATTAATCTTTATGATTAAACATGAAAATGTAAATTTCAATAATAGACTAGCAATTAACTAATTAAAATGAAATCAAATAAAGAAACTTTTGCACGAAGTTATTGTAAATTTTATGATTCAAGCGAAGAGTGTAAAAAGATAACTTAATATATAAGTAACTAGTAACGAACTACAAATAAATAGATAACAGATATCTTATATATTATATTATATATTATATATTGCATTATTTTGCATTGCAATGTTTGCATATTTATAAAATAAAAACTTATTTAAAAATGTTGCAAAAAATTATTAAAGTAATTTCTAAGTAATTAACTAATTTCAGATAAATCGCTTTCTAATACTTAATATTTATAATGTTTATTTGCATTATTTTTTGTACAATTTTATAGCAATTATTAGCTCATTTCAAAAGATATTATTATAATTATTTGAATTACTTTTTATATATTTGCAATAATTGCTTATTTTGTTAAGCAAACGTTTGTTTTTAAAATGTTTTGTTTTTTAGACTATGAACTAAAAGTTCAAAGTCTATTAGGTTTGACGAAGGCGAAATGTGCGTAACAGGCAGAAGGAGGCGTGGCAGACCCTATAAAGTATATATATTCTTGATCAGCATCAACAGCCGAGACGATATAGCCATGTCCGTCTGTCCGTCTGTCCGTCTGTCCGTCTGTATGAACACCTAGATCTCAGAGACTATAAGAGCTAGAGTAACCAAATTTGGTGACAACACGTGTATTGTTTGCAGGCAGATCAAGTTTGTTTTAGATTTTTGCCACGCCCCCTTCCGCCCCCGCAAATCGAAAAAAAACGTATAACTGAAGCTACCGACTTTAGATTTAATTCAGATTTGGCACATATGGAGAATGTCCTTTTCCGGACGTTTTCTGAAAATTTCAGCACGATCGGATCATAAACATAGAAGATATTAAGGAATGAATGATCTCCATGTTCATGGCGCCTCTGCGGCCAAAAAAGCCGCACAGGCGCGAGTTCGAATCCCACTGCTGACAATTCCAAATTACATTTTTAATAATTATAAATTAATTACTCTTATTTTATATATACATATATTATTAATTTTGCCTTATTTGTCAGAAAATGTTAAGAATTTAAAAGAAAGCAATAACCAAATTTCGTTAGAAATTCGTATACATATATGTATGTATATATATGACAAATGCAAAAACTCGTGCTGTATACGTATTGACGTTGCCGACTGCGCAGTATGTAAGGCCGTGGCTCAAGCTATAGGACGTACGATTTGCGTGTGAGAGGTCTGCGGTTCGAATCTCGGTGCAACCCAAACAAAATTTTTATGTTTTTAAAATTTTATAAAAGCAATATATATGCACAAGACGCGTTTTTAACCACCAATTGATTTGTCAGCATAGTTTTCATAAGCATATCAGTAAAAACAGACGCGCGCTGTACAGTTACAGTTATACGTGTATACATAGCAACGCGGAAAAAAAGTAGCGGTTGTTTGTTTTCCCTTTCGCTCTTGCGCGCTCACTCACTATTGCTGCTCTCTTCCAAGAACGAACGATAATGAGTTGAACATTGCTTAAGCTTATTTGGCTTTAAATTAGTTTTATATTTGCTTTATTTTTTTTGCTTTCCCCGATTAGTTCATAGTCTACCACAGACGTTGTACGACTGTAGCTGCCTGACTTGTTATTTCTACTATTAAATTTTCCTATGTATTTGGTTTTGGTTATGCTTGAGCTGGCCGCTGGGTCTCTTTTAGTTGAGCACACTCGACTGGAGCGACCCCTCCTTATATTGTTATGTGTTATTTAGGTTTTACCACGTTGTTACCAGTTGTTAACTTACTTGTTTCGATTATGGACTCAAAAATGATCCATTGACTGGTTCCATTTCCCTCCCAGACGCTCAGCGAGTGCGTTGCACTTTAGGAGTTATGTAAACGGAAGAGATGAAAAGCGTAAGAAAAGAGTTGTCTACAGGGCAAACAGACAACAGACAGCAGACATTATCCGTGCGGTGTAAGCGAGTATTAAATTGTTGCAAATTCATCCTTTGTTATGAATTATTCACTTTCCAAAACTGTATCTGAATCTGTTGCTCTGTGGGCGCCCCTTCACCTGACCAGCGTTGACTTTCGATTAAAGCGAAACGCGTGCATTGAACCGCCCAGGTAGCCAAAAATTGCAAAAACAAAAGCAAAAACAAAAGCAAAAAAAAAAACAAAGAAATCTCACTCAATGGCAACAAAAGCGAAAGGTGTCTCTGGTGCTTATGATGATAATAGTTTAGGGGAAGTTTGCAAAGGGAAGGAGCGAGTCAAATCAAGTTGCACGTACACTCGTCTCGCACTTGAAGGAGAGGAAAAAGTGCAAAAGCAAAAGCAAAACCAAAAGAAAAAGAAAAAGTTGCGCTGGGCTTGCTGAAAATTCGCAAATAAATGTCACGAAGCAAGTTGAAAGCTCGAGCAGAAGCCGCTGCAGCTGAAGCAACAATTGTCGCCAGGGAGCAGTTGGGGGCTAAATGGGAAAAGCCAATGGCAATGGCAAAATAACTGTGCGGAAAATCTACTCCGAGTGCAACACACCGACAACAGACAGCGGACAACCGACAAGCGACAACCAACAAAACGACAAACGTCACAACCGACAAAAAAATACAAAAAAAAAAAAAAAAATTAAGAAAAATACAAAGCTTTTACTCGCCAGCTGCGAAGGAAGCACAAGGCCAATGGGCCAGGAAGAGGGAGATTGCTAAAGAGAGAGGGCTAAGAGAGAGGAAACACGGGGGGAGAAGGGACATGCAATTATTTGCCTGCAAATGACTTTGAAAATGCGCATTTATTTCAATTTAGCGCAAGAAATGATCCAAAGCTTCAGGCAAACGGCTGCTAACGGTGTGTCTCAGCCACTTTGCCACATTACCAACTTGCCACAAGTTGTGACAGCAGCTAATGTAGCGTCCAAATGCGAGAACAATCTGTCCAACAATTTGATTAGCTTCACAACTTCACTGTGTACTAGATGATGTAGAAAAAATGCTACGGAGATCAGATAAACAGGAGAATTGATGAAGTTTTGAGGGAGATGTCAACTGCAGAGGAGGCAGATAATAGAATAAGCAGTTATGGAAGTATATTTAGGAGATATAAAAGAAGATATATAGTAGATATATTGTAGATATAGAGTAGATATAAAAGTAGAAGATATACGAAGTTTTGAGGGAGATGTCAACTGCAGATGATGCAGATAGTGGAATAAGCAGTTACGGAAGTGTATTTAGGAGATATAAAAGAAGATATATAGTAGATATATTGTAGATATATAGTAGATATATAATAGATATTTAGTAGATATAAAAGAAGAAGATATACGAAAACTGCATTACAAATTTGATAGGTAGAATATATACAATTATAAGCTTTATGTACTTTAATTATTAAAAAATGCCTCCAATTGATGGAGATTATAAATACAGTTTATAGAATCTAACTTTGCTGTCTTATCTTCTGTTAGTCATTTTCAATGGATATATTTTCTATATTTTCAATAGATAATGGGTTATATACTGTGTCCTGTATTCTATGTAATTCTTAATGTTCAATAAAATTCCATTTTTGTTTGATTTGCTTATAAAGCAATCACTTGACCTTTTAACATATTGAACGTTAAGATTTTAGTTTTGAAAATTTGGATGTAATTTGGAAAGTCTTTGATATATATAGTAGAATAATAGTTAAATAATAGTATGATATTTAACTGTAGAAGTTAACCAATATATTCTTTACTGTATTTCATTGAAAATCAGCAAAAAGTGTATAATAACATTGTGCAAATGTATGTAACAGACAGAAGGAGACATCTCTGACCCTATAATATATATACATACATAGAATATATATTATTCTAGATCAGCACATCCCGTCTGTCCTGCCCGTCTGTCTGTCTGCTCATCTGTCTGTCTGTCCGTCTGTCTGTCTATCCATATGGCTGTCTGCCCGTCTGTCTGTCTGCCCGTCTGCTTTTCTGTCTGCCTTTCTGTCCGCCTATCTGTCTGTCTGTCTGTCTGTCTGTCTGCCTGCCCGTCTGTCTGTTTTTCTGTCCGTAAGAATGTGCCGATGTCAGGAACTATTAGAGCTAGAGACTCAAAATTTGGAATGAAGGTTCCTGTTACCATACGCAAATCAAGTAGATTTTAAATGTTGAATAACTCCCGCTACTAATCAGATAAAAGTAATGTTGGCCACAATTCTCAGCGTAGACACGTGTAACTTAACAGTTGCCTGAAGAATACCAAAGAGAAGCAATGCTGAAAGTTTCAGCAAGATCGGTTCATCAATAAGAAAGTTAATCAGAAAAGAAGTTTTTGCATTGAATCGTTTGCGCTTTGCTCTTTGCTGGCAGCACATGTGTGCGAGCGAGACAGCGAATGACTGCGATACATGTTTACATATGTAAATGAAGTGATGTAGCACTTAGCTTCTGATTGAGAAAGCTGTTGCTATAAGCATGCAATGAATTCTTTTGATAAGGATTGTTTCAAAGGAGAATTCTGATTCTATTATAGTCGAAAGCATATGTAAATGAAGTGATGTAGCACTTAGCTTCTGTTTGAGCATGTTTGCATATGCAGAAGTCTGTTGCTATAAGCTTTCAACGAAGTCTTATCGTATAGAATTGTTTCAAAGGAGAATTCTTAATTCTATTATAATCATAAGCATATGTAAATGAAGTGACTTAGCACTCAGCTTCTGATAGAGCATGTTTGCATATGCAGAAGTCTGCTTTCAACGAAGTCTTATCGTATAGGATTGTTTCAAAGGAGAATTCTTACTTCAATAATAATCAAAATACCAAATTTATCAGTCTATATAGGGTATTCTACTGTCGCACATGCTCGACTGATTCGCTTCTTTTATTCTGTTACATTAAATTGCATTTATCATTTACATGCTTATGCTTAAGGGTAATGGATATGAAACGAGTAAAGGGTGTAGTAAGAAGTTTACAACAATCTATTTACATCTTCTCAGTGATTTCGCTCAATAGTATATTTAAAATCACCTAAAAATCTGCATAAATACTCAGCAACATTGTCGATGACATTGTGAGTTGCCAAAAATGTCAGTATAGACAAAGTTAAGACATGTAGAGTACTCTGGTTAGCCGATGGCAAGCTTAAAGCAACTTTAACTGATGCTTCTGTGGTCAGTCAGCTGCGCTTGCCAACAAAGTGTCAGTTTGTGAAAATTCCCATTTTCCCATTTTTCCCGTTTTGCCCATTTTTCCCATTTTTTGCTTCATTCTTCTCTCACATTTGCTGCTGTTAGCTGTTAGCAAAAGATACACACACACACACACACACACGCGCACACACACCATAAATACATGTATAGCATAGTTTAGTTATATGTTTGTGTGATTTGCTGGGAGGTGGAAGTGGAACTTGTTAAAAGGTTTCCCATTTTGCTCTCTGCGCATTTTGATAGCAAAAATATTCAGCTTATGCCAAAGTCATGTGCGCTACGTGGATATGCATATATTTTTCATTAATTTGATGGCGACTCGAGAGCGAAAAGTGTTGGCGCATTTGACATTTGATATTGGATGGAAATTGCACAACTCTGTGGGAATCCGGGTGGAAAGTGTCTTTAAAATGTGATTGCAAATATTATGGAGATAGATAAGAGTTAGAAAATACAATAAAATACACAGTTTAATTTATATAAATTTAATATACATATTTCCTTTATTTATTATAATTAATAAAGTTTATATCTTTTCTCTTTGCAGGTAAATTATTGACAAATTGATTTTCCTTCATAGTGAAGCTATTAAACATCAGAAAAGGCAAGAAACATTACTTTATAAATATTTATAAACCTAGTTTAGTGTGAAGCAAAGTGCTAAACTATGCAATACCCTGTCCAATATACCCAAATATTGCAACTTTCAAATTTATTTCTATTTTAAAAAGAGAAAACATCTTTCTCAATTTGTATGCAATGCATATTGTAAATACAAATAACTTATTTAATTACATATAATTAAAATAGACAAATATTTAAAAGGTATTCATTAGTGCTAACATTTTAAATAAGCACTGCAAGTGTTTATTGTTTATTGTTGTTGTTTTTTTTTTGTTTTTTTTGCATAATTTGTTAAGTCTCCTGGCGTTGGCTGCACTTTGGCAAAGATTGTTAAATGCGCCTTGACACATTTTTAAACTGCAATTGTAATTAAGGTGCAACAAAAGCAATGATTTTTGTGAGTACTTCAACTTGTTAATTACATTAACATTTGCTGACGACGATAATAATAATGAGCTTGATAATGACGTTGATAATGACGATGACGGTGACAGAAAAGTTAGCCCGCATGACAGCTTAAGTTGAAGTCACAAAGCGACCAACTGACTGACTGACTGACTGACTGACTGACTAACTGACTAACTGACAATCAATTTTTCTAGTTTTTCCATTTTAGTTTTTTTTTGTTTTCTTGGTTTTTGGTTTTTCTTTTTGTGCAACCATAGTTCGAAGCGTTTGCAAATTATTCAGCCGCCATGCAACCGCAAGAAATAGCAAAAGAAGAAGAAGCAGCAGCAGCAGCAGAAACAGCAGAAGAAGAAGAGGTAGAAAAGTAAAAAGAAGTGGAAGGAGAAGTGGGTTTCGAGGTCTCCATTGCGAACGCACCTTCTCATTTGTCTCCACGTCATGCGTTACCTGTTGGCTGCGTCTGTTATAACTACACCAATGGGCAAACAACTAGGTGCGGTTTCAATGCAAATGCTGTCAATTATGATGCTAGCCTACAATGTATATATATTTTTTAATGGCTACAGCCATAAACTATTTGAAAATTGTAGACTCATTAGATGGACTTTATTTTTTATTGTTACTGTAATACTTAATCATTATAAATTGCAGGAAAAAGATAAAAGATGTAAAACAGATTGTTTCTATTATTGTGACAATCTGTTTATTTGGTATTTAAGACTTGCCGGGGGTGGGGGTATTGTTCATTTGTCATTTGATCTATGATATGCAATTTAGAAACAATTTATGATGGCAACATTCCCATATCAGACAATGTTTAAAACTCCAGACAGCAAGCACATCACAGTCTCGTCATTTGAGCCAGAATTAAAGTCACAACAGAGACAGAAACAGAAACCGAGTTGAGTGAGCGGCTGATTGAAAGAGATATCACAGCTGTATCCGTCTCAACTGCAGGCAAGATTTGAATCTCTTTTCCATGTTTGCCGTGGATTGAACGTGCTTAACGCAATTTAATGTGCGGGACAAGATTGCGAAATTGATAAAAACTATTTTGAAAATTAATTAAATCTGCAATACGAATAAAGTCTGTTAATATTTCGCATATTCATAGACAAGCTATTGAATTTTAGTTGAATGCGTGAAAATTCCCTGAAATATCACTTAAATTTCCCATAAATATCCCTTGCCCACCCGCACATAAACTAGCATACTCGTGATCGTGTTGTGCGCAGCCGCGCTGCTACCTCGCAGATTGCTTGCTAACATCTTGCTTGCTTCTAAGCTGCACGCTCTTATACTCACTTGTGCGCTCTTATACTGAAGTGTTGTCTGCAGCTTCTAACTGGCAAACTGGTAACAGTGCAGCCGCTACGGGTGTGTTGAACCTGTGGCAGAGCTCTTGAGCGGTCTTCCAATTGAAAACTGGAATTGGTTTCACTGGAAGCATTGGTATGCGAATTTCGGAATCACGGAATAGTCAATGGAAACCAGCCTAAGAAGTATCAACATCAACAACAATAAAAACAAGTCATATACAACTTTAAGCACTTGTGATCTGTAGGAGTACAAATGAATGTGTATTAAGATTGAGAAACAATGCCAGAGAGCGAAAGCGAGAGAGAGAAAGCAAGTAAGGGAGATAGAAGTAAAAGATAAAGGTATCGGTAATTAAAATTTTTACACTCATTAGTATTTATTTATATGTATTTAAGTGTTTACCTACTTATATTGGAGCTCTCTCGAGAGTGAACAAATAAAAATAACTCAGTACAGAGTCAGTTTGATTTGGCTCCCATACACGTCTGTTTTAGATCAACGCCAGAGTATTGTTTCCTTTGCATACATTCGTTCAGTTCGAACTTGATCAAACGGCTCGTGTATGGGAGTCATAATGTAAAAGACAAAGAGATGAGAAGATAAATGAGAGAGCTCGTGGGCTCGAGAGAGCGAGTGACTAAAGAGAGGAAGCAAAAGACTGAATGAGAGAGAGAGGAGAGAGAGAGGAGAGAGGAAAAGTATGCTTGCAATGTTGTTGTTTATACTGATGTTTCTTTGATTATTCCAGTGAGCACTCAACAAGTCAAGTTACAAACACACACACACACGTATGCACATGCAAGTACACAAGTAGCTGCCGCAGCAGTGCTATTGTTGTTGCTGTTGCTGTTGCCATAAAAGAAATCCATGCACCAAGTGCTAAACACAAGTAAATAACTGAAACTGTTAACATGACCAAGTGATTTCCAGGCCGAGTGCATTTCAAACCTGTAATGAAAGCAAAGGACTGGAAATATAATGATTAAAGTCGTTCAATGAAAATATGCATTTATAAAATTAGTCTCGAGAAGGAAAAATCTGTTTGATTTAAGAAAAAAAAAATAATAATAAAAATAAATGCAACGACGTTGCAGGTTTGCGGGCCAAATGCAAAAAAAAAAGAAAAAATGGCAAAAACTCGATTTATGAGTTTGAATGCAGTTTCTTTTCACACACACACACACAGATAGAGTCACAGTATGTGTGTGTGTGTGTGTTCATTTAAGCCGGGTCTGCATACCAAAAAGCTGGTTACCTTGCTGGCCAAGAGGTTGCCTCCAAGAGTGGTTTACAGATACAAATGATCTACATATTGCAAAACTCAATGATAAATAATAAAAAGCAACAATAAATGTCGACTGAGTTATGGTTTAATTAGCTCAAACTTTATAGAAGTAATTTAAGAGCTTATAAACAATAAAACGATTTGATAATTTCTGCAAATTTAACAACAAACATAAAAGTTATATATGAGCGAAAGATTTTAACTGAAAATAAAAAAAATAAATACAAGTAAATAAACATATAAAGAAATAAATATAATATAATAATATTTAAAATATAAATATATTCAATTTAAATTGAAAACTAAAAACAAAAATGATAAAACTTAAATATATTTAAATACAAGTATATATAAAAATAGACTTTTAAAATATATTTATAAAAAATAACAAAACACAAAATTAGATTTAATTTAAATTCCAATTAATGATGATGATTCATGCTTAAATTCATTAATAATTAATATTATCCATGTTGAGTACAGGGTATTTAAATTCAACTAAAGCCGACCTAGTTGGAACAACCGGCTTTATGGCGTACGGCATCACAACTGGGAAATCCCCATAAAAGTAAAAATAATATGAGTAAACACATAAAAGAGTCAAGAAGACTTTGTTATTTTCCTTTTTGTTTTTACCTTTTTACTGTTCTCGGCACCAAAAGGGAGCTGACCTGGTCAAGGTCCAAAAGGATTGCTATGGATGTAGGCAAGGCCAAAGAGTTAGGGTATGACTTATGAAGGGAGGGAATGGAAAGATGCACAGCAAAAGCAACAAAAGCAACAAAAGCAACAAAAACAAACCAAAAGCGAAGCAGTTGAGACAAAGAAAAAGCTGGCAAAAAACCAGCGAGAAACGTGAGCTAACAAAACGTATATGGGGTATATACGACTATATAGATTAGTTTGTTATTTATTGAGATATTTTTTGTATATAAACTCTTTAAGTTAATGGTATGTTCTAGAGGAAGGTGTGCAGTGATTGAGTTCAACTTCAACAAGTGGAGTCTGCTTCAAGTTGCAAGACGAGACAATGCCTTAAACACATGCGGCATGTGGCAGTTGCATCTCGTGTCGACAATGAATGATAGTTGTAATTATGAAAATTAATCAAAACTTGTTGTGATGCTGTGCTTGAGGAGTCAACATCAGCTTCAGCTTAAACTTCAAGATAGGTATAATTTTTTGTAGTTTTCATTTGTGACGCATGTCAAGTTGTTGCAAGTTGCAACTGGTGAAAGTTGCAAGCGCTTGTTGCAGCTGTTGCATGCTTTTCAAGGTCTTTTGCTTTGGTTGCAGCGAAGGGATATTGCAGAAGTTATGAATATTTAACGAAACTGGCACTTATGTGATAGACTGTGAAATACCCTGCCTGCTTTGGTCATTCAACTCGAGGCAGTTAACTGAATGTCTTAACTGAATAGGTTTTTTTTTTTATCTATTCGCACTCCAATTCGCATTCGCTTAGGTGTAGATCGCTTGCAACTGCCACCACAGCTGCAACGCATTGCTTGGCAGTTGGCAGTTGGTAGTTGGTAGTTGGTAGTTTCATTGGCCTCGTCAGTTTATGCTGTATTTATAGCTTGACCAGCTTCAGCTACAGCTACAACTACAGCTTCAACTCCCAGTTCCCAATTCCACTCACTTTGTATTTGCTGCCCGAAGCGGATTTCGCCTCATTTAAACTTGTTCCTGCTGTGGCTGCCGATGTTGATGATGTTGCTTCTTCTATCTTCTTCATACATACATATATATACATATGTGTGTGTGTGTGTGTACAAATGTATGTACTCCCCCTTTTGCAGCTTCAACGTTGTCTCTTTGCAGGTAGTCAACATTTTTCCTGATCATCATCAACAACAACAACATCATCATCATTGTTTTTGTTGTTGTTGTTGTAATTGTTAGACTGTAAAACTTTGACTTTGGTATGCGCACTTTCTCCTTAAATGCTATTTTCGTTAACATTGTTTTCGTCGTCTCTCTCAGTCGCCGTCTCAGTCGCCGTCTCAGTCTCAGTCTGTGTCTTTATCCGTTATCTGCAATCATCATCATTATCATTATCATCATTATCATCAATGTGCTGTCTTCGTTTCCGAATATCTGTAACTCCCATAACTAATTTGCGGCTTACATGTAGCGGCTTCCCTTCCGCCTCTCATTCATTACAGTTCCACCCACCTAGCTTCTTCTCTCTCTGCCTCTCTCTGCCTCTCTCTCTCTCTCTCTCTGTCTTCTCTTCACTTTTCCAGCTTTCTTTTTGACATTTGTCTAATCCGTTTGTGTTTTGATCTATAAATTGGTGTTTAATTGGCGCCTGTCAGTGTCGTAATTTTGAATGCTAGCGGAAACGCAGACTGCGACTCTTTTCTCTAAAGTGTTTGTTGACCCCATTTCGTTGTTGGCTCAAAGCTGGCTGCGAAAGCCACTTGACAACTGGCAAAATTGTGGCCACTGCACACAAGAAGGACTCCGTCAACTGATTAAGGACCTTGCCGTCGACACTCAAGACAAGTGCAGGGCAATAGCTGAAACTGCTTTTGCCCAAGTCTGGCAGCCATTGACCGCTTTTCACACTGAAAATGGCTAAGAAAATGTGCATTCAAATTGCATGACGAAATACTGGGCCACCGCAAATCCGTTTTATGCGCAAATCTATGTTTATTTATCTCATAGAGAATTTAGAGAGCGAAGTAAATTAACCTAAAACTAAAATCTAATAAATAAATAAAACTATACATATAAAAGTAATACAAACAAAGAAATATAAATACAAAAATTTAAATATAATACTATGAATACTATAAAATTAAATGAAATTAAAACTATATAAACACTAAACGATATATTAATAAAATAAATAAAATAAAATAGTCATATAAAAATGTCTCTTTAAAAATATAAATAAGATAAACAAATAAACAAAATTAATAAACAAATATGCGAAATTAAATAAGAGGTAAATATTTAAATGAATATTTAAAATGTAATTAATTTAGTAAATTAAAAAGTTATATAAAAATACAATATATACATATAATATAATATAAAATAAAATATAACTAAAATATTACAAATATTACATACAATTTATACAAATATAAATATAAATAAACATTACAATTACAAATTCATATATTATTCATTTATTAAATATAAATACCAATACCAAAATGCAATAATGTAAAATATATAGACATAAATAAGTATTTACATTAATATATAAATTTATTAAACAAAATAAAGAAGGTAATGACAATATCATATAAATATATATCAAAAGAATATAAAATATACACAGATATAAATCTAAATAAATATTAAATTTACAAATTAAAATATAATTCATTTACTAAATAAAAAAAGTAATATCAAAATGCAATATAATAAAATATATAGGTATAAATAAGTATTATAAATTTAAATATAATTAATTTATTACTCATAAATATATATATATAAATAATTAAAAATATATACATATATAAATATAAATATAAATAAATATTAAAATGAAAAATGAAAATATAAATATCAATATTAAAATGCCATATTATAATATAAATAAGTGCTAAAATGAAAATATAATAAATTTATTAAATAAAAGAATCAATATCAAAATACACATATACATAAAATATACATATAAATAAGTATTGAAATATAATTAATTTATTACATATAAATGTATATTAAAATAATATAAAATATATACAGATATAAATCTAAATAAATATTAAAATGAAAAATGAAAATATAATTAATTTATTAAATAAAAGAAGCTGTATAAAAATGCAATATAATAAAATATAAGCAGATATAAATCTAAATAAATATTAATCCTACAAATTCTCGAAGAGAAGATTTCTTCATTGTTTTGAAAATCGCTGTAGACAGATTCGTCTGTGTATATTTATGTATGCTTGTTGCAAGTTGCAGTCGGAGTATTATTTTTAGTTGCTGCACTCAGAATTCAGAATTCAGCACTCAGCACTCAGCACACGCCATAAAGTCTGAGTTTGTGCATCGTTTGAGCCCAAAAATGCATTGTTAAAATAAAAATACACATTTTTTTTATTCAACCAATTGAAATAATGCGTAAACTCGAACATTGCAAAAATATTTCATTGCATCGCCATCTGGCAGACTGACCCAGATGTAGCTCCTTCTCCTGCTGCCCCTGCTCCTCCTGCTCCAGCTCCTCCTTCGCCTCCGCCTCATGCGGCTGCTGCTGCTGCTGCAGTATTTAGTGTATATTTATGCATATTTTACGCAGTCTCTGCGTTGCTGCATGTGGTATGTGGCATGTGCTGCACTTGCTGCATGTATGTATGCACGTTAAAACGGTTAAAAATTGGTTAACAATTACGCTTTTCCTTTTCAACCAAAGCATTCGTTGGATTGAGTAATCTTTGGTATGTCGACTTTTTATTGTTTCTCTTAAAATTCTTTGAAAAATCAAACAATTTTAAAGAATACCTTAAAGTGGGAGGAAACTGATGGAAAATCTGTGAAAACACCTTCAATTGTTGAATCAAAAACTCTGATTTAAAGAGCTGAAAAGTGCAAATTGATTTGCAAAGTTTGTTTAACGCACGGGCAATGCCGGAATGCAACGGCTGGCAAATGCAATTGTGTGTGTGTAGAAACGTATATGTTGCATGCAACTGTCATACGGAAACGCGGGCGTAGTAAAAATATTGATTTACGCAACGATAAATGCCACAGATACAAATGTAGCAGAAAGATACAAATGTATCTATCTAGCTGTAGTGCACAATGCTGAAATATTGAAATCAATTGAAGGTTTTGATTAATTGACATGAGCAATGCAAATGTTTTTGGCGCTTTCACAAATACATAAACGTACATACGTATGTAGTAGTAGTATAGCTGTATGTGTGTGTGTGTGTGTGTGTGTGTGTTTGTGTGTATTGTCAACGCGCCAAACAGCATAATATTTAAAATGTATCCAAAGAGATACATTACACATTACGGCCATCGCTGCCAAGTCTTGGAAATTCCCTTCACTGCATTATTTCCCACACCAGCCGCAGATATAGAAATAAAGCCAATGACAGGGATGGCACGAGAATGTGTTAGCGTCAGTGCAACAGAGCCAGCAATAGAGGCAGTTGTTGTTGTAGAGAAGGGGACTGGCATTGCAATATCAGAGAGATACTTAGAGCCGGCTTGCAAACTTGGTAGTACGTCGTCTGACTGCAGGGCTTACGTCGCAGTCGCCGTTGCCGTTGCCGTTGCCGTCGTCGTCGCTGTTGCCGTTGCCGTCGCCGTTGTCATCGTCATAGTCATTTCCAGTGTCGTAAATTTTATTAAAGTGCCCCACTCTATGCGAGCTTGCCACAAAAGCTAGTCAAGCAGGCTTTGAGCAACTTCAACAGCTCTTAATCATCATTAACTTCATCATTAACATCTTCGTTGTGATCATCATTACATGCATGCCTTTTGTCTTATGGGATTTACGCGATTTATTTGATATTTTTTTGAGTATCTTCAAGCATTTTCGAGTATTTTCTAGACTAGACTACGACTATCGCTCGGTCTATTTGCCATCGCAACGCTCTCAAAGCTCAAACGCTATCGCTAGTGTTGATTTCCACTGCGGGTTGCAGCTACAAATTGATAAACGTTGATGTTGATGATGATGATGATGTTGGTGGTGGCACGATTCTCAGAATTTGGTTACTTTCGGTTTCTGACCTCCCTTGTGGGGGTTATCTGCCTGTCGCAGTACATAATTTCAATTAGATTCTAAATCTGTGAAGTGCTTTCGCAATCTCAAATTGTTCACATAAATAGATCTTTTTGAGACAAACAATTCAAGTCAAAAATATAATAAATATAAATAAATAAAAATATATAAAATTTATATGCGATTTTTAGCAGTTTGGGCAAAGTGACGAATCTGCTGTGTTCGTGGCATTTTTGTGACTGAAAACGACAGCGTCGAAGCCAAAAAAAAACTCAACTTTAATACGAAAAGACAACAAAAACAGCAGCAGCAACAACAATAACAGCAGCAGCAGCAGCAGCAGCAGCAGCAGCAGCGGCAGCAGCAGCAATAACAACAAACAAACTGTAGTGCAAATTATCGCAACTCTCTTTAACCGAACGCTCTCTTTAGTTGTGTATCGCTCGCTCTCTTCGCCCACACAGAAAATGCAGGCAGCATTGTTGCTGGTTGCCGGTTTTGCTTTTACTACTACAACTGACGACGTGGACGGTTTTTGTTGTTGCTGCTATGTGTTGCCTTCTACGTGCCGCGTATCTTGTATATAGATAAATTTGTATCTCACGTTGTGAACGTAGTTGTAGTCGTAAATGCCGCTCAGCTGACAGCGGGACCGGACCAGCCATGCACTGGATTGTGCGGGTCTGCTAACGACTTCGGCGACTCGAACTCGAACTCGAACTCAACATCACATCGCGTCTGCTATATGCCGCCTTCCGTCTGCCGTCCGCCCCTGTCTGTCCATCTGCTGCCATCAGCGTTCCAGCGTGTGTTCCAGTCAGACATCAGCTAAAGATATTTCGGACTGGCACCGTTCCAACGAGAGCGGCCATGCAACATTGCCATCGTTGTGACAGCGTCGTGTCGTGTGTCGGTTTGTCTGTTCGTCTGCTAGTAGTCGGCTCGTCGACCGACTCTTCGGCTCGATGGTTTCGTGATTGTTCGAGGGAATAGCGCCAGCATTCCGAACAGTCCGATATTAACTTTCAAACTGTACGGTTTGGGTGCGTTTCCAGCAACGGAAGCAGCGCGTCGTGTTTCATGTTTTTACTCGGCCACACTGCCACAAATACAACAAAAACAACAAATACAACAAATACAACAGCAACAACTACAATAACAATGCAAGCAGCAATAACGGCAACAACGAACAACTATTATTATTATATTGAGCAAGCGATTGTTTTTAAAACAATTCAAGTGAGTGCTTAAATCCGCGCATTAAATTCAAATTCATATGTGAAGACGAAGACGTGAAGATGTGAAGACGTCATTTTGATGAAATTTTGACGAAATGCATAAACTGAAAGCAGGGAAGATGAAGGCGAAGAAGAAGAAGAAGACGAAGACACCAAAGCGATGAAATAAGTCTTTATTTATTTCATTTTTATTCACATCCTGCTCTTTGTGCTGTGCATTTGTATACAGTATTATCTTCAGCTAGTTTATGAACAACAAACAGCGAACAACGATCATGCGACATCAAGTTTAAGTTGTTTCTTCATCTTCTTCTTCGTCGTCTTTTACTACTTTTTTTGTTATTTGTTTAATATATATTATTTTATTATTTTCGTGTTGATTTTGATTTACAAAACGGAATCCGCTCTTTTCAATTGTAATTTCCGGTGTAGCGGAATTTCACTGTGCATGAGTGCGAGCGTGTGTGAGAGACAGTGTGAAAGAGGAGAGACAGAGAAAGAGAGGGAGAGACAGAGTGAGTGAGTGTGTGAGTGAGGGAGCGCGTGTGTGTCAGTGTGTATATTTGTGTGAGTGAGTGTGCATGGGTGTGTGTGTGTGTGTTTAGTAAGCACAAAGATAAACATAAACAGGCTGTGAAGTGAAATGAGTGAAAACTGAGACCAGAAAAGTGCAAAAAAAAAGTGTTTGAGGCCGTGGCATTTCATGTTGTCTGCTTTTTTGATTGTTTGATTGAATGTATTGCAAGTGTCAATATTGTTGACGTTACATAAAGTCAAACAAAGATTACAAATATGTATAAAAAAAATCCTCTCTATCAATAACAAATATATACTGTATAAACTGTAACAAATGTGAAGATTAACATTGCACAATAAATGTCATGCATATAACGGGATTCCCCGAACAGATTAAATGTACTATTTCGATGGGTCGAAGGTCATTTGGTAGACTCTTAAAAAATACAAATAAAAAGTGCTTTCACACGAAAACCCATTGCAATCTCTGTAAACAAAAAAAAAAATTGAAAAAACAAACATTAATTAAAAGCAATCTAATGACGACTTAATTAATGCCCTAATGAGAAAGTTCTCTAGCAATTTTTGCGTTTTCTATATTACAGAATTTTAAGAGAATCGTAATTAATTAAATTGATTTGACTATTAACATTTCGAGTGTTGCTGCCGTATTGTGATAACTTTCCACTTGCCACAAAAAGTTGTTGTAAAGTTGTTTTAATCCACAGACCAAAGTATCTAAAAGAATATTTATCTTACAGTGCGCGGGCAAAATGCAATAGTTATAGTGAATACAAATTTTTAAACTATTTGTTCGAAACCTCAATTTACGAACATTAATCAAATAAACAAAAAATAAACTCAATTTGATTGAATAAACAAAAGCAAAAACCAATCACTTATAATCAAAAAAGTGCAACAAATGTGCAATAAAATAAGGAAAATTTCAAATAAATATTAAAACAACGCCGCTGTGTTCATTGTTTTTTGCTGAAAAAAATAATAATAAAAAAAAACATTTGGAATTAATTAACTTGCAAAACACACAAAAAGCTGCTGCAAATTATAAATACATAAATAATCAATTAAATAAATATATATTTTAACACTTTTCAAATCAAAACATTAAATAAACTACTTACAAAGTAAACAAAGTTTAAAGTTTAAAAACAATTAATTGCTGTGACAGATTAAATATATATATAAAAACTTTTGTGCGCTTATTAACTGTAAGTATATGGGAATTACTCAAATCTATTATTAACAATTTTGAAACTTGAGCCAATTCACGTTTGCGTTTGCTAAACTCGATATACAAAACCAAAATCCCAAGACAGTTAATTAATTAACCAATCAATCATGTCAGCTAATTTATAGCAACACTTTCTCATCATTTAACAATACGTAGAACTGGAAACCGAAGTTGTTATACCCCGTACATTCTCAGTCGAGTTTTGGGGATTTCCCTCATTGAGATACTTATCGTAGCTTGAGATACAAATTTGAGATACACTGCCCGTCCTAGTCTCGTTAACCCATGTCGTGTTGTGCCACAACTCGAGTTGTCAAAGCTTTTCGTGTAAACTTTTATCTACGTTTAGATTCACACACACACACACACACACACACACACACACACACACACACACAGCAGCACACACATGGCAGATACTGTGTGCTCATCAAATTGATTGAGCACAACAACAAAGAACATGCAATTTTGTAATTATTAGTTTTATGGTCTGTTTGAGACGTGGTAGAGTATTTGATAGCCTCACTGTTGAGCCTGTGATTTTGCCCGTTCCGTTTCCGGTGCATTCCATTCCACTGTGCGCGCCAATTGAACATGCGTGCTGTCAACGTTGTGTCTGAGGTCAGTGAACCCCGAAACCCCAAAGCCCAAAGCCCGATAACTATCTACAACAACAACAACAACAACAACACAGCCAATTTTTAAGTCCAAAAATGAAATGAAATGAAAGAAAAAGGTGCGTGTTTGCTTAGGCCTCACCTTATGCTGGCCATGCACAACCAAATATCAGAGTTAACAACTCGTTTTGATTACAAAACGATTGCATATTTCACACAACATCTGCAACATCTGCGCTTGGCCAGCGCACAATCTCTTTTGCCAATTCATGATAAGCAGTTAACTGGAGAAAACGCCTATTTTTTTTGCTATTTGTTGTTGTCGATCTACGCACAATAGAGAATCAACAGTCTTTTAACTTTCCTACAAGAGCAAAAGTTGGTCATATCTTCGAGAGAAGATGAAGAAGAAGATGATGAAGATGATGATGATGATGATGATGATGATGATGATGATGATGATGATGATGATGTTGGTGGGAGCGTTGCGGTTATTGACTTTGCGTTCTACGCTATCCACTTGAAACGTGCCTTCATATTTACGAACATTTCGTTAGCATTTCTTCTGGCTTTAATGCCATTGTCGGCATTTCTTTGCTGTTGGGCTATTATTACTTGGCTTTCAAAGCTGAGCTGGCCATATACAGATACCTGCACACGTGTATATATATATATATGTCTGACTGGGTCAGCTTAGCACATTGCTTTGTCAACTTAAAGTGCGCTGTCATCGAAAGAGACCATGAAAGGAGAAGTAACTTTTTCATACTCGTCAGCCAAGGTGAGCAGGAGTATTATAGCTTTGTGTGAATGTATGTAACGCAGACTTAGAGCAACGATAATGCTGATCAGCAGCAACAGTTATTACGCTATGTCTGTCAGACAGTCAGTTAATTGTTTTAAAGTGAAACCATGATTAGATCATGCTTAATTCTTAGTAAGAATCGACTTCTCTGCATGTCTTCTTGACACCATCGTTATGGATAAGAGCAACCATTGCCTAGATTATCAATTCGACGAAACAATATGATAATAAATATAGAAATAAATTCAAGTATTTAGTGCCCAGTGACGAAATGAGCTGTTTGCCAGTGCAAAGCTGCAGAGGGATCACGCCAGGCGCAACTGCGACAAGTGCAGAGCATCCGCAAAGTCGTAGACACTCCGTGCTTGATGGTTTCGAGTGGATACAGTTGCATGCTTCTCACACACGTTGCACACGGCCCCGCAGTAGCTTGTGGGACGTGTGGTATAATCGTAACAAGAAAGTAACGGCACAGTTGTCACTTCTGATGAAGAAACCCATTGCGGAGGTGTCCGATCTACTCTACAATCTTACTCTACAGAACTATAACAAGATACTGAATCCAATGGGCAGCGGCTGGAATCCAAAATGTCGTATTCCCTTCTCTCGTGTGGATGTCTGTGATCGTTACCTTAGCATTTTCGACTTGGACGGAAATCTAAGGGAGCCAAGGCATCCAAGAAGTCTGATATTATTGCTTGAGTTCATGCAGAGCATCATTGCAAACACTCCGGCAAACACTTGTTCGTCCTTTAGCTCTAGCTCTGCCTTTCCTAGAGCTGGAACAACTACTCCATTCAAACATGTAACTGGCTTCAATGACACATATCAAGAGTTGTATCCATATTATGGGAAAAAAGTCTACTTCATGTACAGCAGACGGCTGAGGCATCTATTCGATCCGTTTGTTGATAGGATTGCAAATGAGATTGAGAATCGAATTGTATACAAGAATGGTCGGGTGGGTAAACGCATGGGAATGACAGATCAACAAATTGGTAACTCGGATGATGAATTGGTAACTCGTCAATCGATACACCAAGCTACCAAGCTGAGCAAGAATGTGCTTCAGGGTCAAGGTGAAGGAGCTTTGCATTATACTACTACCCATGGGCAGATAATACCTACCAGGCGAACTGCACTCTCATCTCGTCTCCTTGACATCGGACAATCCGATTTCATGTTATTCGATGACAAGGGAAGACGACGTGGTCATGGCAGTTACCAATTGATGGACTTGCGCTCCAAACGTGCCGAGATCTTGCATCATTTGCTACAGAAATTGGACAGCTCGAACGATTCCGAGCGATTCCTGAAGAGTTTGGGATTTGTTGACCTGAAGCATCCGCATCTGACTGCCAACACGAATCCAAGTCTGAATCGCACTCTCAATCTGAATCCCGACTCGCGTCGCAGCTCGTATCCGCGAGCCAAGCACAAGAAGCACAAGAAGGCAGCTGAATTCCTAAACGCCTTCTACTCAAATACAGTTACAGAGCCAACAAGTAGGCTATCGCTACACCAGACAACTCATGCTGTTCGCAGGAAGAGTATTGGTGGCATCACTGACAACGCTGACAGCAAATCATCAACCAAGGAACGTAAATACTATGGGGAACCAATGCCCGTGCTGTACCATGCGCCGTATAACTTGAATGATAGGAGAACCTGGATGAGGCGGCATCCGGAACAGTTGCGTATGCAGGAGGATGGACACTTTGGGGCGTCCAGTGTGAAGCGCTATAAACGCGACTCCGTGCAGAAATCCCTGTACGAGGCACAGAAACGTTATTCCATCCATAGTCTGAACAGTCCGCTGGCCCAACATGTGCAGCATGAGGGGCTCTACAAGAAGCCAGAGTACAAACGTATATTCATATTTAGACAGTCGAAACAGTCGAAACAATCGAAGCAGTCAAAGCAGCCAAAGCAGTCAAAGGGTCACTGATCGGGTCCAAGTAATCGATGAGTTTCTGTTTTAAATAAAATTTGGAATAGTACGTTTCGTTTTTGAAATTTTCTTCACAACTCTTCCAACTCTTCCATCGTCCATCTGTTGCACAATGTACTGTGCAACCTACTGCAGCCTGCCACTTAGCAATACCCTTGGCCTGCTAACATGTGGTGCAGTCACGGAGCCAATACAAAAGTGTCGACGCCTCAACACGCACTGGCTGGCGCAGGAGAGGCACTGGTGTCTCCGCAATGGCCCAGCACTTCGGCAGTTGGCCCTTAAGCTGCAACGGCCGTTGGAGCAGGTGTGTCGCTTCCTTTATCAGCTGACACTCAAGAAATTTGGCCAGATTCTCAATCCGAAGTGCTCGAATTGGAATTGGTATCGAGTGCCCTTCGTTCGGCCAGATACGTGTGGACTCTATGATGGCATCTTTGATGTGCATGGGAATCTGCGAAATCCCCTACACCCGTATATTCTACACATTCTGCTGACGATCCTCGACCACTATCTGGACCTGCCCTGTCTGGGCTACACGGATCGTCCGTATCCGAGTGTGTTGGATGAAATCTGCAATGGGCGCAGCGAGGGCAAGTGCACAGACATCTTTCGAGCGGACAGGGATGGATTGGGCGCTAAGCTCAGACAGGCATGGGATGAGTCCGGATTGGGCTACAACTTTGGTGGCGCTGATTTCAATCCCGATGGTGACGATGGCAAGGATGGTAAGGATGGCAAGGATGGCAAGGACGGCAAGGACGGCCAGGATGGCAGTGGGAGGGGTGGTGATGGCATGGATGGTGACAGGAAGGATGGTGCAAATAAAGGGACCAGAGAGAGCGCGAGGGATATTTCCAATCTCTACTCGAGAGTGGTACAGAACAAGCACAAGCGTAAACTGGTATCCGTATCCGAACCCGTTGTGGAAGATACTTCCGACGAAAAGAAGTCCAAGAAACCGAAGGCAGCAAAAGTGCCAAAGAAAAAGCGCTATCTTGGCAACAGTGATCGTCGCTTTTTGGGCAAAATGTTGCCAGTGCTGGTGCACGAACCCTTCGATGACACGAAGCCTTGGACCTGGGTGCGTCGTCATCCCATGCAAACCCGTGTGCTTCGTGGCACCAGAATCGGGCGTGCCAAGGTCCATCTGTACAAGCGGGAGACTCTGGAGTCCCAGTTCCAGAGAGCCAAGAAACAGTACTCCACACACAGTATTTACTCGCTTGGCAGCGATACCTCCGTCTCCTCGGTGGACATGTATGGCAATCGCTCCTTCATGAAGACCAATCGATCGCTGGCCAAACCCTTCGACTACAAGAAACTTCTGGAGAAGCCCGAGGACGGCATGCTACGTATTTCCGTGGTGCAGAAACCGCCCAAGGCGACAGCCAAAACCAAAGGAAATCCCAAAGCCAAATGAAGTTCACATGTTGCATATTAGTTGCAAAAGCAACTTGCCACTTGCAACTTGCAACTAGAAATTTCCATTCGAAACGTAACAGACCAAATTTTAAGCCCTTTTACCATCAGAAGACGCATTTAAGATGGTTTCTTAAAGGTCGACAATTTATAAATTTCAAAATAACGCTGGTAACTGATAAAATTACCTTCTATTTTCATTGTGATGACATCCACAAAAGCAACATAATAAAATTGCAATTGTAATTTAATCATTATTGCTAAATAATTTCATTAATTCGCTTATAAAGGTTGTAATGAAAAGTTGAGCACAAATTCAAGTTTGCTCATTGTTTTTGGCACTCTAATAATAATATTTTTTAAACTTTGAACTAAAAGTTCACAGTCTATTAGGTTTGACGAAAGCGAAATGTGCAGATCAAGTTTGTTTTAGATTTTTGCCACGCCCCATTCCGCCCCCGCAAATCGAAAAAATCGTATTACTGAAGCTACCGACTTCAGATTTGGCACATATGGAGGATGTCCCTTGGCGGACGTTTTCTAAAAATTTCAGCACGATCGGATCATAAACATAGAAGATATTAAGGAATGAATGATCAGCAGGTTCATGGCACCTCTGCGGCCAAAATTGCTTTAGTTAGAACAACAACAACAAGAAACGCCGCAAAGGCGCGAGTTCGAATCCCACTGCTGACAATTCCAAATTACATTTTTTAATAATTATAAATTAATTACTTTTATTTTATATATACATATAATATTAATTTTGGCCCTATTTGTCAGAAAATGTTAAGAATTTAAAAGAAAGCAATAACCAAATTTCGTTAGAAATTCGTATATATATATATATATATATGACAAATGCAAAAACTCGTGCTGTAGTTCAGAGTCTTCCACAGTCGTACCCCGACTGTAGCTGCCTGACTTGTTTTTTTTTAAATTTTAATGGTGTTTTCTATAGCTATAAATTAATTTTGATTTTGCTTTAGAAAAGTAAATACGTATATGACATAACTTGAATATTATATCATGTTTTGTGGAGCAACCTTGCCTAAGTTTCGCTTGATGCTTTGCGTTTGATTTTGATTTTGATTTTTACAGCTGCCAGTTTCCTCTTTCTCAACTTCTGTCACCCCCCACTTGCTCCACTTCCTGTACGCTTTACTGCCCATGCTTCTGCTCCCATTTCGCTATGCATGAGACGCTTATCTTTGCCATTTGCCTAGACGCAGCTTACATATATACTCATATATATATAAGTATATATATTTATAAGTATATATATATATAAATATATACATAAGTAAGTGTGAACATGTCCTGTCATAATGCCTTGCCCAGCACACTCGTAAAACTGTTATGTTCCTTTAGAAACGCACATAAAACATATTCAACTTTTTGTTTTCCCATTGTAAACTGTATATTTTGGCATTTATAACGCTTTGATCAATTATATCAATTCATAATTGCAGCGTGTGTTTAAAGAAGTGCCTGATCCTTGCAGTCAAACATCCAGCAATGACTCCCAGTTGGCTTTGTGTGCTTCTGCTCTGCTCATTTGTTTCGGAACGCACAACGTTTGCCAAAAAGCAAGATTGCTTTGTGCCCCTATCTCTCGCTCTCTCACTCTATCTCTCTCTCTCTCTCTCTCTTTTATATATATATATGTATGTGTATGTATATGGCCTGTTACGGCCTTTGTCTTTGTGTGAGACGAAATCTACTTAAATCGATAAAAACTATCAAATCTGTGCGGGGCGTTTATGCCACAGACTGCTGAATTCGTAGTCGTTGCTCGTTGTAACTGTGACTCTGCCTGTGATTGTGACTGTGACTGTGCCTCGTCACTTATACGACATGTGCGCCTGATGATGCGTCTCTGTCTCAGTTAGTTGCTCTCTGCCACAGCCTCTGCCTCTGCCTCTCTGCCTCTGCCACTGGCTCTGACTCTGGCTCTGGCTCTGCCTCCGTTGCCGCTCATTTTTCGCCGATGTTGCGTATGTTGTCAAGTCTCTTCCGTTTACAGCCTTCGATGCCGCTGCCGATGCTGCTGGCAATTTTTTTTCTTTTCGCTTTTTTGTTGTTTTTTTTGTTGTCTCTTGGCAGCCGCCACCAAAATTTGTGCCTTTCATTGTTGTTGGCATGTCCGTTCTGGCACGGAGTCCAAGGCACAGGGCTCATTGCTCTGTGGAATGGGTTTTGTCGGATGGGGTTGATGGGTGCGTTAGGCAGGCGAGGCAGCAGTTCCGTTCTTCTTGTTCTTTTGGCCATCTCTCGTTGCTTTTTTTCTTTTTTTTTGACTGTTGTCAAGGCGACAACACACACACACAAATATATACAAACTTTTATATGTGCGTGAGTGTGTGCGTGTGTGCGTGTGTGTGTGTGTGTGTGCGCTATACACAAAGGCGCCGCCATTTAAGCGCCGCAAACGAATTGACCAAAAATGCCAGGCGATTGTAGTATAAACCCTTGTCTACATTTTGTCTTTGCCATTTGCCATTTTCTTGCATTTTCTCTATGGCAATTATAATGCTAACTGACAAAAAATGACAAATTATAGCAACATTTTTCGACTGATGTATGGACTTACACATATACATATATCTGTGTGTATATATATATAAATTTACAGCGAACTATGTGTAACTGCCGCTCTTCAAATTAATACAGAAATCACGCACTCCTAATGTCACTTTTATACGCACTGCGTGTTCAGATTTCACAATGTTCTTCTTTATTTTTTTTTAAGAGCACAGAACCACAACTAATCTGTAATTATGTTAATTTGCCTATTAAAGCAACACTCGTTAGCATTGCGACACATCATCATCATCCTCATCTTGAGCTGGAACATCTAAAGTTTCCAATTCCAAATATTCGAGTTTTATTGAGTAAACTTCAACTTAACGTTACGAATAGGAATAGAATCAATGTGGAGAATGTAACAATTTAATGAAATTCACCTACAGAGGCAACTTCACCAAGCCAGTTACTCCGGCGCTCCTCCCTCCCTCCCTCCGTTACCTCCTCACACAAGCGGTAATTTATGGAGGTTTCCTACGTCGACCACATGTAGATGTGTCTCTGTGTGCATGATTACTGCATTTATGAGATAAGTTTTTTACTGTCGACAACAATTAAATTACATTTTAGAGTTTATAGCCTGCGCTGCCCCTCCCTGCCCCTCGCTGCCCCTGCCGGCTGTCCCTGCAGCCGCCATGCAGCACTGTATCTTTTGCTGTCGCCAAACTTCAATAAATTCTAATAATTTATTTCATTACCAGAGAGCGCCTTCCTTTGGCCAACAAGCAGGCCAGCAGCAGGCCAAGCTTTTGCTTGACTGCAATTGTAATTTCAGTATTAAATTGTATGTGATACCAAAGTAATGCGACAAACAGACAGACAGAGACAGACAGACAGAGGGACAATAGAACTCAGACACAGACACAGACAGAGTAGCTCGGCAAAAGGGCAATCCCAGAGTCCAGAGTGATAGTGATAAACTACTCTACGATATTCTAGACTCCAGATATATTATTTGCCCAACAACATGTTGACAAATAATTGCACTTTTTGTGTTACAAAGCAGACGCAACTCAGTTGCGAAAGGGAGCGTAAATAGAGTGCATTTATGATGCTCTAGCAACAATTATTTATTAGTGAGAGCTCTAATTTGTGAGCATTTACTGCATTTGTTTATAATTATAATTTAAATAATATGAAAATTATTTTAAATTACATAATTATATCTATATTTAAATAGAAGTATATTTTCATGTTCTATTCTCCGTTTGCTGATAAATATTTGTATTCTTGCTTGTTAATTGATCTTCGGTTTGTTCTCATATATATAATTATAATATTATATATAATTAAATAGAAGCATGTTTTCATTATCTATTATTTATTTTTGATAAATATTTACTTTGCTTATTAGGGCATTTTATCTTCTGTTTGTGCTCATATATATAATTATATTATATTATATATATTCAAATAGAAATATCTTTTCTTTTTCTATTAATTATTTTGTGATAAATATTTATATTCTTGTTTGTTAATTGAAGTATTTAATCTTCTGTTTGTGCTCATATATATTATTATAGAAATAGAAGTATCTCTTCATTATCTTTTATTTATTTTGTAATAAATATTTGTATTTAGGTTTGCTTATTAGGGCATTCAATCTTTCGTTTATTCTCATATATACAATTATATTATATTATATATAATTAAATAGAGGCAAATTTTCTTTTTCTATTATCTGTTTTGTTATAAACATTTATACTCACATTTGCTTATACTATTTATAATTATATTATATTACATATAATTAAATAGAAGTATCTTTTCATTATCTATTATTTATTTTTGATAAATATTTACTTTGCTTATTAGGCTATTTCATCTTCTGTGATTATATATTATATATAATTAAAATATATTATATATAATTAAATTGAAGTATCTTTTCATTTTCAAATATTTATTTTGCAATAAATATTTGTATTAATGTTTGCTTATTAGAGCATTTAATCTTTCGTCTATTCTCATATATATATAATTATAATATATTATATATAATTAAATAGAAGTATACTTTCTTTTTCTATTATCTGTTTTGTAACAAACATTTATATTTACATTTGCTTATACTATTTATAATTATATAAATAGAAGTATCTTTTCATTTTCAAATATTTATTTTGCAATAAATATTTGTATTAATGTTTGCTGATTAGAGCATTTAATCTTCGGCTTGTGCCCATATATATGCATATATTTTTGATATATATTGACGAGGGGAGCGGTGTAATGTTGCCACCCTCATATCAGGGCCAAAGTCACACCCACATGCCGCGTGCGCACGTACTCAGTCATTTAGTCATTTATGTGGCATGCAACTGCGTTGGATCACGCCTATTGCAACTGTAAATGGCAGCCAGAGTTGCCACCGCTATACAACACACACACACACACACACACAAATATTTGTGTTTGCCACCGCGGAAATGGAAAAACCGCATCACAATTTGGCTGTTGGGGCGGAACTCCTGAGGCTCGTGTTGCATTTGCTGGAATTATTCGTGAATGTATTCATCTCAATTGGCGAGTAGAGCAAATACTCGGTATAAAGAATTGATACTTTCACACTCAATGTGCGGTTTAATTGAATCATTAAGCACCCACAATGAACACACACACACACTCGCACACTCACTCACATATTCAGTTGGACATTCAAAGTCGGTACATAACATTTGTTAGACAGTTTATGTAATCGCTGTAATTAGCCACATACGCTTTTACATTGTTTTTCTCTTTGCTTTTTCGGGATTATGCAATTAATTCCCTGGCGACTGCAGACAGAGGATTTTCCCGGGGGGGAGAAAACAATAACCAGAAATGTTACAGGCAATAGTTTGGCATTAACATAAATAACAGTTGGATCTTGACTGGTTTCGTTTGTTTGGTTTTCGGCCAGTTTTAGCAATGTACAAAACAAAAGTAATTAAGTGCAAAAGATGTCGCATGCAGCAACAGCAGCAGCAGCAGCAGCAGCAGCAGCAGCAGCAACAGGTTGTGGTTTTCTGCATACGAGAAAACTGTGATTTTCCACACAACAACAACAACAACAGAAGCAGTAGCAGCAGCAGCAGCAGCAGCAGCTGAAATTTACACAACACACCGCAGGAGGGCAGGAAAGAGAGAGAGCGAGTGAGAGAGGGGAGGGAATTATTGAGGCATGCTGCTGGTTTCTTAAGCTTATGCAATTAACTTGGTTAGTGAATGTGGCAACATCTTGCATGTGATTGACTGACTGAATAACTAAGTTACTGATTGACTGACTGTCTGACTGACTGTCTGTCTGTCGGACTGTCTGACTGACGACTTATCTCTACTCTTCGTTTGGACAGAAACCACAAATTATTGCGGGAATCCGACGTGGTGAGGAGGTCAAGCCAAAAACAATTTAAATGGATTGCAAATAACTATTTATTGTGACTTGAATCGTGCCTCCCCAAACCCCAATTCCCCCCACCGTTTCCCCTGTTTGCATCTCTTGTAGGCGTAGCCAAGTGAAACGGAGCCCATTGACAGTGAGTGCAGTAAAGAAATGCCCACCTAAGGCAGCCTTGGCAAGTCAGCAATTTCCAGAAACTTCGTTTGTCGTCATCATTATCATCATCATCAACCACATCATCATCATCATCATCATCATTATCAACATTATGATCATTATGTTCATTATCAACGTTGCCATTGATGCATTCGAGCGAAGCGTGTAGAAGAAAGCTGCGAAATGGACACCATTGACGCTGACGCTGACGATGACGATGACGATGACGATGACGATGACGATGACGATGACGATGACGATGATGATAACGACGCTGCACTTGTGACGCTCTCTAACCAATACACTCCTCCACTTGCCAGCATTTTTTCATGTACTGCCACTCGCCAACTTGGCCAACATGTCTATTAACGGTAACTAGGTAATTGCTAGAAATTGCCGTTAGAAAATTTGCCTTTATTGTAGTTGTTGTTCTCGTTGCTGCTGTTGCTGCTGCTGCAATAGCTGTTTTCGCTTGCTGTGCTGTGCGACCAGCACAAAAAGTAAACCATTCGTTAGCACAAAAGCTATCAAAAAAGAAAACGAAATGCAAAAGGCCCACTCCTCCTCCCCCCACACCCCACACCCCACACATCCCACACTCGACGAACGAACGCTTGCTTGCTTTTCTTCTTTTTTGTTTAGCTTCTGAATGGAAAAGTGTTACCTGCCACTTTAGATACATGTAGCAACAGCATCGCACTTCACTTCACTTCACTTTAGCCACAACACAGCAATACTTCTGTATACTCTATCATTCCATTAAGAAAAACACGTTGAAACGAGGCAAAAACATGTGTTTGATTGTGGAGCAAACAAACACTGCGGGCTATACTCGAATAACAACGAATTGACTTGTGGAAAATATGAAAAGTTATTGTTTGATTAACTTTTCAATTTGTTATGCTATCAAGATCAATACTCAATCAAGACAATATATAACTTATGCATATGATCTTTATTTTTGCAATTAAATTGTTTAATAATGTTATGTTTAATAATTAACTAAAGAAATAGCGTTTATTATATTCACATTTTTTATGTATTTTCCTTCTCGATGGATAATTGATGGACAACTGTGTTTTGCAATTATTTAGCGTAAAATATCATTGTTAAATGAAATAATTGATTTGCGCAATAGACAAAATGGAATTAAACAACAACAAATTGGCGGAAAATTTGCGAAAAATGCGTTGATGCCTAATGTAAATATAATTTTCTATTAGGAAAATTCGAGAACGATCGCGCATTAGTGAAGGCGAAGCATAGAATGGCAGACTAAAAGCAACTGCTTGTAGTGCGTTGTTTGTGGGCTGCCAAGCAGTGCAGTGAGCTAGCTGCGTAATTGCAAGCAGTAGATGCTGCAGGAGTACAGTAACAGATAAGCACAGCATGCAGTGCGTTTGCTGGAGTAATTGCAAGCAGTGTAAGTGTTTTATGTATGTGTGCATTTGTATAAAATGGCGAATTAATGAAATGCTTGCTTGGGCTGCCTTAATTGCAAGCAGTGCATTGTCATTAGCTTGGTGACAAGTTAATATTTGACAATACCCAGACATATTTAACACTGCTGGTGTATTTAAGTATTTTCGAATTTATTGTTAAAATTCAAAGGCGGAGACAGCGACAGCAGACAGAGCAGACACTGCAGTGGAATAATGCACTGACAACGTCATCGCATTCCTATGCATTCGCATGCAAAACAAATGGACTCATCAAAGTGCTCAAGATGCAGACCTGGTGCGAGAGCGAGGGCCGGGAGGAGCCTCTCATTGGGGCACGCTTACGCGGCCACTCCAAGGCCGGTCTAGACACTTTTGACACAAATGCAGCACCGCTACTCTCTAAGAAAGTCCCCTCTCAGACACTGTCTGCCAGTTTAGTAGAATAAAATAAGAAATAAGAAAAAAAAAACAGACAAAAACACAAAATGAAGGCAATTGCCAAGCTGCGTAAATTTCCGCGTGGGGCAACGTCGTCGTCAGAGCAGGGGTAACGGTAGGGGCAGTGGCAGGGGCAGGGGCAGGGCAGGGGCATCATTACCGGAATCGCTGACGTTGCATGTCATTGTCTGGAGCGTGGGTCTCAGTCTGAGCCACTTGAGACAGCCGTGAGAGGCACATATTGAGACAGGTGACAACAGTCACTTATTGTTGTTGTTGTTGCTGTTGTTGTGGTTAGGCAAATGCAGACAAGCAGTGCAATAAGAGAGAGAGAGAGAGACAGAGGTTAGGGCGCAGAGTTAGAAGTTGCAGACGCACTAAATCAATTAGAGAATGTAGCATACAACTTGCAAACAATTGCCTGATTCTCTGAAGAAAATGTAGCTTATCAGTTCACTGAACCCAATAACTGCACACATGTATTATTTATCTACATAATAATCAATAACAATGCCTCAGCAGAACGTAGGGCCAAAAAACCGATTAAATGAAAACTGCATTAACAGTTAACACCAACAATGCTAAAAACAATAATAAGAAAAAGGCGCGTGGATCAAATATCATCACAAAATGTGAAATGTGGAATGTGGAATGTGAATTGCATGAGGGGGAATACCCCTGCAGGCATTGCAAAGCCTTTCCGGCCGGCAATTCAAATCGAACGATTAAGACACGTCTATGAATACCATATGAGTACTCGATATTTGTTTGTTTATGCGCTGTTTGTTATTGCGGGGATTCATTAAACTTTCATTTGCTGTTGCCTGTTATTGTTGTTGTTGCTGTTGTTATTGTTGTTGTTGCTGTTGTTATTGTTGTTGTTCTCATTGTTGTTGATTCTGCAGCTATTGAAGTTTGTTGTTCTTGTTAACACTGCATTGCCGTTGTTGTCTTTGACATTGTTGTTTTCATTCATTGCGCTATCTCCAGCTGAACTCGTATGCTGCTGGGTGGCCTCCTGCGAATTGTCGTCATTTCTGCAGATATGTTAATTATTTGCCAAATTGACACAATGTGTCATTTGCCTGCGGCTTGTTGTTTCTTCTTGTTATTGATGAGTTACCAAAAAGGCGAGAGACAGCAACAACAGAGGCAATTCAAAGAGATACTCAGTTGTCAGACGAATAGTTCCTAGTTGGAAAATATGATGCAAATTCACATTAAGCTCTATACTACTTGACTTCTCTCGTCCCAAGCTAGTTTAGGGGATTCCCAGTAGCTTCAAGGGGAGTAATAATTCCATTTAAGATGACTTACGAAGACTTTGCTACGATCTCTTCTAATGTGGCCTGAAGTGCCTGTTGTTGTCAAGTGTATTTGTTTGGCATTCCATTGAAAATTATAATGTTTAGTTTGTAGTTCGTGGAATTGATTTAGATATTATCGTTCAAATATGAATTTATTAATTTCTTATTTCAATAAATTCATAAAATAGACAACAATTGAATCGATAAGCGCATTAAGAGTGTTATAAAGTGAATTTTGTTGTGCAAAACAAACTCATATCAAGCACATTTCAATCGCATGACGCGACAGTCACAGCTTCTCTCGACTGATAAGATAACAGCGACCACAGTCTGCAGTTCCAAGTAACAATGCTATTTTTCTATTGTTTTTAATTGAAAAAAAAAAAACGAAGAACACAACGTAAAGAAAGCAAGACGCGATATGATAACCTTGAATCAAGAGGGGGAGGCGGGTAGAAGGCTTATCGCCGTTCTACCGTTTTCGACCCAATTTTGAGCTGCTTCCGTGAGCTGCAAACGCAAACAACGCTGTGGATTGGCAACCAAGTGTAATGGCGCTGTGGGTGCAATTATTAATTTAAGGCAAACAACATTGCCGACTACTTTCCTTGTTTTCTTACAGATAAATAAAAAAGCATTCCAGAGCAGCAGCAACGAGAACGCGAACGACAACGAGAACAGCAACGAGAGCTGGAAGGGAGGAAGCCAGAAAGTAGCAACAACAACAGCCATGGTGATAAGCTTGTTCTAAGCACTTGACTCTTAGAGGAAAAGACAACGCAACGGCATTTAGCATGGTGCGACGTAATGTTGCCGAGCAACAAAGTAACAGCAGCAGCAACATACCACCACACAATAACAACAACAGCAGCAACAGCAGCAGCAACAACAACAACAATAACAATGCAGGCAGCTGCTCATCTAAAGCATCGCCCACCGCGAGTCTGAACAGCCTTGCGAATTCAGCCTCGCCAGCTTGCAACATTGTCATGTTGCAGACAGCGCCGTTGCCAGCAACGCAGCAACATTGTCCAGCAGCAGCAGCAAGGCCAAACTCGCAGCAACAACAACAACAACAGCAACAACAACAACAACAGCAACAACAGCAGCAGTCGCCATCGGACGGCGGCTCCTCGAATTGTTCGTTGCCATCGTCGCCACCGTTGTTGCAACAGACTGCGACGCCGCCGCAGGGTGCACAAATAGTGCCGCCGGTCTGTGCGCTTCATCATCCGCAGCAGCAGCTGGCGCTGCTTGCGGCCATGCAACACCAACATCACATGTTGCAACCAACGCTGGCCCCACCCAGCCATGCACCCCATCATTCGCATCAGCCGCAGCCGCAGCCGCAGCAGCAGCCACTGCCACAGCCACAGACCCATGAGAATGGGCATGGCGGCATCTCGCCCAATGGCGGCTCGGGTGGCTCCTCCTCGGCGAGCAGTGTGAGCAGCGTGTCGAGCAGCAACGGTGGCGGTGGCCAGGGTAATAATGCTGGGAATAGCACCAATGGCATTGGACCGCCAGTGCAAGCACCGTTGCCCCCTGGCCCACTCTATATACAGTATTCCGGCGAATTCTATCCATCGGAATACTATATTGCACCGCATCCGCACGAGGGCATCTGTCCACAGCATCCGCATCATCCGCACGCGCATCAGCATCATCATCAGCCCATGTGCGCTATCTCGCCGGAATATGGTGAGTTCCCCCTGCCCCCTCTCTCATCTCTTTCATCCAGCTCCAGCTGATGGCTGCTAATTACATCTAGCATAATCCCCCGCCTTAGCAGCACTTGGGTAGCCGCTAAATAACTCTGCTCGTCACGGAAACTTCACTAAGCCGCTGCTCGGTTTACTGTGGATGCCTGCAGCTTGCTCCAATTCAATTCCCATGATTAGGCGACACTCAAGGCTATGCCACCACGAGCTCTTAAGCTGCGTAAAGTCTCTGTCTCAAGACTTAAAATAGACGACGAAACATTCCCCCTACGACTCTCCCTCTCTCTCTCTCTCTCTCTCTCTCTCTCTATAATACATATGCGATGCGATGCGAGCGCAACTCTCTTGTTGTGTTTCGCATTTAAGCTGCAAAGTCAACAAGTAAGCTCTTCATCGGATTGGTCCATCATCTGGTGTGCTCACCCTGCCTCCCTCCCTGCTTCCTAGCAAAATTAGCTAACTTAATTTTGAATGATTGCACTAGACTTAACAATTGAAAGCGGAACAACAAACAACTTTATCAGCTCAAACAGAAATAGAAACAGAAATAGAACAAGAAACAGTAGCAGATACAGAGAGAGAAGCAGAAAGAGAAGGGAGCAGAAAGAGAGACCGAGAGGAAATAGGCTAAGCTTATCAACACTTCACGTAATGCCAAAGCGTAGTTAGAACTTCGTAATTGAAAAACTTTATACGTTTATTTATTTATTTATTTTTTGTATTTCTAATATAAAAATAAGTATTTAAATCTGTAATTACGCAAGCACGATTTTGTTATCCACTATAATTTCATGGCGATCTGTTTTGATGCTCTAAAAGTGGGCAGAAGATGCCTACAAATATTCCCTACATCTATTTACTCAGTCTAAATTATTCATATACTGCATGATTGATTAACTGACTGAGTGAGTAAAGGACTGACCGATTGATGGGTTGCTTAATTAATCGACTAAATGATCGATTGAATGAATAATCGATTGATTGACTGAATTGTTGTCTGATTGAAAGATTGAAGAGTTAATAATTGTCTGACTGTGTGATTGATTGAATGATTGTGAACTGTATGCTAGCTGAAAATTGAATAAGCGAATGATTGACAGACTGATTGAATGATTGGTGAACTGAATTAGGGATTAACTTAATAACTGATTGGCTGAATAAGTGATTTACTAAATAACTGATTCACTGAATAACTGATTGATTCATGATTGATTGACAGACTGCATAACTGACAATTTGAATGAATGAATGATAGATTGACAACTAACTAGGACTAAATGAACGATTGAATGAATAATTGATTTATTGACTGAATTGTTGTCTGATTGAAAGTTTGACGAATTAATAATTGTCTGACTGTGCGATTGATTGAAAGATTGGTGAACTGAATACTAGCTAAAAATTGAATAAGCGAATGATTGACAGACTGATTGAATGATTGGTAAACTGAATTAGTGATTAACTTAATAACTGATTGATTGAATAAGTGATTTACTAAATAACTGATTGACTGAATAACTGATTGATTCATGATTGATTGACAGACTGCATAACTGACTATTTGACTGAATGAATGATGGATTGACAACTAACTAGGACTAAACGGTCGATTGAATGAATAATTGATTGATTGACTGAATGCTCGCCTGATTGAATGATTGTGAACTGAAAACAAGCTAATAATAATATAATTGAATGACTGACAGATTGACTAAATGATTGTCGAACTGAATGATTAGGCAGGCTGAATAACTGATTGACTGAATAAACGTTTGACTGAATAACTGACTGATTTAACAACTGATTACCTCATGATTGCTTGCTGAACTGCATAACTGACCAATTGAGTGATTGATTGACCGAATGAATCATGAGCAACTCCTCAATGTTATACGGAAGACAGTTTTATTTACCTCCGATTCAACTGAAACTGTTTTTCCCGATCTACTCACAAAGCTTATCAATAAGTGTGCCACAGCTGCGATATAAAAAAAACCTCACAGAAAATTCGTGGTAACTTATCAGATTATTTGTTGAGTATGCTCAAGCACGCGCAATGCCGGGCAATACCCATAAATAATATGGTATATGTATATAAGAATTCGTAGATTCCATAAATATATATTCTACTGCGATCAGTCGCAGTTGCATATAGATTTCAGTCTCAGCGTCTATTAGCATAACAGTAGAAACGCCCACGTGGCTAAAACGGCGTTGTTTGACCAAAACTGGAATTGCTATTGCTATTGGTGTTGGTATTGGTATTGGTGTTGGTATTGGCATTGGACTGGGAATGAGAACTGGAACTCACTGGGGCCAAGCTGAAAGTCGTATCCGCTTCAGCTATCATTTCGGCCAGCCTCAAAACCGGAGCTGTCTTGGCTTTAAAGCGAATGAATCAGACAGCCACTCTGCAAATACTTGGAAATATAGAAAAGTTTTGTTCTTGTCTGTGTGTGTGTGTGTTTGTGTGTTTGTGTGTGCTTGTGTGGGGGAGGGAGGGATGGGGCTACAGCCAGCTGTCAGTTGGGAGTGTTGGCCAAGATAATTGAATTAAATCAAGTTTAGCGTAACCCAGAAACCTCAATTACCAATGTGTCGCTGCTGGCTTTAACCCTAATTGGGCTGCGTCGGGAGACAATTGATGCGAACCTGTTAACGCCAACATAATAATGTTGAGCCGAAACACGAACTTGGCTAACAGAATACTTTATTGTCTTTTTTTTTTGCAAATGGACAAATTGAATTCAATTGCCAAAACATAAGTTTTGCAAGTTGGCCCACAATACTAATTGTATTTGCATGTGGTTGAACTTCGAGTCTCTCCCTCTCTCGCTCTCTCTCTCTCTCTCTCTCTCTCACACTCTTCCTTATCCATGCATGCCTGCCAAATAGTTTTAGAGCTGCAACTTGGCCATAACCAGAATAGAGACCATCAAGCCCAGTCCCAAGCTCATAATTTACAATTACAAGCAAGCGTAAATGGCTTTTGCCTGCCGTCTACCGTCTAACGTCTATGCGACTTGTGTGTTGTGCCTGTGACCCCTGACCCCTGACCCCTAACCCCCGTCTGCCTGCACTCGTGTTTGCCAAACGACAGAGACATTCCATCTACGGCTCCTTGCGTGTGTCGGCCTGGAGTGCCTACCCCTGCCCCGCAACGTTGTTAATCGAATCAACTTGCTAAGAAAATGGCTCTAAGTGCGTGCTGGGCTTGGCTAGTCTCCCCTCGCCTCCCCTCGTCTTGCCTCGACTCGGCGCTTTTCCCTCTAATGGAATTTCACTCCCGTTGCGCCCTCGACATGGCTATATTGATATGGATGCTGAGCATGTTATAATTATAAGAATGCTGAGCATGCTCTTGTGCCCCCTTGACGCCCCTCTCTCCAATCTTCTTGAACTTCCAGCACTGTGGACTCGTCGTGCGAATTTATTGTTGTTTTTGCAGGCGCCACTTCAAATGAAGCTGAATCTTGGGGTGTTGATTGCTCTTGCTGGACTCACTTGGCATAATTTACACAACACAAACACACACACACACACACACTTCACAAGCTCTAATCAACATAATTCTTATTAGTTTATATGCCACACAAATGGTCAGACTATACATACTCTATATACGAGATTAGTAGAGGCTGGGATGCTGATAAAGTTGGAAGAGTTAGAAGCAGTTGAGAGCTGCAAATTTGCATTGTAAGATGTGACTAAACTTAAGCTAAGCTATTATGAGATTTCTTGAACTAAAATAGTTTATATTTTGTTATAAATATGAAATATATAAGGAAAAGAAACAAACAATTCCAACAAAAGTTCGTTTCGTTTGTATAATTATTATTTATTTATTTATTTATTTATTTGTATATTTATTTATTTATTTATTTATTTATTTATTTATTTATTTATTTATTTATTTATTTATTTATTTATTTATTTATTTATTTATTTATTTATTTATTTATTTATTTATTTATTTATTTGTATATTTATTTATTTATTTATTAATTAATTTATTTATTTATTTATTTATTTAATTATTTATTTATTTATTTATTTATTTATTTATTTATTTATTTATTTATTTACTTATTTATTTATTTATTATTTATTTATTTATTTATTTATTTATTTATTTATTTATTTATTTATTTATTTATTTATTTATTTATTTATTTATTTATTTATTTATTTATTTACTTATTTATTTATTTATTATTTATTTATTTATTTATTTATTTATTTATTTATTTATTTATTTATTTATTTATTTATTTATTTATTTATTTATTTGTATATTTATTTATTTATTTATTTATTTATTTATTTATTTTTTATTTATTTATTTATTTATTTATTTATTTATTTATTTATTTATTTATTTATTTATTTATTTATTTATTTATTTATTTATTTATTTATTTATTATTTATTTATATTATAACTATTGCTACTACTTCTATTGATTCATATATTTATTGATTTATTTATTTATTTATTTATTTATTTATTTATTTATTTATTTATTTATTTATTTATTTATTTATTTATTTATTTATTTATTTATTTATTTATTTATTTATTTATTTATTTATTTATTTATTTATTTATTTATTTATTTATTTATTTATTTATTTATTATTTATTTATATTATAACTATTGCTACTACTTCTATTGTTTCACACTGCACACTTATTTACCTGTTTCTTTTGCTTAACTTTAAGTTGAACTTGCAGTTCATCGACTGATTTGATAACGCTGAAATGTGTGTAACTAAGTGTGGCATTCAACATGGCACGAGCATACAAGGGAACTTGTAGAAAGTTTCAAAGCGTTCAATGAACTCGTCACAGGTCCACTCAGAGATTTCTGTGTAGCAAAGTAATCGCAACAGAGACTGTAGCAACAATAACAAACGAGCACAACTTCAAGAACAGTCAATCAAAATACACCCCAACCCCAACCCCAACCCCCAATCCCAACTGCCTCCCACTCGATAAAGTGCCTTCTCAATGAACTCTAAGCACTGACAACGGTTCAACATCGACATCGACATCACGTTGCTCTCAGTATAAATTTCAATATCTTTGCGAGGAGCATGTGCTGCGCTCGCCTGCTCTGCTCTGCTCTGCTTGCTTTCGGCTTTATCTTTTTATCTCTTTTAATCTTTGTATACCCTGTAAGCAAACGAAAGGCACTACAAGTGCGGCATATACGTTTGTGCAAGCGTTTGTCACAGTCAGTAGAGAACAGCTCCGCTTCAATAGAGTAAATCAAATAAGAAATACTAAATTAAAATCTTAATTTAAGTTAAGTTATAGCTTAACTAACTACCTTGAGTATTATGACTCAGAATTACACATAAATATATAGATTATGCATAATAATTAAACTAAACAGGGTATCTGCTATTTGAGCACTGCTCTCTCAGCATTCTCGTACATGTTTCCCATAATTTTTAATTAACTCATGGACAGCCCGCACATTGCCGAACTTCGGCGTCCCATGGGACGCAGGGACTTGTGCAGGGGGAAGTAGAGACGGGCGTGGACTTATAGTAATTTAAGGCCCATTGGCTATTCCAATTTAATGAGCATAATTATGAGCATGGTGCCCTATGAACTTTGACATTTCAGCTATTTACAACTAGAATGGAAATAATGCCGTAAGTAAAACATTTATCAGCTCCAAGAGACGGCTGTCCTTGCTGTCCTTGCTGTCTTGTGTGGGAAAGTTGAGAGTAAATGGCACCTGATATAACTTCAACTGTGTCACAGGCACATTAACTGCCCCTTGAGCAGCGGAGGAGCATGACGAAGCGAGGGGGGCACAGTAACAAAGCGATTGCAAGCAAAGAAAATACTCGTAGGTTGCTTCTCCAATTCCAATTCCAATTTCAATTGCGACTACAATGACGGGGCAGCTACTCAACTAGGCAAATACTTTCAGTTCAGTTGAGTACAGTTCAGTCGTTTTAGCCAGTTCATTGCTCCACTTAAGATTGGTTTTGGTTTTCCAACAGATTCCACATTGCACACGCCTGCTGATGTCATCACTGTCGTTTTCACAGGGTATTAAGAGCAAGACACTACTCACTGCTCGCTGCCCCTCCACACCTACTATGCTATGTGGTTCATCTACCTGGCGCTGAAGCTCCCACAATTTTGATATTCGCAACATAAACTTGTCCGGTTTTACGAGCCGCTTTGACGCTTAAATTTATTGACTTCCTCGGTTTACCCAATTCCATTGTGCGAAATGCTAATGGGTTGACGACGTTTGTCTGTGAACCCACCAAGCGCACCACCGCACCACTGCAACACAAGCAGCAGTGCCACCACCTACACTTCCTCCTCGCTCGCTCTTGAGAGCAGCACAATAAGAATTGTGTCACTGTGCATTTGCATATTTACCTTCAATTTGACCTCGTGCCACGTCTTTTATAATGCCAGCTCGAGTTTTTTTTTTTTTTATGATCCGACAATTGTTGCCTTGTCTGCAGCTTATGCCACGTTGCAACATTCGAAATGTGCTGCGAGGCTGCCACCAATGATATTACACTAGACCACAAAACTTACAAACACAACGATCATAACTCGCTGAATGATTTCAATTGTAAATTGAAGACATCAGCTTGAAGCTATCTAAATTTAACGCTTAAATATTCTACGAAAATGTGAAATACTTTAATATAAATTTCCTCAACTGCATTAATTGTGTGTTGTGTGTGTTTTGAAGTGTATTCGACTTGTGCTCTCCCACATTGACATGATGTGACCCTGAACTTTGGGTTGCGACTGCACGGGCAAACAAATATTCGTAGTCCAATTGTTATTTAATAAAGCTTAATGGTCTCGTGAGGCGAGGCTTAGCGCTCCCTCTCTCCCTCTCTCTCTGTCTGTGTTTTACTGTTTTTCTCCTCCTCCTTTCTCTCTCTTTTGCTCTCGCTCTTTTAATTAATTTCTGTTTTGCTCTGACTCATCTGCTGAGAACGTTGTTTGCATGTGCTTTGATTCAGAACCTGCTCATTTGCATATGTTACGCTCAGAGCGAAAACAAGTCTATTAAACTCAAATTTATGATCATTTGCAAAGCGTGAAAATGTCATCGACAGAAGTCTCCTCCTCCTCCTCCTCGACATCTTCTCTGCACACAGAAAGAGCTTCAACTGATTTACTCAGCATTTGCTGTATACTAAACTACAACACAGTCAATACATGAATGCACACAAAGATCCAATTAAATAGCGAGAGAGGAACATTTCTTTTGTTACCTCGTGTGTGCATAACTTCAATCCACTTGCCAATTAGCAAATACAGATATCAAACATATTTGCCAAATAGATTTCGTAATTCGAGCTGACAATGCAACTTTAAGCATAAACTAAACAAACTGAAATGCTGCAGTTGAGAGTTGAGAGTTTGGTAACTCTATAGCCTTGAACTTTGCTTAACACTCTCTTTATTCAACCTGAAAATTGCATTACGTTTGGATAATAAATACAAAAGTTATACATACAACTTTTTCATCCTAGTGCAAAGCATTGGGAATTTGTTGTGCTGGCGCCATCTAGCGTGTGTTGCTTGCGCTTAAATATGTTTACATTTTTGCATGCGAGTGGACTGCATAAAGTGCGCTTTAATAGTAGTAGTAGTAGTAGTAGTAGTAGTAGTAGTAGTAGTAGTAGTAGTAGTATATGTTTATTTAAAGAGTATTGAGTGCAGTTGTACAGGGTATATTCTAGTTAATTCGAATCAATTTTATTTAGATTTCATTGAAGCTGCAGAAATCTATAATAAAAGAGGCGCCATCTGGCGTGAGTTAGCTTAAGTAAATAGTTTTATGTGGGCGTAAACTCTTGTGCAGGGTATCTCATAGTCCATAGCACTGTTTTCACTTGTTGTATGATGTTACCAAATGCCCGCCGGGTGTATGCGTGTTATGTGTGCTTATATCTTCTTCCACAATCTCTGCCAGACACGCGTTAATGCAAATAGACACAAATACACACACACACACACACACACACGCACACGCACACATGCAGTAGTATTGGTGCGTGTGTGTGTGTGATGACCTTGCAAATAGCCTCCAGACATCGAACATCGCCAGGTTGTCGTATTAAGTCCGCATCACCTTCTGCTCTGATCTGAAGTGTGAGACGTAACTTTTAATTGCTTTTTAATGGATATTGCCTGAATGCCCCCCTTAAGGGGCGTGGCGTGTGTGGTATGTGAAGATGTGGAGTTGTGATGGCCAGCAAAAATGGTGTCTACAAACTTGGAAATTGAACAATATCAGTTGACAGCATTAAAACAGTGCAAACATAAATTTCAAGCAAGCAATCCTTATGTACTTGAGTGTGTGTTGCGTGTGTGTGCGTGTGTGTGTGTGTTTATTACTAGAACATATTTTATATATCTTTTGAATGTATTCTATATGTATATATGTATGTATATATATATTTATATATTTATAACGTCGCATTTTTCTTAACTCTTTTGGAAAAAAAGGCAGCTTTCATTTGATTTGTGTTGCGCTTCTCATTGTTGGTATTGTTACTAGGACTCTGCTGCTGACTCTGCCACTTCTACTGCTGCTGCTGTTGCTGCTGCTGTTGCTGCTCTTGGCTACGGCCACTTATGACCCAAGCGCTCGACGAGTTCAACAACCCACAAAAAAAAAAAAAGAAAGAAAAGAGGAGCAAAAAAAATAGAGGAGGAGCAATGCAAAAAATTGGCATCAAACAACAAAACTTACTTTAGATACATATGCGGAGAGCGGGGGAAAGGGAGCCACTGGCCGGAGGGTGTGGCAGGCAGGCACACATGCAATGCGCATTAAAATTGTAACTGTTACAGTTTCCCTCTTGCTCTCGCTCACTTTTTTTACGCTCTCTCTGTCTGTCTCTGTCTGACAACTGCAGTTGCTACTTCAGGCTGGCAAGTTAAGTGCCATTCATGTGATTCTCTTTTTTCCGTTGCCGCTGGTGCTGCTGTATGTGCTCCTTTTTGATCCTAAACTTGTTATACCCTGTGCGTGCATACAAACGGGTTGAATGACTCGCCGCAACAGGCAGCAGACAATGATACTGAAGAGTGTCAATAGTTGAGACAAGAAATTGATCTGTTGGCTTTTATATATGTCTGCAATACAAGTTAATTTAGCTACCCTTATTAGGCACAAAAGCTAGGGTATATTATGTATTATTATGTACATTATAAATGATTTAAATTAAGAATTGCATTCTATAATTTTAAATTATAATTGATAATGAGTGTTTTTGCATAGCGCACTTTCTGCAGGGTAGCTGTTAGTCGAGTACACTCACTGCTGGCATAGACATGCTTGTATATTTTGCCATTCTCACTGTTGACTTTTGTCTCTTTAGCTTTTGTTTCGTTTTCGCTGCTTTTTTTTGGGCAGATTCATTTATTAACGAAAATACATAAGGCAATATTGTATGTATATATTTATGTATATATATATGTGTATGTATTGGAATCCATAGTTGCTGCCATCATATACATATATATATTTATATATATATACTTGTATTGGTCTGCAGTTATTGCTGTAGCTGTCATTGTACCCGTTATGGTTCTCAATTCCATTTCGATTTTCATCGTTCGCGTTGAGAGCAAACATCAATTTCGATATTCAAATAATACCGTATTTGATTTGATTAATCTAATAAATTATAACACCTTTAGCTAGGTGAGTTTAAACAATAAAGAATAGTATTAAGCACAACACGAATGCGTTGACTTTATGTTAATACATAAACCAATTCATAGCGACAGAGTCACTGCTGATTGATGGCATTTCTTTGATTTTATTATGTATATCAAAGCATAGTTTTTACGATATCAAAGTGTGGAGCTGATAACAGCAGTAACTGATAGTTACTGATATTATTTTTATTTCTATTTTGCAAACTGTCTTTTGTACCCAAAAGAAATGGTTTGGCTTTCCAAACAGCTCATCAATCATAGTTGCGACATCCTCTTGAAATTTAATATGCACATAACTTATTCGTTGTCTTTTATTTATATGTATGTATGTCTATTTATCTTATCCCTAAGCTTACATGGCTATTGTTAGGGTATCTAAGGGCTGAAGAAACTAAACCTGTCAGCTGAGTTTGCAGCACGTGCATATCATAAAACTAGAAGACCTTTTCCTTTCCTATACCAAAAGCTAAACAAGTGTTAATTTGCGTAAGTAATTCGACCAAATAAAAGGGACATTGCTGAGAGTGCTTGACTAATGAATACCCTGTAAGTGTAACATTAAAGTTGCATGCGATATTCAATTGCAGTTGAGACTTGATTTGAATACATTCTTCAGCTGGTTGTGTATGATGATTTGATGATACTCTGTAAGCAATTGTCAGCGGTGTTGCTTTGCTTTGAATTGAAGGTGGAACCTGCCTACTTTTGAAGGTTGCTTCAACTGCCAATACCACACTCAGCCAGTACTTAAGCTCACACTCAATCTATAGATTGAGAAGTTCTTTACATTCAATTACAGAAAACATATCTTCAAGTTGTTTATTCCCTTGATCTAAATTCCTTGCAGAGGGTATAAAAGGAAAGCGAAAACATAGACAACAATGTACATATATGTAATCAAAGGCAACCTTCGACAGACTGTAGACAGACTGTGGAAACATCGTTACATCGTGTTTTATTCACATGCATTAACAACGAGTACTCATTTGTCATTTGTGAGTGTGGCTCATAAAAAGCTATGAGTGCCTTGTGGGTCGACGGCTATCGACAGATGAAGACACAAAACTCAGTCACGGCCAAGACATTCTGTACACTTTATAGGCGATAGGCACGCCCACAGCCCCCCTCATAGCCCCCCCGACAGTGCCTAGTGAATTGGGATCGTAAAACAAAGAAACCACATAATGTCCCAGGGTCGTCATACGCATAATAATAACAATAATAATAGTGTTAATAATAGCACATAAATCCATATGTTGTCTGAAGCTTTCTAAAAAACTTGTGTTCAAATATTTGTCGCCCGCAGTTTCCATGGTATATAGTACTGAGAATATGTTTGAGTTTGTGATTTCCTGCGAATTTTGCTGTTTCATTTGCCACACATGCGAAACATTAACGAAAATTGTTTAAGATCTAAACGAAACAAATTATTTATCGAATTGCAAAAAGCACAAAAACACGCGCTCTTCCAAAGAATCGCATGGGAGAAGCGCAATTGTGGATGGTGCACTGCTGTGAAATACTCTGTAAGCAGCTCTGGGATGCTGCAATGTGACTCAGTAAGGTCTGCAGGGTATTAAACAGTTGAGCACACTCCATTGACGCGTGCTCTTTCGACTTCTTTGCGTTGATTTTGATATGCACATGAAATCGATCGAAATTAACGTGAAAAACTATTGAAACGGATGTTTAATTGTTGATTATTTATTTGAGCGAATAAATATGGTATTTTATTAAATGAATTATACGCTAATTTGAACTACATCCACTAATTCACTTTAATCTTTTTTTACTTGCAGGTAAGCAACAGTCGAAGATGTTTAAAATCACTCATACGCCCCATGACCTCAATTGTAAGTGCCAGTGACAATTTCCACGCTGCTTTCAATTACAGACAGCTGCAAAAGAACTTTTGACTGCAAATTGAGATTAGGATAGTTGAGATGGGTGTGAACAAGGTCAAGATAGACAAGGCTTTCAACTTTTTGCAGTTATGCAATCATTAGGATGCGGACTCGCTTCACTTGGCAAAGAGACGGACCCCCATTGACTCACAACTTTTTATGGCCACGTGCAAATGTCTTAACTTTAGGAGGTCAGGGTAAAACAACTTCCTGATCTGATCTTGGTGTGGGGAAATGGAAGCAAAGCAGTTTAATCGCTCTGTCGTGATGATGTCATCACTTGACATCTTCTCGCAATTGCAGTTGCATTCGTTTAACTGCAAATGAGATTGTGACAAACTCCTTGGAATACTTGCGCACTTGTTGCCCGATAATCAAAAGCCAAATCTCGACGACACTGTGGTGTTGACCAGTTTGGCAGGCCACGCCCTTCCATTCGCCGGAAAGGGGGCAAATTGCAAACCAAATGGCAGTCGAGTCACATGCAAAGAGTTTCAAGTTTTTTCTTCATTGTTTCTATGGCTGCTTAAATGTCTGACACACTCAATTCATTTAAATTCAATTCGATTTAATTAAACAACTGGGAAATGCTGCACGCGGGAGACTGTTTGACTAGGAGATTCCCTGTACTAAACTCTTTTACTTAGATTAAGTAAGATCTATATTAATCTATAGAATCTATACTAAGCTCTGCAGTTCAATTAAGACTGACTAACTTTTCACTAACTGCTTCTATTCTTGTATGCTAATATACAATCGCTCAAGGTAATATAACTTTTTATTTCACCTTTATTTATTGCAATTTAGCTGCTGGTTATATAATGTGTAGTGTAATTTCAATTCGCACATTTGCTGACACGCAACTGAAGATATACTAGCTGTAGTCATACTGAAAATTTCATTACGATCGTCCAACAAGCAGAGAAGCTACGCCAGCAGCTTTGCATTGCATCGAGCGGAACGGGGTGACGACTTGCTGGCGCCATCTAGCGTTCGTAGCGTCTAACATGTTTCTTAATAAGAATGCATTGCATATTGTAGCTTACTTAGAGATGCAAGCATTGCATGTAAGTGCAAATATGTGAGAGGGTAACTCATGCTAGCTGTGGCTACAGGGTATATTTTTGTAATGTGGCCGCAACATTGCGACGCGTTTGCGAGGCTAGAAAGAAAGTGGTACTCGCAGTGCAATTGGCAATTGGCATTCTAACGGCAAGAGCACGCAAGCGAAATCAGTCAGCAGTTAGCTGAATGGCCAACAAAGTGTGTAGAAGTCTTAGAGATAGACACGCAGCAAACGTAGACATAATTCGGGTAACTGCATTGCCAGCCGACAGAGAAGTTGGCCATTTGGCATTTACCGTTACCGTTAGGCGGCAGTGCCATGGCAGTTGTGGCAAGGTATTTGGGTCAGATGACGCTTAGCTTTAGCTTTAGCTTTGGCTTTGGCTTTGGCTTTAGCTGCAAACAGCAAACGGCAAACGGCAAACAGCAAACGCAGTCGATGCCTTCTTTATTGGCCATGACAAATTATACGAACGAACTCGTAGTTCTCTTACTTGTTTTGTGAATTATTCAAAAAAAATAAATGAAGTGAAATGAAATGAAATAAAAACTGCAGAAACTTATTATCAACTGAACTCGATTCGATTCGTACCCGCATGCCACAATCAGCGACTCATGACTAGGTTAATTTGAAAGTTTCAACTGCCCCCAATGTTCTAATTGGAGACGACACTCGACAATCTTGCATACACTTCCACTTCCCACACACACACGCACACACAACGATCGTGCAACACATTCATATGAATACTCATCTGAGTAACTCATCTCTGAGTGAGTGACTCGTTCAGCGGCTGCTGCAATTTGTTGCATACATTCCTTAAGTGTCGTTAAGTGAACCATTGACTGACAATGCCCCATGTTAACGCCCACACACACCATCGCACACACACACACGCACACTCGCTTATATTTGTCGCTGCTGTCCATTGTAAGATGAGATTTGGTGTGGAATTCCTACACACTCAACGCACATACCCTATAAGTGATCCATCAATTAGCTGCTGCAGTGCACATTTGAGTCTGTGTAAATATAAATAACTAAATGACTTAAACAACATTTAAAAATTCAACGAGTGCACACTACTTAATCAAATTTACAGATTAACAACTGTTAGCAAAAATTAAACAATTAAAAAAATGATTTAAAATAAGAAATAAATATATTATGCATTAAATATTTTATGCAAAATAATTCATAAATTAGTGAACTCAAATTAGCAAGTAATTGCTTTATTTACACATAGTACTCAGCTATAATACCCTATATTCCCTAGGTTATTAAATGATACAAGTATTTTCATATTCCAGATTCTGCTTGTTCAATTTTTAGCTCCACAGTTCTCCACACATTTCTGTGGTCTCTGTTTCTGGCCAAACTCTCAAAGCGTTACACATCAAATCACAACATTATAATACCCTACACTAGAGTAGCAAAACCCCGTTTGATAATGAGTATGATATGCAAGTTGATTAGGCAATTTGTTATAATTTTTACACAAAAAGTTTACTGCGCAATAGGGCAACACTCTATTGGACCTCCGGGCATACTAATAATTCCAGTAACAAAGCAGCGACTGAGTACGCAAGGACTGTTTAAGGAACTGCTCTAAAAGGATTACAAAACAGGGAAAGAGATCAAAGCTAAGGAGCAGATTGAGTAGTGTGTATACAGGAGTACTTTCTAAGCGAAAATATAGAAAATAAAAACAAAGAAAGTTGCCAAGTATCAGAACAGTTTATACAGAAGAATATAACAGAAAACTAGCAGAATAAAATATATATAAATTATATATAATAAATATATATATAGGCAATATAAAAAAATATCAAAAGCTTTCCTTTTCTTAGCTTATTGATGTGCGAAAACAAGAGTAAGTCTCTGAGTGTGAAAGAAAAGAGTTGATATTAGCTGCAGAGATACTGAAAACCTTACTCAATGGAAAGAGAAGGGAGATCTTAGAGTAGCTAAAAAGTTTAAGAAATTGTTGTTGCAGTATTAGAAAAGTGTTGAAGAAAAGAAAATGCCACATTTCACAGAGATGTAGAAAACCTTAACTAGAAATAGGTTTTACTTTAAAATGGCAGACCAGTCACAAGGATAAAAGTGTTGCGTGAGTTGCACAATAAAATAATAATAGTTATAGGCTTAATAATAATAAGAATGCCTTTAATAAATTGTACTTAAAACATGCCCAAACTAGACCATAGGCGTCTTGTCAGTCAACAAAATCTGTTTGCCAGTCTGCAGCGTAGTTGAGTCCAAAATGATTAATTAAGTTGATTTGATTAATGTTCTAGAATGTGGAGCATGGCACACAAATTAGCGAAACGAAGAACAGCGAAACAGACCGAAAGAGAGAGAGAGTAAGTGTGTGTGTGTGTGTGTGTGGAAAATGAATCTCAGGCAAAGGGTGTCTGGTGTCCAAGCCAACTAAATAAATAAGTAACCCAAATGCGCACTAACACCTCTTTCGATGCTATCACAACACGTGCAGCAGCTGTCCAAATATTGAGCGCATTCGCTGAAATTTGACATGGAATTTTTGGGAGGCTCTTGCGCTGATTGTGGACTGTGAGTTGTGGAGTGTGGAGTGACGAGTGTGGAGTGTGGGTTGCGAGGCTTAGCGCCATTCGAGCTGTGACAGGTGCAAATTGTTGAATTTGGAATTTGCACGCTTGTCGAACACGCTTTCATTGCACGTATATCAGTTGCTGTGCCCAATGTTTTCTTTTTGCTGTTGCTGTTGTTGTTGTTGTTATTATACTATATGTACATACATATATACTGGCAGGTCTTGTTGTTGTTATTGTCGGCATTTTATTTGTCTATGTCTATGTCTGAGCGGCGTCTGTTGTTGTGTTTGACTTGGCCTCGTTTTTGGGTCGAGTCGAGTCGGGTTGTGCTGTGCTGTGTTGTGTTGAGTTGAGTTTAGCTGTTTTGCTGTGTTTTTGCGTCCTTTTTCGTTTGTCCTTGAAGTATCCTTAACGATGTCGACAATGCTGCGGCCCTATAAATCTTCTGCCTCAAAATGGCGCAGTGTCGCCACATCGCACACGTGTTTTTCGGGGGCCTTCAACTCACACTTTTCTCTGTGTGCATTATCTCGGTGTGTGTGTGTGTGTGTGTGTTTGTATTTAAGCAGCCAACAGTTTAGGAAACAAATATTTTACTCTTTGCTATCAGCAAATTCTTTGTCTTCAGTTGCTCTACCCTGCGTGAAAGGGTATACTCAACCAAGCTTTGTTTTTCTCAAACTTTTACGATTTGCCATGACTTTGAATTTATACAATCTTTTAAGTACTATCAGAGAGTACTATAACTATTTATATGCTAGTGTTAATTACTTGTTTAACTGTTAATTGCTATTTACTTTTTAATCCGTTCGCTTCGATGACAAAGAAATCGCAGAGTTTTGCATTTTTGCGAAAACCGGAATAACTTGTGGAAGTATAAATAGTGTGTAGAAGAAGCTGACGTCTTCGATTCTATAATTGGTCATCTTTTATCTCTCTACAAGTTAAATCAACTAATCAACTAGCAATTTCTTTTTTAATCTTCGCACGTTATGATCTTACAGATTGAATTGCTTGATAAAGCTATATATACATATATACAAATTGGAATGGCTAAAATGATATAGTAACTAGAGTCGAAAAATATGTGAAACCAGTTGATGGGAGAGTATCTTATGGCTAATCTTGGCTACAGTCTGCCCCAGTCAAGATATCTTATTATTATTTTGTTTTAGTCGCCGTGATGGCAACTAATTGCGCTACCCACTTGCCCCTTCCCTTTCACTCTTCCCTCTTCCTCCGTGGCAGTCTTGTGCATGTGCTAAAAAATTTATGAGCATTGCGACGGCGGATTAGAGAAAATAAATGGGAACGCAAAAATTTACCATCGTTTTGTCGCGACATAAATTAAATGAATAATTCAAGAAAACTTGAAGAAGTTGCAATCTTTTCAAATCCAAGGCAATGCACGACTTACAAATATCCTGACAGGGTTCCTTAAGCTCTCGCATAAACAAATCATTTACAAGGTATCTTTATAGTCGGGTACAATTACCTGGGAATTTGTGGTGCGCGATGTGCAAGGTATGACCTTGTAAAGCAGCAGACAGACTAAGTAATTGAAAGGTCATCGCCTGTCGCAGTCTGACATTGCTTAATGTTAGCAACACGAACAATAACAACAATATTAATAATTATTTAAGCAAACGCAATAATCATTTGCAATTAGACAAGGTTTAATATATTATAAAGATTGTTTGTTAAATATTAAATTGAAGATGTTCAAACTCAACGTATCGAAGCGATTTCAACACATGCCAAATAACTGTAGAGTGGTGAGAGGTGGCTTGGTGGTGGGTAAGGTGTCGCAGGTGTGGTGGGTTTGGGGTGCCCTTAAGCTGTTTAGCGTTAATTAAGTTTGAGTTTAAGTGCAGACGCGACGGGGAGTTTTGTCTGCCCCGCAGACATTTAACTGTCTGGCCAAGTGATAAGCTCTACCAATTCCCCCCATCCCCTCTGCAATACCAATTGCCAACGCTTAACTAATTGCTGTCTTTCAACACTTTGGTATCCCAGTTAGAAAGTTACTTACTTGCAGTTCTTTCGCTGCCCGTGGTGTCCATTTCGCCAGACGTTGACGCTGATTAAATGCAAATGAGAAATGCGAAATGTGAAATGCGAAATGCGAAATGCGAACGGTATTCTCAGCTGTTGTTGTTATTGTTATCAACTATCGCCACCTGCACTTTACAACGTTATGCGTCAGCGAACTAAGCCAACATTTTTACACCTAAGTGCAGTTAACATGACGCAGAGCACGGCTGGCTAAGCACGGCGGAATTTTATGCCTGATTAGCCCACGTCTCCCCCCTACTGCATCTCTTGCAAGTACTTTGCTTGTCAACTAGCTAGCCCAACTTGTGGCCACAGTTGGTCTGGCTGAAAAGAAGATCTCGTAAAGTTATTAACTGCCTGTAGATTCATTTACAGTCATCATCGACATCATTGCAAGCAACTGTTCTATGTATAATTAGTATAAGTATAATAAGAATGTCCAATATGTAAATTAACGCATTCAATTCTACACTGAACAATGCCATATAAGAGTGTCTAATTAAGAGTTACCCGCTAACATAACAATTCTTGCAATGAGTGCTTAAATACCCTCTCTGCTTATACCCTTTAATGTCATATAATTATCAACGCAATCATAAACGATCGATTCTTTTATTGTTGCAGATATATATTCTATTTATATATAGTATAGTAACTTTATATATATTTAATAATAATAATAATAATAATAATAATAATAATAATAATAATAATAATAATAATAATAATAATAATAATAATAATAATAACAATAATAATTTTTACTTATATTTATAGCAATCAGTTAATAATTAATAACAAAAGATTGCACATTTCTCAAAGAACTGAAAAGAAAAGCAATCTTGGCTAGACATCTGCTTATAAAATATAACAATATCTTTGTGTGGTAACGCAGCTTTTTGGCTTTAAGTTGTCGCAGTGCATCCACAAATTGAACAATGATAGAAATCCACAAATCAATGGACCGGGTTTTTCTACAAGTGCTTAGTATACGAATAAATGGGAAATGGGAATGGGAATGGGTATGGGATTGGGATTGGGAATGACAATGAATGGGAAGAGAGATGCTTAGCTGCATTGAGGCCGACAGTTTTCTTCCTATTCCCCCCTCTCTCTCTCTCTCTCTCTCTCTCTCTCGCTTTGTTTGCCATTGCATAAAAGCTTAGTTTCTTCTTGGCATTGCCGACTTTTATACTGAGGCAATGACATGCCACAAATGTTGCAGCAGCACACAGAGTGAAAGATGGAAATGAGAAAAATTACTGCTTTCAACTAAAGATGGGCGCGTGTCACATTTTTAACACTGTTTTTGGCACACATTCAAACAATTTCCAGCATCTCGACATGTCTCTATAATTGTAATCGGATTTTTGAAATGCAACGACAGCCGAGTCCTTTGTTTGTTTCAACGAATTGCCGTGGGAGGAATTCCAAATCTTTTTGAATCTACATACCAAATGAAGTAATATCTTTAACTGCCTTTGTCTTTAAGCTGATGTGAGAAACAGTCCAACACTTGGCTTAGGCAGTTCTAATTGCTTTTATTAACATTATACTCTCCCATATCATTTACTGATACTATTCCTTATTACTTTTAATTGCAATTGCTGAAATCTTTCCAAAATTGAATGGAATATCTAGTAAGCTCTTCTCTGTTCGTGTCACGCGTCCAACTTTAGTGTAGATTGCAGTTGTGTGGCGGGGGGAAAACAATGATAGAAGCACAGACCTTGAGCCCATAATAACTCTCTCCCCAACAATGGCAATAGCCGCCTGTAATCTGTGCCAAGAAACTGGGCAGACATATGAATTAGTTGTGCCCAAGCACATGTAACAATTGACCAGCAAACTGCTACAATAAATGTTAGCAAACACCAGCCAAGCTGGCTAAAATGAGCTCAACATGAATTAAACTCACCTTTCAAACTGTACGCTTTAATGGGGTTCATCTTTTTAAATGCGTGGAAAAAGTGTATCTGTATGAGGAGGTGGGGCTCTTCTGTTTGCGTTTCCTCCTCCGGTTCCTCCTCTGAAGCAGTTCGTGGGAATATTTGGCAACATCTGTCACATGAGTTAAGCGACGGCCATATTTTGCTTGGCAGCAACACACATTATGACCCAGACATGCATCTCTTTCGCTATCTGTGTGTGTGTGTGTGTAGTGTGTGTAGCTATTAAGCTCTCTCTCTATATATACTATATATATATATATGTGTATATAGATATGGAGCTACAATGGCATCGTTGTCGCTGTCGCCTCGTTGGCGCCATGACTTGATGCTGCATCCGCATATGCATATTTCAGGCATCCCAAAAAATGTATTTTGTGTACAGTACTCTTAACTCAACACAACTCAATTCAACTCTTCTGTTCTCTGGCGCTTTATTTGCAGGTCCAACACCCGTTCAAATGGTTTCCCACAATCGCCCGCCGCCGACAATGACGGTGCCGGTTCAGGTACCGCCGTACGTCAACGAGAATGGAACATTAACCCACGTGGTGCTGCCGCCGCAGCAATACCAGCAATTGCATCCCGGACAGGCTCATCTGCATCCAGCACCATTTGTAAGTACACAGCATCCTTTGTCGTTTACGAATTGTCATCTAAGCAGTCTAACAAAGAGCGGAGAATCTGAATGATTGCTCCATTTAGGCTCCCTAAAATTAAGCAAAGAAGTCTTTTAAATTTAATCTCCTTTGGTGGGAAAGGCATAACCTTTGAATGGACTATGATTTTACATAGACAATTCTGCCTTTAAGAAGAGCTTTCTTTCATATCTTATAAACTATATCATCAGCAGAGAAGTTTCCTTTACATCTCCCTGAAATACGCTTATTGTAAGTAAGAAGAATCTTGCAAGTTTTAAATAATTTCACTTGAAGATAGCAGTTACAGACAAAGGGTATCTGCTGGTGTCGCATGGCAACCATTGACACCTAAGTATATGTAACTATATGTATATATAGGCTTTACTTATTACATTTGTTTACCCTCTTAGGGTGAGAGGGCAGAAGCGAGTGCAGTTTGTTGTAAAATTGACAGATAATTGAACGCCAATCAGTAGGAGCAATTACAACAACAATGGGCAATGGGCAATGCTAATTGCATTTTCCAGTGAAATGGACAGAGGCATAAATAAAATATACATACATACATACATACATGCATATGTATATACTGTATGGCAATTATTCATTGAGCGTCATTTTCAGCAAACAAACCAGATCCGGCTGATGTGCTTCAGCTGAAGTTTTCCTGGAAGCAGCTCTAGGTCTGGGTAAAAACCCAAGTCGCTTTTAATTTTACACTGCGACTTGTTGTGTTGCTTGTCGCCAAAGAAACAACAACAACAGCAACAACAAAAAGAACAATAGCAGCAACTTAAACTATTAAAAATGCAAATTTTAAAAAGGCATTTTGCAAAAATGCAAAACAACGCCATATAAAACTGGGCAAACTTTTGCCAGATGCAGTAAAAAACAAAAGTAGTTATGAAACTGAAAGTTAAGAAAATCAGAAACATTAAAAATACTTTGCAAGTGATTTACTAATTTGTAATGTCTTCGAACATTTTGCATTTTGCATTTATAATTATATTTTATTAACACATTTTGCAATAAAGAGAGGTGAGGAACGTAATTTACAACTTTATGTAAATTTCTGGAAGAGGCAGGAGTATACAGGGGAGACAGGGGAACCAGTGGAAACAGTGGAGGGGTAACTTCAGGCCCATAAAGGCCACACTGAATGAAAAAAGTATTGACTCAACTTTAATTTGCTGCTTTGCTTGGCTAATAACTTGTAAGCCAGTGCTGCATAGCATAGAAAAAGAATAATAATAATAATAAGGTACAGTTTTATACCTTATGCAACCCCATTGCCATTAAATCAAGATAAGGACAATATCCTTGAAACTTACCAACGGAAATTAAACATAAAAGTTCTTCAATAAACTCTTTTTCTCAGAGCCCGGCTGGCGCCACCTAGCGTGCACAGCTTGCAACGTGCCGTGGAATAAGCTCAGTGTTTATTATACGATCGTAAACAAATTTTAAGTTTAGATAAATAGTATAGTTAAAATTGTTCAAGTCTTTATTTAACTGCCAAGGCTGCACAAGGCTTCATTGCCAACAGCTTCATCCTGAGCACACGGCTAACACATACATAGATACATACATACATATGTACAGACTTGGTCTTGTGTTTTGTGTGTAGAGTGAATGCAACAACGGTGTCGTCGTTGCGATGTCACGCTTTGTTGCTGAAATGAAAGTGGCAGCGTTGGCGTGGATAGTTTTTCTTGACTCAAATTAACAACATGACTGTGGCAGCCACAAATTTAATGAGGCAAATTCCAGTTTCCGCTTGTACTTGTGTCGAAATGTGAATAAAATTTGATTGTATGCTAATTTGTATGGTCATAATCTTGTTGTAGTATTATTATGTAACTTAAATAACAACAGCTACAAACTGCCACATCTAGTTGCAGACTGCTTTTTGCATGCATCCATCCACATATGCAAATTTTCCTATTGTTTTGTTTCTTCACTATATTGCTGACAGACAAAAGACTCATTAACTTTGACCCACCTTTCAATAAGTATTAATAATAACCTAAAAAATAAGGTATACAAAAGTTCTAAAACTGTTGAATTTAAATTGAAAATGCTTTTAAAAACCATAAGTTATCTGATTACTTCGTATTTGACCTGTTTACTTGGTGGCATAGTAGCATATAATTAGTTGTTAAATGTTGTAAAACCGTTTACAGATTCAACAATTTAGCAACTCGAGTGCTGAAGAAACCCGATAATAAATTGCCACATAAAACACGATAATACCATAATTTTAGAACCAGTTTGTGCAGCTCGCGAATGTTACATGTGGGCGACAAAAATATAGATATTATCCTATCACTTTTGTCACAATTACAGCTGTTTTTTTCTTGCTGTTGTCATATAATCAAACAATTTTCCCAATTACATAGCGCAAAATTGCACAATATAATTCAAATGCGCGCGCAGCGTTTATCGAAATCACTCAACTGTTTCGCAGCTGTTGCATAAAATATGTACAATGTGCCCAGAGCAACAAATGTACTAAATTGCTTGTATCATTATGTTAAATACATTTACTAAGCAGCTGTTGTACTATAATTTAAATAAAATAAACTTAATTATTGCAAATGATTATTACTATGCTTCCAATAACTAAATTTGTGTTAATATTTCTTGCTAATGTCCTAGTAACTTTGAAAATACTGAAGAGCACTTAACAGTACAATTTGAGTACAACAGCATGTTAACAGTGTCTTAAAATAATACGCTTGATTTGTACTATAATATATGAAACATTTTTCCTTCTAACAAAATAAATGCATTAGAAAATAGAACATGATTTTTGATGAGGCATGTGTAATTAATGAATGTAGGGCAGTGTTAACTAAAAATAACCATTTGGCAATATGCGAAAATTAGTGGCATCGCAAGAGAAGATAAGGTTTAAATGGTTTTTGAACATTTGAACAATTGTTATCAGTTGACAGACGTCTGTGGTGTTCTGTTCAAAGTATTTAAAGTTATTCATTGACGTGGTAACTTTCGGCTGAGACACTGTGAAATAATGCCGCAAGAAACTGAAGTAACGACGACCACGTCAACAAGCAGAACGGTTGTCGTTAAAGTGGGCATCTTGACATTAAATACAAAGGATGTGGTTGCATTTAATGAACTTCTGTTTGGATTTCAGATAAGCGCTAATGGCACATCGCATTTCTATACGCCAATGCCTGGATTTCCACCCGGACCGGGGCCAGCAGGTAATGGACCACCCCACTATCATATGCCACCGCCACCGCCTCCACCAGGAGCGCAACAACAACAACAACAACAGCAGCAGCAGCAGCAACAACAGCAACAGCCCACGTCCACAGGAAGTGGCGGAGGAACTGCGTCAACGCCACAGCCGCACCTACATTCCCCGCACTCGCCATCGCCGCCCAACTACAGAGATGAGCGGAGTCAACGACAGCACACGAAATTGCTGCGAAAACTGGAAAAGCAGCGAGAGCTGAGTAAGTAAACAATCTTGTGTGGAACACCTTAATGAACTAATCGATGGCGTTACTCCTTATTAGATTCTGCCATGTCCACGCCCACGCACTCGCCTTCACCGCGACGCAGTGACATTAATGGACATCACAACAACAACAACAACAACAACATTCCAATGGCACAACATATGCACAACAATGGACGCCGTCTGCCGCAGCAGCAACAACAACAGCAACAGCAGCAGCAGCAGCAGCAACAACAGCAAATACAACGCAACGGCCACGTTCCTAACTCAGTGGGTCACCATGTGGTGGCAGCGGGCACCGCGACGCTGCCACAGCGCACCGGCAGCAGCGTAGGCGGCGCCAGTTCAGTGGGCACATCAGAGGATGGCGAGGATAACTCCAGCTTGGCAGCGGAGGATGAGGAGGATTACGAAGCGACAATCGTTGAGCAAATCTCAGCGATTGACAAACCAGAAGTGAACGACGTAAGCTCGCGTTCCGCCAAGATCGTTTGGGTGTCGCCAGCCATCACGGATGCGATGCTGATTGACCTGCAGGAGTTGCGCTACGAGGTGCTCCTTGACACCGGCAAACAGTGCAAATACAAGAGTCTGTATCGTGGCGAGGCATACGAATGCATCGTGCAGGATCTGCAGCCGGGCCAGGAGTATCTGGTGCGCCTCCAGGTGCACTACAAACAGCTGCAGGGCGGCGTCAGTGAGCCCACCGAGTTCAAGACGCCGGCTTGCCAGCCCGATCAGCCGCTGCCTCCGAAACTCGTCTCGCGTACGAAGAGTTCCATCAATTTGCGTTGGGCAGCGCCTGCGTGCAATGGAGCCACCATACAGCACTATCTGCTCGAGTACGACGAGGGGCGTGGCAATGCGCTGCAGTTCGTCGAGCTGGCCAAGACGAAGGCCAAGCACTACGTGATCAGCAAACTGCAGCCAACAACTGTGTATAGTTTTCGCCTGGCTGCTGTCAATGAGGTCGGCCAATCGGTGTACTCTCAGGTGAGCAGCTACAGCACCTCTGGCAATCCACCAACTTCACCCAAGCCACCGCAGCTGCAGTCGTGCACCGCCAGCTCGTTGCGTCTGGTGTGGGATCGTCGGGCGCAGGATGGTGACTTCCTGCTGCAGCTGCAGGATGTGGACTCCGGACACGGTTACATGAACAGCTACAAGGGCAGCGATACACACTACGAGTGCTTGCAGCTGCATCGGGCCACCAGCTACCAGTTCCGCTTGCGGGCAGAGAACGAGGCTGGCGTCTCGCCCTGGTCAACGGAGGTTAGCTACAGCACAGCCTCGGAGCGTCCAGGGCGGCCAGGGAAGCCGCATGCCAAGGGCAAGATACACGGCACACACTTCAAGGCGCGCTGGGAAGCTCCCGCGGATACTGGCGGCGCTGATATATTGCGCTATCATCTGGAGCTCGGCGCCGGCTCGAGCTTTGAGCGGATTTACTCGGGCAACGAGACTGAGGCAATGTGTGAACGCCTCCAGCCAGGTACCACCTACCAGTTGCGTGCCTGCTGCGAAGGTCCTGCTGGTCAGAGTCCCTTCTCAGACATTGGCAATGTGACCACGGAGGCGGTGCCGCCGGCTGCACCACCTCCACCCCACTGCGATTCGCCGCCAACGCCTTATGCCGCCCTGCTGCGGCTCAGCCAGCCGGAGTATAATGGCGGTGCCCCGGTGCTGGAGTTCGAGGCGCAACTGCGTCAACTGGACATGCCACCAAAGAGCGTCTATCGCGGCAAACAGGATTACTTTGTGGCCCAGCAACTGCTGCCCGGCGCCATCTACGAGGTGCAAGCGCGGGCCATCAATCGCATTGGAGCCGGCAACTGGTCACAATGGTTGCGCTTCACCGCTGCCGCCGCTCCACCCGGCACTCCCGAGTCCCTGCAGGTTGTGGTCAAGTCTGCCACACACTTGAGTGTCAGCTGGCAGCCGCCAGCGGTGCTGAATGGATCGGCCGTTACGGGCTACAGCCTTCAGAGCGCCAGCCAGCCATGTGAGGAATTGGAAGCGGAGCCACCAAGCGCACTGTTCCATGGCTGCTATCAGGGCGCCCAGAGCAATGTGGAGCTGCGCAATCTGTCGCCCTTCACGCGGTACTTCCTGCGCGTCTTGGCCATCAATGCGGCCGGAACGGGAGCCGCCTCGGATGTGGTCTGTGTGTCGACGCCTGCTGCGGTGCCGGGTGCACCGCAGATGCAGGGATACGAGTTCACCGCCCAGGAGGTGACCCTCAACTGGACACAGCCGGCGTCGCATGGCGCCGAGATCTGCAGCTACAACATTGAGTACGGCGAGAAGACGATTGCCACTCCCGATGCCTGCACTCGCTACACGATTGTGGAGCTGACGCCCGAGACGAGCTACAAGTTCCGCGTGCAGGCGGTGAATGCGATGGGGGCGGGAACCTTTAGTGCCTATGCGAAGCTGACCACACAGCCGGCACCGCCTGCACCACCCAAGCTGGAGTGCAGTGGCGCCGGCCACAACTACATCAAGCTCAAGTGGAGCGACAATGGCCGCACTAATGGCTCCGGCGCGGTGGGAGGCAATGGCCCAGCTGCTCCGGGCGCTGACTTCACCAAGTACTTTGTGGAGATGTATGTGGCCAGGGCGAAGCAATTTCAGAGCGTCTACTCCGGCACCAACTGCATGTGCAAGGTGCACAAGCTGCAGGAGCGCAGCAGCTACACCTTCCGCATCTACGCGCACACGGATCGTGCCGGCGATGGCGACTACTCCGAGGAGTATGTCTTCGAGACGAGCGCCACGTTGCCGGCGAACATTAAGGCGCCTCGCGTCGTCCACGAGAGCAGCGTCTGTCTGCTGGATCAGGCCGGCCAGCTGGCCATGCAGCTCACCCTCGAGTGGCAGCACTCGAAGAACAGTTTCCACGATCGCGTTGAGTATCAGCTGCAATACGCTGTCGTCGCCTCCGACCTGGAATCCTCGGAGTCGCCCAAGACGCGCGGCAACAGCGAGAGCAGCAATGCTGCTCCCATCGCACTGAGCAACCAGGAGTATCGCCAGCTGTATCGCGGGCCCGAGACCAAGTTCACCATTGACAATCTGGCGGCGGGCACCTGCTACCAGTTCCGTGTGTGTGCGGTGCGTGTGACCTCCAGTGGCGAGCTGTTCCCTGGCCAGCCGTCGACTGCGCTGCGGTACAAGGTGCCAAGTGAGCTGAGTCCCAGCACGGCGGCCTGTCATCATCTGCATGGCTCCACAGCGGTGGCAGCTCATGCCACGCAGCGCAGCAGTCGCAAGTTGTCCGCCGGGAATGGGTCTAACAATGGCCTCCATCTGCGCTCGGTGAGTGCGTCGGCAATAACGGGCAGCAGCGGCGTTGGGGCGGATCCACAGGCGATTGGACGACTGCAGCATGAGCTGTCCAGCTTGAATGCTTGCGGAGATCCGCTGCATCATCATCATCATCACCATCATCATCATCACCAGCCGCAGCATCACCAGCAGCAGCATCAACATCAGCCGTATCCCGTTGACATTGCCAATCAGTTGCAGGCATCCTCCCCAGCCGCCTCCACGCTGGTGATGAGGGGCAATCACATGCACCACCAGCATCACTTGCACCACTCACACCACATGCACCATGCCCACTACACGCACGCCTCAGCCGCTGCCGCCTTGGTGGGCAGCAGCAGCGGCAGCAGTCCGGCAAATGGCAGCAGCCTCATGCCACATGGCGGAGTCGTGCGGCGTGTCATCTCCAGGCTGACATCGCTGTACTGCAACAGAAAGCGGCTGACGGACCAGCAGAAGGCTGTCTTCTTTGTGGTGTCCTTTGTGTTTGTCACCTTCCTGGTGGCCATGCTGGTGCACATGCTCTGGGGCTGAGCGGCAGCGCAGCTGCAGATGGAGATGGAGATGGAGAGAGATGGAGGAGTAGATGGGATGATATAGAAGCACACTTGATGTTTGATGTCTCAAATAAGTGATTGTCGATTGCCTAGTAATTACACATGTATTTGTATTTTTATATATGTATGTAACAACAACAACAACAACAACAACCACAACCACAACAACCTGTAAATTGCCTAAACAGATACACACACTCACACACACACATACACACACCACATTACATCTATAACTGTAACAAGAACTGTATTAAATGTACACACAATGCGAGCATAAACTAAACAATTATATGATCAACTTTTTGCCGATAAACAATTTAACAATTTAAAGTATATTAAACATGCAGACATACATATATATACACTGAAAACAAAAGCTATGCATAAATGTTTGTAAATGATATGGTATTTACATTAAAATATATTATATATACATATATATATATATATAACAATTGTTTGTTACTAATCGAATCACAAATCACAAATCACTGACAAATGCTTCTATGTATAAACAATTCACACACACACACACACACACACAAATCTCTCCATATGTGCTATAGCATTTTGTGCAACAATCAATTCTCAATGTATGTGTACATATTAACAAAATAACAACAACAATAACAACAACAACAACATCAAACGACAAACAACAAATCTGTAAGCTTAAACATGAAACTTTTTAAAAGCTTCCACAAAAAGCGCTTTTCAAACTGTTTACCATAAATCTTGTTGCATGTATATATATGTATATGTATGTATGTGCTACACTGCACACCACATACATGTGTGTGTGTGTGTGTGTGTGTGTGTGTGTATGCATGTTACTAAAGCTAATGATGAAAACTTGTTAAATGCGAATCGAATAACGAAAAGTATGAATTTATTAGACTCTATTCCTAGTATACTACTGATAACTAACAGTACTATATATATATATATATATATATATATATATATATATATATATATATATATACATATATATTTGCATATATGTATCTGTATCTAAATGTAAAACTATATGCAAATGCGAGCACACATTATCCCATTTACTACATGTATGTATGTACAATTGTTCTCTCGAATTTGCCAATCGCTAGATAATCCCCCCCCCTCTCTTCCCAATCAACAGAATCCCCCGCTACCCTACTCTTCCTGGGTAAACAAAAAGCGAAAAGCGAAATCCCAAATGTTTTCCATTTTCCACTCTCCAAGCAATGTTAAACAGCGCAAAAGCTTATTTCATTCTTCACAAACTTTGCATACGAAACAAATACTAAAACATTTATTACGATATAAACATTATAAGCAAAAAACCAACAACAATTAGCACGCGGGCAGCCACAGTTAGAGGGCTGCCAAAGAAAAACAAAAATGAAGGAAAGAAAAGTAAGGGAAATCATTGTAATACTAACCAATTATTCCAGAGCTTACACGAATATGTTGTCGGTGTTAATGTCATGTTAATGCGAAATTATTGGTCAATTTTTGACTCACCATGTGCGTGCTATGGACACAGCCATCCCAACTAGACAAAGCTCTCAAATACACACACACAACACACACACACACACACTTATAAAATTCACAGCATACAACAAAATACACATTTAAAGAGAAAATATAGTATATATACGCAATTGTGTACTATATTTTCTTTTGCATGTTTATAATATATATTTTTTACACAAAAATAAAAACAAAAACAAACAAAAAATATAAAAAAAAACAATGAAGAAAATATTTAGTATATATATATATATATGAGAATATATTTGAAATTTATAGCCTAATGCAACGCAAAGTGATTTATATTCCAATTATTATTATTTTTCTAAATAAATAAATTAATGTAATCGTTTCTTTCCATAGTTTAATATATATAAAAATCTAAAGAATAAATCTACAAAAACAAACAAAAAAACGAAAAGAAAAGAACAAAAAAAGTAAATAAAAGAAAACACAATATGTATGTTTACAACGGTAAATGGTTACAATATATAAACGTATATATATATACAGATATATATTAGCAAATTACTGTACTCTTTGTCGATTTATTTGTTTATTATACATACATACTTACATATGTAATACAATGCAACAAATTATACAATTTATTTGCAAAAGTATACATATATATGAATCATTTCAAATAAATGCGATATACAAATACCTTAACGCTCAATTGTTTTATTTATTTATTTATTTATTTATTTAACGTCGACTAACAGCAGTCGACCCAAGTATAAAATCAAACTCTTATGATATTTAAATTAAAAATAATTACAAATTCAAATTTTCATTTCGAAGGACAACGAACAGCGTAAGTAACTGAGAAACATTAAACAATGAATGCAATTAATTAAATTAATAGAACTTAGAATTCGTTTTCAAGAATAATATTAATATGACAATGGGAATATAGTTATTAAATAGTAAATATAGTTAATAATGTTTCAGCTTCAATTTGAAAACAATTAGAAACTTAAACAACAGAGATAACTCGCTTCCCTTTCTATCCATTTCCTTTATAATTTATATATATATTATAATATTATATTATATATTATATTATAATATTTGTACAACAATCAAAACTCTTTTGCAATTAAAAACAAATATATAATTGTTCGCTTTATTTTCTGTGCAAATAACAATTTTTTATTATATATGTATTGAATATTTATTTATGCGTCACACATTTACTTGACATTCCGCCTCAAAGAGCGGAACAACAACAAAACATTCCACAGAAGTTAGCTGTAACATGTTGCATGTTTTGTTATTTTGTAAAATCTAATTAGAAAATGCTTTTTTTTTTAATTTGTGTTTTAGCTATTATGCTTGTATTGTATTTGTTTTATAACATTATTGTTGTGTGTTTAGCTGCAACTCTATGCTCCTTTAACAGCAATGCCACTGAACTTAATTAAATTTCTCAATTCGATTTTGCAGTGTTGTCGTTGTCAATGTGTTTCGGTTATGTGCGTACTTAAAACGTTGTTTTCTTTAAATTTGTCATTAGTTATTAGTATTATAAACAAAGTATCCATTATACGTTATTCAGATATTTATCAAATCGGACAATTTACTGAATGATTTGTTTGCTGTAGGAACACATGTCTTTTCGAATAGTTCGTAAATGCTCTTTTAGCTGACACTGATATTTTCCATTTTCCAAGTCGGACGTTGTTGTAGTATTCGTTGATATGTAGATTGCAAATGCTATGTCACTGCTACTTTTATAAATGATAAACTGATAGCAATATTAACTAATGTTCCCTTACTTTAAGCTAACTAAAAACACTTTCGAATGTTTGGCTGATCAATAACGCAGTTAAACAGCAAGTTATAGTTAATAACTGTAATATAACATAAAGTGAATTAAATATTAATTACAATCTATACTAATTATGTTTATAACAGCAACAAGTTGTTGAGGTCTCTTCTCAGTGTGACATAGCATTCTTAATTGATAACATTTTAAGTACCCTCATACTCATAATAATCGCTCATTGTATTTATTGTAAATGTTTCTATAAGTTACGAATATTGTATTATGTTTGTATTTGATTAGTGCTACTGCAGGTTATAGTATGTTATCTATTAACTATGACTTGTAACCATTTCCGTTCTAACTTAAAACTCATCTAAAATGTAGTTATGCAATCGCATTTAATATTCTACAGATACATATGCTAAATGTTAATATAGTATAGACGCTAAAATCTCAACGATATTATTCAATTCGTTTGTTTGTGTTTGCATAAAATCGGTGTATAAAATTTATGGTGTTTGCTAGCCTGGCCTAACAGCAAAAATCCTTGGCTCAAATCCGTTTAGGTTTCCGTTTCCGTTTCGGTTTCGGTTTCTATTTCTGAAATCAAGAATACACAGCGCTTCCCTAAATACAAGTACGGCAATTCAATGTTCATCCAAAACTTATGCATTGCTACTGTATACCCTATACTCGTACATACACATATAAATTGAAGTATATATATATATACACATATATATATATATCTTTAGGTAGTTTATAGTTGCATACAAAAAATATTTCTCATGCTAAGGCAACTTTCAACATCGATATGGGATTGTTTTATAGGTAATCGGTATTTGGTTTATTTATTATATTATTGTTAACCCTTGCAGCGAATGTAATAATTGTGATCAGATACATGCAAATCAAACAGCTAATGATCGATTTAATTGGCTGCCAGAACGCCTAACTGCAAGGGTATTGAATAGTCGGTAATAGTAAATGCGATCACATGATATGTGGATATGCTGCGACTGAAGCTCTAACCAATTGTCTAAAGTGTCGTGCAGTTAGTTGATTTGTTATATGATTATGATAGGATCATGTTGCAGATATCTATGCTAGATCTGTGAGTGTATTTGGTGCACTAGTGGACTAATCCTAGATATGTGTCAGATGCGATTATCCCAGAGACTTCAGGCAATGGTTCCCATGGTGGAAACGCAGCTGCTGCTGATCAGTGGCTCCCGTGAATTGACAGATGTATTGGATGGATCAATGGACATGGTGAACTCCGTTGATGTCTCCACAGAATCGTGCTGACTCTGCGTCTGCTCATGTCGTCGCGGCCTCAGCACCTGGGCGGGATCCTTGTTTGGCACACCGCCCTCGGCTGTGGCTGCCGGATAGCTGGAGACCCGTTTCAGCGTCTGTTCGCCAACAAAATAGAGAATACCAAATGTTTATCTTGTGAGAGATTCTAGGAGACAACAAACAGACCTTGTCGTTGAGTAGCTCCGCTGCATTGGCAGCTGCTATCGATTCCGTGACGGGACAAATATTTTTGCTCGACGAGAATTTCTTGCGTTTGCGCTTCAGTGCAGCGATGGCGGTTAAACCTGTAAATATTATTATTAAATAAATTGAATTAGTTTAACGATAATATTTAAATATTAAGATATATTTATATTAACACTTTATTAATACTACAACTTAAAATATGCCAAATATTGCGTTTGATAGAAGTAAAATATAATAAACAATATTAATAGGGTCAACAAATATTATTAGTTTAATATTAAGTATATTGATATGATCAGGAAATATAAATGTTATTCAAATATAAATGTTATCAGGAAATATAAATTTCAAGCTGACAAATACTTCTCTGTTAATCAAAAATACTTTCTGAAGATAAAGTATAAAATTAAAATAAATGTATTAGCATTTTAAATAAATTAAAATATTAATTTATATAAATTCAAATTATATTTGAAATAAGCAAATTGAGTAATAAATTGTTCAAAATTTTAAACTCAAATAAATAAAATTAAAAATATATAAATAAAAAAATAAATGCTGAATTGTAAACTTAATTTTGAAACGAAATAAAGTAAAATTAATTTCTCAATTTAGAGTAAATAATTTAAAAAAATATATATATTAATATAATAAATTATATATTAAAATGAAGCTAAACTAATATCTCAATTTAGAGTAAACAATTAAAATAAAATATATACTAATATAATAAATTTTATATAAGATTTAAAATTGACATTATTAAAAGCTTAAATAAAATATCGCTGTACTTTTAAAAAATATTTTTAGATATTAAACTCTATAAATTTCAAGCAGACAAATACTTCTCTGCTAATCAGAAATACTTTCTGAAGATAAAGTAGAAAATTAAAATAAATGTATTAGCATTTTAAATAAATAAAAATATTAATTTATATAAATTCAAATTAAATTTGAAATAGGCCAACTTATAAATAAATTGTTAAAAATTTAGAATTTAAATAAATAAAATAAAATAAAATATAAATTAAAAAAAAAATGCAGTTTAAATTCAAATTTTGCAACGAAATAAAGTAAAACCAATTTCTCAATTTAGAGTAAATAATTATAAAAAAAAAATATACATATTAATATCATAAATTTTATATTAAAATAAAGGAAAACTAATATCTCAATTTAGAGTAAATAATTAAAATAATATAAATATATTAATATAATAAATGATGTATTAAAATATAAAATATAAGATTTAAAATTGACATTATCAAAAGCTTAAATAAAATAACGCTGTACAGGGTATAATTATTACTATACTTTTAAAAATATTAAAAATAAAACATTTATTAACTAATTATATTATATTAAATTAAAAAATAATTAAAATTCATTAAATTTTAAAAATTTAAATAAACACTTATTAACTTATTATATTATATTAAAAGAGCTAATAAATTAAAATGAAAATCTATTAAAATTAACAGGAAATAAACATAAAATCATAAGTGGAAAACTACACTGTTCAGCATAGTTCAAGGTAATCCAACGCACCTGTGGTCGTATGAAAGAAATGAGCTCCCACGCCCATGTGAGTGTGGGCTGTCGAGTTGCCGCTGCTCGGAGCGGTAGCTGCAGCTGGAGCGGCTGGTGGATGTGGATGTGGATGTGGATGTGGATAAGGCGGCGCTGCTGGCGAGTCTCCTCCATAATAGCCGTAGCCATGCTGTGGTGAATTTTGGGCGTACGTGACGCGCACCTGGCCATGCACAGGAGTGGAGTTCTGCGAGGAGTTGCAAACGGAATCCTCGGACTTGGAGCGTCCTAGCATCTTGCTAACGTTGCCCACCTTGGCGGCCTCAATGAGCGTGCCTAGAATAGGGAGATTATTGGTCAGCGGAGTGAGAGTCAGAGTTGCTGGGACTCACCCCAGCGCTTTTTGTGTCCTGCAATGCGCTTGTTGTACTTCAACGTGGACTTGTTGTACTTGGTGGTGGCCAGCGGAGGCGTTGGAGCTGCCACCGTGCCGTGGGTGGGCGTCGTTGGAGACTCTATGCCCACAACCGCCTCACAGGTTGTGTGCTGTCGTCGGTGCATGAAGTTCGGCGTGAAGAGTGTGGAGAGCGTTGAGCTGAGTATCTCGTGCTGATTATCGTAGTTGTCCAGCGATGTGGAGAACTCCGCCACGGGCGCCAGAGATCCCGTCGAGCCAGGTGGCGCAATGTTGAAACCCTTCATGAGGCGTCGCTCCTTCTGGCGATTCTTCTTCCCGCCGCCACCTAAAGAGGAGTAGGAGTAGGAATTAAACTGGATGCAGTTGCTCCAATCGCCTGTTAGCTTACCTCCTCCTTGGCCCGCCGTCACATTCGTGTCCATGCCACTGTTCTTGAGTATCTCGACCAGTTCGCAGCGGAAGGCGGAGATATCCTGTTTGATCTCATTCACATCGTCCTCGGTGACACCCTGGGACTCCGCCTTGCGCTGCTCCACGGTCACATAGCGTCGCACCAGATTCCGCATGATCTGCTGGTACTTGAAGTCCCGATCGCTGGCCTGCTGTGCTTTGCGCTGTTTGGGATATAGGAGAATAGAGAGAAGAGAGATGGGAGAAGAGAGGAACAACGGAACAACGGGGGGAAGTTAAGAGAGAGAGAGCTATAGTCTAAGGGAACCTTAGCGGACTTACGCGTATGGTCTTCAGATGCTCACGACGGGCGGCGGAGGAGCCGCTGCAGAAGACGCGACGCATCCATTTGCAGGCATACCAGATGGACTTGGGCGTGGGAATGATGTTGAATGGAGGCGGGCAGGTGCCGCCCTCCTCAAAGTAGCTGATCCACAGCTTCGATCTGGCAAACTTCCATTCCACATCGGCGCGTTCCTACAGTTCCCAGAGATGTCAGCAGAGAACACTCAGGTGGGAGAAGGGGAGCACTCACCGAGATAAGCTGATAGGAGTGATTCATCATGGCAATCAGCAGATTGAGCAGCACCACAATGTTGATCACGGAGTAGGTGCCAAACATGAGCATGCCCCAGAAGCGTGTGAAGATCTTGATGCCATCCAACTCAAAGCTGTCCAGATCAATGAGACCAAAGACGGCCCAAAACAAGGTCTGTGTGGTCTCAAAGAGACTAAGGAAGACAAGGATAACACTTAGGAAAGCAGGGAAATCCTCAAGAGATACTCACTTGGAGAATCTTCGCCAGACAATGCACGCATTGGGATCATTGGTGCCATTCATGTGCAGGAGCAGGCTGGGCGACACCTCGGGGCAGCGCTTCTTCTCCAGATCCGCGTAGTACCTGTCGAGGATGGTAGGTCAGAGTCGGTGTGAGGGAGATGGAGAGGAGATGGGTAACGCACCAGAGCAGCTGATTGAGGCCGCTGCCAAAGGCAAAGAGAACCAGAACATAGAGGAAAAAGAACTTCATAATGTCCATGACCATGCGCGACAGGGACACTTGCAGTGGACCCAAGTGTGGGTTCACCGAGAAGATGTACACCAGCTTGAGGCTACTGAAAATGTTTGCCGCACTAAAGAGGCCCTCGGAAATGAGCATTGGATCCCAGGTGTCCCAACGCTCACGAGGCAAATCTGTTGCCTGCGAGTTGAAGATCATCTCCTTTTGTACCTGCGCAACGATGACGACATGAATACGGGATGATGATATGGAGATCTATCGATCTATGGAGATCTATCGAAGATATCGCACCTGAAAGAAGGACACCACGCGCAGTGCAACGGTTGCCACGTACAGCGAGTTCGTCACAAAGTCAATGACGTTCCACATATCGTTGAGATACTCCTGCAATCCCACGTCCCACAGCTGCTTCACCTCGCTCCAGATGAGACCGCTCACCCAGGCGAGTATCAGCCATTCGATGAACGTGGGCTTGGCCCCTCGCTTCGTCGGCAGCTGCAGCTCGTCCACCTGGTTGAGCATGCTGCTCGCCTCCGTCCAGAACCAGCTCCCGATGAACGTCTCGATGCGCTGGGAGGCCAACATGAGCAGGAACAGAAAGGTGAAGTACGAGGCACTGTGACAAATGAACTTAATAAACGGTTTCCTCATCGTCTGGCCAATGCTTGAGTAGGGCGCCAGGATGTAGGCCAACGAGAAGATCGGAAACATAATGCCAATCCGTATAATGTCCACCGCCTGCAATGCCATGTTCTTGCGCCTGAATCCCGGCAGACCCTCGTACCAGATGCTGGCCAGCAACTGCTGCACATTCGAGTGGGCCACAAACTGGGGAAGAAACGAGTTAGTAGCTTTCCGAGTGTGCTCGAACAGGAGATGCTCTGCAAACAGCGTTACGATATCTTAATACAAATAGACACATCTAGATCTCATTCAATAAAGGAGCGACTAAAGATCTTGCAGACTCCGAGACACCCGTAAATACAGACAAATCGATCAAGAACTCATGTGTTTTCTAGGGACAGAGATGTCTCCTGTTGCCTGTTACAAACTTGCACTTGCACAGATGTATGCTACCCACGGTGCTGGGTATTAAGAGATCACATCTCTTTTACCTTCTTCTGCCGCATCTATATCTCAGACTCAGAGACACCCGGAAAAACAGATAAATCGATCAAGAACTCATGTGTTTTCTAGGGACAGAGATGTCTCCTGTTGCCTGCTACAAACATTTGCACAGATGTATGCTACCCACGGTGCTGGGCATTAAGAGATCACCTCTCCTCAAGCCTTTTACCTTCTTCTGTCGCATCTATATCTCAGACTATTGCAGACTCCGAGACACTCGGAAAGACAGACAAATCGATCAAGATTACAAGTGTTTTCTAGGGACAGAGATGTCTCCTGTTGCCTGTTACAAACATTTGCACAGATGTATGCTACCCACGGTGCTGGGTATTAAGAGATCACATCTCTTTTACCTTCTTCTGCCGCATCTATATCTCAGACTCCGAGACACTCGGAAAAACAGACAAATCGATCAAGAACTCATGTGTTTTCTAGAGACAGAGATGTCTCCTGTTGCCTGTTACAAACATTTGCACAGATGTATGCTACCCACGGTGCTGGGTATTAAGAGATCACATCTCTTTTACCTTCTTCTGCCGCATCTATATCTCAGACACTTGCAGACTCCGAAACACCCGGAAAGCCAGACAAATCGATCAAGAACTCATGTGTTTTCTAGGGACAGAGATGTCTCCTGTTGCCTGTTACAAACATTTGCACAGATGTATGCTACCCACGGTGCTGGGTATTAAGAGATCACCTCTCTTCAAGTCGTTTACCTTCTTCTGCCGCAGCTTAATCGCCAGCTTGAGGCGATTCAAGTGCATGCGCTCGCCGTGCTCATAGACGGGGCCAGTGGGATCATGATTCAGCAAAATCTCCAGCTCATGGGAGGTACGAGTGTGATCCAGCAGGGCAGTGGCAAAGTCCTGGCACTGCTTGCGCAGTTCCTGGTACTCATTCTGCAGAGGAGAACTACTGATAGCACAGAGATCGCTTGGAGAACTCGGCCAACTCACCTTGAATTCGTGCTCGAGGAAACTCAAGCGACGCAGCTCCCAGGAGAGCTCGAATGCCGTGAGGATGGGATCCTTGGAGGAGAGTGCAATAAGACTGGGACTGGCCAGAGCACGATAGGCATTAATGCGAGATCTGGAGTGCCTTAGGGAATCCTCCTGCCTGGACTGAACGCACTCATCACAGCCGCAACGGACGTCGTGAGGCATCGGGAGCACAGCTCCTCGATCCAAGAGGATTTTAATGATCTCGTAGTTGTCCCGATGGGCAGCCAGGATCAAAGGTGTTATATCGGGCGTAAAAGTGGAGGTTTCCTCCGAAGCAGACTCCCAGCTCTGCAGAGAATCATTGAGAATTGAGGAGGATTATGTGACTTAGACTTACATGATTGCCTTCATTCTGAAAGGTGACATTCTCGTGGTCCAAGAGGACCTCAACAGCCTCGACGAACTCCTCGGAAATGGAGTGCAACAGCGCATCCTTAGTGTCCACATTGTAGTTAATGAGCAGCTCAACCATCTCCAAGTTCTCATTATCTATGGCCATGAGGAGGGCCGTTCTACCCAGCGGATCCACACAGTTCACATTGATGTAGTCCGTGTCCTGTGCCTTCTGCAGCATTCGTCGGGTGCCCGCCATATCGCCACGCTCCACGGCCAACAGGAACTTCTTCTCCTCCAGCGTCAGTTGTCGTATCTCCTGATGCGGCCTTATGGTGTTCTCCTCCTCCATCATGCCGTGTATGCTATGACGCTATAGGAAATTCACATTTAGCCAAGGAATCCACACGAAAGAACATTGCGCTCACCTTAACACGCCTGGCCGGTTCTATTTGAACGGCTATATGGCCACTCCCACTATTCTCGCCGCCCAGTTTCTTCTCGGCAGCATCTGCGCCATCCGCACCATTCTTGATCTTATTCAGTATCGGAGCTAAAACCGATTTCCGACGCGCCGGACTGTTAAAGTGCAGTTTTTTTCCTTCGTCTGCAAAGAGGAGATTAGTTGGACATAGTTAGACTTGAAATAGTTTGAGATGAGTCAAAAACTGTAGCTGTATATATTCTTTAACAGTTTGCCTATCCACGGAAAACGGAATATTCAACTGTGCTTTAAAATTTCCCTCTTTTCCGACAGTTTCTACAAACTTTATTCAAAAATAATTGCATTGCAACTGACGAGGATTGAGCAGGAAGCAGTTGATTAAAGTAGAGCCAAGAAATGAATACTCAACAGATAAATAAATTAAGAAATAAATAAAATAAAGAAATAATTAAATTAAGAAATAAACAAATCAATAAATAATTAAATAAATATAAATAAATAATTTTAGAAATTCACAACATTTCAAGAGGAATATAAAAAGAATAAAAAGAACTTGAATAGCAGTCGCTTTTATAATGTTAATGATGAGTCTAATTTTGAATGATTCAGTGAAAAAGGTAAATATGAATAAAATATAAATGAATCAATATATGAAGTAAACATAAACTAAAACATAAATTCGTTTTAAGCCATAAAAATATACAATCATTTGGCCAAAAGCAGAAGAGCAGCAAAACTACGTCTGCATTATAATTGACTCCCATAATACTGCTGCACAGACACATATATATATGTGTGTGTGTGTGTGTGTGTGTGTTGCCGTCTAGCACAGATAACAAAGTTAACCAATCCCATTTCAGCCTTGAGCGGAAAAATAGTTTTCCATTGCGTTGCGGCCGTCTATTTCGAAGGTTTCAAGGCCAGCGATGATGTCCTTGTACGCAATCTAAGTGTCATTAATTTGTATATACTTTCATTTTAGATAACAAACTAAACTAAGTACATATCTGTATATCTATAGATCTATACATATACTATATAGTACGGTAAATAGCATCAACATCATCTGCAAATTAAATTATAATTTTCAAGCGCAAAGCACATAGAAAGCACAAACAGTTTTATAGTCTCGCTTGCCACTAGAAGTAAGAGGACGAAGAGGAGGAAGCGGTGGTAGCGGGGGAAAAGTAAGCGAAAACGCGCCATCAAATTGAAATCTGGGTCAATTGTTGCTTGTTTTTGCATATATTAAATGTACTGCGTGTTTACACACACACACACACACAGACACATGCACACACACACAGACAGGCGCATCTATGCAACCCACTCCCTGCTCGGGGTCATATTATGATGAAAGCTACAATGATTTAAGGCAAGGGGTAAGGGGTATCATTCCTAAGCTCCCATTTATTTGAATTGACAGTTTTTGGCCATTTCAAAGTATTTTCATTGGTTGCATCCAAAATTCATACATATGTATGTCTATGTATGTACAAATCGAGAACATTTCATCGTATCAGCAAATCAATGCATATTTCTATGCATGTGAGTAGCACACCACCTTTACACACACACACACACACACAGACAAAAACTCAGTCGGCAAGTTCCCAAATAAGTATGCACCGTTTCTATATTTATACTCTATCAATATGAAAGTATTTTAGCTGCCTATTGCTGCTTGTTTAGTTAATTAATTATTGTAAATATTTGATATTTCAATTTAAATATATTTATATATTTGTATATTTATTAATTTATACTTTTTAATGTTTTATTCTTTATTTCTCTCTACTCTATTATTATTATTAATAATATAATACGAACTTATGTAGTTTATTATTTCATTCCTTAGCAGTAAATTTAATTTATATATATTAATAATTATATTTTGAATTAAATATATTTTTATGTTCCTTTTAGTTAATATTTTATCTCGATATTCTATATGTATATATATATATATAATTGACTCCCATAATATATATATATATATATATATATATATATATATATATATATTATTTGTTATTTTTATTAATTTATATTTCTTATAAATTTATATTTATATTTATATGTATATTTATATATTCTATAGCATAAATAAAATATATATATATGTATATTATTAGTTATTTTTATTAATTTATATTTCTTATATATCTCGATATTCTCTATGTATATATATATATATATTTTTATTAATTTATATTTCTTATATATTTATATTTATATTTATATATATATTTATATATTCTATAGCATAAATAAAATTTATAAATAATTTCCTTATGCATTATTAGTTGTTTAATTAAATATATTGCATAATTATTATTTTCCATCTACATTCCCAAAATAATACAGATTTATTTCGAAGAAAGTTCCTAATAGTTGCGCAACGCTGTCTTTATTCGATTGCAATGTAGTAATACCCTTCCAAGTAAGGGTATCTCATATGTGAATTCGTTCCCAAACACTCAAACATTTATAAGACGGTCGAGTATCCAGTTAGCCCACATTTTTTTACCTTTTCACGTTCACCGTGCGTTGAACTTTCATTGATTGCACACAGACATAAGTGTGTGAGTTCAGCTGTGTGTGTGGTTTTAGGTGTGTCTGTCGTGTGCGTGTGTGTGTGTGTGTGTCGAGAATATGAGACTGCGCAGAACATAACCTAAGTGCAGTTCCTTTTGCTTGTCGTAGGTCAGGCAGGACACGCTATGCTATGAAGCAAAAGCAAAATGGCTAACAGTCAACACCGAAGTCATCGTAGTTGTTGCTTTATTGCGGCCAACATGCACACAAGCCGACAAGGAGACAGAGAGACAGAGAGAAACATGCTAGCTTTAGGTCTGGCTAATACTCGTAATCGCAATTCATTGAAATACTATTGATTGACCTGGAAACAAGCACACCCCCACACTCTCTAATTTGGGTCTATTGCGACTTCCCCTTGCCCCTAATTGCAAGTAAAAATTCGGTAAATTGCAGTTCACGCCTAGCGAACTTATTAATCTTTCAAGAATTATTTATTGGAATTCTACGAAACATATCTCGATATCAATATCTATTTGATATAATTTACATTAATATTGTAGTTAAAAGTTGTTCCATATTCGTAAATTATTACATTTACACCTAGTTAACTTATTAACCTTTCATTTATTATTTGTTTCAATTCTAAGAGAGAGACTGCTAAATATAGAGTAGCTAAATATAAGAGTAGCAGTGCAACTAAGTGGCAACGCCCTTCAACGAAAAGCAGCAGCACGGCTATGCGGTAAGGTGAAGAAGTAGATAAGAAGAAGTAGATGAGAAGAAGTCGATTAGAAGAAGTAGATGAGAATAAGTGATCGCAGAGAGAACGAAGTTGTGCTGTCGTCGCTAAAATAGAACTAGAAAGTTTGAAGATTTCGTCGATTGCGTTTGCGAATAGTTTCGTCATCAAGGCATATTACACATATACAATTACACTGCATTCTTATTAATTTAAACTTGAATATAATAAACAGCCTACACTTACTTTGCATTATATATTGTAATTTAAATTTATTCCATATTTGTACTCTCTATTATCAACAATCATGCCACTTACCTTCTCCTTCCTCTCCGGTTTTTGCATCGGTCCATTTCGACAACTTGCAAAAGATAAAGCGAAATAGGTTAATATGTTAGTTAAGTTAGTTTGATAAGCATTTAAGATATACATATGTAGATGCATATATGTAGATTCAAATACAGACTAAAAGCAGATGCGTAGTTAGTAGAAGATAACTAAGAATATGTAGAAGTAAGTATAAGAGTATAAGAGTAAGGCTTTAAAAGTTGATAGCTTTGCCCCGATTGTTCCTTATTGTAGTTATATATTTATTATATATATATATAATATATATAAATATATATAAACTTGGAATTTAATCATAAACCTATGATCTAGTTCTTTGAATATAACTTCAATGTGTTGTGTGTATGTTCTAACTATCAGATTGTGCTAAATTTAAAAATTTAAAGCACAGTTTTTAGCGCTTTAGCTTAAGTTTTACATCGCTTAGCGAATAAATGAGTTTCCAAAATAAGTACATACTTATAAACATACTTAATTTAGTTAATAGTTAGTTAATAAATGCTAAAGATGAGTCAAGCTTTCATTTAAATAGCATTTTGGTAGCTGAAGATATACAAAAAGCAAGCTGTGAGATTCTCTGAATAAAGTAAACGTGGGTGCCACACTGCGAACCTTGACATACACAACAGCAGCATAACAACAATAACAGTTGAAGGAGCAGTAACAGCAGCAGCAGCAAGAGAAACGACTGCAGCAGCAGCAGATAATTAAATGTCAAGACTGCAATAACAGTTGCAACGGCGCGCCGTTACAGTTGTTGATGGTCTTTGCTGTGGACCAAGCAACACACACAGCTGAAACCACACACAAGCGATGCAGGCACACACATCTATACACATACGAAGTCGTACACATACATATTCATTGTAGATTTCTGTACAGCTTCAGGTTCACGTCCGTTGTGCTTCACCTCCAGCGAAGGTTGTGCACATCCGGCTGACGTTGACGCTGAAGCTATTGATTATGCAGTAGATGGTATGGTGGAGCAGACTGGAGAGCGAAGTGTCCTTGTTGCTGTGGGTACCATGCCGGCAACGACTTATGCTTGTGGCATGCTGCACAAACGCGTCCTTGGTACGCAATAGAATTTGCATCTCACAAGTCCCAGACAAAGACAACGGCGAAGGACAATCAAAAAAAGAAAAAAAATAAACACCGGACGAACATTGCACAAGTTGCCACCGCTCGAGAAGAGCCTGCTTCAAAAAGAAATTGAGGACAAGTGCGTGAATGTTGCATGCCAAGACAACTATAACTTGCCGTAACAGCTGTCTTTGCTTGGCATTTGTTGATGTGTTTTCTTTTTGCATAGAAGGCCAAGCGGCCAAGCGCGCGTTCTGAGTGCGCAGTTTAAAGAGCACTCAGACTGGCAACCACACACATACATATGTATGTACATATTCTAGCAGGCTGGTAACTCTATGGCTAGCAGACTGCTTGCCCATCACTAACACAAGCATTCCATCCCTATCATCTTCATTTGCTATCTCCTTTCGCCTTTGAATATCTCTAGCATCTAGCTTTGCCCTTCTATCTATCAGCATGGCAGCTGGCAATTAATTAGTTATAAGAAGATCTCGCATAAACGTGGCGAAGAGGAAATCTAATTGCAAAATACAAATACACGTTTCGTTACGTGTTCGCAGCGTTAATTTCCAATTAATGGTAACGATGGTTACGGCCAATGTTGTTGTTTTCTTGTTGCGATTTCCCCATTGCTGCAGCTGTTGTCGTTGTCCTTGAGCGCCTTCTAATTGAGGGCACTGCACTCAGTCGGGATGACCGCACAACCCCCACCACAGGCCAAAGCACTGTCCGCACCGCTGCGACCCCGACCCCAAACTCTCTTTGTGATGGCTTTGTTGCCGTTCGGTATGTTTTGTTCTTGCTAAAAGCTGTTTAAATGTCGTCCTCCTTGACACACGTCTGTGTTTGTATGTAAGCATTGTTATTTACATATTTATGCACGGATATATGCATGTATATATGGTATATATATAGTTGCATATGTAGCGCTTCCGCTGAGCTCAAAACATGCAAGCTGCATATTGTATGTGTGTGTGTGTGTGTGTGTGTACTTGTGTACGTCTGTGTAGGGAAGTCTAAACAACGGCAGTGCAAGTGTGTGTGTGTGTGAATGACACACAAACACACACAGTACGGCGAAAAGTAGGTTAACTTGTTTTTGCCGTTAAAATTCTTGAATGTAAGTTAGAGAAATATGAAAATATAATAAGTCTACAGTTTAAAATTGATAAATTGCAATAATAAAATGATAAACATTGAATGTTGAATGTCGAATGTACTTAATAATTAAGTTCTCCTTGAAGTAGACAATACTTTAGTTTGAATTCTAATTTATTTATGGAGTGAACTCCTTTTGGATTTGAATTTTCTAACGCTTGAATAAATGTAAAAGAGCTACACAACCTCAGCAGAAGAACTCGTTCCTTTGTTGTGCCCATAAACTGCATAAAATTGATAAACTGGCACAAGTGGCCACTTTTCAATCTCTATGCCGACCCAAACTAGAAGGTGCAAACGAAAGGTACTGAGAAAAAAGTACAGTGAACAAGTGAATTCATAGATGCAAGCTATCATCAGGTCTCGCACAGTGGACCAATCGCTTCCCCTAGTTACCTTGAGTTGAGATTTCCTCTTGAGTGCAGCAATCGAACGAGTTTGCTGCCGTAGCACCTCCAGTGCAGTAACTGCGTTGACGTTGACAGCGACGGCGACGGCGACGGCGACAGCGACGTAGACAGCGGCAGCGGCAGTGGCTGAAGTGGCGACAGAGGCAGCAACAACGTTATGATGTTAGGCGGTACGCAATTTCAAAAATCAAATTGGAAAACTGCGCGAAATAATAAAATTTGTATATAAAACACAACGTCTCAATTTTTTTCGTCTTCAATATTGTTTATACTGTGTTTGGATCGTGGGAAACATTCGAAAATATCAGACGATTCGTTTAAATTTATAAACAATTAACACTACAAATTTGATCATAATTGATTTTGATATTTTTGATTGGTTTTCTGTTTGCTTTAATTACACGTTCTGTTTGTGGCTATAAATATCTATGGCAAATAACGCGAAGTATGTTTAATTATTCAAAAGTAATGCTGGAATCTCAGAACTTTTATAATTGTGGAATTTGATGTGTAGTATCCGTGCACATTTTAATATTGTTTAAATAACAATGTGTTGTAACGCATTTACATTTACATTTACTGAAAACAGAAGTACAGTGAACCCAGTTACAGACATACATTTTTCACAATTAATTAGGAAAAATTATTAAATCCGCTTTCGATATTTGGCTTCTACGCTCAAAAGTATCTATTACCAATTATTATTCTTAGAACTGATGTAGTTGGATGGTTTTATAATTTTAGATAAATTAATAAGCAAGTCTAACCAACAATACTTCTACAATTATTTTAATTGAAAACTTACAGTAACGAACAGAGTATTTTATCTATTTACAAAATGTATCAAAACTATAAATTCAAATTCAAGGGGCGTAATGCCAAATGTTCTTTCACTTTATTATATTATTCGTTGTATGTGTCATCACACATTGATCATAAAACAATTTCCCGAATTTCCGTGCGCCTTAGCCAGCTGTCGATATGCAACTGGAAACTGAGCGAATGCAAGGACTCTTCACAGCAGCGTAGGCGAAATCGCGAGTGGAGAACTTTGAATCTTGGGGCGAAAAACGCTGAATATTTATTAATGAAACCCACGACCGGCTGTTTTGTTGCATCGCGCATGTGTGTAGTAGTAAAAGCGGCGAGGACAATGAACCTTGTCTCCACAAGGTGTGAATAATAATAGACCAATGAGGTGGCTATGGCATAACAAAACAATGCGGAGAATTGTATATATTACCCTAAATTGAAATTTAATTTATTAATAAGGCTCAGTAGTAGTAAGAACATTTGAATTATATTATTTTTAACGGCCAAGTTTCACAATGCGCTCGATAAATACTTATCGATTGTAGATATCGCTTTTCGGTATTTTTCTCTGAAGAATCGTTTAACCACCACCTATAAGTACATGCATTTTAAGATAATCCGTGTTTTTAGCAAATATCTACGGCCACACTATCCACGATAAGTTTGCCAAATGTACAATAGAGGTGGTCGGCCGCTTCTGTCTTAATTTATTTAACGTTGATTGTTATAAATAAAATGTCCATTCAAACAAACGTTTAAATATTGTGCTACTGAAGTAAATCTTTTATATTAAGTGCCTTCCGATTTTGTGTCTTTTAAATTCGAAGCGGAAGCCGAAGACGTGCAAAAAAACGCCGCTGCGTGAGCAAGTGGTGGGAATGCGGTAAGTCGTATGTTAAATTTATGCATAACTATTTGCATTTATTAGTGATTTAGGCTCATCTTGCAAATTATTTGGCAAACGAAGCAGCATGCTTCCATTATCTTTCGTATTTTGCTTTATATATTTGCTTTGTTTGACTTTTTGGCGCAATTCCTTCGGCGTTTTATTGCGTTCAGCATAAAAATTCTTAATGTCAGAGTGAGATGGATATATTCATGTTTGTGAATGGTAGGGCTGCCAAATGCACTTGTAGATTTTTTTTCAGCTACACATGCTATATTTTTTGTAATTGGTTTGATGAATAAAAAGAAACATGTTCTATTTTTCTAGCTTAGATTCTTAAGTAAAGCCAAACTTTTGTTCAAACGTTGAGTTTCATGTAATACATTATAAAAGTACTAAATATACCCAAACTACAATAAATGGTTGACAACCCTGTCCGTGCCAAATTCAATTCGTAGAATTTTAATTTTGTTTAGAAAATATTCAAGTGTATAATATATTAAGCGTTGTGAGAAATAACTGTTAAGGAATTAGGTAAGTAGCTGATATAAAGCTGCAATTGGTTTGTTCTACGTTTGTGCCCAACTCATTACCGCTGCGATTCATTACTGTTGTCGTTTTGCCGGCAATGCACATGCACGCATACATGCGTACGCGTGCGTGCGTGTATTTGCAGAACTCGCATAAAAATGTGTAAAACTGCACACATACAATCACATTTACACATGTATGAGAGTATGCAACTGCATGCAGAAAATAAGGTTATGTTGACGGCTGCATAAAATCGTAGACTGCAATTTGCATCGACTGCATTTGCGTCCCCACTAACAAACCCCCCAATACCCACATTTAGCACAATGGCTTGGGCTCCATCTACAAACTTCGAGGATGATTTGGTTGATATGCAACCCGATATCAATTTAATATATGGACAGTTGGAATACGAAGCAACTCGGAATCGGGATTATACTCCTCGTCCAAAGTCAACTTATGAGTATCTGGCCAAACGGGAGAAACGCAACATGGAGATCGAAAAAGCCGATTGTTCTAAGACGAAGGAAATCAGTGCAAGTCTGGCCATGATGGAGCGCATCCAGGAGATTGCGGGAACCAAGCCTTTGGGTGAGCATGCAACCATGGCCGATTGGAATGATAAGAGCACTGCTGAAAAGGAGGCAGTTGCTCTTATGAGACACTTTGGCATGATGTCCATGGCTGACGGCTCACTATCGGCGCCAAAAACGGAGACTTTGCCACAGGGAAAAGTCCATATTATGCGGAATGGAAACAAACGTTTTCCATTAATCTTGGATCCCAGTTACTTTGAGCCGGGCAGAACGCGAAAGAATTCGCAACTAAATAACAACCAGATGTCCAGTGTCTCCAGCACCTATAGTAATACCGTAGCTTGTGAATCGGAAAGCACGGACAGCATCTATTCCACAGCGAAATCAGACTTGGATGATACCATCAGCAGCAAGGACAGCTACGTTGATATTCCCTATGAACGACTTGAAGCATCGTTAACTGAACCAGAGCCGCAACTGTCTTATAAGCCTAAAGCAACAAACAAGAGTAATACAGATCGTCGTCCATCATATTAGTAGATACGCAAGAGATCCAAGATACTTCTTAGATACGCATATGATAGTATGGAACATGAAGCATTTAAAAAGTCTGAAATGATGTGATTTTATTTTTTTTTACATAGAATTAATAATAATAATAAAATGCATAGTTCACTCAGTTGAAGATAAACTATTAGTTTATTTAATAACATTAATAACATTTCTTTCGCTAGAAAGTATTCGGTACCAGGTTTTGTGTGTCCCATTCTGCAAGAAGCTGTCCGAATCTATATAAAATAAGCAAGAGAGTTCCATTTGGACAGATGTGGTGCACATCAAATGAGCAAACAATTCGCTAGCATTAAGCTTAAATATTAAAATCAATCAACTAATATCTTATCCATCGATTTCATGTTGATATATTGAATTATAAACTCAATGTGTGTTCGCCTCTCAGATGTCTTCTTGTTTATTCTTCGACTGTTTGAAAATTCGGTTTAATTCTAATATTAGATTGAATCTGTAAGATGATATCTTACTTGCGTACCTTTGTACCTAATGAATACATCAATCTGATGTCTATCACAACTTGTCCCCCTTTCAATTTACACGAAACAACATTTTCTTATTACTTTCTGTTTTATGTTCATTTAAATTAATTAAATCTCCACAGTGTTAAGAGTAGAGAAGTTGTTGGAGCCCTAGTTTCATATTCCGGTGTGTGAACTTCAGCAGCAAATACTAATAACACTCACACTCTCGCACAATCTCAGCAGCATCCTTGTGTAAAGGATAATGCTGTTACCATGTGTCAAATGCAAGTTTCTACGTATTTCCTTGACAACTGAGCTCCGTGCTTTCTTGAGTTGATTGCCACTGTTATACCCTGGCCTAGGGAATAATAATAATTATTAATTTAACATACTACTTATATTATATTAAGTTTATTTGGTTTTGCCAGTTTTATTGGGCCACTGTGGAATTCTGCAGTGTTTTATTCATGATATTTATGTAAATACGCACATACAAAAGAAATAAACACATACATGACAGGGAAGACAATGACAAATACGCAAGACCCGAGCTAGGAATTGTATACGCAAGTAGAACAGCTAAACATACATATACAACATTATTAATATTATATAAATAAAATGTTATTGTATATACAACTTTGTTATGAATACGAAAAAGGCATAAAAAGGGCTTAAAATTACTTCGTTTGTAAGTTTTGTTGAAGTTGAAGTCCGATTTCTATTCAGAGACAAGAAGAACTGCAATAAATATACTTTTGGAAGCTTAGAGAATTTGAAGACAGAAAACTTGGATGGGTTGGTTGGTGTCCAAGCGTGATTTCCAAAGATCAGAGTTGGGGACTGACTATTCATCTGCACAATAATACAATATATTTAATACAAGTCTAAGTATGTATGCATATACATAGCTATATACACACACATATACATATGTGCGTGTGTTTGTATATACACATAGCAAAGATGCGATGCGATGAGGAATAATATGAAGCAACAGCCCTTTGCCCAATGCTCTTGCTCTTGCTCTTGCTCCCCGTCTCACCTCGCCTTGACTCGTCTCGTTGCTGCTCGTTGACGTTGGCTGCTGTGAGCGGTGTGCGGTGTGCGGTGTTCGGTGTTCGGTGTCGGTGTCTCCGTTGTCGGCGTCGTCGCAGCTGCCGCATTGAACTTAAGAGCGGCGAGTTAAACTTGAAAGCTGTTTGGAGCGCGGTCTGTGAGAGGCGAGAGACAAGAGACAAGAGACTTGCAGCAACCACCGAAAACGTGTTGAGGTCTGTTGCATCCACCTTTTGGCGCGCGCAAGCGCGTCTTTCCTTCTCCACGCACACACAAATGAATGCCTTAATATATACATATATATATATATATATATATATAAATATACATATACATACCGATATATATGTATATATATATGAACTATAGCTCTCTCTCTCTCTAGCGGCGCTCTTTGGCGCCGTTCTCTGGAAATTTCGAGTTGCCTGGCATGGCCTGGCCTGGCCTATGGGCATGTATATGTATATTATACAATGGTCATGTATCGGTCGCATTTGCTGCTCACAGTTTCGTTTTAACGCTGGCCCAGGACGAACCGTCGCCAGGATTGCGTCTATTTCGGTTCGATTCATTAACAATGCCAACTATATTAACTAAACTAGTTGAATCAACAATTAAACGATGTGCACATTGTCCCCAAAAAGAGATCTAGAAGACAACGGACTTTCGATGTAAATTCAACGTTTGTTAAAACTTCGGTATGGCTGCCGTACCGGGCGGTTACCGTACCGGGTTTTTCTTTGTGTGTGTACTACGCATTCCCGAGTTACCCGAGACAGTGTCTGTGAGACATTTTTGCTCATTATGAGCTACGCGACGGTTGACGACGGTCTTTCGGTTCGGCAAATGACGCGCGCGAGTCTCGCAAATAACAAAAAAAAAGAAAGAAAGAGAGATGAACCCCCGACCCCAACAACAGACAGACACCCTACTCCGTTTCGATATGGATGTGACGTTGCCAATACTACTATGTATATCATATAGGTAAACCTGCAATGCTAATGAAATTAACTTTTACTTACATTTATTTGCAAGACATCTCTCTCTCTCTCTTTCTGTCTCTCTGTTTCTCTGCTCACGTGGCTCCTTCACAAAGCCCGCCATGCCAAAATAAAGGAAAAAGTACCGAATGAAGACTTGCCACTCTGGTCTTGTTTCCTCTGTCTGCGACAGCCTGTTATGTGCCCCTCTCCTCAGCCCGCTCACAATCTCTTTACCCGCCTCTGTTTGCTGTCCTTGCATCCACCAAGAGAGTTGTGTGTATTTCGTCTTACACACACAATATAACAGAATACCCTGTGCAAATTTGTTGGCAAGAATAAGACTTCCTTTGAGGCATCATTATTGCGAAAAGTTCTATGTCACCAATTGAGATTTGATTAACTTTGGGAGCCGTATATTGTGAAATTGCAAGTCTCTTTAATATTATATTAATTTACCTTTGTTTACAGGGTATATTCAGTTTAGCACTCTCGCCGAGTGTATTCAAGTTTTTCTCTTGCTTTTTTTTGCACTGGAGCATTAACGGCCAAGCTTATATCCAAACTTGTATTTGTTAAGCCTTATCGGTGGTAGTTAACCGAGGGGGCACAGAGGGGGCCTTCCTAGTGGCAATGCCAGTTCAGTTTACAATCTGCACTCCTCGAGGTACTCACAGTTGCTGTTGCTAGGGGCCATGTTTCAAAGTAAACTATCGGGTTTTATTTATACCCTGTAGTCATTGGAAATTGACAGAAATGTTTATTGTATGTCTGTATAAATCATCCTAATGATCTATATATATGTATTTATAGATTAATTTTACATTTTGTGAGTGTCTGATATACCATATTCAATTTTCTACTTCATCTTTGCTATTCTTAAGCTTTATTAAACTTGCCAGCTTCTTACTATCTTACAATTCGACCAAAGATAGAGTTACAGGGCATCCGATGGCCGAGTGCTCAGCTGTTGCATGCTAATAACTGTTATTGAAATATTTGAGTTAGTATGAGTTTAATAATATCCAAATTAAATGCAAATACCCAAAATCTTCCTCTTTAAACCACTTCTAGGCTAAACCGCATCATTACGACGATTTCGGATTTAATCTGAACTCAGCTAATAATACAACAAAGCCGGTTACAAGACTATAAAAAACCTGCAGGATAGGAGCATCTAGTTTACATGTATCTATGCACATATCACTTATTCCTGCTTACTTTTGGTTCCTCCATTCGTCTTTCTTTGGCCACTAACTCGTTGGTGATTAGTTTGGCCACAAACTGCAACCAGTTCGCCCTCCAGCCGCTGACACTGTCCATGTCTTTGTCCAGTTACTGTTGCTATGTCGAACTTCACTTTTTGTACCCTGTCTACATCGAAGAGAAACGGGTTAAGGCGAAAAAACTCAAGGAAGTATCCATTCATTAAACTACTTCTTCTGTCGTACTCGTATTATATAATATGATTCGCAACTTTGGAAATTTCCATTCCAAGAGTGTCAACTCAATCACAGTCTGCTGTAAGGAATCTTTTCTTTTTATCTGATCAAGCTTGGGATCGAGATTTATGAGTACATTTGTAGTTCAGTTTTAAACTCTCCTTAAGAACTTCCCATCTGTGTATATTTCCCATATTTAAACAGGATACTGACTGACATTATTTTATATGACCTGTGCCCTTATAAACATAAAGGAGACTGTAAGTGCCTACCCTATAAAATGTGAGAGTGCATTGATCTCAGGCACTAAAAAAGCCAGAAATACCAGATTTTATATGCGATTTTTTATATCTCAACTGGAGTTTTTCTGTCAGACGGCCATGATTATTATGAGCGTGAAGCGTCAATTCTATTTGTTTACTTATTAAATTGTGCTTAACATTCTTTAATATAAACATGCGTAGACAGCATACGGGGTATCTGCAAGTCAAGAAAGTTGGACAATAAAACTCTAGTTCATTTATGCCATCTTCTACATAGCCTAAAAATAACCTAGGAAGAGGAAGCTGCCATGAAAACGTTAAAAAGGAGCGCAAAATAAAATAAAAGGAAAACTTAAGCGAGTGTGCCACACTGTGAATCTCTGTGTACGTGAAAGAGAGGTAAAAATTCCACTTTGTTGAATGTAAATGGAGTACACGCATACAGACAAACATATACAAGGAGTATAAAAGAAATCGTAATAGTGGCCTGTTGAACAAGCCAGCCAACAGAGCAACAGCAACAGAAACAACAACAACAACAACAAGAGCAAAAGAGAACGGCAACAGCAGCAGGGCATCGACTACTACGTCGACGCCTGCCATGAGCTTTTTATCACCGGCAAATAAGAAGTCGCTGTCAATGCCAACGTCGACGTCGCTGTCAACGTTTCGGCATCACGCAACGTAAGAGAGAGCAGCAGGAGAAGCGTTTATCGTAGCTGCCTTTGTCTCTGACTGTCGCGCTCTCCTTTCTGCTGTTGCTGTCGTCGGAATGCTAACCGAGACGTTGATAGAAACGACGTCACTTTTGTCGTAAGCCGAGCATAGAACAGCGCAGCGTCGGCAGAGCATAGATGGGGAGAGCTTTGCAGCCCAAGTTTATTATACGCAATGTGGCGAAAATAACGCACGGACAGCAGCAGGAATACATTTTTATGCGTCTGTGACTGCGACTGCTGATGCTGGCGTCGCTGTTGCTGTTGTTGTTGCGAACCTCTGCTCGTAATTCAAAAAATATAAGTAGAAAACTGAGGTTAGGTTCACAAAGCTCGCTATATTTATTTATAGTTTGCTATTTGTTTATATTAATCGTCATAGGAATTTATTAAAGTTACTACTACAGTTTCTAATTTTTTATAAGTGTGTATTGCATGTGCATGTATAAGTATGCAGATTAAATTCTGCGAGTGTGTGTGTGAGTGTACATCAAGAACTTCAATTGAGCGCTTTTTTTTTCGGCAAGAAGAGCGCATGTGCTCTCAGCGCCATCTCGCAAAGTTTTTTCATGCTGTGATGCTGCGAGTGAGTGGAGAGGGTGGAGAGAGAGGGGGCTTCTGTTTGATGTAGTTGTGGTTGCATGAGCGAACGAACCATGACCATGCCAAAGGATGAAATATTAAAACGGCATACAAAAAGTTGGCTTCTTGTGCTCTAGTGTGTACACCAATAACAGCATTTTCAACAGCCAACATCCCCAAAATGTGCGTGTGTGTATGTGCAACAGCGTACATATTTCCACTGTGAGTGCGTGAGTTTATGTTGGTAGGGTGCAGGGAGGGGGTTGGGGAATTTGAGGTTAAGCGTAAATCTCCACATGAATCGCATCAGGAATGTGAAATAGGTTTTGACTCTTGGCTAATTGGATGTTCGTGTAACATTTGTTTGTTTTGCAGCACCACGCAATGCTCTTGATGACAAAACCCATGAGGGACGGCACATGGCGACAGTAGTTAGATCAGGATAGGGCAACAGGATATTAAACTGTGCTCTGAACATCTACGAAAACCATCGAGGCACAGGACATGGCGGCCATAACAGCAGCATCAGCAGCTCCAGCGACGCCATCGACTCGTGAATTTGTCGAAGGCTGGACACTGGCACAGACCCTTGGCGAAGGTGCCTATGGCGAGTAAGTTGAACCAGAGAGATTTATACTCGAAATCAACGCGGCATTGCAATGTGTCGAGTGTGTGTAGAAGTCAATAAACCGGAAACGCTGTGAGCTACAAGAAAAACGCACATTTCCGGCGTATTTGCGGCATATGCCACTCTGCCCCAGCCTCAGTTCTCCAGCTTGTTGCTGTTCTGCGCATGTCCCAATTGACAACAGGAGCACTGCACTGCAACCAGTCGATACACAGACAAAGACTCCACTTCTATCCCATGCTCATACTCTCTCTCTCTCGTGGCACTTGCAACTGCAACGTTGCCAAATCCAACTGAACTCATCTTCTATTTTTTCGCTCTTAGAGTCAAATTGCTGATCAATCGGCAGACGGGAGAGGCTGTGGCCATGAAAATGGTTGACCTGAAGAAGCATCCCGATGCGGTGATCTCCGTGCGCAAGGAAGTCTGCATCCAAAAGATGCTACAGGATCCGCACATTTTGCGCTTCTTTGGCAAACGTTCGCAGGGTAATGTGGAGTACATATTCCTGGAATACGCAGCTGGCGGCGAGCTCTTTGATCGCATTGGTAAGCACAAAAGAAGTGTAATCTCGTTACATAATCTATAAATGAAAAGTAGTTAGATAATCCGATAGTTTCTCATTTAGAATTCATAGGTCATGCTGTCGTAGCTGTAGCTAAGCCAATCTGTGCACACAAAATGTAAAGTGACATTGACGCAAACGACATCGCTGTGTGTGTTGTGGGTGGTGAGGTGGTGCGGTGGTTCGGTGGGTGGACAGCAAATTAAGCAGCCTGGACATCTGACGACAACTTGAAATGACAAGATACAGATCTTGATTGCAAAAACGACACGATGACGAGACATGACAATTTGGCAAATGACTGTGATAGATGCAGGTGGAGTTGGAGTCCTCCTGTTGGTGTGTGTGGCAGCAATAAACTTGCAACGCTTTTGACATTTTCGTAATTTAAACTAGTGTGGAAAGCAGTGATTGCACTCTGAGTTCTCTAATGTGCTGCTCAGGCGACTGGCCGTCTCGCAAGTGCAATATGAATGACCTCAGTTGGTAGACTAACAAGAGAAGCATAATAATACATGCATTTATTATTATTATTAATAATTTAACATAATTATATGCATATAATTCACCTTTAATTCATATATTTCGTTTTGCATTTGCAGAGCCCGACTTGGGCATGCCACAGCATGAGGCACAGCGATACTTTACACAGCTGCTCTCAGGCCTTCAATATCTGCACCAGCGAGGCATTGCGCATCGGGATTTAAAGCCGGAGAATCTGCTGTTGGACGAACACGATAATGTGAAAATCTCGGACTTTGGAATGGCCACAATGTTTAGGTATTAGGTACAAGCAAATATACAACTAAACGACTGACAATTTAACGATGCTCTAATGCAATAAATATCAATATAATATTAGTAGTAAATTTACAACTATGTAATATATTTCTCAAATTAATCTATTATTCCCTTCTTCAATTACTCAGATGCAAGGGCAAGGAACGTCTGCTGGACAAGCGATGTGGCACGCTGCCTTATGTGGCACCCGAGGTGCTATTGAAGCCCTACCACGCACAGCCCGCGGACATTTGGTCGTGTGGCGTCATCTTGGTCACCATGCTGGCGGGAGGTAAGTGCCACAAAGAGTGTGCTGGCATTTTGATATTGTTTCATGTGTAAATACAAACAAAACGGAATATGTATTAAATCAACATTATATTTTATGCACATTTCAACAACCAGAACAACAACAACAAATTGATTATTAATAAAATGTATTAACAAACGCGATATCCAATTGAAGCATACGCATTTCGTTTCCTCTCACGCATCTTTCGCATCCATAAGAAGGCACCGTTTAAAGGTTCATCGTACTTAAATGTAATTGTGTTTATGTGTTTTATGTGTTTGCCTCATTGTATTTTGTGTGTTTTTCTTTTTTTTTTTTAAATCTTGTTATTTGTTAACATATTCTATTTGTATACTGCAACTCTTTCAACTTTCATTTTTGCTGTTTCTTTGGTATTCTAGCTGTAGATTGTTTCTCTAATTTGTATCATCTAAAGCTTTTATACCAAAGCTCCAGCTTAAATTGCTTGCCAGCGCACCCGCCAAACCAAAACCAAACCAAACAACAACCATATAACATCAATTTGAAACAAAACCAATGATAAACGTTAAAATGACAACAGATCTCACATTATTCTCCAGTGCACGAATCAAATAAACAACAAACAAAAAGAACAACTTTGTACATACAGCTTGCTTAAATTGCACGCATCCTTGACATCCTTAAATGATGTATACATTGAACTAAATTGTCTGTAATTTCTCTATGTCCTTAGAGCTGCCTTGGGATCAACCGTCGGCCACCTGCAGAGAGTTCATCAACTGGAAGGACAACGATCATTGGCAAACGCAGACGCCCTGGAGTAAGCTGGATACCCTGGCCATATCCCTGCTACGCAAAGTGCTGGCCAGCAGTCCGGGCACGCGTCTGACGCTAGCGAAGATCCTTGATCACAAGTGGTGCAACATGCAGTTTGCGGAGCATGGTAAGACAATTGCGAGTGTGATTTCAAGAAGTGAAAAGAGATAGAGAAGCACATGCTGGCGCTCAGGTACTTAGTGACTCTCAATTACACTTTGCTTTGCATATTTTGAGGGTCGCTCTGTGCCTGTGCCGCACATGTTGCATGCCACAACAAACAAGTGAGTGACTGAGTTAAGTGCAAATCGCGTGAAAAGATTTATCGAGGCTGCATTTCCATTGCTTTGGCGCTTTAGCTGTATGATAGATTTGAATACTTCATAAAGCTAGATTACCAAAGCATTGGCGACTGTGGCAAGCAACGAGTTCCCAATTATTAATTAATTGAATCTATGCATCACAATTGCCATTATTTATTTGTTTCACTTTTTGTTTTGCACATTATTTGCTCTTTGGTGATTTTAGCTGTATGGTGTCTGCATATTCCATAGAGCTTTATTACCAAAAACCAAATGGTTTTTGCATTTGCTTTCTTTATTTGTTTCCATTTATTTGCGCTTTGTTTTCGTTTAATTGTTCAAGTTGCGATATGAATATGTGACTTTAACTCGCTTTCTCATCCATTTCCAGATCGCTCTTATGACTTGGTGGACTCGGCGGCCGCTCTGGAGATTTGCTCACCGAAGGCGAAGCGACAACGTTTGCAGTCGAGCGCACATCTTAGCACGAATCTGGACGATTCTATATCCCGCAATTACTGCTCCCAGCCAATGCCCACGCTGCGCAGCGACACCGATTGTGGCAATAACCAGGAGGATGGCGATCGTCAGGCCCTGATGCAGGAGGCACGTCTCACCTACTGCTTCTCACAGCCGGCGATGCTCGACGATTTGCTGCTGGCCACGCAAATGAATCAAACACAAAGTGCATCACAGAACTATTTCCAGCGTTTGGTGCGACGCATGACGCGCTTCTTTGTGACCACGCGCTGGGACGACACCATCAAACGGCTGGTGGGCAACATTGAACGACTGGGCGGTTACACCTGCAAGGTCAGCGAGGAGGGCGTGGTCACCGTCTCGACCATTGATAGGCGTAAGCTGCGTCTGGTGTTTAAGGCGCACATCATTGAAATGGATGGCAAAATACTCGTTGATTTCCGGCTGTCCAAGGGCTGCGGATTGGAGTTCAAGCGACGGTTCATCAAGATAAAGCATGCTCTCGAGGATATTGTATTAAAAGGTCCAACGACTTGGCCAATTGCTATTGCTACCAATTCGGTGCCTTAGTTTGTAATCCTATATATTTTAGCTTTAGTTCTATGGAATTTAACATTTTTAAATACTTGTTACCCACCTCATTGAATAACAATTCGTTAGCTTTTTTTATTGTGCTCAATTGTCACACACATTTTATTTGATAACTTTGAACAAACTTCACATCATCATAGTTTAAGTACGATGAACTTTTACATTTGTTAAATGTTTATATTAAGTAGTTTAGTTAGCTAAACGTTATGAGAAACAATAAATCGACATCGATTTTGATTATAAATATACGCGACTCTGTTTTAATCAGTTGGGGAGCAGCAATGTTGATCCAAATCCCAGCTAAGACTAGGAGTGGACTCTATGCTTGGATGCCTTGTGGAAGTTCTCGTCGTTACCAGATGCAGAGATACTTCTGCAACTTCTCGAAGACTCGCAGATAGATCTATGCCATTCGTAAATCAAGTTTACTTCAAACCCCTTGAACCCTTAGACTCTTCTCTATTTGCTTTTGCAATTCACCTTAAAATTGGAAAGTCCAGCGAAAGAAAATCACTTTCTGTGTATTGTTTCAACCATATTTATTTGACATCTAGTAACACTTTGAATAAGAGTGAGTATATATGGATTCGTTTTTATTTTGTTTTGCATGTGAACATTTCATACTCGCTAACTCATTTGCTTGAACAGTTTGATGCTTAGAACAAATATTGTATCTTTATTTGGGGAGCACAAGGTGAATCCGTACCATGGTTATGGTCTTACAATGATATTTGTGGCTCTGCGACTGATGGAGAAGCAGCATATATAATATATATGAGTGTGGATCATACTAATCATAACGTTAATAATAATGTCTAATAACGAAGCAAAGTGTGGGTAGTATATGTAGATCGATAGAACGATATCTATCGATAGATCGGTTGCTTTGTGCGCCAGTCACAAACCCAAAAGGTTGACGAGAACATTACACCAAATGCAACACTTGTTGTTGCTTTTATTTTCATTTTGTATCTTTTTTTTAGATGAGGCGAGTGCTTGGTGTGCTTGGAATTTAGAAGTGGCAACGTTTACTGTGGTTTCCTGAAGTTCTTGCCGGCGAACTTGACGCCCGCGCCAATCTCCTCCTCAATGCGCAGAATCTGGTTGTATTTGGCCAGACGCTCGGAGCGGCAAGGAGCGCCAGTCTTGATCTGACCGGTGGATAGGCCCACGACAAGGTCACCAATGAAGGAGTCCTCGGTTTCACCGGAGCGGTGAGAGACCATGGTGCCCCAGCCATTCTTCTTGGCCAAGAGATGGGCCTGAATGGACTCTGTGACTGTGCCGATCTGGTTGACCTTCAGCAAGAGGCAGTTGCAGGCGCCCTTCTCCACAGCGGTGGCAATGCGCTTGGGATTGGTGACTGTCAGATCGTCACCGACAATTTGGATCTTGGTGTTGGAGGTCAGGTTGGTCCAGGCATCCCAATGGTCCTGATCGAAGGGATCCTCAATGGACACAATGGGGAAGTCCTTGATGAACTCCTGGTACAGGTTGGCCAACTTCTCAGGCGACAGCCATTGGGCCTTATCGCTCTGTGGGTTCTTGAAGTCCAGATCGTACTGGCCATCCCTGAAGAACTCGGATGCAGCCACATCCATGCCGATTTCGATCTACGGAAATGGGAGCAATACATGAGAATAGAACTCCAATTCAGCGATAAGTATAATGTCTTACCTTGCCGGTGTAGCCAGCCTTGGCAATGGCATCGTTGATCAGACAGAGAGCCTCCTTGTTGGACTGAATGTTGGGGGCGAAGCCACCCTCATCACCCACAGCGGTGGCATCCAGACCGAACTTGGCCTTGATGACGTTCTTCAGATGATGGTACACCTCAGAGCCCATCTTCATGGCCTCGGTGAAGGTGGTGGCACCAGTTGGCAGGATCATGAACTCCTGCATGGCCAATTTGTTGCCAGCATGGCTGCCACCGTTGATCACATTGAATGCGGGCACCGGCAAGATGATATCCTTGTTGCCAGCGAGATCAGCAATGTGTTTGTACAATGGAACATTCTTCTTGGCAGCACCGGCCTTGGCAACAGCCAAAGACACGCCCAGAATGGCATTGGCACCGAACTTGCTCTTGTTCTCAGTGCCGTCCAGTTTGATCATGAAGTTATCAATGGCAGCCTGGTCTGTCACATCCAGATTGGCCTTGATCACCTCGGGGCCAAGAGTGTTGTTAACATGGCCAACAGCCTTCAGCACTGACTTGCCATGATAGTTGGCCTTGTCATTATCGCGCAGCTCCAAAGCCTCATGCACACCTGTCGACGCGCCCGAGGGAACGGCGGCACGGAACAGACCCAAGTCCGTGGTCAGATCGACCTCGACGGTGGGGTTGCCACGCGAGTCGTAGATTTGACGTGCTTTGATCGCCTTGATGGACATATTGTTTCCGTTTGTACTGCAAAAAAGGAAATAAAAAGAAAAATTAAATAAAAACTTTATTAACTTGTGCTTAAATATAATCTAAAGTCCCAAATGTCCCATCAGCTAAGTGTGGAACAGACATTGGGTACAAATTTTGAAAATGGTACATTTTTAATTCCCCAAATTAAATTCCCCTCCACAATTAGTATTTTGTTGGTACTGTTTGAAAGTTAAATGTTAATAAATATTAAGCAAATTAAATACATTTTAAAAACATTTTATGTGACTAGAAAACTCTTTTTCAGTACAAATGGACACCGGATTATGTATACAGAATAAATATCTATACATCTCAGGTGTATGTATACATATATCTGCTTAAGATATATCTATACGTAAGTGTCAAATTAAAATGAATCCAATGAAAAGACAATTAAGTGTTTATTTCAAATGGGACATAACGGATTTCATCAGAGCAAGCGGCAGAAAAAGGCGTAAAAACATAGGTTCCACATACAGAATTATTGCATATAAAGATAAAATTATATTTTCTATTTGTTAAATTGCCACATATTAGAGTAAAATAAGTAAGCTACAGTAAATAACAGTTTTGCATTCGAGGAACGCGGGAGAGCAACAAAAGCAGCAGCAGTTGTGCCATTTGTATGTATGACCTCTACGTAGCGCTTAAAGGTCACAGCAAAAGTAATGTGCAAAAAATGCCGAAAAGTACGTAAAGTGCACTGCATAACGACTAAAAGTGATAAATTGTTAACGAATGTTAATTAACTCATGTATTTATTCATAAAAATCTATAGAAATGTATAATTTGCAACATAATGCAGATATGTAAGTAACTATATATAGTATATATGTATATTAATTTGTTAGATAATCGTACGATTTAACAATTTTATTCTTTATCAGCCACTTATAGAAGTTGAATTTGAATCTTAATTATTAATTATTATAGCACAGATTCACTCTCACTTTTATATATATACATATTAAATACATACCAAGAACTTTTAAATTTCAGAATATGAAATCCAGACGTGAGCGACTCTAGTGAGCTTCCGGCTTGTCCGACTGATTTGCTACTGAACGCGACTGTCGACCAGCTCGATGAGTATACGAACAACTTTCGTTGGTTTATTTTCTGCGCCGTCGGTACCGATAAATGCAACGTTGGGTACGCACGGAGAGCGCGCGATACAAAAATGAGGGCCATTGTTGTTGTCGATTGTGGAACGTAAACTGCTGATGCGATGAGTGAGAGAATGCGTCCTCCAGGCGAGTTCTTGTAGGCGTAGGCTGTCGCTGTCTGCCGGCTTCTCAGCAGGGAACTATATGTTCGAATTGACCTTCGCACAAGGTTAGACGTAATGGCATCCACATGTGATACTTAATTACTGCACAAACTGTAAACGATTTATGGATTAACATTTTTGGTCAACGTCAAGCTAAACATTAAATGAAAATTATTTATTTGTATAAAAATATTCAGTTTATCGTTTACCTTCTGCTAGCACTGCACAACACTGCCGTGCCTTGAGTTGCACAGCCAAAGCATCGTTATCGATACGTTTTGAATAATCTACACAGCACGCGGCCGGTATTGTTTTGTTTACGTTATTATTATGTCCACCGCGATGAACATTGTTATGCCTGGCGAGCGTGTCACAGCCATCGAGGATGTGGCCAAAAGCAAGCGAGTCATATTGGGACCAGGACTACGCAGAGTCAATGATACAGTTGTAGCCAGCAAAGCAGGTCCACTGCGCCACAAGGAACCAAACACATTCTGGGTGGACAACTATCAGAGACGTTATGTGCCCGCTCGAGGAGATCTAATCATTGGCATTGTAAAGGCCAAGTCAGGCGATGTGTATCGTGTAGATATCGGCGCAGCAGATTCCGCTTCCATTTCGTATTTGGCCTTTGAGGCGGCTACAAAAAAGAATAGACCAGACCTGAATCCAGGTGATCTACTTTACGCACGTGTTCTCAACGCGAGCCCCGACATTGAACCAGAGCTGGTGTGCGTAAACTCAAATGGAAAACGTGGAAAGCTGGGCTTGCTGCAAGATGGTTTCTTCTTCAAGTGTAGCCTAAATCTGGGACGACTTCTGTTGCGCGAGAATTGTCCAGCTCTAAAAGCACTCACAGAAAAGCTAGCCTACGAGATTGCCGTCGGAGTGAATGGACGGATCTGGGTGAAGGCGCATTCAACGAGTGAAACTATCGGTCTGGCCAATGCCATAATGACACTGGAGCAGGCGGGTTACACGGAGATCGATAAAATATGTGGCAACTTGAGCGATGTACTGCAGGCATAATAAATAAACAACACTTTAAAGATACTTACATTTTTAAACTGGCCTAAAGTTCTTTTTCTGTTAACATGTTAATTTTCAATTTAAAACTGACTTTTGCGGCAGTTGGAATTGATAAGCATTAAGAGCCGAGTGGATCCACAAATCTAGCTGTGTCTGTCGATTACAGTGGCGGTAAATGCATAAGTACAGGTGTCAAAGGGTTGTCTAACTGATTCTATCCTTTTCTCTCCTGAGCCACTTTCCGATACGAATTAGCGGACAGAATGAAATGAGTCTGTCCGATATTTCATCTCATCGCCGGCGTCAATTCATCAAAATTGCGCTCATCTCTTGCTTCTACGCGCTCTCACTCACACTCGCACGCTTTGCTGAACAGCTGATTGGTGTTATCATCCACAGACACAGTAGGTGTCTGCGACTAGAAAGTCGGCTGTGTTACGGCAAAGTACAAAGTTCCAAATATGACTTTCCTAGAGTTTCTGCTCATTCTTCTGGTGCTATATTATGTCGGTTACGTTGTGCTGTGGATCGTGCTTGACTGCAATGTGGCGTTGTGGTACAAGTCTCGCTTCGGGGTCTCACTCTCGTCAATGCGCGGACAGGTGGTTTGGATAACAGGTGCATCGAGCGGCATTGGACGCGCTTTGGCCGTTAGCCTGGCCCGGCATGGAGTGCGCCTGGTGCTGAGTGCACGACGAGTTGAGCAACTGGAGCAGGTGCAAGCTGAGTGCTTGGAGGTGGCGCGTGGTTTGCTTGCGACGAAGGATGTTCTAATGCTGCCAATGGACATGCTGGAGCTGGACAAGCATCAGACATGCCTCTACACAGTGCTCAATCACTTCGATCGTCTGGATGTGCTGGTAAATAATGCTGGTCGCTCACAGCGCGCCAACTGGACGGATATTGATATCCAAGTGGACCGGGATCTCTTTGAGCTGGACGTGTTCTCCGTCGTGCATCTGTCGCGTCTCGTAGTGCGCTACTTTCTGGAACAGAACGGTGGGCGGGGACACATTGCTGCCACATCGAGCATAGCTGGCTTCAGTCCAGTTCCATTCTCGGCCACATACTGTGCCGCCAAGCATGCCCTGAATGCGTACCTGATGGCTCTGAAGACGGAGATCCGCAAGTTGGATGTGACCATCTTTGCACCCGGTCCCATTGCCACGGACTTCCTCATGGAAGCATTTACCGGCTCACAGGGCGGCAAGGTGGGCCAGAGCACGGCTAACCAGAAGCGTCTGACGGCGGAGCGATGTGGGCAACTCTTTGCTGTTGCCCTGGCCAACAAAATGGATCTCACCTGGTGCGGCCTATTTCCAGTTAATCTGATGGCCTACTGTGCCCGCAATGCTACGCTTACCAAAGTCCTTGGCCAATTCATGACTGAGAAGACCTTGAATAAAATTCGCGAGGGAAAACTGTAAGATCACTCGCGCTCGTTACTTGATGAAGGAAGTACCATTTACCTGCTAGCTTGCTAAATTGTACCTTATTTAAAGGGGTTTTTACTTTGGTACAAATGTAGAGAGGATCGAGCCGAAAGGTTGTTTATTTTGTACCACGTTTGGAATAGCAATTGTACCGCTTTTAAAGGGTTTGTACCAATTTTGTAGACAAGGCTTTTCTTCTGTTATTTTCTTCATATACAAAAATGTAGTCCAATGTACAAATGAATAATAAATGAACCAGTTTACGTAGACTCGCATTAAATGGATAAATTAACATTTTTATAACTTTGAAATGCACTAAAATTATATTACCTTTGCTAATTTACATGACGAAGGCGAATTTAATCTGTTTTGGTATTTTAAGCATTTAAGAAGAGTACCAATAGTTGAATAAGTAAACCAGTTTACAAATGGGTACAAATGTACCTAAATCGGCAAATATCTGCACATACTGTGGTACACAATAACAATGCATTTGTCAAGTGTTGTTTAATTATTTTTATTAACTAATTAACTTAACATGGTTTCAATTCACGCTTTAGCTTGCTCAGCTTTCACGTGAGCTGAGATTTTAACGCGTTTTCTTTTAGCCTTGGCAATTGTTGTCTGTTGCACACCGTGAAGTTCTGGGCTTTGTTTTTGTTTCTTACTCTTCTTACAGGAAAGCGGATTGGGATTCTTTGGTAGCTTTGCCTGCTTTTTATGGACGGGCGCCTCAGCTGGCTTTAGGCCCTGTTTCTCCTTCATATACTTGATCTTATCCACCTGCTTGCCAAGCATGAGGTTTTTCGCGCGTTTCTGTACCATTTTTTTTGATGCTGCTGAAGGAGCTTCAAGAACGGGCGTCGCCTTGTGCAGATAAAGCAGGCAACGTCCAGGTATCTTGCGTAGACTCGCTTGCAGCAGACGATCCTGGGATGCAACAATGTACCGATTGTCCTTTGTCTAATATAAATATAATTAATGTAATTATAGAATTTCATTAAATATCAATTCTTACCATGGATTTGATACACTCCGCTGCCGCAACAGGTTTTCCCTCATGGCCACATTTGTGCACGTGGAATTGTTTCACAATTGTTGTGGCGCCCGTCAGAGGAGCACCCAGTGCCTCAGCCTCTAATATAACGCATTGTGTAGTTAGCAACTTCACATTACACTGGAAGTATTTCCTAATCTGTTCCTCAATTCCAATTTTGTGCTGCAAAGAATTGATATAGTATCTGAAAGGTTGTATCTAAAAATATTTACCTGTAGCGCCGCTTGACAGAAGGTGGCATCAATGAGCACCTGGTAAGGTTCGCGATAATCAAAGTTGTTGGCAAAATACACCAGAGTCTTGTGCGATTTTTTAAAGCGTGAGATTTTCATTGCTTTATTGTTTTTATTTCGCAGCAAAACAAAAACACGCCGCTCTTTATAATTATCGATATTATATTAGCTATCAACATGCCTAGTACAGTATATCGATAGTCTATACGATTGGTACTGCCAACTCCCGTTCAGGTATTTATCTATCCTCCAGCGCATCATTGCTCAACACTGTATCATTTGAATATTTCAATATTGGCGCTAAGAAATTCGTGTGTGTTTTCAACCACCTTACAAGTTTTCACCCTCTGCGCTAGCATGCATTGTGCCTGCTGTTTTGTGTTTCCTTTTGTCAATGGTTTAGTTTTATTTTGTTTCCATCTGCAGCCGCATTAGGCATTTTAGCGGCGCATTAAAGTGATTTTTCTTAACGTATTCCCTTTGCTGGATTTCAAAAGTAATTTGTTACATTTGTTTAAATCAATCGTTTTCATTTACTTTCGATAGAGGTCATAACCCTTGCAGTCACTGTTTTCGTTATATACGCGACAATAATAGATAAATACAAATACATGTGTAAGTGTATGTGCATTTTAATGTATATATACGATTAGCTCTTGCTGCATTTACATTTGGCTTCTGTTCGTTTGGTTTGGTCGCTTTACGTATGTGTTACTATTGTTGTTGTCTTTCCGCTTGCAGTTTTTATGGCTTGGCTGATTGTACATCTATTCCGTCTCCCTTCTAGTCACCATCGTCATCAACACTATCGCCAGCGAGTGAATAAATGCTTATTAATTCAATGTGTGGGTTTTTGCAACTGCTCGTCAGCTTAACGCTTATTATACTGATAAGCTTACTGACGGGGTTTCTGTAAGTAATTGTAGCTTCTCCTTTGTGGCGTACTTTTCTCAGTTCTCCAATATTGGTCAAGTTTAAGTCGCAGCTTTGCTTTCCGATAAAGCCAAGTGCCAAGCTGTGCACTTGTTCTTATTCCTTGAAGTTTGGCCATGGAACTCGTGAATGCAGCTGAAGTACAGATTCTCTCTGTTTGTTTATATATTTACTTAATTCAATCTATCAATTGAGAGTCTTTCGACTCTCCACAATATAGCTTTCCTTAGGGTATTTGTTGCTTATTCAACCGACTGGGGATTGGGGGATGCACGTGGTTTGCATATGGAATTAGTGGAATCTTACGTCAAAGCAGACTTGGTTTCCGGTGCGACGCGGTTAATAAATTGGTTGATTGTCCAATTGTCAACTCACAGCTTTGTCAATGGGCCAGTGAAAGCCTTACAGTTCAATCTTAAAGATTTTATCGAGATGGTTTTATTGGCATCAGTTATTTATCATGAAAATCTCGGGAATTTTTCATGTTCTATGTAAATGGCACTCCCATTCGGAGAGTTTTAAAGGTCCAACTGTTTAAAATTTCAGTCAGGAATTTGCCAGTCATCAGGGCTCGTCAGGTACTTCCAGTAGGCACAGTTCAGAGTCCGATCGAAATTCCAAGTATTCGTAAGAGTATTGCAATCTGCATGCCAATTAATTCCCATGGCAACATATGTTTCAATACTTGGCCAAAAGATATGCATTTTTGTTAACTGATAAAGATTTGTTGTTGCTTTAGGTTCATTAACAAGCAGTTGGCGTATTCAGCCCACTTTTTTAGTGCGATTTTATTATATTACAAATTAAATTTCGAATATACAGAGTATCCCCTAACCAATCAGATTTTTTTTTTTTTTGCTTAGAAAAAGATTGCAAATCATTTGTTGCTTATTTCTACGAAAACTGCGTCATTTTCTAGGTACTCTAAACGATTTTCGGATCATGACTTTGCCCAGGTAAATAACCATAATTATCTGCTATCAAATTTTTAATGTGCATTTTTATGTGCTTTGATTCTATTCGTTTATGCCGAGCAGAGAATTGTTCAATTCACATAACATTGTGTTGATTAACTATTATTGCTTGATAATCTACAGTTAAAAATATAATTTAAATGTGTATCAACATCTAATTTTAAATTCTACGAATTGAATTAAATTCGTTTTAAATACATCCCTAAATTAACTCTCTAATATAAATATTGAAAGATAATAAAGATTTTAGTCACAGCATTTGCTTTCGAGCTTAAACTCCCTCATAGCGTTTTTTTATATGATTATTTGCTTAGAATAAATATTGACTGTGAATTAAAGAGAAAAATTAATGACTAAGTTAACATTATTAATATAAAACTTCAAAATAAAAGCAAATTTCACACCATATGGGAAAATCTGCAGTTGAAGACACTGAGAACTGCAACTCTGACGTTAATTATACGCCCACAGTATGAAATGGAAAAAACACAATAGAGAATTACCCCAGATACTCATTGAGTATTCATAGTATCCACACTTATTTCTTTTTATTTGTACGTGAATGTGTGACTATGTAAACCCATTTTGAACAACCATATAACACTTGTATAATTATGCATAAGCATAATGCTCAAACGAATTAAACGGCAACATAAAAAATGTGAAAAGTGATTTAAAATAACGTAACGTGCACAACGTAACGTAAACGTAAGTAGAGCCCAATATGAGAGAGAACAAACAAAGAGAGCGAGTAATGAAGAGAGACAGACAAAGCCTGCGATCGTTGTCGTCGTGGTTGCACAGTGGGTACTTTATTCGATCAGCTTCAACTGTAATTGGATTACTTTTTACAAATAAACTCCAATTGATGAGGTAATTAGTTTTGTACTCAGTTGATAAATTAATGACTACAAATTTGAATTATATTTGATCAGAATTTTGATATGGCCAGTTAATTATGATTTTAATTAAATCAAAGATTATCTTAGTAATGCGTTGTACCTATTAGTACACAATTCATTTATATTATTATTTAATTACGAGCTTCACTCCACTGTCTGCCGGCACAGCTGAGCGAGCATCTGGCTTGACTTAGCGGACAATGCTACTATAATAATAAGCCGTTGAGAGCGTGTTCTTTAGTTCAACGGCAGCCAGCGGCGCAAGTGGAACGCGCATAGGCAACGGCAACGACATCGAAACGGTGAATCGAAGACGCGTCAAAGTGAAAAGCAAAGAAGTAAATAATGTACAGTGAATAGCAAACAACACACGAAGACGCACAATTAAAATTAATTACGCGCTGTCGATCTGCATAAGTTCAATGAAGAAAGAGCCGTAAAACGTAGAAAGCGACATAGAATGACAACAACAGCAACAGCTACAGCAACGGCAACTGCATTTGATATATCCACACTAAAATAAATGTACATGCGTATAAAGAAGTTTTTGTTCTTTTGTTAAAGTTCTCCTAATGTGATTTCAAACTACAAAGTAAACATACATCAACTTGCTTAAGCTGCAGCGGAAATAGCTAACAATAGAAATTACCTATCAAAATTACAGAATTCTTACCTAGTTCAATAACAAATTATTATTCAAAAGCTACGATCGCGTGTTTAGAGTGATAACACTCAATGTTTATATAAATAGATCTGCATTCGTGCTATACATTTTTATATATTTATGTATATGCAGACGCATTCAATATTTTATATATGTATACATTCAGATGTAAAGCCCTTCATTCATGAACTGTGATTCACGTTATTGTTTTTCGTTTTGTAAACCCTTTGCATCACATTGTTTTAGTTCACGTGCGCGCGCGAATTTGCGACTCAATGCAAGTCTGTCGCAACAATAACAACAACAACAGGAGCTACCGCATAACAACACAAGCACAACAAATACAAACTCAAGAACTGCACCCAAAACATAGCTGGCGGCCAAGTAAACGTGAGTAACAGAGTTGACGACACCGTTACCGTAGCACCGTAGCAGCTTTGACACTGACTCTCGCCTGCAGTTCACGTGCAAGTGTGAAAGAGCGAGAAAGAGCGACTAGTTGTATTTGGGTGGGTGAGCAATTCTGATGGCAATTGCCGAAGCAGTGAAGAGGCGAAACCAGAAGACAAAAGGGAATGCGTGTAATAGACGCTGCACATTTCGTTTCTGTTGTTGCTTGTGGTGAGGCTTTCGTTTCTCTTGCTGTTTATCATCTGGTTCGGTTCTGGCGCAGCATCAGCGCCAGAACTCAAAAGTAGGCCAGTGGCGTCTCTTCGTCTCTTCGCCTATTTATCTATTTGCCTCTCTGTCTGTCTGGCTGTTTGATTATGCGCTGTGGCATTTCCAGTTGTACTCTCTTGTCTGCCCCTATCTGTATAAATATATACGATAATGGATGCATGTGAAATCGAAGCAATTGGAGAAGTTGTTTTTAAAAAGAATGTTTAAATGGCTGGTCGCAATATAATAGATACAATATTGTGTATGTGAGGATTAGATAACGATATCATATAGATGCCATGATAAACATGAGTTTATATATGTTACTATCACTTGTATCGCATATAGTGACCTAATAAATAAATATATTACTCCAATTACTTACATTATATCTATAATTTATACTTTTAATATTGACTCTTTAACTATCTGATTACCTTAAGGATATCGATATTTAAGGACGTCGATTATATGATTGTGTAATGATATAAAAGCCGGAAACAGCAGCATTTTAAACAGTTGTTTGCATGCTATCGAAGCTGTCGAACCTGAAAATGCGTATATATCTGAATTTTGTAGTAAAATGTATGTTTGTAATGCCTGTGCATGTTTCTCCCATGACCCTGTCCCTGATGTCACACAAAGCGCTCGCATTCAGTAGATTTCAGAGCCGATCGCCACGTGCTGACCTTGTCGATGGCACTTTTCCTAATCGCAAATGTGATTCTAAGGGTCGCATACATAATGCTTCACATGCTTAGGGTTCTCTCGTTCTTCGTCTTCTTCTCCTCCTTCTCCTTTGGTATTTATTGTGTTATTTGTTTTGATGTCAACTGTTAGGCAATTACAGAATAATTGTAATTATGATTGTTTTCTCCCTCATTTGCTGTGCTCACGATCGCGTCTTAACAAATTACAGAAGCGTGACTGTAATTGAAATCGGTACTTCAAAGATTGCTTGCTTTATTCTGTATTCAATCATAATGAATTAATTTGAACACAAAATTGATACACTTTCTAGTTGCTCCTTAGTAAATAATAATAGTAATATTGTTCCTAAACGTATTCTACAGTCTTTTTGAAATCTTTGCCATGCATTGAGTACTCTATAATAGAATAAGTGAAAGAGGAATTACTCGCTCCTAGATCTCTGAAGTTATCCAATAATGTATGCACATATTGAGCTGATTAAGTAGCCAGAATTAATTAATAACTGTTGTTACTTCAAACTACATTTATTGTTTTATAATAATATAAATAATACACTTCATTATGAAGTGCGCAATCAGCACGAGCTGCGAGTGCGAGTGCTAATTGGAGGCGTTACCCAAATCTATAATATTGACTCAACTAATTGTGTCGCATTAGTCATTCAAATTGTAGCTGCAATCTTTTATACGCAAATTCGCATACGTAAATTATTTGTACAGTTATGGTTGCAATTAACAACTTAAACATTCAATCAAAAGTAGTAGCAGTCTAGTATTCTATTCTATGTAGGCAGCATTTGAGCTCAAGGGTCAATCTAGTTGACGTCGTCAACAAAACGTGTAAACATTTCGCAATTGTGTTTAAACAACAACAAAAACAATAACAAATCTGAAGTGTGAGTTAATAATAGTGTGCGGTAAACATGCATTTAAAACGGAGCGTTTAAAACAATGTAATTTAAAGAACATTGTCATAGGTCAGTTGGATATTTATAGAGTAGATTCCGCTATGATTTATAGATCTTAAGATCTGCTAAATAGTGGCTCACTTTAAGTGATCGAATTACTTAAAGTTTAGGTACATTTTGGGTGCAAAAAGGCGTTAATTGAATCAATTCAGTGAATCAATCAATTGAACTTCATGTTCTGAACTGTAAGGTCTGTGAGGTGACTGATCGTAGGTGCAGATGTACTTATGCATATGTATGATGTACAATTATATTGTATAAGGAATATAAGTAATTGATGTTTTTTTTTATATTTTAATTGTTTAGACTTTAAAATATTCTAAAGAAGTATTTATCTCTATATAAGATATATATTTGTATTTACTTATATTATATATTATAAATATATATATTTATGCACAGCTAGTTAGTTTAATTTTCATTTCCCGCTGACTTTACAATTGGCTTGTACAATAAAGAATCCATCAGTTACTTAGACTGTCAGTCAGTGTGTCAATCTGTCCATTAATCAGTCACTCACTTAGCAAACAGCCAAGCAAAAAAATAACAATAATAATAATACAAAATACAGATGTGCTAATAAGTTGAAGTGCATAGTTAATTGCGGCTCTTGCTGTTTTCATGTGAAAGTAAATAGACTTAATGAGCTCTGCCCAGATGACTCAATTTCCCTCTGGAATATTTCTGTTTATATTTTCCTCAACTTATATTTATTTGCATTTGTTTACTCGCAGAAGAAAACCCTCAGCATATTAGCAGTTGGAGCGTTGATCGACTTTGCGATACGCTTTCGAAATGACACTCTTGCCAGACATTAAGGCCACAGATGCTGCCTGTTGTGTGGGTGGTGGGGATTCGAGCAGCAACAGTGGGGCAAGCACCAGTGGCAGCCACAAGCCACATCACAATCATCATCACGGAGGATCAAGTAAGGCAGATTGCCTGGGCATCAACTGTTGCACCTCGGCTGCCAGCTCAGAGCTCTCGATCGACGAGAAGTCATCGATTTCCTCAGCCGCCAAAGTCAACAATAATCTCAATGAATATCGCACCTACAACTACCACGAGGCTGTGGCCCATGCGAACTTCGCTCAGTGTGAAAATGTCGACATTGAGTTCACCAATGTCCGCTACGCGGTGCGAAAGTTTTCCTTTGCAGAGCGCAAGTTTGGTGAGTTTTCCACGGTTAACAGTTGACTGTTTCGAAAGTGTGTCACAGTTGAAGTCCTCCTGCAGTTACCAAGGAGATCCTGCATGGCCTCCATGGCAACTTTCGATCCGGCGAACTGACCGCTATCATGGGTCCATCTGGGGCGGGCAAGAGCACCTTGCTGAATGTCATGTCTGGATTCCGGTAAGTGGAACCACATTTAGTTGGTTGTTAATTATAGAAAGGAATACATTTATTGCATCGAGTGACTGTGATTGCTATAAAGAATTAGCTAAAGTGCATTACGTATTACAATTCTTAAGTATAATAAGTATTAAGTATTATATTTAATGTTCTGACTCGTTTTAATAGTATTTCCTGCACTTTTATTGAGTCAATTTCTGTGCGAGATTAAATATATATATATATATATAAATATATATATAAATATATATATTTATAGACTATTAAATGGAGAGAAGAGTAGTCAAAAGTTACATAAACTAGATTGATAGATAAAGAATATACCCTACCTTTTTGCATTATTTAACATTTAAATGTATTGTAACTCTCTCACTTGATTTTGGATAGTTGCAAGCGAAGTTCTACAAAGATCTAACGATAGATAGTTCAGACTTATATGTATAGTTGGGGAGCAGAGCATGAGGATTCATTGCATAAGTAGAACTTGGAGTGATAACAAATGCAACGCATCGCCTGAGTCATAATTGCTGTGACGAGCATTTGCATAAATGCAACTCGAAGTCGCAATCAAACTGGAATAATCGAAAGCCCATTCAAAACTAGCTGTTAACAGCAGGAATATAATCTATGTCGGAACTGTCAGCGACAGGGAATCTTACACACATATTCAACAACGCTCGTGGCGACAACAACAACAGCCAGCAGAGCGAGTGAGAGCGAGAGAGAGAGAGAGAGGGAGAGTGAGAGACCCTGGCAAAGTCCACGAGCCTCGAGCTCCGCTCTACCAAAGCGAATACTAATCTTATGCCAAGGCACTTTTCCTGCTGCTGCTGCTGATGATGTAAAAGCTGTCATAAATAACAACAAAAAATTACCTAATTAATTAAAAGTTATTATTGTTTTGATACAATTGCAATGCATAATGGAACAGTGCTATGCAAGTAGTTAGCGACTGAGTATATGCGACTAGCAAGTGCTTTGCTTTTTTGTAGTGAGCAATAGTATTTAAAATACACTAAGAGTGACGTTTGTAATTAAAACTAGACAAGTGAAATGGAAATGGAAAAGATTTACTAGCTGTACTTAGCTATAAGTCTATGCAGCAGCAACTGCAGGGTATCTGCTGCACGCTATAAATGTGTAAAAGAGTATTGAGTGAGAAAAGCAAAGATTCTGCTTTACTAAATCATAAACCATTTTAGTTTAGTGCAAGTGAATAGTTTGTATAGTAAGTACAGGGTATCTGCTGCTTGATATAAATGTGTAAAAGAGTATTTAGTGAGAAAAGCAAAGATTCTGTTTTACTAAATAAATATACAAGTGAATAGTTTGTATAGTAAGTACAGGGTATCTGCTACACGCTATAAATATGTAAAGAGTATAGAGTGAGAAAAGCAAAGATTCTGCATTACTAAATCATAAACCATTTTAGTTTAGTTTAAGTGAATACTTGGAATAGCATTACAGCATTGAATAGCAAGTACAGGGTATCTGCAGCACGCTGTAAATATGTAAAAGTGATAAAATAAATGATCTGCTCTACTAAATAATTATTAAGTTATACTTATGTCCAGACAAAACCCATTTTTGTTTAGTTCAAGTGAATACTTTGAATAGCATTGAGTAGTAAGTACAGGGTATCTGCTGCACGCTATAAATGTGTAAAAGAGTATTGAGTGAGAAAAGCAAAGATTCTGCATTACTAAATCATAAACCATTTTAGTTTAGTTCAAGTGAATACTTTGAATAGCAAGTACAGGGTATCTGCTGCTCGCTATATGTAAAAGTGATATGTAAAAGTGATAAAAGAAAAGATCTGCTTTACTAAATAACTATTAAGACATACTTATGTGCAGACAAAACCCATTTTTGTTTATTTTAAGTGAATACTTTGAATAGCATTACAACATTGTGTAGTAAGTAGAGGGTATCTGCTGCGCGATCTGTGTGTACTATAGTTCTTCTAATTGTTACACATGTCGCCATTTCTTATCGGTCATTAAACTGCGAACTTGAAACTGAAATGCGAACAAAGATTCATACTCAGATTCACACTCAGATTCAGATTCAGATTCATACTCCGACTCGCACTCCGACTCAGACTGCGACTCACAAGTCGTCACCCGTAACAATTGTAGTTTACTTTGTTTACATTCCTATTTATATATATATATATATATATAAATATATATGTTTACATGTATTTGTTGCTGTTTTTGTAGCGCCTCTGGAGTCACTGGCAGCATTCGAGTCAATGGCAAACCCATGGCCACAAGCTCGGAGCGATTCCGGCGACTCTCGTGCTACATACACCAGGATGATCTGCTGCGTCCCCAGCTGATGGTGGGCGAGATAATGCTGATGGCAGCGCACTTGAAGCTCGGCTTCAATGTGACCAAAGCTTACAAGCTCAATTTGGTAAGCCGAACTTGTGTAATACTCTATATATTTGTATAAATTTATATATTTATTCGATTTATTCGATTTATTCAATTGTTAATCAAATATTTGCTCGCTTTGTTTGCTTTGTTGCTTTGTTTCTTCTTTCTACTTGTGCGTAGATCAAACACATCTTATCGCTGCTGGGTCTGGAGCATCGCTACAATGTCCATACGGGAAAACTCTCGGGCGGCCAGAAGAAGCGACTCGCCATTGCCCTGGAGCTGATAAGCAATCCTCCAGTTCTCTATCTGGATGAGCCAACGACGTGAGTCTACTGAAGTGTCTACTTTAGTGATAACTATAGCAATACTTCAGTCTTATTGATCATTGCTTCTTATTGATGACCGATCTCGTGAGTGCTTTACACTGCGCATTCTAATCGCGCTACACTCTGCTGCAAAATAGAGCAAAGCAAATAGTTATTAAACTGCAAATTAAAGTAAATTTTTTTTAATAGGGAATTCTTAATTAATTGCAATTTATTTACCTTAAACTTTAGTTTAATTCTGCATTAGAATTTCTTCTGCTTCTTCGCATTCTCATTATTTCATTTCTATTATTAATCTATTCTATATTAATCTTTTGTTTACCTTATTGATCCATTTTAATCTCTTTCACATATTTATTTGTTTATTTAAAAGAAAAAACAAAACAGTGATAATTGAATTTGTTCACTCAGCGAATTTCTGTCAACAGTTCTAGTAAATTGTTAATGGAGCTTTTGCCACCTTAGCTACTTTTTAGCCATTACAAACAATGACTTGCAATTTGGAGAGTCTAATGACCCACTCTAGACATACAAACAGGCGCTTTCTATTTGACTCTTGCAATAGAATAGAATCCGCAAATTTCGGGTGTTTTTTTCGTAAGCGTAATTATGACAAAATTCCAGCAATTATTATGCGTAATGATCGTTTCAGTTGCAGGTAATTAATTAACCTCTTGCCGGACTCTGATAGGATTATAGAGATTTGAGTTATTTTGGGAATGTTTAAGGTGAAGTAGAGCCAAGAGTGCAGGGTATATAGTGGATAATACGACTTAAATTAGCTTACATTGCAAGCTCTTTACTGCAGGGTATTTGCAAGTCGAGCACTGCCCCCCGCTTGTCTATGCCTAGATCATGCGACAGATTTGCATGCGGAAGTTGCGTATTTCTGGTGATTTTCCATTGCGTTGAGCTTAGTTTGATAAGGCATGGCCATGTTTACTCGATTCGTACTCGATTAATCTGCACTTGCGATCATAATTAAGAGCGACCTTTCACCTTTGGCGTTTTGCAGCGGCCTCGACAGCTCCTCGTGCAGCTCGTGCGTTGCACTGCTGAAGAAACTTGCCTCCCAGGGACACACGATTGTCTGCACCATACATCAGCCCAGTGCGCTGATCTTTGAGATGTTCGACAAGCTGTACACCGTAGTCGATGGACACTGCATGTACCAGGGCAGGGTAAAGGAACTGGTGCCGTTCTTAGCCGAACAACAGCTGGTCTGTCCCAGCTATCACAATCCCGCTGACTACTGTAAGTATGCATCCAATCTGTAAGTGGTCATCTCTAACCGCAACTGTCCACAGTGCTGGAGGTGGCCGTGGGTGAGCATCAGCGTGATATTAAGGATCTGATAGCAGCGGCCAATAGGAAGTATTACGCAGATGCCGATCGTTATCCCTACATGAGCAGTGGCGACATGTCGCGGATCATAACAACGCTGAAAGGTAAGGGAACTCAGGGAGCAATAGGGAAAGGGAAACTGGAAATAACTGATATAACTAAGTGATTCTGCAACAATTACCTAAGTTTGCTTGAAGCGTAGAGAAAAGTGAAAGTGAAAAAAAACAAGTAAATCTCTTTTTTCTTCTTGGATATCTATGAAAGTGAAAGCAAGTGATGCAGAATATGCATTTCTATATTGGGAAACATTTGAAGCTTCTCCTCAACAGCTAACAGTGGTTGTCTTGCCCAACATTCATCTGAGAATTACTTCATATTGAGAGAGCAAACACTGACAACTTACGTCATTGCCAAATGGGAATCACAATCTTTGAGTACTTCTACTCATCGTTTCATGGTTGGCAGCAACTCAAAAAGCATTGCCAACTTTGCGTACATCAATTAATTTGCATTACAATGTTTTTTACAGGCAACATTGGCAGCAAGCAGCTGAGCAGCTCTAGCCAGGAGCTGTCCATGCCCATCTCGAGCTATGATTATGCCAAGCGGGACTATCAGGCGCTGCCGCTGAAGGAGATCAATGCTGCTGTAGAGGAGTCGACGCTGGCAGCGCCACTTGCCAATGAGAGAGCCAATGAGCTTGCCAATCAGAGGGAGTCAGTGGAGTCAGTGGAGCAACCGGAGCCAACACTCGATGTCATCGCCTCAGCGTCGTTTCTCATGCAATATTTCCTGCTGATGCAACGCATTTTGATCTGCGCCAGACGCAACTATGTGAGTAGCGAGAGATGTTGATAAGATGTTCGTACTTGTTAATGTCGTTGACAAGGTCATGCCGGTTTAGGGCACTACAACTCATAGCACACACAGCACACACACACAGCACACACACACAGCACACACACACAGAGCGCACAGCCATTCGCAATTCGCAAGTTGACAACTTGACTTTGATGGCAGTCAACATTGATTTGGCAATTTGTTGCAATTTACAGCGCTTTATCCATTAACTATAGTGGCCAGCAAAGTATTAAGTATTAAAGTATTCAATTATATTCAGGTTTTTCGCTTCAGTTCGTAATTTACCAAAAAAAATAATAATAATAATGATATGACCCCTTTTTCAGTTACTCTACTCTTTAAGTTAATTTCAAGTATTTTTTGTTTGTTTTCAACATATTATTATTGTCATTATTATTATTGTTCGTCTATGGTTTATGGTCTAGCAATTCTCAGTTAAACTTGAGTGCGTTGCTTTATTACATGCTTAATATCCCTAAGCCTGTCTCGTTGTCTGTTTAATTGCCGTGTGTGCTTACCTGTAATTATCTATCTCTCTCTCTCTCTCTCTCTCAGTTTGGCAACGCTTTCTGTTTTGGCTCATATGAAATTGAATTTTTGACCTTTTAGCTATTAACTAAATGTGCTTTATGTACTTAAACGCGGTATGCTCTTAATGTCAAATGTTTCCATTGTTATGGCTTTCTTTACATCTGGAATTTCATTTGATTTTCCCTTTTTATATAGTTCAAAATGTAATTCCCCTCTAAGCTCTGTTAATTGCGCTAATCCCCAGGAATTTATTGCAGTTTTAAGCGCAGCTTTAAGTACTCTTACTTAAGTTCTGTTTACAGCACAGAAGTATTCTCAAGTCCACAGACTGGCCAAGGTGTCCGTCTAAGGTCAATTAACTTGGAGTGTTTGTGTAATTGCAGAAGACGATGAATTAAAGCGATTTGTAATATCAGCACTTGTCGTTAATTCTGCATAATGTGTAGTGTGTGTGTGTGTGTGTGTGTGTGTATTTTCTATTTTCATTTTCAGTTCGAAGTGCATTGAAGCACTTAAGTTGCACTTCAAATTGTTTTCAATTTAGACGCACTCAACACAGATTCTTACAATTTAGCAAGGTGTGTTAGCCTTAGCATTGGCAAAGGCCAAGTGCAAAGTGTTAACAAACATGTGCAACATAATTCATTTAAATGTCTTTTCTGTTCGCAACAGTTAAAGCAATATTTGCTTGTCATCAATATACAATTGTATGTGTGTTAATAATTGTTTTAAATGTACTTTTTGTTGGAAAAGGTAAAGCAATATTGGCTTGTAAATAATATAAAATTAAGAGTTTGTTAATATTTAATTTTACTATTTAAAATTTGGGTAATACTTGTAGTTAAATTATTAAGTAATGATTAACGATACATTTATTAATAATTGTTTTAAATTTACTTTTTGTTTGAAAAGGTAAAAGAATATTGGCTTGTAAATAATATAAAATGAAAAGTTAGTTAGTATTTGATTTTACTATTTAAAATTTGGGTAAATACTTAAAGTAAATATTAAGTAATGATTAACGATTCATTTGTAAATTAGTACAAGTATTTATATATTTTTATTTAAATATATATATTTATATATTTATATGATATAAAATTAAGAGTTTGTTAATATTTAATTTTACTATTTAAAATTTGGGTAAATACTTAGAGTTAAATTATGAAGTAATGATTAACGATTCATTTGTAAATTAGTACAAGTATTTATATATTTTTATTTAAATATATATTTATATATTTATATAATATAAAATTAAAAGTTAGTTAGTATTTGATTTTCCTATTTAAAATTAGGGTAAATACTTAGACTTAAATTATGAAGTAATGATTAACGATTCATGTAGAAAGCAGTAAAACTATTTATATATTTATTGTTCTAGTTTATTTGCATATTTTTTTCATAATGTTTTCCATTGAAATACTTATTGCAGTATATTTCTATATAATTTATATTAATTTAAACACATATTGTAAATTAATTGCTTTGGCTATTCATTTTTAAGTGAACCAATTCTTTGAGTTGCTTTCAATTTGATATTTAATCTTTGTTTATTTACATTTGATTTGTTAGGCATTTAAGCAGTTATTTTAATGTTTTAGCTTTAGCGATTTAGTTACATTGCAAGTTAAAGCAATATTTGCTTGTCATCAATATACAATTGAATGTATTTTAAATATACTTTTTGTTGGAAAAGGTAAAAGAATATTGGCTTGTAAATAATATAAAATTTAAAGTTAGTTAGTATTTGATTTTCCTATTTAAAATTAGGGTAAATACTTAGACTTAAATTATGAAGTAATGATTAACGATTCATGTAGAAAGCAGTAAAACTATTTATATATTTATTGTTCTATTTATTTGCATATTTTCATAATGTTTTCCATTGAAATAATTGCAGTAATTTATATATTTATATTAATTTAAACACATATTGTAAATTAATTGCTTTGGCTATTCATTTTTAAGTGAACCAATTCTTTGAGTTGCTTTCAATTTGATATTTAATCTTTGTTTATTTACATTTGATTTGTTAGGCATTTAAGCAGTTATTTTAATGTTTTAGCTTTAGCGATTTAGTTAACATATTTTACATGCATTTGATGTATTTATTTGCTTGCCATTGCCATTGACTTGAGTGCAAATGCTTTTTAGCGTCTTGCAAATTGATTTGTTGCTCTACTTGGGACCACACATCGATACATAGATGGATGTGGTACTCCACTCCCCAGCATCGAGTGTAGAGTATAGACTATAGAGTATAGAGTATAGAGTGTAGATTATGTGAAAAGCACTCAGCTGTAGATATAACTCAAAAAGCAAATCGGCGCGACGGCAACCTTCACACAGATAATGCTTCCATGAGCTTCGCCTTTGGCGGTGTCTGTTGTTGCCATGTTGCCAGCTGCTTGTTGGGATGCAATCTCACAGATACATAGATAGATAGATGCTTAGATACTTAGATACATAGCTTCATAGATACATAGATACATAGATGCATAGATGCATAGATACAAAGATACATAGATACTTAGATACATAGATACATAGATACCAAGATACATAACTGCATACATACAAAGATACATAGATACTTAGATACATTCGCTGCCCACGTATGTAATGTCTCCTTTATTTGATTTATTTGCAGTTTCTGCTCTTGGCCCGCATCGTCTCGCACATAATAATTGGCATTATTTTTGGCTATCTGTACATGAACGTGGGCAACAGTGCACACTCCGTGCTGGGCAACTATGTCTACCTCTATGGCTCCACGCTGCTCTTGGTCTACACCGGCAAAATGGCAGTGGTATTGACATGTAAGTAGCTCAGATCATTACTCGAAAATACAAGTTTACAGCATTACAACAGAACAACAGAGACACAGAGAAACAGAGAAACTGCTTACGCCCTAAGTATGTGACTTGTGTTTATGCAAAGCTGACCTCAACACTTGTGAATATTTGCTAAATGTACTCACAAATACACTCATTCACACCCATATATATTCACATTTGCTGCAGCTATGCAACGTAGGAGTTTTTGCAGCTGCTGCACTTTATGTTTGCAATTGGTTTTTGTTTTGTTTTTTGTTTTTCAAGTCAATTCTTGACTTTTACATGGCTCTTACCAACTTAAATTGCTTTTACTTAAATATTTTTAACACTAAATAACTACAGAGTGCATTTGCCTGTATACACATAACTAATTATGTAAATCAGTTCATTTAATATCAATCTGCCACTCTCCAGCAATGCAATCACTCTCACCCATAAAGTACATATTTAATTTCCTAGTTACACAACTTGACTTCACTTTCATAAACAACATTTCCGCTTGCTCCTTAAACCAGTTAAGCAGTCATTAACTAATCTAATTATTCTCGCAACAATAAGTCAAATTTTCATTGTCTTGAATAAACTGGACGCAATCCTTAGCTGGCTGCGAGACTTTCATATTTGTTTTGAGGGCATCTTTGGAACTGGTTTTAGGATCAACTGATTAAACTGTCGTTTGCGGTCCACTGACCTGACCTATATATGTAACAGTGTTATTGCTGCTCATTAATAAGTGTTTTATTGTAATTTGACTCATTGCAGTTCCCTTGGAGATCGACATGCTGACGAGGGAGCACTTCAATCGCTGGTACAAGCTGGGCCCGTACTTCTTGTCGTTGATCTCCTTCGAGATACCCTTCCAAGTAAGTGCACTTGACTCACTTCTCTCTACGAAAGAGTTTAATTGATTACTTTAATTCATTTACAGAGTTTATGTGCCGTCTTGTATATTGTGATCAGCGTGCGGCTCACGGATAACGATAGCGTGGACTCCTTTCGGATTTATTACTTTATGATCTTGGCCATATTGGCGACTCTCAGTGCCCAGGCGTGGGGTTTCTTTGTGGGTGCCACGCTGCCAACGAAGGTACATCGTTTGTTGAATCATTGCCTATGGTTCTCTAATCCACAATTCCCTTCTTTCAGCTTGCCGTCTTTCTGGGCCCCATATTGGCCGTACTCTTCTCCGTTTTTGGCTTCTGCACACGCTACATTGACATAACGCCGATGTTCCGTTGGATGTGGCATTTGAGTTATTTCCGTGCTGGATTTCATGGAGCTCTCAATGCGTTGTATGGCATGGATCGACCGTTCCTGGAGTGCCCCGAGAATGTCATGTACTGTCATTTTCGCAGCCCCAAAGTGTTTCTCAAGTACATGATGATCTCCGATGTGCACATGTCCGACTGTGTCCTGCTCATGGCCATTGTGATTGCTGTGATGCACCTGTTGACGGTGATCACGCTCTGGCGCAAGCTAAACAAACGCTAGAGCCAAGTTGTAGACTAGTTAGTTAGTGTTCTCAATGTTGTATATACATTTTAGGTGTCTACTTTTTGTTTTATCTCGATTATTGAATATTGTTTTTGTTTCGTTCCAAATATTTCAATTAATATTATTATTTATTTCTAATTTAGTTAAGACACTCATTCGATATTGTTGCAGATTGTACACAAAAAGGCTTTAGGGTAGCAATCTAAACATTTATTCTTCTTCTTCTTCCAGTTCGTAATGTTAGTTTTATGTTTTATGCTGATATACCAAAAAGGAACAATCGCACACTCGATCAGACGACAATCAATCAGTTGATCGCAGTTACAATATTCACAAATTATTCATAGCCAAATGAAGAGCTTGCCAATATTATGTATATGCTTGGAATCAAAACACACACACACACGCACACACATTTCACACACACATCCAGGTTTCATTTCATGTTCAACAACAAACATAATTTGTGATCAATGAATTTGCTTTTCTCATCTTTTAGTTTAGGCAATTAAGCACTTAAGCGTAGTTAACGGATTATAATTTTTGTGGCTTTTAATTTTATTAAATAAAATGGTAAATTTGTAACTCAATGCTTATTCCTGTGGTCTTATCAAAAGATAATTTAGGTAAGTTATTCAGAGTGGAGTTAACAATTGATTTACATATCTCTAAAGTCGCACTTGGGAATCTATTTAAAAGTTGACGTTTCCATATGGCAAATTAGAGTTAAGAATACATTTTAAAAGGCTGAAGAACAGTTATAAATTACAGCTTAGATTGCACAATTGGTTAGAAATGGGAACAACTTACATTATCAAATGGAACAACAATATACAAGTTTCTTTTGTTACTTTGTACAAATGTGAAAATGTAGAAATATTTACTTCAATTTTGGATACGTGTATCCAGCTCTTATTATTGCTAATCAATTGAACTTACGCGCTAAAACAATTGTGTTTTGTTAATGCACAATATAAATGCTAATACAATAAGTTAAATACGTTTAGAGTTAGTGAAGCTAGAGCCTAAACTAAGCGGATATCTTTGTAGTGTAGCAGATTCACATGGTGGACATGCGTGCATAGCCGTATCTGATAATCTGGTCATGATTGAGGGGCGTGTCCGTGGTGAGTTGGACTCGCTGCCATTGACGCGTCTCGTTGGATTTGCGTATCGCCTCGACAACGGCTTGAACGTAGAGTCCATCCTCGAACGTTGCCGCTGTGGAGACGGGCGCCTTTATCCAGCTGGACTCCTTGCTGCCAAAGGCTTCTTTCAGAGCGCCAACCATCTTGCATAGACCCTTGATATAGGGGCGTGGTAGCAGTGAATTGTTTGTGGAGAAATGCAAGTCCTGCACGTCCACATAGACAGCCTCTTCCTTTGGTTGGCCCTCCTTGAGTACAAAGAGGTCGCCGCCTCGTACCACCAGATGTCCCTTGCTGCCATAGACAAGGACTTCTTGGGAAAACGTCTTTGCTGGCACAGTGTGGCTATGCAGAGCCACCGTGACGAGCGTGCCACTGGACAGCTCCATTTGGAAATTGCAAAAATCCGGCGCAGTTATCTGCCTAATGCCGTTGATGGCAGCTGTCGTTCTGGTGTAAGACCTGAGTACGCCATGCACTCGAACCGCCTGCTGTTGTAATAAAAAGCTGACCAGGTCCACGACACTGCCCACCAGGTTAAGCGCTCCACCGCCCATCTGCGCGTCGCACATCCAGTTGTACTTCTCCGGAAAGAGTGTGCCCATTTGCACTCGCACATCCATGAGCACCACGGTGGGCAGCGGCCCAATCAGCTCCTCCTGCAGGCAGCGGCGCATTTGTGTGAATGCGGGCAAAAACCGCAGCGGATGATTCACCAACGAAATGAGCGTAGGGTAATACTGCGAGGCACGCACCATTTTCATGGCATCCATCTGATGCAGACCAGCTGGCTTGTCGCACACCACATGCTTGCCAATGCCCAGCGCCTTCACTGAGATCTCTGCATGGAGGAACGGCTGACAGACGATGAATACCAGATCGACGTCTTTCCGCAGCAGCACCTCGTCGATGACGTTCGTGTGAAATGCTACATTCTGTGCATTAGCTGTTTCTTTGGCCTCCTTCAGCGTGCGTCCCCAGATGGCTCTGACCTCAAAGCCCTTTTCCCTGAGCAGCGGGACCAGCACATTGGCTATTTCGCCAGTCCCAAATACGCCAACGCCAGGTAGCATTTTACGTTTTTGTTTATATGCGCGGCTGCCACACTTGGTACTTTTTTAGTACCAAAACTGGTACCTTTTCTCTTCTTCTTTCTTCTTGCTACTCTTCACCAGTGTGAACGCTCGCGACTTAGGTGAAAACCCCAAGTTACAGTCACATATACAGCCCCTTTAACATACTGTTAGCTGGTATTTCGAGAATTGTATAGAAAATACGGTCTTATTAATGGTGTTCGCGCGTTTTATAAAAAGGGAACATTTATTTTTATTTCGCCGTTATTTTAAGAAGCTCTCCCGCCAAATAACCTCTTCAAGCTGAAGGAAAAATACTTAAAATAGAGCAACTTTTAAAGAACGGCGGAAAAAACAAGCAACGTAAGTTTTTCTAGCTTTTCTTTTTCTGGGCGCTATAAATTTTGTTTTTAGGTGTGAGTGCATATTGCCAGAGTGACCAACTGTTTACTGGTGTTACTCTTTGCGTCAAATTAATAATGATATTCCGTGAATTGTTTTGAATTTTACCTTTAAAATTTATCTAAAATAGGATATTTAGTAATTAGCTATCGACAAGTTGCTGCTGTACTATAGATAGTTTTGTATTTAAACTTTTCGTTGCTATATCGATTGCGTGTGATATTAAATATCGATATCTGGGCATATTTGTTGAAAAATAAGAGCTTAAAGGATAAATTCCCTAATATCACTGCCATTCACAAGCTAATTATGATATATTATGTACTCATATCGATTACATTCAAATAAAATGTCACAAGTTCTGAAAAATACAAAAAATGTAAATAAACAGCTAAATTTTATGCTTGATTAGTTCAAAATTCTGATTCAATGAAGCCGATAATACAGTGGATAGTCAATATATCTGCTGGTCTTCTAGTTTGCACACAGACAATGCGGGTGTTGAAGGTGGCCAATGAGGACAATGAATCTTACTTTGCCCACATCATGGACACATCGGCTGTTAAGAATGAATCAAATTTACCGTACATCTTGGGATCTGAGCAGATAAGCGCAGCATTGCAGCAAATCCTAAGCAGCGATGAAAATAATTTAGAGAGTCGTCCGGTATTAATTAAAGATATGTTTAACCCTGTCCAGAAGGATTATGCCCTTGGTTCAGAGTCTTTGAACCGCATGCTGGAGGAGATTTTGGCCAATTCGTGCAACAACAATGCCGAGCTGGTTCACTTCGAGCCCGCCAAACTGGTATAAATTACAAAGTATTTTCAGATTGTAAATAAAATTATGCTTCCCCCTGATGGTTTAAATCTTGCTTGCGAAGCATATTTGGATAACCGACAAACTCGGCGTGTCATATGTCAACTCAATTAGTATAGTTGAGTTATCTGTTAGCTGTTTTTGTTCTTAAAACCGCACAGAGAGTGCTGAATATTGACTTGTTGATCATTGTTTGAGTTTAATTGATTTGCATTTAAATGTTAATTAATTGTACAATTATTTATAATATTTTAAACTATTTTTCATACATGTTTCTCGAATATTTAAGATCAGCCGTCAAAATCTATCGTGAGCTTGTGAATACTTCTTTCTGCTAACAGATCTATGTTATGTTATTTAACAGCGCCGGGCAGCCATTGTGAGTTTGTTCTTTTGGTACATTGCTTCTAACATTGCAAATGTCAAAATATAGAATAAAACTAAAGTAATTCGCCGAAACATTTGATACGCAGTTGTCTGGCTCATTTGGAATGCACTTTTTGTTAAAATAATGTCAAAAAAGCCCGTCTACATGCGAAATGTTGTGCCCTATTAGATTAACTTGCAACGCACTCGCTGTTATGCTGCTCCGTGGAGACAGTATTAAACTAATCCAATAACCTGCACTTGCACATATTAATGAGCCGTTTTATTTGCTTCGCGGCTGCACTTGCTCACATCCTAACGTTCTGATGTCCTGAAGCTCTGGCGCAGTTGTGTCTAGGCAAACTTTCGCAACGCCGCCGCTTCCGACTGGTAAAAGTTGCATTTAATGATGCATTTAAGCCAGTCGACATCCTGTAGAGAAAGCTTTGAGCTTGTTAGCTTGAATTTCGCATGTCGCGCAATTAGGCAAAAGTTAAATTGCTTGTCATAAATATAAAATTTTACGAAAATTGAGTCAAGTGAGTGGAATTTATGCGCTCACTCAAAAATATTTTAAGCGGCTTTGAATTTAAATTGCACATTTAAGTGTCGACATCGGTGTCTCAACTCCTTGAGCTGTAAAAACGCTGAACCATAAAGATTATGAAAACTCGTAAAACGCAAAATTATGGAATATGATAGTCGGCTCAGCAAACTGCAGACTTACGCGAAACGCAATGGCGTTGGCAATGTCAGCAATGATACTCAGACATTTTCCGCTGTCACCATTTGCTCTCGAAGCTAAGGCATACTTCAAATACATATAACTTTGACACGGGAAGGCTCAAAAATTGCGCCGCCAGCGCAACATTTTGTCATTTTTTGCCGCTTAGCCGCAACAAGGAGAAACTTACTTCATTATACAGCAATTTGGCAATCCACATTCTTACCCCGTTTTCGGTTTTCTCCCACCTTCAACTATTATTAAGCAAAGCCGACTTTGAGTTACTCAGCAACCGCAGCGTGCAGACGCAATGCAAGCAGTGCACTCCATTGCTCTGTAGTTATAGGACTGCTTGCACAACAGCTGCATATACAAACTATGTTTTTCTTTCTCGCTTCGTCTTTCATCTATAACCATACTGTTTACACTGCTTGCAGAGGCTTACACATGCAGTGTAAGCAAAGCAATTTATGCAGACTCAGGCCTGCATGCACTAGCTATCTCACTTTATCTGCCATGAAATTGTAGCTAGATCAGCTAGCTATCTCGCATTGACATCCACATTTTGAATACCTTTTCGTGCGAATAAAAATGGTAACTGGAAAAAGCTTAAAAGTCTTCTCTCTGTAAGTGGCAAAAGTTGACTTGTAGGTCTCTCGAGGGCAGAGGGATGTGAAGTTGTGGGGATTGCTTGTCGGGAATGGAGTCACACCTGCTTATGTTTGGGTTTTGTTGGGAAACTAACTTTTGATAATTTAATGTATATTTTCTACATAAAGTCTCAGTTAAGTTAAACGTTTGTTAACAGTTTAAGGCGGGCTTAAATTGAAGACATTTAAAGCAAATGCTGAAAGCTGTCAATGCTGTTAAAGTTAAATCGAACTTTGGTTTTCAGTCAGTTCGTAATGAATCATTTGCAATGCTTACAAGGTATAAAAACAACCATTACAAAATACTGTATACCCTTTCTATAAAATTGGTATAAGTATTAAAACTCTTTCCTCTACATATACAAACATATATCCTGCCGCAGTCCTTTCCATTTGCTGTTTTCCCTTTTTTTTTGGCCCTAAATTCCACACCATTTCCATTTGCAGAGACGTGACTGATTTTTTTTCACAGCGTAGCAACGAGTATAAAAAATTTTATTTCAGCCGCGAGCGAAGCGCTTAGTGCCTGGACGGCGGGGCTAGCTCCCAAAATAGAACTTTATCTGCATTAAGTACATAAATAATCGTAGGGAATCTCTTCGACCCGAAAAGCTTTTAGCTGCAGTGCTGCAAAAGGATTTTGCCTGCTTAGAGTATGGCTAAGGGAAGCTGTATCTGCAGATGGAGGGGAAGCGGAGTTTCATTTGAGCGAAGTTTACCATTTTGTTAAGTCGACTGCTAATTTGTAACAAATTGATGTGCATTTGTTTGTCTTGAAGAGTTTCTATTCATTTGCTAGTCGATAAAGTTGATAGACTCATCAATCTAGACACTAAATGGACGCAAGGCATTACTTTCAAGTCAGAGATATCATTCAGCTCCAACTGTGAACAGTCGCAGTTTCATCAATGTGTCAAAGGTGAACTAAGCAATTTCCTTGCCACTTCAAGCTCAACCCCATACTGACGGCAAACATGATGGCATCTAATGTCTACATACTACTCGCATCCATTTGCACAACTTTGGTGATTGATAGCCACAAAGCTTTGCTTTCTCCATGATAGTGCCGCATGACAGTTATGACAGATAGTGCGTTTAGCTGTAGTCAAGTTGTTGAAAGGGCAGGCAAGAAGCCCACTTCATACTTTGTCAAAGGCATGCAGCAGAATGTAACTTCTTATCTCCTTTTCGCTAACAGACGTTAAGGATATGGATATGCATGTTATTGTATTGCTTGATATATTATAGATATTATTTACATATTAATTAAATTATTATCATGACTTATATATTCAAGTCTGCTGCCCGCTGTATATATAAACTTTACGCTGTGGACTCTGTTTGGATCCCAGCGAAAACTGCGATTTACTCAAGTGAGCATTGATCACACATACACACTCACACATATATACTGCTGTGAGCAGCTGCTGCAATGTTCTGCCTTGCTTGCGCTCTTGATGCCATTTGGAGAGAGCCTGCACTGCGGATTACACACACACACTCACGCATTGCAGGTTCTGTTAAGTTATGCGTAGCTTGTTCTCCCTTACTCATGCACATACATGGATGCCAATTGAAAAGAGCTGATCATACATACGCACTCAAATATAGATGCTGCTATGTGCAATTGCTGCTTATTCTCTCTCACTTGCGCTCATAAGCTGCAACTGTTTACACAATAACACACACACATGCATGATTGCTAACTGGAGATGTGTGTATTAATATCAAGCTTTTGTAATTTTCTAGTCTAGAAGCCCAGATTGGCTAATAAATATGTATATGTGAATTTATGTATATGTGTGTACACTAATAATGTGTGTGCATAGGAAATTGCCAGAGATAGATAGAACAGAATAGGCTTAACAGCTGCAGAATGTGTTATGTAAACTTGTAGAAGGAAGCTCTAACTCATAGATATAGATAATAGCTGAATTTAGTAACAATCAACAAACAAGGGAATTGTGCAACAAATTGAATAAGAATATAAGAATATTTACTATTATATATTTTTTTTATTAAACTATCTTCCTTGACTGAACTTTAAATGTATTCAGTTGCTGTGTTTGCCATAAGTATCTGTTATCTGCAGATAAACAAGTGTCACGCATCTTTGAGATAATTTTTGTCTTTGAATGTCCAGGTGACTGGTCAAGAGATATCCTTTTGAGAAACATTAATCACATTTAAGCAGAATTAATACTTAATAGGAACAAAACAACGAGTTGCGGCAGTTGAATCAACAAATAAAAGCAACTAACATTTAATAAGCCAAAGAAGGGAACGTTGACACGATTGTACGTGACCTAATCTACGTTGTGTTGGCCATCTTCGAGAATGGCAGATGTCACTGCAGAGACTCGAATGAATCAGACCGCACATAGATCTCTGTCAGAGGCATTAGCATTAGCATCTTTGGGGAACAGCATAGATAGTTCATCAAAACTGACAAGCCCATTTTGGCTGAGACGGGGAAGAAGTGTGGAAGCAGCAAGAAGAGCGCGCGACGGGACAAATCCACGTTTTAACAAAACTGCATGAGCCTTTCCCAGCACCACAGCACCACAGCAACAGCACCACAGCACCACACATAACAGATGAGAAATATTCATCAGCATTTACGTCACGCAGCGAGGAGAACAGCACAAGGCTAAGGATGAGACTGAAGCTGAAGCTGAAGCTGAAGCTCTAGCCATGGAGACAAGGGATTGGGAATAAAGACCAGAGGATGGGGGATAGGATAGGTATGGGTTGGGGAACGGGGCACGGTGCACGGTGTACGGAAAACGGGGGTTGGGGGATGGCTTTGGGGACAGGCTGTCAGTAGATTTATGTTGACATTTCAATGACAGTTGTGAAAATGCTGAAAATGCTTTCGGCTGTCATTTTGTGTTGTGGCTTCCACTTTCAGCTTGTACGCTCTTTTTGTTAAATTTCTGCAATTTGATTATCACGCGCAGATAACTCCATCAGCGACGGCGACAGCAACAGCGACGGCAACGGCGACAGCGACGGCAACGGCGACTGCGGCTAATTTAAATGTGTCGCGTTTCCCCTCGGATCATGTCGCAAACTAGTTGCCAAGCGATACTCCAAACTAGTCACGTTTTGCATTTTGCATTTTAAATGTCACGTCCGCAGATAGATCCATATTCGCGGTCTATCTAAACAGTCCGACTTACTAATTACATATGACATATTGTCACACAAGTTTTAACTGCGTTGAGCATACGATTATATAGAGCAAAACAATTAATTATATGTTACATTTGCTGATAATACTCTCTAAAACTAAGGGGTAGAATATAAATAACAATTGAATTAATTATTAAACTTATAATTAAATACATATCTATATAAATGTATTAAATCATAATAATAAATAACTTACACTCACTTAAATCACAAGTCGCTGCTGCTAGTAAGTTACTGTATTTGCACTCTTTATATTGTGGACTCTGTCTCACAGTGACAACTGTGTGGGTTCTAACTCAAGCTAGCTCTCTTAATTTATCACACATACACATCCCGTTGCTTGCGCTCTTAAGCTGAAACTGCTCAGATAAACACATGCACATGCATGGAAGCTAACAGGAGAGAGCGTGTTCAGCTGATCACACATGCACACATACTTAGATAAAGCAGTAGACGTTCACTCCAGCAGGCTCGGCCAATTGTGACAACGCTTTGAATCACTCTCTCTCTCTCTGTCTTTCACATTTGGTAAAAGCTTGTAATAAGAGAATATAATAAATAAATTGCTTATTTTCTTAAATATTACATATTCTTAAATTAAATATGAAATATAATATAAGTATATATATGTTATTCAATTGTTTTTAGAGTGCTTTTAGAGCACAAACAGTTTGTTCGCATTATCTGTCAATTTCAAATATTAACATTGAACCCATTATCACATGGACCACAATGCTGGCTTAATGTGTAAGCCACATTGGTGACATTAATGGCCCAATGAAATGAAATGCTGGCAAAAGTCATACACAGAATGGCATTATACTGGGATCAATGGAAACACAATTCCCAGCAATAAGTTGCAGTTTACTGCCCGCAATTCAAAAGGCAGCCAACTCGGTCAGACCTCCCTCTCCTCCCATCCCACCCCAGGGTTAACCTAAAGCGCTGAGGATATTCTGAGCATTTGCCTTGTGCTGACTTTCCTTTGTCGTGCTGAAATGGCCAAGAGGCGTATCCAGATACAGATTTTGGAATGCCGAAAGTAGAAAAGAACCAAAGCCGTTTTCTATTACGGTTATGCTCTTGAGGCGTTCAAATAAATGAGAAGCGTTTAAGTCGAAATCCCAGTGGCCACTGTGGAATCCAAATCAAAGTGGCAGCCGCAGCCAATGTGGACATGTGAGCACCTTTCTGTTGGGGACGACGGGGGAGGGAAATCCAAAGTGACAGACGACTCCTGGTCAGGGCTGAGTTACCAAAAATGTGTGTGAGCAAATTAATTGCCAGCATTTGTCAAATTATCATTGCGAAGATGGCAAATTAAATAAATAATTCTGCATCAATTTCCTGATACATTGGCGCAACGTTTATGGGCCCAAATCGCAGGCGGGGGCGGGTCGGAAATAAAGGTGATAAGGGTATGCCGCTAAAATACATAAATCTTGACTATGGCAACACCAAAACGTGTCCGAGTGGCGGCGGCCTCCTCGTCCTCGTTTGGCGGCATCGCTTTCTGGGCCGCCGCAAAGAAGAAATCGGGTCACAGTTTTCCCATTCTTCCATGTTATTCTGGAGTGTTCTTTGTGAGAGTTCCTCATGCTTGTTTGTGTGTGTCTCTGTGGGTGTGTGTGTGTTTGTGTGCTGGCAAAGTTGTGGAGCCTTTCACTTGACCTGGTTGCTAAAATGGAAGCAGGCAAAGCAACCTGCACAGACGGAAAGACGCCGTTTGAGTAAAGCTCCAACATTTGCATTATGTGTCAAGGCAGAAATGGAAAGTTGAAATGCAATAAATGCTTAAATCGATGCAAATTAATGGACCCAACCCGCTTAACCTCAATGTGATCGTACCAAAACCCGGCTAACAGCTCTCTAGGATTACTCGAAACATCTTCATGCTTCAATAATTGAGAAGGGTCAATGCTTTGACTTTTTCCCAATTTTATAACAAGCTGACAGCATTTATCTTATTTGCTTGATCGTGATACGGGAAATGTTTCCCCGTTTTCATAATTTTGCCTTTAAGAACAGCTTCCACAATAGCTGAGAAATTCAAAACGGAATCATTTCTCGACAAGCGTCCAGCGAGCTCTGAGCAGCGAGCAGAGCTCATAAAGTTGGCCAAGTGACAGCTGGAAAAATTACTCAAATTCATAATTATCGTGAGAGTGCACAGAGGGTCCTTGCACATACAGAGTCCTTGCTCACAGCTCAGCTGTGACATTTTTATTAATTTCTCTTCCCCCCGCACCACCACACACTCTGGGGCCCTCCCTCTGTGTGGAGAACAATTTATCGTTTAGGTTTGCGTTTTAATTAAAAAAATGTTGTCTTAAAACTTCCTGTACAATTTCTGTACATTTTGTTGCCAACAAAATCTGTTGATTTGTGGTTCAGCAAATATTGTAGTTGTAGTCCGGTAATTAATCATATTAATATTTGTTATCATACAAATGCATTTTTCTTGATATCTTTCCTGCTTCTATTGGTTATAGAAATATGTTATAACTTGTGAAATAACAAATATGAATACACAATATAATTAGCCGTAATGAGCTTTATTACTAAAGTTGCTTACTATTATGAATAAATCAAATACATATACATCACTGTTATTGCCTTGTAAAGCTTCTTTTGAACCCAAACAAAAATTTCAACTTGTGTTGAGTGGCAGCTCATAAGCACACGCGATTGTTTACAGCGGTATGCGGGGTGCGTCTGTGTGTGGGATCAATTCGGAGTGCTCGCTTGAGTTAACATCCACGAACAAAAGAGAGTCCACAGCGTAAAGAGTATAAATATAGCGTTGCGTAGGCAGCAGGTTTCAGTTGTGTTCGCTGGTTCCACGATGCGGGGGTGGAGTATGTGATGTGTGGGGCTGTTGCGGAGTGTTTTTTGTATGTTATTATTATTTATAAATATCACATATTTATATATTTATTGAAATTATTAATTAATTATATATGTATTTATATACAAATTGTATTCGATTATTTAATTCAATGCTTAGTTATTTTCGTAAGCAACACGTCTTACTAATTTGCTTGGCAGAGCTAAGTTACTCTGCGAGAGCGAGAACACTATCTCGATGGCTCTTCTTATTCTATCAAGACAAAGCGAGATAGTCACAATAGCACAATAGCAATAGCAATATAGTGATGGGACATCGGTATAGCTAGCAGCCTGCTGCAAAATGTATATAAATTAATTATATATTTAAATTATAGCAAACAACGCTGAGTACCTAAGATTATGTATTAGAAAATTAGAGGAAAACGTTTCTTCAGAAACTGGGAATGCATTCAATTAAAACAACAATGTAATAGCTTAAACACAAATACCAGACAAAGTTATTAGAAAGTAAACTATAATCACGAAATGTAACTGTATTATAATGAATACTGTTATTAAATGCATGCTAGACTGAACTCTGTCTGCTTATTACATATGCAGTCAGTTGATTCTTTCTATTGTTAAACATCTCATAAATCTTTGCCACAAATTGGTTCTGATTCTGGTTTAGTCCAGTTAATATACCGAACACTAATTGTTAGCAGCTCATAAAATTTGCATAATACTCTGTCCAAATGGCGAACAACGAGTCATAAAATGTTTTGAATGGACTTTAACGAATTCAAGTGCCCAATTTATTCATAGGTGCAGCAGAAGGACCAGGGCAGGAGTGAAGGATCTGCCAAGTGTTTGGACCGAGGAATAAGAGGCATCTAGATACATTGAGCTGACAAAAGTTTCATAACTTTTTGGTCAATGAATATGTTCGAAAAATGTAAAATAAACTTTTATTATGCCTTGAGGAAGAGTCCTTAGGGGTGTTTGCTCAGGGTCCTGTTTAGCTCTGTCTGTACTTATCGCAGGACACAAAGTCCTCGACAACTTAAAGTTAATTGCTCGATTCTGTTTGTTCAATTCTTGATTTTGTGCTCATCGCGATGGAAAAACAAACAAATAATTGGAAATGTTCAACAACATTTTGTGGACAAAGACGAGGAAAGCTGCGCCAATTAATTGAAACTTTTTCATGCCAGACATAGATACGTCTACTACACACTTTCCCCCTTCAAAGATTTTCCATTAGTGGAAAAACAGTTTAAAGAAGGCAGCGATAATGTTTAGTCAACTGTTATTATTTGAATAAATTCGCAACAAAATCGAACTTAAGCTGCACTCATCATTTAATAAATCCAGATTATCTATATTTACCTCCACTTATGCTTATGTTTAGCTACTTAAACGCTTGATTAGCTCCATGCCATGCATAAGCTGAGACTCTTCAGTCTCAAATATCTGTTTCGACTGATTCGGCTCCAAAGACGCAATTCGAATTTATGGCAACTGGAATTAGCCCAATATTGAGAGCCAATAGAAGTGTGTTAACAATGTTTGGCAAAAGCTTTTCGCAACTTTATCTGAAAGAGCGACAGAGAGAGAGTGGGAGAGAGAGAAATGTTGCTGCTGGCTGTGCTCACTGTAGTGCGAGTATGTTGCCAACTTTCAATGTTGCCACAGCATCTGCCACGTGGCCAAAATTACGTGGTCCTGTTATTGATTTCTCGCTTCACTTGCCTCCGCTTATATTGGGAGTCTTGTGGCTAGCAAGGGGGTCGCGACAGGCAGCTAGACTTGCAACATTCTGCGTATACCCCTTACAGAGGGTAACATCGCTTGCTGTAGTTGGAATTGAGTCTACAATGTCAGCTGTTTCCTATGTCTAGCTAATGTGGAAAAGTTTTCAAGATATTGACAAAGTTCTCTAGCAATTTAATGAGCTCTCAAATCCAATCATGCACCACCTGCCCCCTGTGCACCCTATCAATTAAATTGTGTTGCCAAATATTTTACGAAAATTCTTGGCCCACGGCATGTCGTAACTGAAAATTGATGAACAGCAGCAGGTTGAAACTGTTAGAGGCGATTACCGCCTCCCTCCTATGACGCTGTTCACTGTGCAGCTCTCTCTCTCTCTACCTTTCTCTCTCTCTCTCTCTCTCTCCTCTCTCTCTCTGTCTCCAGATATAGATGACTTGCCCGGTTTTTTAAGGCATTTTAAATTCCGTTCACGCAGGCATCTGCTTGCCACGTCCTAGCTCCAGGCTGCAGACTCCAGACTCCTGGCCTGCATCAGGTTGCAGCGAGTCTCAGATCGCCGTGACGTGGGCCATGATGTGGATTGTTGGGCATACAAAGCCATTTGGAGCCTTCACTCGATTCCTGTTGACGGCACCTTCATTATGGCCCGCATTGCTGGCCAGGGCGTGGCTTGGCAGTTGATTAGCACATTTTTGCACACAGCAGCCAACAATGTTGGCCATAAATGAATGAAGCCAGCAGAAGATTGTTGCATATCACAATTTGCTCATAACTAAAACGTTTTCAATACTCTCCTTGAGTTGTTTTGATAAACTTTCAACTTTCCTAGCTGAATGAACTTCCATTGATCATTGAAATATCATTAAATGCATTTGAAATCACAATCAACTTGCAGTCTAAGCAACTGAAGGTCAAAGCAACAGTTTCCCGGGGGAAATACAACAGACCGAATTGATTTCAATTACACACATATTTACACAACATATTTACACACATCGTGAATGGGTAACTTTGTTTAATTTTTTCATTTGAGCTGCGCATTTCAAACAAAGCCAAACTCCCTCCGAGCACGAAGACTGCAGAGTCCCTTAGCCCTAAATTATGCAAATGGCAACACAGATATAAATACTTGAAAGTGAAAAAGATAGAAACTGCTTCCCTTGTTTCTTTCTTTTTTTGGGGTGACAACTTCCAAAGCATTAAACAGACCAGGTAAAAACCTTGCAAGGACCTTCGCCCTCTCCTGGGAAGTTTCCTTATTTTCTTGTGCTTGTATTTCTTTTTTTCTCGAATTTCTTGGGTTTCTCGGTCTTCGCCCTGTCTTGTGTTTTGCATGCTTAAGTTTTCTTTTGGCTTGGCTGGTTCGTGATCCAAATGCATGACAAGTTTAAACTTGTTTGTCTGCATTCCCCCCACAATTGTAGTTCTGTGGTCGCATCGCCTTTGAATGTTTTGCATTATTTGAATTGCTAATGCTTCAGCTTGTAGACAAAATGTACTGCTTAATTTTGTATTGTAGGTCAAAGGGATATCTAACTGACTCTCCAAGTCAGTCACATTGTTGTCACAATAGCACAGCTACAAAGTCACGTCAATCTCGAGTGGAACGCACAACGTGTCAAAGGTTAACAGGCATCTGAGATGCGTGAGATGTTTGAGTTGCAACACCCCATGCTTTTAAGGTCAATGAAGCTGGGAATTAATGCTACCCTCAAGCTGCGACTTTAAACTTGCATCGCTTGAATCGCACTCGTGTTGATTTTCCTTTTTTGCGGGAAATGCTTTAGTGAGTGCGCAGCGAGGCGCGCATAAATATGTTAATAAACATTATAAATGCACAGGGAACCACATTCTTCTTCTCTTTTCAGCTCAAGTCTAATTATATAAGGTCTGTGCAGTTGCTAGTTTGCAAGTTGTTCGCCTTTACCAACCAGTTTGATAAATAGAGAAAATTTAAAGCCCAAACACATATATCAAAACGAGCAAACACCCCCAGTTGGGCAGGTGCACAGGAAGAGAGAGTCCTCTGCGATGTTTCATAATTTCATTTGCATCTGAGGCGTGATGGATGGTCGAATACAAAAGGTATATATGCGTTAGGTATGCGAGCCATAGAAAAGGCCCCATTAAAAGAGCAAAGATTCTGTGCAAGTTAATAATATCTATTGCTGTTCATAGACCTCTTGTTGGCACTTTACACTGGAGCAAAGTGAGCGGCAATATAAATTTATATTTCGAACGCGCTGATAAGTATGCTACAAAAATGTAATTTTAAAAGTAAATAATACAAATACATATATAAATGGTTATTATACAAATAAACACAGCTAATACAAGGCTAGCACTCAAAAAAATTAAATAATAGATGCGGGCTTTATTTATTGAGTGATGATATTAATTATTATACTTGTATAATGAAATAGAGTTCTTCGTCTTTTGTCGTTTTCAGTTGATGCTCTCACAACCAATCACGTCAAGGGCCGAACTGCAAGTCTCGCTTCGGCATCTCTCTCGTGAAGATCTGCTTTGCGCTCTCACTTGTATTTGCGAATTCGCCTGGGAGTGAATCGCCTTTCTATTTACTCGTCCTCTATATTGCTATTCTCATAATGTTGTCTTGCTCGTACTTGTCTAGGCATCGATGTTAGTTGAGACAGAAAACTAGTAAATAACAGTGAAGTACTTTTGGTTACGCTATGCTGATTGCTAACTGTAACATAATTTGAATGCCTGCTTTTGCCTTATAAATTTTAAGCACACGAAACGGTCTACTAAAAAATATGTAAAGAAAGCATAAAATAAATGTTAAGTGGCCGCAATTTGTTGCAAAACAAAGCATACTTTTCAGTAAGCAAATACAAGCAAACAGAAGTAACGAAAAAATGAAGTGGTAACGAAAAAAATGCATATATAAATGGTTATTATATAAATAAACAAAGCTAATACAAGGCTAGCACTCAACAAAATTAAATAATAGACTTTATTGAGTGATGATATTAATTATTATACTTGTATAATGAAATAGAGTTCTTCGTATTTTGTCGTTTTCAGTTGATGCTCTCACAACCAATCACGTCAAGGGCCGAACTGCAGCTTTCGCTTCGGCATCTCTCTCGTGAAGATCGGCTTTGCGCTCCCAATTGAACTTGCGAATTCGCCTGTGAGTGAATTCGCCTTTCTATTTACTCGTCCTCTATTGCTATTCTCATAATGTTGTCTTGCTCGTACTTGTCTAGGCATCGATGTTAGTTGAGAGAGAAAACTAGTAAATAACAGTGAAGTACTTTTAGGTTACGCTATGCTGATTGCTGTAACATAATTTGAATGCCTGCTTTTGCCTTATAAAATTTAAGCACACGAAATGGTCTACTAAAAATATGTAAAGAAAGCATAAAATAAATGTTAAGTGGCCGCAATTTGTTGCAAAACAAAGCATACTTTTCAGTAAGGAAATACAGCAAACAGAAGTAACGAAAAAATGAGTAGTAAATGATAAAATGAAATCAATGGTTATATAAATAAACAAAGCTAATACAAGAATAGCACTCAAATAAATTAAATAATAGATGCGGGCTTTATTTATTGAGTGATGATATTAATTATTATACTTGTATAATGAAATAGAGTTCTTCGTCTTTTGTCGTTTTCAGTTGATGCTCTCACAACCAATCACGTCAAGGACCGAACTGCAGCTTTCGCTTCGGCAGCTCTCTCGTGAAGATCTGCTTTGCGCTCTCAATTGTATTGGCGAATTCGCCTGTGAGTGAATTCGCCTTTCTATTTACTCGTCCTCTATTGCTATTCTCATAATGTTGTCTTGCTCGTACTTGTCTAGGCATCGATGTTAGTTGAGAGGGAAAACTAGTAAATAACAGTGAAGTACTTTTAGGTTACGCTATGCTGATTATAAATTTTAAGCACACGAAACGGTCTACTAAAAAATATGTAAAGAAAGCATAAAATAAATGTTAAGTGGCCGCAATTTGTTGCAAAACAAAGCATACTTTTCAGTAAGCAAATACAAACAAAAAAGTAACGAAAAATGAAGTAGTAACGAAAAAAATGCATATATCAATGGTTATTATATAAATAAACAAAGCTAATACAAGAATAGCACTCAAATAAATTAAATAATAGATGCGGGCTTTATTTATTGAGTGATGATATTAATTATTATACTTGTATAATGAAATAGAGTTCTTCGTCTTTTGTCGTTTTCAGTTGATGCTCTCACAACCAATCACGTCAAAGGCCGAACTGCAGCTCTCGCTTCGGCATCTCTCTCGTGAAGATCTGCTTTGCGCTCTCAATTGTATTGGCGAATTCGCCTGTGAGTGAATTCGCCTTTCTATTTACTCGTCCTCTATTGCTATTCTCATAATGCTGTCTTGCTCGTACTTGTCTAGGCATCGATGGTAGTTGAGACAGAAAACTAGTAAATAACAGTGAAGTACTTTTAGGTTACGCTATGCTGATTGTTAACTGTAACATAATTTGAATGCCTGCTTTTGCCTTATAAATTTTAAGCACACGAAACGGGTCTACTAAAAAATATGTAAAGAAAGCATAAAATAAATGTTAAGTGGCCGCAATTTGTTGCAAAACAAAGCATACTTTTCAGTAAGGAAATACAGCAAACAGAAGTAACGAAAAAATGAAGTAGTAACGAAAAAATGCATATATAAATGGTTATTATGTAAATAAACAAAACTAATACAAGCCTAGCACTCAAAAAAATTAGATAATAGATGTGTGCTTTATTTATTGAGTTATGATATTAATTATTTTACTTGTATAATGAAATAGAGTTCTTCGTCTTTTGTCGTTTTCAGTTGATGCTCTCACAACCAATCACGTCAAAGGCCGAACTGCAGCTCTCGCTTCGGCATCTCTCTCGTGAAGATCTGCTTTGCGCTCTCAATTGTATTTGCGAATTCGCCTGTGAGTGAATTCGCCTTTCTATTTCCTCGTCCTCTATATTGCTATTCTCATAATGTTGTCTTGCTCGTACTTGTCTAGGCATCGATGTTAGTTGAGAGAGAAAACTAGTAAATAACAGTGAAGTATTTACTTGGTTACGCTATGCTGATTGCTAACTGTAACATAATTTGAATGCCTGCTTTTGCCTTATAAATTTTAAGCACACGAAACGGTCTACTAAAAAATATGTAAAGAAAGCATAAAATAAATGTTAAGTGGCCGCAATTTGTTGCAAAACAAAGCATACTTTTCAGTAAACAAATACAAGCAAACAGAAAAAACGAAAAAATGAAGTAGTAACGAAAAATGCATATATAAATGGTTATTATATAAATAAACAAAGCTAATACAAGGCTAGCACTCAAATAAATCAAATAATATATGCGGGCTTTATTTATTGAGTGATTAATTATTATACTTGTATAATGAAATAGAGTTCTTCGTCTTTTGTCGTTTTCAGTTGATGCTCTCACAACCAATCACGTCAAGGGCCGAACTGCAAGTCTCGCTTCGGCATCTCTCTCGTGAAGATCTGCTTTGCGCTCTCAATTGTATTTGCGAATTCGCCTGTGAGTGAATTCGCCTTTCAATTTACTCGTCCTCTATATTGCTATTCTCATAATGTTGTCTTGCTCGTACTTGTCTAGGCATCGATGTTAGTTGAGAGAGAAAACTAGTAAACAACAGTGAAGTACTTTTAGGTTACGCTATGCTGATTGCTAACTGTAACATAATTTGAATGCCTGCTTTTGCCTTATAAAATTTAAGCACACGAAATGGTCTACTAAAAATATGTAAAGAAAGCATAAAGTAAATGTTAAGTGGCCGCAATTTGTTGCAAAACAAAGCATACTTTTCAGTAAGGAAATACAAGCAAACTGAAGTAACGAAAAAATGAAAAGAAAGTGTCAAAAGAAAGAAGATTAAATAAGGAACTGTGCGGGAAATGTTTTTGATTCCTGCTTCCTGCTTAATGTACTTTTTATTTATTTTATGTATAACCAGCTGTAATCAACGCCGCCCAACACATAATGAAGTTCGCGATGTCAATAGACAGCGACAAGTTGTTATTCCCGCCTAGCTGATTGTGGAAACTAAGAACCTCCATTCATCTTTCCTTTTCACTGAATACACTGACTTTATTATATTATGTGTTGTTGCAGTCAGTAGGAAGCTATCAGCAATGACAAGTAAATCTTTGAGTATAGTTGGAGATGCCAAGTTCTTGGTTAGGGTATCACATTCAGAATGGAGTGGGCAAGGGGATGCTTCTGTGTGGCAAACAAAATAGTTTGTAGTAGTCTCGACTCCATTCGCTGTTTGCTGTTTGCTACATTGAACAACATCAGAGCGATGTTGGCGCATAAAACTTAGTGTACTCGCACCATCTAATACACTCACTGGCTGTCGTATAGAGTTGCTCCTCCAGCTCCTGCTGCTCCTCCAGCTCCTCCTTGGCTCAGGCAAACACATAAAAGTTTACAGCCCACGACGCTTTTATGAATCCTTTCATTTTATATTTAACCAAAGAGAGGGAAAGAAAGGAAGCCGGGATGAAAGTGGAACTGCGCCACATAAGAAGAACAAGAAGAACAACAACAAAACGCGAAATAAAAGTCGAAATGGGAGACAAAACGGAAAGGAACTGACTGACAGCGGGAAGAGATGAAGTCAATATTTGCTGACTTGACTGCAATTATGGTAGATATTTTTATTTTTATGAACTTGATGTCAACACGCTCGACTAGTTAAATGCAGATAGAACATCTACTGAATAGCTAACAAACTTAACAGTATTTCTGTTTATGATATGATAAGTTATTGATAGCAGCATTTATAGCGATTGCTAGTGATACTAACTAAAAGAAATTACTTAAAGTATTAGGTTCTATTTGTTATAACATACTCATAACATTTATGTATTTGCTTACTTCTTATAAGGGGAAACATCCGCCAACTGTTTGACCTCAGCTAAAGCCAACACTCTGGTTTAATCTTACCTTTTAAAAAGCACAGAGATGATTCATGTGAAAGTAAAGTGAAGTAGTTGCGTTATTTAGAAAAAACATAATGAGTAATTTGCGAGCTGCTCTCGGTCCCTTTTGTTGCTCACTCGGCTATAAAAAGTTGCATAATGAATTCCATTTTAAATGAAATGCTCGCTCCACAACAAAAACAGCAACAACAACACAGAACTAAAGCCTTACAAATTTCCGCTTGCGGCCAGCAACAAAAAGCAAAAGTTAATTGTTCACATATTTTCAGGACACACATGCAGCCTCATCCGCCAGCTCACACATTCTCACACCCACACACACACACACACACTGAACATGTCCCGAATCCTGGCAACTACAACAATCAACGCAAGTGTGAAGCAATGAATGCCTTTGCCTGCACTCCAGGAATGGCGTCCGAAATGCTCTGTGATTTCGCTTTATGTCAAATGCAACCGCTTTTAATAACACAGACAGCCTTAATTTTTACATTTGCTCTTAATGCTTAAGTTTATGCTTTTCTCTCTCTCTCTCTCTTTTTTTGTAATAACAATTCTCCGCACATTTATGGGGATTTTTTATTGCTGACCCAAGCAGACACTCCCATTGTTTATCGCGCCTTGTCTTCTCTCCTACGCTTTCTCTAGCTGCAGGCAATTAAATCTAATTTATTTACGCTTTTTTATGAAGCTACCTAATACCCTGTAGCCATGCGGTGTCTAGGAGAGGGTGTTTAAAGTATTAAATTAAAGATGCAACGATTAAATCAGGTTTGTCATCTGTGCATAGAGATACCCAATACCCCATTAATGAATTTACACACTCAATTAATCACATGGCAAGTGGTGAACTCTAGATGGCGCCATTTCTGCTTTGCAGCGCTGCGTATTTTCTTGCTTGAATAACTTTTGTGTTTATTATGCGAACATAATGGAATTTTCAAATTAGATAAAGAGGCCGCTAAAATGTAAAGCTGATTGATTATATTTGCTGTCAAATAAACGACGAAGATTTGAACAGTTCTATGAACTCAGATTCTATTAGGCGTATTCCTTATCAATCGCCTCTCAATCAGGGAAATTATTTCATCAGCTATCGTCTTTATCACTTTTTAAATAGATCAGCAACTTTTTCATGCAAAAAGTTTTCCAACACGTTTCAACAACACATTTCATTGCTCGCATTTCTATTTGGTCCTTTGGTCCCTTCAGAGTTGATTTTTATCTCGACGACATTGAATATTTACGAGCGTTTCGCAAACAAATAAATTATTCCCGATTTTTATTAGCTGCAAAGCATTTTAGACGCATTTAATTCGCATTTAGCGATTTCACGCGTAACGTTTAACTGAAATCAACAAAGTTCATAAGCATCATACCATATTTTGAATACGGAAAACTTTCTCTTTCTAGGTGAGCAAATAAAAGAGACTATGGGAAAAACAGGACGGAACTTAGTATAAGCAAGTTGGAAACTTATTATGGGCTTCCGTGCTACAGAAAAGTTTCCGTGGCAACTTTCAGCTGCATGTGTTGCATTCTTCACGTGGTAAGCCGACTTATCGGTAGAGGGCGTTGATAGTTGGGCAGGGAAAAAAGGACAGAAAATATATATAGTGAAATCGGCAAGTAAACAGAAAACTAATTTTTAATGTATCAAAAAAGGTTGGCAGCAAAAGGTGGCACTGAGAGTTCTGTCAGTTGAAGCAATTGCTGTTTGTTGTTCCACAAAGTGTCGTCGCAGGCAAGGTACAAACAGCTGCCAAGTACAGGCTGTAATGGAAAACTCCTAACGACTTTTCTTTGGCCAATAAATTTTCAATTTTAGTACGAAATTTGCCATTTACTCTACTGCATCACAGCTAATTTTCTCCCTCTTCTTGCAACACCTTTTTTTCTTTTGATTCAATTTTGCACATTTTTCCACTTTTCTTTTCTCATTTCTCGCTCAGAAAAAAACAAAAAGTATGGAAAATGCACGTAAATTGAATTTTTTCAGTTCAATTGTTGCTTATTGCGTCCATTATTAGGTAAATATATGCAACATGATTTAACAGGATTGCCAGCAGCTGCATTGTTAGGGTTTCCAAGCAACTAGAAATATGAGTAATTAAATTTTTAATCATGGAACTATCAATAACTACTTTGAAGGGTTGTTGTCTTGCTGAAGTATTTTACAAACAATTATAAAATATTTGCAATTATGCTATGAATGTGGGGCTTAGTTATTGAGTAATGATATTAATTATTGTAATTGTATAAAGAAAAAGAATTCTTCGTCTTTCGTCGTTTTTAATTGATGCTCTCGCAACCAATCACGTCAAAGGCCGAACTGCATATAACTATTTGTAATTGTATAATGAAACAGAATTCTTCGTCTTTTGTCGTTTTTAATTGATGCTCTCACAACCAATCACGTCAAAGGCCGAACTGCAGCTTTCGCTTCGGCATCTCTTACGCTGATCTGATTTGCGCTCTCAATTATGTTTGCGAATTCGCCTGTGAGTCAATTCGCCTTTCTATTGCCTCTTCGTCTATTTCTCGACTCTTAATGTTGTCTCGTTTGTTCTTTTAGGGATCGCTAATTGTTGTTATTCGTAGAAATCTGCCAACGCACTTAAATACATTTATTAATATGAGCTCAGAGTTGAATCAGTTTACTTCTCTCTTAAGTAAATACTCCAGCTTTATATATTTTAAATCAATTCAATTGTTAGTTCTTAAATTGTTTTAATAGCATTTTCCCATCTTTATTTATGCTAACATAAAATCAGCTACAGCCCTAAGAAAATTAAGCTGAACTTATTGTACACATACAAGAATCATACAACTGTTTTCATAAAGATTGGCTCTTTTAACTAACCAACATATTTAGCTTCATCTTGGTCTTCCAAACATTTCCCAAACAACTCAATACACAGCCCCGTAGGTGGCATCAGACACTCTGAAGTCAGACAAAGAGTAAACTTTTAGTTGATATATTCATCAGATGCGTCCGAGTCTTTTAAAGTAAGTGCAAGTGCGAGATGAAAGAGTGAATGGAGTGCGAATATAATGGGTGTGCAGTGAATGGCTTGTTGTCCCTGTTTCAAGTGGGGATTTAAAATACGAATAGGAACATCGCCATCGTCGTTGCATTCAACTAGAACACACACTGGCCCCTCAAGCGACTGGGAAATAAGCTGCAGCCATAGAATAAGTCTGCCAAATGAGGCTAAGCAAAAGAGAGAGAGGGAGAGGGATGCAAAGAGGAAAGAGCGAAGAGAGGACATGCATAATGAAAGCGAACAATTGAAGGAATTTCTGCTTTCTGGGTTGTTTAACAAAACTATCTGCTTCGGAAGTAAAGATTTTTATACTCACAGCAGGATGAAAGAAGAAGAGAGCGAAAGAGAGATAGAGGGAGAGAGAGCGCATGCATTGCATGGCAGGAAGAGTACGAAATAAAAGCAAACTATAACGGGGACACTTGCAATGGGAAACTAGTGCAGTTTTCCTTTTATTTCCCAACAATTTTCCTCATTTTTAACTGCTCATTTCGTTGTCGTTGCTGTTGTTTGCTGTTAAATCGAATGATTTGCTCAAAATAGGAATAAATTATTATTAAATACAGTTCAGAAGTTCTTGAAGAGCTTGAAGTGATATTAAGCCAATCTCAAAAGTGTGCTGCAAGTATTCTCTGCTTAAAGTGCTCACTGTACGCGTACAGTGTACACCGCTGTCAATAAAAGTCGAGTGCTGCTCTCGGGCTTCCCTGAAGGGCCCCCATTATGTTCGATTATTGAGAAGACAAAGCCAAATCGACAACAACAAGCGACAACACAAGGTTGTTGTATTTTTATTTTTATTTTTATTTGTATTTTTTTCTTTTTGGGGGGCACAAGTGCGTAAATTGATTTTTATTATCCTGTGCATAAAAATCCACACCTATTCCCTTGCCTGCTTTTCGACCACTTAGCTGTTTGCTTACTAACCAAAGTTTTCGCCAATTTCCACGTCTTCCTTGTCAGACAACAAAGCAAAGACCGATATATATATATATATATTTGATTTATTGCTTTTATGCTACGTTCGCAAATGGCTCGGAAAGCACATCAGCAAATTGGTCGCCGTTTTGTTTACATAATAAAATTCTCTCGATATTCCGTATTATTATTTAGCTTAGCTTAACTTCCGCTCGCATCTGATGGCTTAGCTAAGCTAGAGTTTCAAAAATAATTTGCTTGTTTTGCTTTTGTTTATTGGGACGAGAAATGACAATAAGCAGCGACCAGGACAAGCTGAGAGGACAACGCAATACCTGAGCTAAAAAAAGAAACTATTTTTAAATGAATTTAATATATATATTAAGAGTTTAGAATAGTAGTAATAAATAGCAAACAAAACTATTTATAAGTGATTTCAATATAAATATAAAGAATTTAGAATAGTATAATAAATAGCAAACAAAACTATTTTTAAATGAATTCAATATTTATATAAACAGTTTATAGTATAATAAATAGTAAACGAAACTATTTTTAAATGAATTTAATATATATATAAAGAGTTTAGAATAGTTTAATAGAATAGTATAATAAATAGTATAATAAATAGTAAACAAAATTATTTTTAAGTGAATTCAATATATATATAAAGAATTTAGAATAGTATAATAAATAGTAAAAAATTTATTAGTCTTAATTGATTAACTTCTATCTGCAATTGCTCTCACTCAAATCAAAGTAAAAGTAACTGCCTGAGACTAGAGAGCTGAGAACTGAGAGCTGAGAACTACTCAGAAATCAAGTAATGTTAAATGGTTGCACTTAAACTGAAACCAACAACTGTTTGTTGGTCTAATCCAGTTCTTTTATGTTGTATTCGCTGCCTTATTTTGATAAAGAAAAGCAATCCGCAGCTTAATTCAGGCGTTTAATGATAATTACAGCGACTTTTAGCAATTGTCTGGCGGCGGTAATAACACAGCGAACAGATGAGGGGAGGCAGGCGTTAGGGAGGGAGGATAACACAGAGGGAATGGGAGATTCAACTGTTTGGCTGAAAGGAGAGGGATTTAGTCGACGTGTCGTGCTTTTCAATTACCAGGACGAGTTGCGTCCTGGTGCGACTAGCAGTCGGTTGACTGTCGAAATGCAATGAATTGTTAAATTATGTAATGAAGCGTGTACTTTGGATAAATGAAAACTAATTAAATTAAATTTGGCGAGCGAGTGCCTCGGTAGGGTAGTGAGAGCAGGGGAAGGGGAAGTAAAGCAAACTTGCACAAAGTTTGTCAAAAGATAAAATTGCACAGTGCAAATGCAATGCGAGGCGAAGCGTTCTCTCACGATAATTGGTTAGTTGAGAGCCAACAAAAAAAAAAAAGGGAAAGGAAGAGAAAATGAAAAGAAAAACTGGGGATTTAATTTATTTGCCAACATTTTAGCTGAAATTGGAAAACTAATTGTTTGCGACACATGAAACCCCAAAACGCATTTGTTTAAGTCAACATGACAGCGCGCCGAGAGCAGACCAAGTTCTGGCCGAGTTTAGGCCAACAGTTCAAGCAATTAGGCACGTTCGACGATCTCCGACCTAAGCATTTATGTTCATGACTATTTGCTCTGCATTTAATGAGTCGTTCCGTTCAATTTGCCACATATGTGGCACGTAAAACATTAAAATAAATGCCACAACGCCATAAGACAGGCAATTGCTCATAAATTCGAGTAAATTGCCAAGCAAATGAATGTGAGCAACTTAATGGAGATGTTTGTTTAGATATTTGTATTATTATATATGTGGGGTTTATTTATTGAATATATATATACAACTAATAGTAATAATATAATAAAGCAAAGTTTCGCGTCTTTCCATCGTTTAAGTGGATCTTCTCACAAGCGTTCACGTCAAAGGGCGAATTCCCGCTCCTGTTCGGCCTCTCTCACGCACATCTTCTTTGTGCTCTCTCTTGCGTTTGCGAATTCGCCTGCGGGTGAATTCGCCCTTCTACTGTTCGTCGTTTGCAGTGCAACTTTAAGTACTTATTAGTAATAATTTCAAGGCGAATTTCGCCATTTAAATTTGCATTTGAGGGCAGCCCAAAATGTGTTTGCTTTGGTTTCACTTTGACTCTGACTTTCAGTCGTCATGTCGACAATTGTTTGTCTGGCTTTGCTCCATATTGTTACTATAACAATTGTGTCGCATTGTGGCTCAACTGACAACTGACAACAGAGAACTGAGAACAGAGAACTGAGAACTGAGAGTGTGGGCAACCACGTTGACCCAAACTGTGCACACAGATAATCACACAAACATTTGGCTTATCATTTCATTTGCCACCCCCGCAAGTTAATTATAAAAAGAAACTAATTTTGAGCAACTGACAAAGCTACAGGCGAACTCTGAACCGCATTACATATAAGTATATACGTGTTTTATAGAAACGTTCATAACTCGGACAAAGGACTTGGTCAACATGTTGCAACTTTGGTTGGCTTTGTCTCTCTGCCTGCGGCTTGTGTTTGCTGCTAAAGTTGCCGTCGAGTATGGCCTACATACACATTAGTTAAACTAAGTTCACAACTTATTAGTTAGTTAGTCAGCGTAAAATAGTAATAATAACTTGTTTACAACATTAGGTGTGTTGAAATATCCACAATGCTCTCAATTAACTTAATTAAAATTGACGGCTTTTGAGTGGCAACACAGAGTGGGCTGAAAGCGGTTTTGACTGCTGCCAGCAGGAGATTTCCGTTTGTTCGTTTATTCAAAATGAAGTGGCGAACAGCAGCAAACGCTAATGAGACGGCAAACACAGGTACACACGGCTTATGGGCCATATGCCAAATTACTTGCACTCAATTTGCTTTCACACTTCGTTGGCAACGCTTGGATGATGGATTAAGGCCCAAAATTGGTTTTAGCTTCGTTTCTTTCTTTAAACAGTCTCTTTTTATACCCTGTAATGGGGTGTATAAGCTTTGTGCAAGCAGTGTGTAACAGGTAGATTCTATAAAGTATATATATACTTGATGCCATGTTCTTCGCTCTGTTTGTCTGTCTGTCTTCCCACACCAACAAAAATGCTAATTATTACCACATTTCTCAGCTTAGGCACTTCTTACTTAACAGCTGCTTGTAAAATATTATATAGAATCAATGCTGAAAGTTTCATCACGATCGGTCTATAAATAAGAAAGTTATACAGCAAAGAAATATTGGCATTGAACTACTTGCTCTTTGCTGCGAGTGGCGTAGCACTCAGCTTTGGCGCGCAGGCTGAAATTAGCCGATATGTATTGTATGAACTTGAGTTATTTTGGAATACTTGCAGTTAAGTAGCAATAATTATCAAAATACAGGGTATTATGCTGTCGCTAGCGCTCGCCTGATCCGCTTGCTTTTAGCTTAATAAATCAATTGAATTGACAATAGTTGGCAGCCCTTGAAAACAGAATACTGTGATGTTTTTCGACTCTGTTAATTACCCATTGCTATATCCATAATTCATGGAGATGCCAAATAGCAGCCGAATTATGTTTTTACACGTTCGTGTCGAAAGCTGCAGCTGCAACAAAGTGGATGCCACAAAAAAGTAACTCAAACCACAAACGCATAGCCGAATGGCTGGACTGCCAAACGCTGGCTCTCTCTTTCTATCGCTCTCTCTGTCTCTGTCTGTCTCTCTGCAGTCTGATTCAAAACTAATGGCATAAGCTGCTTATGCAGCTTGTAGTTTGCTCCTACTTTTAACCCACTCACCAGAGGGAACGTTTTTGGGATTAAGGCAGCTTTGGTGCTACATGGGAATATGCTGCAGTTCAATGTGCTAAACTAGCAGATACCCTTTGCTAAAGTTTGTTGTCAGCCAACACACACTGAGACTGCTGCATGTGAAGCACTTATTGATTGGCTTAGAGCCTAGCAGGGCTGACTATCGCCTAGGGAACAGTTTTAGCCATTCTCTTGGCATTTCTGTTTTCCTATTGACTGGAGTTCTCATTGAGGGCCGCTTTAAACTTCAATGCGGCCAATTAGCTGTTAGTTTGGTAACCCATTTCATGGTTTTATGGCAACGTTGCAGCGACAATTGTCTTAATTTCTCCCCAAGGTGTCTTTAGCTGCTTTCTTTCTCCTTTCTATTGCTGTTTTTTTGTGTTTTCTGTGCGACTTTCAGCGAGTTGCAAAGTGTTAAGTGAAAACTGTGGCACAGAGATACGAGTGGCAACAAATTCTCGGCTTTGCTGCGTTGGGAGAAACTTTGTGTTAAAATGATTTATGCAGCGTATTTATTTATTGCTCCTCAATGAATTTGAATATAAATGTGCAAAATAAAAAATAAAAATGTCAGACAGCAAACTGGTAAACTGGCAACAACAAGAAAAATAAAAAAAATAAGAGGAGCACAGAAACAAAATAACATTGGTAACATCGGGCTTATTTGTGCGAATATGCGAACTGAATAATCGAAATGGAAATCCGCATGCGAATTGGATATGGCAGGGTGATTGGAGGAGAGAGATAGAGAGGAGGGGGATTGGCAATGGAAATCCGAATGCAAATCGTAACGGAAATGCTGCCAAGTAGAGCACAAAATGCAGTTGCCAAACGAATCTCAACAGCCAAAATGCGCGAGTTATTTTCATTTTCTTTTTATTTTTACTATTTGTGTGCAAAAAAAAACTCATGGATTATGTTATTTATTGGGCATAAGGGATTGCGGAGCAGGGAGTGGCAACTCAGCAGTGCCACTGCAACTGATGCCCGCACTAATATTATATATAATTCCAACGACTTGCCTGAGAAAAGGCGATAATACACTGTGGACATTCACTTGGAAACATATTGCTGATGGGATTATAGGGATTCTGGGTTATAGGAAATTACTGCAATCCTCTTAACATTCGCCATTAACTCAAAACAATCAGAAATATCAAATGAGTTGGCAATTGAACTAATTAAATCTACTTAAATGAGTGAATTCCTGGATAGTTATAGAGTTTATAACGCTTAATTTGTTTTATCGAGTCTTTTATTCGATTGGTTTAAACTTCCATTTAAGCTTAACATTTTCTTAATCTGTTTAAAGCATTTGCTTAATCTCTTTCTCTTTCTTTACAATGTTTTCTTCTTCTGTTTGTCCCCTGCTGTTGTCCGTGCTGATAAGGCGATTGATAAGCACAACAAAGCAGTTAAAACATGTGAAAATAGGTGAAACTAATGCAAGCTGTTGCATTTGTACACATACTAAATCATCGACTCACTCAGCTGAGTGCTACGTCACTTCATTTACGTATGCATGTATTGCAGTCATTCGCTGTCTCGCTCGCACCGCAGAGAACAAAGCGCAAGCGATTCCTGCGATTCTATTATTCGATTATCTTTCTTATTTATAAATCAAACTTGATGAAACTTTCAGCATGGCTTGTATATGATGTTCTTTAAGTATATTTCAAGCTAGAAGTGTCTAAGCTGAGAAATGTGGCCATTATTAGTTTTTATTTCATATTTGCGGGGAAAGGGGGAGGTATGCAATATTTGTATATATGCATATGGCTTACAGGAAACTTCATGCCAAATTTGGTGTCTCTAGCTCTTACAGTTGCTGAGAAGGAAGCATGCATAGAGACAGACGACAGAGAGATAGATGGACATGATTCAATTCTCTTCTCGATCTTCTCGATCGATAATATAGATATTTTATATGGCATGCCATGCCTCTTCTGCCTTCTGTCTGTTCTATACTGCTTAATATATCCCTGTACAGGGTATAAAAGACTACGTGTACTAAAACTTGCATTACAATAACATTAAGCAAACAAGAAGCCAAGTTATATTTAAATAACAAATTAAGTGAGATTTTAGATATATTATTTGATTATTTTAAAAGAAAAACAATTCTTGCAATCTATTATTTTATTATTTTAAAAGTAAAACAATTCTTGCAATCTTTTTAATAAATGTTTATTTGCAGTGAACAAAATTTGCTTGAATGCCTCAGCCGCATCGGGAGACATTGCAACAGATTTATGGGCATTCTTGTGTACATTGACAGAACTATGTATAATTTGCATTTTTTATTCACTTTATGAGTGCAAAAAACAAACAAAAAACAAGAAAAAAAAAACGAGGAAATGAAAATAAAAATATGATGCAGGAATGCAAATATTGAAATGGTTATGAATATTAATGCAATGCTGCAGTGGCCTCGTTCTGGACACAGTCAGCGTCAGAGTCGAAGTCCAGGCGGACTGGGCTGACTGCGTTCTTGGCTGCTGTCGAGTCGGCCTACAAAGCAGACTGGTGAATAATTTGCCAGCAAACCACATGAACCGCAAATGGGCGTATGTGAGTGTGAGTGCATGTGAGTGTGAGTGTGAGTGTGAGTATGAATGTGTGGATACTCTTGCCGCAGCGATGCCTGTCAATAACTGCGCACTCACTTGCATATTTAAAGTGTTTGCAAATCATAGCAATGGGAATTAGCTGTAAATTGTCCAAAGAGTTGAAGAGAGAGAGAGAGAGGAGAGAGAGAGAGAGAGAGGAAGAGAGGGAGAGCAAGCAACACTGCAAGCTGGTTAGTTTTGACCAAATTCGCAAACATTACCAGTAAGCAAATGCCTCGAAATGATGTCTGCAAATATGTGCGATAGCAACTATGAGTGCTGATTACACTCGTGTATTCAAATAACTGTGTGTGTGTGTGCGGGTATGTGTGTGTTAAGGGAATGCAAGGCATCAGCTTAGTGGAGAGAGCTTCATGAGTTTGCATAGTTTTTGATAGTTAATTTTCCACTTAATCAGTTTCCATAATTTGCACATTGTTTTCAACTCAACTCAACTCAACTCGAACACAACACAACACAAATTCATTAGGCAATGTCAAAAAGGGGCTAAGAGCATTCGCATTTGGCCAAAACAGTGAAATGTTAGTGCACAAAAGTTGGCCACGTTCAGAGCACTGCTCTGCTTTAAAACTTGACATAAATATGAAAGTTACTTTTGGGACCAAAAGCGTTAAAAACGAGTCGTAAAGTGGCAAATGGCAATCGTAAATTTGAACAGGAGAACTTCGGATGGAGTGTGTGCGCTTAGGATACCCTGTAAATTATGCTTAATATACTTAATGATCATTTGCAGCATGTGAAACACAGAAATAGAAGCTTTTCAGCTTCGGCATTCAGGTTTCAAGGCAATCAATCCCTCCACTTTCCGCTCCCCTCACTCGCTGCATGCATTTTATGGTTTTGCACTTTGCAATTAACGAGTTTACCTTCTTTTTAGTGTCATGCTCTCTCTCTCTCTCTCGTCTCTCTCTCTCTCTGTCTCTGTCTCTGCTTTAGCACAGCATTTCCCAGTTGGCTCGTTGCTCTCAATTAGAGTGTCACTTCCGCTTGAAATTTAGTGTGTTGGCCACAAATTTACCTATGTTGTTGGCTGGCCCAGCACAGCTTTTTTGGCCAGCTCCCCACAGGCAGCTGCCATAAACGGGGCTTGCCAGGATGACAATGAGTTCAACTGAGCTCGCTCTGGCCTTGTCTCAAAATTATCACACTGGGCATTTGACTAATCACATTGGCATTGACAGCAATGGGCTTGTTTGTTTGTTTGTTGGTCGTTTAAAGGTTTTAGCCGATAGAACTCAAATCGAAGTGGATGTCTAGCAAAGTAGTCTTTGGAGTTGGCTTAATAGATCATTGTCAGGCTGCAGAGAAGAAGTCTGCAGATTCACTGTGTTTAACATAATTGATCGCTGGAAATGATAAAAATTATTATCAAACAAGACTTTGAGAAGTAAATAAATAAATAATAATAAATAAGTCTTCAGCAAGTAGTCTTTGCTTAGTAAATATTTATAAATTTGACTAAATAATAGAATAAAGAAGATCAGAATATATAATTATTACATAAATATTTATAAATTTGACTCAATAATAGAATAAAGAAGATCAGAATATATAAATATTGCATACAAATTTATAAATTTGACTAAATAATAGAATAAAGAAGATCAGAATATATAATTATTACATAAATATTTATAATTTTTAATAAATAATCGAATAAAGAAGATCAGAATATATAACTATTACATAAATATTTATAAAAATAAATAAAAATATATAAAATGACTAAATAATAGAATAAAGAAGATCAGAATATATAATTATTACATAAAAATTTATAAAAATAAATAAAAATATATAAAATGACTAAATAATAGAACAAAGAAGATCAGAATATATAATTATTACATAAAAATTTATAAATTTGACTAAATAATAGAATAAAGAAGATCAGAATATATAATTATTACATACAAATTTATAAATTTGACTAAATAATAGAGTAAAGAAGATCAGAATATATAATTATTACATAAAAATTTATAAATTTGACTAAATAATAGAATAAAGAAGATCAGAATATATAATTATTATATAAAAATTTATAAAAATAAATAAAAATATATAAAATGACTAAATAATAGAACAAAGAAGATCAGAATATATAATTATTACAAAAAAATTTATAAATTTGACTAAATAATAGAGTAAAGAAGATCAGAATATATAACTATTACATAAAAGCTCTATTAGGAACTACTTTATAAATATAGCTCAGCTCATTAATAAACATAAACTATTTCTAATTATAATGCAGCGTGCTGAAGAATGAAATGAAATAAAACATTTGGCTGCCTCAATTGAGCGCAATTCAAATACTAATGAATCCTCCACACACAGCAGCATTTTGAGCATTCCAATGACGACCTCATCATCGAGTGGAGCGTACGTGATCCAATGCGTCTGCACTCGCTCGCTCTCTCTCTCTCTGCCTCTCTCTCTCTCTGCCTCTGCTTCTCTTCAGTGGCTCCTACTGACAACGATTGGCAGACAGAGTGCAGGAGGCCTTCGTTTGTGGGAGGGGCGAGGGGCATGTTGGTCTAATTCGCCAAGGGAATATCTTGTTTCGCTTCAGATACTCGTACTGCATGCGCATGTATTTCCGAATGCCACTGTCAATATGCCAACCACACACACACACACACACACAGACATACACACACACACACACACACACTCACAAATGAACAGAGGGTATTTGCAATTTGTCATGCAATTTGACGCTTGATAAATAGTTTGCAGTAAAATTAAAGACAAACTGCATAAGCTAGGGGATGCACTTTAACTTCCGTAAGGGTATACCAGCTGTTACATATCGAATTCAATTGTTGTTTGCTTTTTATATTTTGTTGGTGCTGCGCACGTAGCACTCGCTGTCGCAGTCGCTGTCGCAGTCGCAGTCGCCGTTGCAGTCGCCGTCGCCGTCGCGGTCACAGTTACAGTCACAGACTCAGTGCTGTCGATGGCCCCGTAAAACATTTTTTGGCAACGCGAAAAGCCAAAACAGCAACTACAAAATTTTGCATAAATGAAGGCTGCTGGCCATGCTCGGCGGAAGGCCGAAACAGACATTATTATTGGCAATGCCAGAGCCAGCTGAAAGTTGGCATTGGAATGGGGAATGGGGAATGGGGATGGAGATGGGGATTGGGGACTCTGACATTTGTGCCGCATTTCACTTGAATCCGAGTCGGGATTCTCTCGACATTCTCAACGAAAATTAAAAGACAGCAAATGCTGAGAGTATGAACTAAAGGAAAAACTCATGGTAGCTTTGCCAATTGAATTCATTTCTCGAATTAAAAATTCTGTTTGTTGGCATGTGGCCAACGTAATAAAATAATATGCACATAAGACACAGATCGATAAATAAGTCAAGTGTGCTTGACAAACAGTCAGATACCCTAGCCTAACTGCAGCTGCTCTCATAAGTATTTTTATTTATATATATTTAAATAATTCGCAACGCCTTTTGTCATGTTCAGTCGAAAAGCTAAACGAAGCGAAATTTCCATTCATTACACTTGCTTAAGTATGCATGAAAGTGGAGCTACCTCACCAGAGAACTTACCAAACTTACCAACTTACCTTATCAGCATTCAGTCATAGAATCAACTTCAGTTAATTTAGCAAGTTTTTGGCACAAAAACAAGAAATTGTAGCACTTAAGCTTATTAAAAACTAAAATTCAAATTTGCAAATTCCAAAAGGAGCCACAGACGGTGATTAAAAACGGGAAAGGACAGGACAGCAGAGGAGAGGACAGCACAGGACCAGACAGGACAAGAGAGGCTGGCGCTGAGTCGTCTCCGGGCTCACCTTGGCAGATTGTCAACGTATTAACTTTTGGCCTGCGGGCAAATTTAGCTAGTTTCTTAAGTTGAAACCGTGGAGAGCTGAGAAACATAATTCCGGCAGCAAAGAAACCGCAGTAACTTCCACCGCACAATTACTCGATATGATGAGAAAACTTTTAGTAGTAAAAAAAAAAGAAGAAAGATATTTACTATTCTGCAGTTTTCCTTCGAAAATTATGTTAAATTAGGAAATTTGCCCACAAATGTTGGGAATTAGAAACAAGTCCCATTATGTCGCCTGTTCAAGAGCCGTGTAAATGGCCACAAAAACAAAAACAAAAAAAATAAATGAACAACAAGCGTTAAATGTGAAGCGGCACTCATATACATAAGTACACACACACACACACACACACACACACACACTCGCACTGGCTCATGTACATGCATATAACGATTCATTCATCGCAGACAAATGCGGTTTATGGTGAATACGTTCCGCATTATTTACATTTTATTCTTTCAAATTTATTTCAGCGCCAGCCTCTGCCTCATAACTTAATTCAAGTTTCCTCATTTTCCACATTTTCGCTCGTCCTTTGGGTCTGCTTCATTCTGTATGTGTGAGTGAGTTTATCCTTGTGTGCGAGGAGAAAGCTTTCTTTAATTTTGGTTTCCCTTTGTTGCGTTTTTGCGTTTTTTTTATTTTACAACTGAATCTTGCTCGACGCCAAACGCACTTAAAGCCCACTTACTACCCACAAAACGAGTCCAACAACAATGCAACCCACAAATGGCGGCTCTGTCTACAATTTCGCTGCTCTCAACATACTTTGCAATTACTGCGCGTCGTCGGATATCTGACGCTGTGTGGCTGGAGATGTGGATGGCAAACCAATTTGCGGGAACGTGCGGGAGCTCTTTCACCATCCACACAAGTTCATATTCCAACAGTGAAATTCGACTGAGATCCACAAGCTTGGGAACGGGACTCCTGTCTGCTGTGTGCAATTTGAAAACAAAATGGAAATTGTTCAGACTATTAATAGAATATTTTTGTCTGTTTTTCAAGTAGTTGCTGCTGTTGCTCTCAATTAGCATCTCATTGAGAAATTCACCAATGGTAAATAAATCAGTTGGACAACAACATTTCTTTTATTCAGTGCAAATATTTGCATTCACTTTGCTTACGTTTTATAATTACAAGTATTCAACTCTCAAGCACAAGAATGCAACAAAATATAATGAAAAAACACTCAAAACACTCAGGCAAAGTGTTGAGAGAACAAAAAGTATTCTGCAGTAGAGAATATTATTATTTTGTTAAGAACTCGGCAACTTTTCAATGAGCCATGACAGACGCCATAAAGTATATAAAAGAATTTGATTGTACAGGTTGAATAGCTGAGTTAAGTTTGTCTGTTTCTATGCAAATTAATCTTTAGTATTCATTTGAGTTGTCGAAGGCAGATGAATAATTAAGTTGTTGTCATTAAAATGATTAATATAATTAAAGTAATACAATAAGTTTAAGAGAAAATAGAATGCATTGCTTTTCTATTAAATTATCTCTGTCTGTTAATTCCTTATATATCTGTTAATCGTTATTATTAATATAATTTAAGTAAGCCAATAAAGTAAGCTTAATTTGTCTGTTAATTCCTTATTGTTATTATCAATAAAATTATAGTAAAATAAATAGTAAACTTAATAGAAACTAGAATATATTTATATTTTATTATATTATCTTTCTGTTAATTCCTCATCTATCTGTTAATTGTTATACAAGTTAAATTTTAAATAAATGCAAATAAATAAACAACTGTTAAGCGAACACCTGAGTATCTTTTGTCTCAAATGATTATCTGTTATCAATAGCAATATTTCACTCTTCTATAACCATAAATATACCTTAAGCAGCATCGTATCAACTGTTATATCATCTGTAAATTAACGTAACTGAGAGTTGCCTTCAAGCATATCATTTGTTATACAAACAACCGCAATTGGCTTAATCAAATTAAGAGATTAGATAATCGGCATTGGAGGTAGGCATTGAGAAGTAACAGCATTTGATGAGTCAATATGAAATAAAAGCCGAAATCTTTGTTATTAAATAGTTATTACAAGTCCTACTCTCTTTTGTTGCATAGAACAATTCTGATTGCCATTTAAGCTATAATTTGGGCAAATTAAACAATTCGATTATTGATGTCAGCCAAACAAATACGCAGAACGAAGTGTTTACATTGACATTTCGCTAAATGGGTTTCATACATTCGCACGGCAACCAGAAAGCAGACACCTAGCGAAGAGATGACCTCCCTCAAATCGATTCTGAATGCGACTGTCGAGACGCAAAACACATTTATGGCAGCTGGAATCACTGAGAGTATTAGAGAAGCTTTGCACAAATTTATCTGAGAGCGAATTGAATGCAGAGAGCTTAGTGAATGTTGCCAGAGGCAGGCAGCCAGCAACATGTTGCTAGGCGCTGAGGCAACATTCACAGATGTTGACAGGTCTATCGAAACAAACATTTACTTATTATTGATTTCGGAATTTATTTGATTTTTAACTCGGCACCCGCTGATTGCGGGCTCAACTAATATATACCCTATAATCCTTATCATATTTTCCAAATAGCTAAATGACACTTTAATTTACTATTCAAATTTGTGCAACTGAAAATGAAATAAACGACTGCAGCTTAAAATTGCTTGCTGCGAAATCCAATCTAATTTTTCTCCTCTACCTCCCACCCCCTCGACAGTGAGTTGCATGACAGATGGAGCTGCCTGCTTGCTGCGATTCAAATGGTTCCATGGATGCGGGCATCCGTTTGGGCCTCGTTCCGGCGCTTTGCTAAACAGCAGCGAGCTTTGGCATCTGGCATCTGGCGAAATTGGATCGCGCAAAAGGTGGACTCTGATTGCAGGTTGCTGTCGTTGCGTTGCGTTGCGTTGCCCCCGAATGCGGCACAAAGCACATTGTCAGCACTTTCATTATGGCCCGCATTTCAGAGTCTCGGCCATGATGTTGCACTTGATTGGGGCATTTTTCAACATAGCAGCGCCGGAACGAGGTCCGCTCCTTTCAGCCGGCTAACCAAAAACATTATCACTGCCAGGTTTCAAATGGAAATGAGTTAGGGAAATGGAGTTGAACTGCTGTGAAGGTTGTGAAGCACTTTAAGGTTCAATAGGGAATAAATCTACTCTAATTTATAGAATATTTCTACAATTTATAGTGCATAGTTTCCGTTATCAGTTCGTTTAGTCAGCTAGTTAGTTCTTCCACATTTCTCTGCACTGCTAAGAGTTTTCACATCTTGCAACCACGAACTCACCTGAAACAGCATCTGAAATCCCCAGCAGCTCTTGGCAAACTTTCCCCGCACTTAGGCGAATGATGATAAAAGGTGAAAAATGCACTTGAGGTGTTAGAAATATGGGGGAAGAATGTCAGAAGCTGAGAAACAGAAACAACTTATTAGTGCAATATTTGCTGTTGCAGCTTGGGCGAAAAGTTTATGCGGCAACTTTCTGTTGCAAGTGTAGCAACTGTAGCAAGTGTAGCAAGTGTTGCATACTTTATGGCGCTCAACGCATATCATGGCAAACGTGGTCACCCCAGATGGACAGACACAACTAAGTGATGATGTGGAGGGGGGGTGACTGTGGGGGAAATGCGGCAAATGTGCATGTTGCAAAGCCAAGTGTGCTGCAAAACTAATTTTTAATGGCGAAAAACTGTGCAGAGACTACGAGTCCTTCGAGTGTGTTATAAATTGTTGGCCATTTGTCTCTCATTCTCTCTCTCTCTCTCTCTCCAGTCAGTCAGTCTCGCCAGACAACGGACTGCCAAGTCCTAATGAAAAGTCCTAATGCATTTTCTTGCTCAAACACATTTGATTAAATTGTGCTATTTAATTTGTGCTCTAATTATTTTGTCATTCTCTGCGGCAAGTTCGCTTCAAGCTGCTTATAAATCTGTCAATCAATCGACCATTAGAGATATATCGCTAATTAATAGATCCACGGGATATTACGCACGTGTAGTTCCTTGGGAGCTACTAAATCCTTACACTAGCCAACAAAATACGAATTAACCTAGGCAATTTGAGAGTTATTCACTTGAGTGCTTCAACATTCCCTGTGTTTGCCTACGAATTAGGAAATCCTTACACTGGCTAACAAAATACAAATTAACAAAGTCAATTACACTAGTCAACAAAATACGAATCAAATTAGTCAATAAAATACGAATCAACCTAGTCAACTTGAGAATTATTTACTAGAGTGTTTCAACATTCCCTGTGCTTGCCTACGAACTAGGAAATCCATACACTAGCTAACAAAAAACGTTTAAAAAAGTCAATTTGAGAGTAATTCAATAGAGTGTTTCAACATTTGCCTACGAACTAGCAAATTCTTACACTAGCCAACAAAATACGAATTGACCTAGTTAATTTGAGAGTTATTCACTAGGAAATCCTTACACTAGCCGACAAAATACGCATTAACCAAGTCAATTTGAAAGTTATTCACTTAGGTTACTCAACATTCCCTGTGTTTGCCTACGAACTAGGAAATCCTTACACTAGCCAACAAAATACGAATTGACCTAGTTAATTTGAGAGTTATTTATTAGGAAATCCTTACACTAGCCGACAAATCAACCTAGTCAATTTGAGTGTTATTCACTTGGGAGTTTCAATTTGTGTGTTATTCACTTGTTTATTTCAACATACCCTGTTATCTGTTTTATCTGTTATGCCTGCTTATTTGTTGACTGCGCCTGAACTATGTAGGCCAGTGTTATTGATTCATTCATGCAGTCCACGCTTATCATCCATCGCACTCATTACCTCTAGAGCTAATACGGCTTTCAAGCGCATTCAATCATTAAGTTACAATGTGTCGTCCTCATCACAGTTGGCACCGGAAATTGGTTCGGTTCAACCTCTGGGCGACACTCTATAGTTCCTGGATCCTGGGCCTATTTCCGTTCAACTACGACTCGAGGACGAGGAAACTTCGGCGCTGCAGGTATTTAGTTGCCTACGGCATCATCCTGAATGTCCTGGTCGTTTGGGTCACCGTGCAGAACTTTGAGGAGACTGAATCGGAGGCGAAGCTGCAGCTCTTCAGGCATAATCCGGTGGCCAAGCAAATCAACCAATTGCATAATACACTGCTGCTGTCGACCATGTTTGTGACGTTCTTTCGCAACTGGTGGATGAGCGGGGAATTTGGCAAGATACTTAACCTGCTGCTCGGATTACATCATCGGCATTTTATCGAGTTTGATTCGATTGAGTGTGGAAAGTACGGCAACTACATCATATTTAAGGGATCGTGTATTATGCTGGAACTCATCTCGATGATACTAATGGAACTGATGCCGCCCCCCAGCTACAGTTTCAGGATGTTTCTTGCCGTTGCTTGTGGCCTATCCGTGCAGCTGGGCGTTCTCCTTGGCAGCATGCATTTCCATCTGGCCGTGTTGTACATCTATCGATCTGTTTGGCTCATAAACCGTGAACTTCTGCAACTCGTGCATCATCTGAGCCTGCTTGGAACTGTGAAATCAGCTAGAGTCCATAAGCTGCACTCTCTGTACAAGCGCCTCTTGGAGCTCAACCGACGACTTGTGGCTAGCTACGACTATCAGAATATCCTGCTGATAATGTCCCTGCTCACAGTCAACATTATCTCCGTGTTCTATATGCTCATCTATACAATTAGCCTCAAGAATCCGTTTACGATCGTTTTGGCGCTCAACTTTATCCAGGCCATGTCCGTCAATATGTTGGACTTCTGGCTAATCATTGCCGTCTGTGAGTTGGGCGTGCGTGCGACCCAAGGAACTGCAAGGATACTGAGGCTCTTTAATGATATACCTCATCTGGATACGGAACTGGAGCGCAGTGTAAGCGACGCTGAATTGAATTGAATTACGAACTTTAATTGAATTCCCCCTTTCAGATCACAGACTTTGCCTTATTCGCCAGCCATCGACGATTGAAATTCAATCTTTTTGGCATGTTTGATGTTCACAGTGCAATGGGATTTCGCATGCTTATTGCTTGTGTTTTGTATCTCGTTTACTTAGTTCAATTCGATTATATGAATTTGTAATATCACATATGATAAATTCATTCCATTTTCCATGACTCTTCCACACGCAACTTGCCTGAAATTAGACAACATTTGCCCGAAGTTCAATGGAGGAAAAACCTTCTGACCATTGAGGCAGTCGAGGAAATTTAGGTATAAAGAAAGCCGAGCACAATGAGGCCAAACAAATGTGCGAGTCTCTGCTTTGTGTGTACTTAAACAATGCTCTCTACGGAAGCAGCAATTTTCATTCCGCTATCAACAATTGAGGTAGGTCCAAGGGGGAAAGGAAAGCGGAGGGGGAGAAGAGAATAGTATGTTTTCATTGTTACGTTTTGTACGCCTTCATGTTCTGCCCATTTCCATTTAGGTGAAATGTAGAATTTCCCGCTCGCTTGCGTGCTGTGTGTGTGTGTGTGTGGGAGGGGGTGGGGGGGGGGTAACAGAAACAGGTGTGCCCCATTTAGTCAGACAATAAAGCTGGCAATCCATCAGGTAAAGCTGTAAGCAATTCAAAGCATTCTGAATCGTACAACTCAATGGCAAACTGTATAGATCTGACTTTGAAGAGAGAGAAAGAGAGAGACAGAGAGAGTGAGAGAGAGAGAGAGAAAGAGAGAGAGAAAGAGAGAGAGAAAGAGAGAGAGAAAGAGAGAGAGATAGAGAGAGATAGAGAGAGATAGAGATAGAGATAGAGATAGAGATAGAGATAGAGATAGAGATAGAGATAGAGATAGTGATAGAGATAGAGATAGAGATAGAGATAGAGATAGAGATAGAGATAGAGATAGAGATAGAGATAGAGATAGAGATAGAGATAGAGATAGAGATAGAGATAGAGATAGAGATAGAGATAGAGATAGAGATAGAGATAGAGATAGAGATAGAGATAGAGATAGAGATAGAGATAGAGATAGAGATAGAGATAGAGATAGAGATAGAGATAGAGATAGAGAGAGAGAGAGAAATAGAGAGAGTGAGAGAGAGAGAGATAGAGATTGAGATTGAGATAGAGATTGAGATAGAGATAGAGATAGAGATAGAGATAGAGATAGAGATAGAGATAGAGATAGAGATAGAGATAGAGATAGAGATAGAGATAGAGATAGAGATAGAGATAGAGATAGAGATAGAGATAGAGATAGAGATAGAGATAGAGATAGAGATAGAGATAGAGATAGAGATAGAGATAGAGATAGAGATAGAGATAGAGATAGAGATAGAGATAGAGATAGAGATAGAGATAGAGATAGAGATAGAGATAGAGATAGAGATAGAGATAGAGATAGAGATAGAGATAGAGATAGAGAGAGAGAGAGAAATAGAGAGAGTGAGAGAGAGAGAGATAGAGATTGAGATTGAGATAGAGGTTGAGATAGAGATAGAGATAGAGATAGAGATAGAGATAGAGATAGAGATAGAGATAGAGATAGAGATAGAGATAGAGATAGAGATAGAGATAGAGATAGAGATAGAGATAGAGATAGAGATAGAGATAGAGATAGAGATAGAGATAGAGATAGAGATAGAGATAGAGATAGAGATAGAGATTGAGATAGAGATTGAGATTGAGATTGAGATAGAGATAGAGATAGCGATAGATACAGAGATAGAGATAGAGAGAGAGAGAGAGCGAGAGCGAGAAAAATAGAGAGAGAGACAAAGAGAAACATAAAAAGAAAGAGAGAGACACCCACAGAGTTGAAGGGATTTAGAAGAGAGTAATACTCTAGCAGTTTCACTAAATGGCAAATGTATCTAGAGTTAAAGCCAAGTTAACGCCAAATATAATTATTAAGTTTCTTTAGGAAAAGCTCAGGAAAGTTCTTTCAGAAGATAAAGAGTATTCGCTTTCTGTAGAACGTTGGGTCTTCGTATACTTCAATAAATAGACTATTTCTTCTGAAATGAGCAGCTCAAGGATCTGCTAGTATAAAGTTGATACTGAAAAAATAAAAGAATAATAAAGGCAAAGTAAGTAGTATTTGGATGCTTAAGTTTTTATTGATAATGAGTTCAGCATATAAAACAATTTTTCTGATTAAATTATAACTATTAAATTTTGACTTAAAGTGATCAATTCAGCTGCTGTTCTTTATTCCACAATCTAACACCTGCCGTCTCCAGATGAGACCGCATTAACCACATGCTTAGTGTGATAATTTCCGGACATGAGATGAAATAGCGTTTAGTTTAGACCGCTGTCAACGGAGCACATCTTGTCCGAGTTGGAAGTGCAGGAAACCTGGTTAGTTCAGCAACCAATTCAGCATTCAACAACATAGGTAAATTTGTTGAGCGCACTAAATTTCAAGCGGAAGTGACACTCTAATTGAGAGCAACGAGCCAACTGGGAAATGTTGTGGTGGTCCGAGAGGATGGAGGCGGGGGCCATGGGGCAAAGGGGAGGCAGCACTAGCACTAAAAGAGAAGAAAAAAGTAAACTCGTTAATGGCTAAGTGCAAAACCGTAAAACGGATGTTCAGAGTAAGCTCACAGCATACAATTCGCAGCACTGGACCCAGAGAGTAGATTGGTTTGTTGGTTTTAGCCGACAGCGAGTTCCGGAGATGGAAAAATGATTTTGGGGACAGTTAGGGAAAGGGGGTGGAAAGGGAGAAAGGGGTATTCAAATGCGGGTTCGTTTGTTCCTACGCTTTTTTTATGTTGGCTCCTAAGTAATTAACGGTCTACAGGCAGTTGCGTTTTAGTCATTATTGGATGAAATACCTGCAATTAAAGTGCAGTTTTATTAGATGAATATATTAAATGGGAATAAGACGAGTGTTTGACAAACAAATTTAAATAAATTCAACTAGCTACATTTGTAATTTAAAAACTAAATATTAAGTATATATATGTTGGGTTTATTTATTGAGTATTGATATAACTAATTGAAATTGTATAATGAAACAGAGATCTTCGTGTTTCGTCGTTTTCAGTTGATGGTCTCACAACCAATCACGTCAAATGCCGAACTGCAACTCTCGCTTCGGCTTCTCTCACGCTGATCTGCTGTGCGCTCTCTTTAGTATTTGCGAATTCGCCTGTGAGTGAATTCGCCTTACTATTGCCTCTTCGTCTATTTCTATACGCATAATGTTTTCTTGCTCGTTCTTGTCTAGGGATCGATGTTAGTTGCTATTCGTAGCGAACGACCAACCCACACATACATATTATATTCTCACAGCAAGCATGTAAGCTTTCACTTGTACCCTAAACAAACACACACACACACACATAAATGTAGAAATGCAAATATTTCAACTCTAATTACCAGAAGGCTTACAGAAATTGCATCAAGCTGCAGATAAGCCCATAACCAAGACGTTAACTGGCTCTAGTATAGGCCATTAGTCGCTTGCTCGACTTGTATGCCTAGCCTGCAAATAAATTCAGGCAAACTCTTTACGACACCCCTCAGATATCCCATACACACACGCACACCCACACACAGCACACCCACACAGAGAAGCCATTAAAAAGGCTCGACTGGAATGTCTCCTACACTCAAACTTATACTCAGTCTCGTATATGTATGTTATTTGAGTACTTTATATTCAAAACTGTGTAATTTGTACAAGTCGAGCATCCAGAGAGGAGCAGGGGGACGTGGGAGCGTTACCAACAGCTGCGATTGTCACATTAACCTGCTGTCGTCAGAGGGAAAATGTGGAAAATGTGGGATGAACATGGGCAGGCGACTGAATGCCTTTCATAAGCCGACAGTGCTCGGTGCTCGTCGGCTGTGGGGTTCGCTAGGTTGCGGTTAATTATGTTTTTTGTATGCCCCGACGCATACCAAAAGGCGCTTTCCTCGACCTGCTGCCCCTCGTCTGCGTCTCTGTCTCCTTCTCCTTCTTCTTCTCCATCTCCTTCTCCAGCTGCGTCTCGTCTGGGCTGCTGGCCGTGCGTGATTATCGTCTCGGATTTAATGTGCACTTTGATGTGAAACATTGCTAATTTTGCTTTTTGTTGTTGTGTATTTGTTTTGTATTGTATTGTATTGTAGATGGGGCATTGGGCCAGTTTACTCTGAGGCATATTTAAAGCCTTATTAATGCCTTGGCTGTGACATTGTTATGTGCTTTGGTTTCAATTATGAAGTTGACTCAGGCGTTGTGGAAATTAATCATAAAATGTACTTGACACTCGCTTAATTCTGTCGATGTTGACAAGTGCAATTCAATAATGAATTCGACTTTACTTTACAGATGTATCCTTGACCTCGAATTGACTTGCCTGATCAATCTGCATTACATTAGAAGAAGTTTTCATTTCAAGGAGATCAAGAATCTTCTTTAGAAGCAGTTCTATCAGCTCTGCTTAGTTTGATATGTAGAGCAACTACTGTTTTCAGTTCCAGGACTCAATTCCTTTTAGCAACTATAAATATTATCAGCTTTTCCCTTTCGCTTCCCTCTACCCCAACTCATCTCATGTTTTGTTGCCCTTTCGAGACACCTTTCAGGTTGATCGAACTCAGCACATGATGCTTGTCAGAAACATCTTGATATGTTGGTATTTCTCAGTTTTCCTTTTCGTTTTCCTTCTGCCCATTGACTTTCCACATTTGGCTGATTTTTAAGCGTGTACTTAACAATTTTTGACAACTTTTTCAAATTCCTCAGCTTGCGAGTGGATGTTTTGTTGTGTGTGTGTGTGTGTGTGTGTGTTGTTGAAAAGTAATTTTGATTTTATTAGCTGTGTGTTGCACCTGATGGGAGATTTTCAGGTCTCACCTGCACCTTTTGCTTAGATTTTTTCTCGCAGTTTTCCTCAATTCAATTTCACTCAACTGTGTGAAAAGTTTGCCATACACTCGTCGCGAACATGGGACAAAGTTAACAGCCTGCAGAGTAAACAAGTAAAAGTGTTTCAATCGAGTGCCGCACTTGACTAAGCCATACCCTGTACATTCGTATCGTATCTTTGGGGATGCACAGTCTTACCAGCAAGTATTACAAAGGATTATGCTCTTTATTGTTGTGTCATTTGTACAGGGTACAGAAACATCTCACAATCTGTTTCTATCGTTGTTAACACCATCGATATTTTCTTGTCAAGGCAAAAAACATTTGGGCCAAATGCCAAGCAGCCAGCCATTTGTAAGGCGCCATCGATTGTGAGGGGTCAACGATTTTGGCACATTTTCCAAGAACGTGTACCTTCTCAATGCCCTTCAACTTTGTCTCTGCTGCTCATTGGACACATTTCAGCGATGCGAGTGGTTTCTATGCCAGCATTCTGGTGTAGCCAATGGATCCGGAGAGTTCCCAGAAATTGTATTTAACCTAATTAGTTCGGAAAGTGAGAGGCTTTCTTTAAGTACCTGTAATTGAAGTACAATTATAACTATACCAAGAACTAATATAATTATAGTGGTATAAATAGTGGAAAAAGTAGCATAAGCAGTACGAAAGCATTAGAAGTAAAAGTATAAGTTCAAGTGAGTAAAACTAGTGAAAAGTTGTATTTCTATATATAAATATTAAGTATAAGTAGTACAACTATTGTTAATTTGTGTTTAAGAGTAATAAGAGAAAAGTATTAGGAGTGTAGGTAGTAAAAAGTAGAGAGAGAGAGAGAGAGTAAAAGTAGTAGTCAATATGAAAATAGTAATAAATGTGGTACAACAGTAGGTAAACGTAGCATGGTTGTAAGAGTAGTAGAAGTAGAAGTAGTATAATTACAAGTGCAAGAGAAATATATGTTTAATTTGTAAATAAATGGTATCAAAGAAATACAAAAGTAGTAGTACTGTAAAAGTAGTAGAAATAGTAGGAGAAGTAGGAGAAGTACTAGATGTAGTAGTAGATGTAGTAGTAAAATTAGAATTAGTACTCAAGTGAAAGTAGTGGAAGCACTAGTAGCAGTAGACGTAGTAGTAAAAGTAGAATTAGTACCCAAGTAATAGAAATGGTAGTAGCAGTAGTAGTAGAAATAGTAGTAGCAGTATACATTGTAGTAAAAGTAGACTTAGTACCCAAGTAGTAGAAATGTTAGTAGCAGTAGTAGTAGAAGTGCTAGTAGAAGTAGTAAAAATATAATTAGTACCCAAGGAGTAGAAATAGTAGTAGCAGTAGTAGTAGAAATAGTAGTATCAGTATACGTTGTAGTAAAAGTAGAATTAGTACTCAAGTAGTAATAGTAGAAGTACTAGTAGCAGTAGACGTAGTAGTAAAAGTAGAATAAGTACTCAAGTAGTAGAAGTACTATTAGCAGTAGTAGTAGAAATAGTAGTAGCAGTATACATTGTAGTAAAAGTAGACTTAGTACCCAAGTAGTAGAAATGTTAGTAGCAGTAGTAGTAGAAGTGCTAGTAGAAGTAGTAAAAATATAATTAGTACCCAAGGAGTAGAAATAGTAGTAGCAGTAGTAGTAGAAATAGTAGTAACAGTAGATATAGTAGTAAAAGTAGAATTAGTACTCAAGTAGTAATAGTAGAAATACTAGTAGCAGTAGACGTAGTAGTAAAAGTAGAATTAATACCCAAGTAGTAGCAGTAGTAGTAGAAATAGTAGTAGCAGTAGAAGTAGTCAACGCAGTACTAAGTAATAAAATTCAAAGTATGAGTATAACTAAAACAAGATTAAACACCAAAGATACAATTACTAATATGTCAACTACATTGTTTAGCACTTAGCTACGCATTTATTAGTAAAACGTGGTTAAAACCTTTTGGCCAAGACTAAGAACTAAACAGAGTTCGCTAGCAGCTGCTCGTCGTCGACTGCCGAGTCGTCGTTGCCATTGCGATCCCCAGCGGATGCATCGCTGTCAATTAAGTAACCGATTATATGGAATTCGGCATTCAGGCTCTGCTCCCAGCGTTGGATGACATCGTCGGTGCAGACGCCCATGGAGCCGCATGCAATATTCAGGACTTGATTGGCATTGCAGCCGGCTAACAGGGAATAGATGCCAGCTTGCGAGATTATTCCGCGTGTCGAGCTAAGGTCATAGATTCTGCCATTGAGGGCCGTGTAGATGGGCTCGTTGGCATGCAGTCCATCGTAGGCTGTCAACTGTTGCGTTGTGAGCCAGAGAACTTCCCGATCTGGTGGCAATCCTGCTTGGTCACTCCTGCTATCCGTGTCCCGCTGCGAGGTTAACTCCAACTCTGAAATCGTTTTGTCGTCCTGCTTTCTAATCAGCGTACAGATTTGGTTAATCTTAACAGTGGCAAAATAACCAACCACAAAAGAGATCAACACTTGGGCCATGGGACTTCTCAGCAAAGGACGCAGAAATCTTGCGGCCGCAGCAACGTTGGTATTCTCTTCTGGAATATAGAGCTGATCATAGCGGAGCAGGAAATTCAGATTAGATTGGGTCAACTCACTTGCAAGTAGTATTTGCGATTGCATCAGATTAAGCAGCGACATTTTTTGTTGATGTGATAGCAATTCAGATTGTTTCTGCTATTGAGAATGTTTCTATTTTCAAATCGTTTTGCTTTGTGACATACAAATAATTTAGTTAATTTTTAGACTCTGTACTAAAAGTACAAAGTCTTCTGAGTTTGACGAAAGCCAAATGTGCGTAACAGGCAGGAGTTATCTCTTACCCTGTAAAGTATATAGATTCTTTATCAGCATCAACAGCGAAGACGATATTGCTATGTACCTCTGACTGTCTGTCTGTCTGTCTGTCTATCCGTTCGTTTGAACACCTAGAACTCAGAGACTATACGCAGATCAAGTTTGTTTTAGTTTTCTACAGTATATATTTGAATTTCATTTCAAAAAGTAAAGTTGTTTAAGTTTATGAACTTCTTTCGTTGCACTAAAGTGAGAAAAGCAACAGAATTTAAGCCAATTAGTTTGTTTATATCTAATGGATTTTATTGCTATCAATAGACGCAAGTCTAAACTTAAATCTTATTTCAATCTAATACATCAATATATATTCTTTTTACTGAATTGTGAATATTAATTAATAAATAAATATACCGGGTATACTCTAGTCTATCACACTCGGATCTGCTTATTATTGTTGTCTTGCTGCAGCTTGACAGATGATCCTTCAACTGTGAATATTAATTAATTAATAAATAAATAAATTTACCGGGTATACTCTAGTCTATCACACTCGGCTCTGCTTATTACTGTTGTCTTGCTGCAGCTTGACAGCTGATCCTTCAACTGCTTTACATTGAATATTCTTTTTACTTAATTGTAAATATTAATGTATCAATAAATACACAAATAAATATACCGGGCGTATTGAAGCCTATTACACTCGTCTCTGCTTATCATTGCTGTCTTTCCGCAGCTTGACAGATAATCCTTCAACTGCTTTACGTCGATATTCTTATTATTTAATTGTGAATATTTATGAATTAATAAATAAATAAATATACCGGGTATATTCTAGCCTATCACACTTTTCTCTGCTTATCATTGCTATCTTTCTGTAGCTTGACAGATGATCCTTCAACTGTGAATATTAATTAATAAGTAAATAAATAAATATACCGGGTATACTCTAGTCTATCACACTCGGCTCTGCTTATCATTGCTATCTTTCTGTAGCTTCACAGATGATCCTTTAACTGTTTTACGTCGATATTCTTTTTACTTAATTGTGAATAATAATTAATAAATAAATATACCGGGTATACTCTAGTATATCACACTTATCACTGTTGTCTTTCTGTAGCTTGACAGCTGATCCTTCAACTGCTTTACGTGGAATATTCTATTTACTTAATTGTTTATATTAATTAATTAATAAATAAATAAATATACCGGGTATACTCTAGCCTATCACACTCGTCTCTGCTTATCATTGCTGTCTTTCCGCAGCTTGACAGCTGATCCTTCAACTGCTTTACGTCGATATTATCTTCAATTATCGCAGGGCACTTAAGAGGCCAAGAAATGAGAAATCTGTTGGCATTATAAGCCTTTGAAATTTCCTTTAATTAAGTGAAATATGAAATAAGCCATATTGCGTAACCAGTTCGCCGTCTCCTGTCCTCCGTTACCCGTCCCCTGTCCCCCGCTCACCCGCTCAGCGTTCCCCTGTTGCTGTCGTCGCTTTTGACTGCCGTTCGTCTGGCGACAGCCTTTTATGCGTTGTTTCTGTGGGCTTATGAGCTTAGGGCTCTGCGGTTTTTATTTTGCCAGCCATTGTGGATGTCAGTTGAGTTTGGCAAAGGGAATGGCACAAAACAAGGCTAATAGGCAGCCGGAATAAGCCGCCAAAAAAATAATATATATACACATATAATACACAGCGAGTGGAAAGCAAAAGTTAATGTGAACAGCTGCCCTGGTCCTTTTGTTGTTGTTGTTGTTTTTGTTTGCAATTGAAAAGTTTATTAATAACAAACACGAAACGCAAACGCTTTGCTGTTCGCATTATAAATTATAAAAAAAGGTTATTTATATAAGTATACTTTTATTCATTTTAATTAATTCGCGAGTAGATGCCACAGACCGAGTATAATTATATTTGAGCAGCATGCGAAATATGTTTTAATTTATTAAATGAAAATAATCCACAGCCGAACTAAGGCGGCCAACGCGTCGTATGCTTAATATGTGTGTGTGTATTCTCCATCTCTCTCTCTCTCTTTCTCTTTCTCTCTCTCTCGCACACACATGAAGTCGCTGCAAAATCAACGTTATGCAAATTTAAATGTAAGCATAAGGCGGAAACGAGTTCCGTTAACATTTTTCTGCTCTGTATAGAGCTTTCCCTTCCCCTTTCCCTACCCCCTCCCCCTGCCCTGGCCCTTTTCTCCTCCCTCCTTAACGTCTTCCTCATATGCCCAAGCTGAGGCTCCCCTGCAGCTATGTACATTTACATATGAGCATCTGCATGTGCATGTGTCTCTTGAAACTCAAAATTACATTTGTTAAACACACACTCACACACGCACACATACACACACACAACCAGTAAAAAAAATATTTGTAATGAGCTTATTAAGTCATATTAAAGTCCAAGTACAACCAATTTGATAAAACAGCAACAGCAACAGCATGTGTGTGTGCGTGTGTGTGTGTGTGTGTGTGTGTGTGTGTGTGTGTTTGTGTGTGTGTTTGTGTTACAGCCTGGCTTAAATAAGTGTACACGTTTGGCATTAAAGTTAATAGCAAACGGCTGGCAGAATGTGCATTACATAAATGAGGCTGACAGATGGCTTAACAGCCGCCGAATTGTGCCGTGAGATCTGTCGTTGGTTGAGGGGGTGATGTGAGGGGGTTGCTGCGGCAAGTCAGCTGCAGTTGTTCTGCCAACATGTGACTTAACAAGCTTACACTTGCGAGAGTCTAAGACTCCGTTACCGGAAGCTCATTTACCTTAATTATAGTGCGGACTTAAAGTCGCATTTCACATGTCTCTTCAAATGGGACTGAGATTGTTTATGCGTAGAATAAATAGAAAATGTGCTACAAATTTAATTAAAATTAATTTAATCAGCGATGGAAGTTTCTCTATAAAATAAATATGCCATATTCATTTGTAATTCCAACTTAGAAAATACTTAAAATAACTTAATTAAAGAGCAAAGTTAACTGACATAATTTAATTTATTCAATTCACTTCAGTTGCATGTTTGTTAACTTAAATTTAATTAAAATTAATTTAATCAGTGATAGAAAATTCTCCATAAAATGAATATGACATATCTAATTGTAATTTAAACTTAGAAAATACTTAAAATAACTTAATTAAAGAGCAAAGTTGACTAATATAATTTAATTTATTCAATTCACTTCAGTTGCGTGTTTGTTAACTTAAATTGAATTAAAATTAATTTAATCAGTGAAAGAAATTTCTCTGTTCTATGAAAATGTCATATTTATTTGTAATTCAACTTAGAAAATACTTAAAATAACTTAATTAAAGAGCAAAGTTGACTAATATAATTTAATTTATTCAATTAATCTCTGTTGAATGTTTGTTAACTTAAATTTAATTAAAATTAATTTAATCTGTGATGGAAGTTTCTCTATAAAATAAATATGTCATATTTATTTGTAATTCCAACTTAGAAAATATTTAAAATAACTTAATTAAAGAGCAAAGTTAACTGATAAATTTTCATTTATTCAATTCACTTCAGTTGAGTGTTATTTAACTTAAATGTGCTTTAAAATATAAAACATTCTTCTTTTTAAATAATTTGTTATTCATGTTAGAAAATGTGTCTTTTATCTCTAATTAAATATCTCTCTTTTAAATAGTAGACTCTTCCATTGCAATTAAGGTTTGCATTGAGTCTTTAAGTATTAGTCTTTTATACTATTTAATTGTAATATTCCCTTAGACTGAGACTCTGCATTAAAGTCTAAATGTAACTAGTTTTATAAACATTTTCAAGACAATAGAATATTCTATAATTTTGCTAATTTAATATGCTTTATTTTAAGCAAACTTTAGCCAAGTTAAGAGCTGCCTGGCCAGCCAGAGTTTTCATTAGCACTTAAGCCAATAGTTAATAACTTATTTATTAGACTACTCTCTTGTTTACTTCGTTTGCAGTTCCTGAGATGAGATGTTCATTTATTCAAGCGATTGCTGGGCAAATCATTTTTGTAATTTGTGCGCTTAAATGCGAGTAATTAAGTTCTTCCGCAGCTGCATAATTGGAAGGCATTGTCAAAATTAATGAACCCTGAAATGCAAGTCGAAGAAGTGAACCGAAATCGAGTTGCAGATGCAGATGGAGATGGAGTAGAGAGAGAGAGAGAGAGTTGCTTTCTTCTTATTTAATTTTACTTTGTGTACTTGCAGCATATATAAATTATTACGCAGCTCCCCACGAACTTTCAAATTGATGTGCATCCTGGAAAACACGAAAGTTTTCTGGCACGTTTTCATTTTGTGGCGCCACAATAATTTCTCTGCCTCAGAGGCCACCCGAAATGAACCCATTGCAACCCAAATTTTGCTCATTACGCCCCGATGCTGCTCGAATATCCCAGTTTGATTCGATATTAATGACGTGTTGAGAATGTCGAACAGAGCCTCACAGTTATTTGCTCATTAGGTGAACCTCAAAGCGTTTGCCAACTTTAAAGAGAACATTTTGCATATCTAACAATTAATCTCAGTCAATATAAACTGGCTGACACTGCAGCATAACGTTGCAGCCACAACGTTGTAACACCCACGTATTGAGTGACCCACTCTCTCAGTTGTGGCTAGAACATTTATGAGCCTGGCCGACCGACCGCATTCATAACCCATAAAGGCCGCAGACATTAGGGCGGCTTTAAGTGACCCCATTGAAAGCAATTCCACCTGATGGGGCCGCAGACGACATGAGAGGTGACAAGTGCAGACGCCAGGGCACAAAATAGAAGACAGAAAGCTGAAAACAGAAAGCAGAAAGCAGAAAACACAAAACACAAAACGGAAAACAGACAAAAAACCGGCTGAAAAAATGAAAATGGCCGCCACGCGAAAAGTTATGAGAGGGGTTTCCCCCAAGCCCAAGCCCCCAAGCCCAGTCACAAGCCCAAGCCCAACCTCAGCCTCACAGCCCCCAAACCCTAAGCCCCCTCAGCTGATGCCGAACAGCTGTGCTGGCAATGTTTTGGGTAATTTCTATCAGAATCCTCCCCTCAAATGGCCCCAAATAAAACCCAAAACAGAACTCTGCTCATTAGGATGCTGTGCGCATGCCGAGAGTCCACAAGAGAGTTCATCTCTCCTCGCTTTTATGGCAAAGCAGAGCTTTTATCTGAGGCAAACGGCATCTATGGCATCGCTGGCATCGCTGGCGTTGCTGCTTCAGTAGCGGAGCAACTTTCAAGCGTCACGTTTGCGAAATTGCCAGAGTTCTTTGATAACGCCAAAGGCAAGAAACTAACTAAACTGAACTCAACTCAACTCAACTGAACTGAACTCAACTGAACTGAAGAAACGGCGCGCCAAACAATTTAAAAATTGTGCTTTGTTGCCAAATAAAGTTTTGCATTGTTTGCAATAATAAATCTTTAAATTGTGTGTGTTTTCAAGTACATTTACAGTCTGAATATTTGAATTGGTAATTGGCCAAGTGCGAATTGCGAAATGTGGCTTAAACTCAATGAGCAAACTGTGTGAAGTTCTGCTACAGTTGCATTTAAAACTGTGACAGTTAGAGATTGATGTTAATAAATAACTTAAAATTAACAACAAGTGTGCAAAAATACTTTTAATAACATTAAAATGAATTTATAAATATAATCAAATAGTTTTCTTATATAAAATTGCATTGATTCCATTGATATTAAATATAAATTGAAATATTTTTAAGCAGTATCTATTTCTTATATAAAAGTGTTTGAAATTCAATTAATTCAATTGTTATTAAATATAAATTGCAATATTTTCAAGCAAAATCTATTTCTCATATATAAAAATGTTTGCTGAATTGATTCAATTAATATTAAACATAAATTGCCATATTTTCAAGTAAAATCTAATTCTTATATACAAATGTTTGCTGAATTGATGCAATTGATAATAAATATAAACTCCAAATCTTTTAAGCATAATTTTATTACAATTTTAATTTATTAAATATATTTTGGAAATTTACAAAATTAATTCAACAACTTTTAAAGCAAATGCAATTAAAGTTATTGTTAGATTTTGATTTTTGCAGCAATAAAATAAGTCTACAAGTGTTTCCAGCAGTCAATAAGCTTTTTTTAATTTAACGCATACTTGCAGAAATTTAAAAAGAATTACAAAACAAATCAAATGAATTGAAAAACAATTACTTTATGTCATAAGTTATAAAAGGACAGTCGAAATTCGTCTAATCAAATCAAAATTACGGCCTAAAGCAGCGTAGGCCGAACAAAAGTGCGCCGCCCTCACCAAGCAAATAACTTAAAATTAATTCGACAGTCGATCAAAAAGCCACAACAACAACAACAACACAACAGCAACAACAACAACAAAATCAACAAGAAGAAGAATAACAACGAGAACAGCAGCGAGAACAAGCGACGACATTGTCAGGCAGCAAGAAGTACAAGACACTTAGCCAAGAGGGCAGAGAGGGCAGAGATAGCAGAGAGAGAGAGAGAGAGGAAGCGACCCCCGAGTAGCGTGCATTGTACGTGTTTTTCCTTTTTAAAACTACATCAAATAACATTTTATATCAGGGCTCCGACCACGCAGAGCAGTTGAACCCACGTATTTCAACTCCTCATCCCCATCCTCTATCTGCTTTTCCTTCTCCTTCTCCATCTCCATCTCCATCTCCTACTCAGCCTCCCTTTTCGCCCCACAGCTCTGCACTATTTCACTGACTAGTCAATGCCAGAGATCGCTGCTTACAAGTGCCACTTGAAGCGCTTCGATTCCAGCTGAATGTGAAAGGCATTGGGCAAGGACGCTGCCAAGTTGGAGTAGCACAACGAGCAGCTGCCGGGGGAGGGGCATGTGTGGGCCTGACATTTTGTTGGTGACTTGGTTTATGTTGTTGACCCGGCTAGCAGCAGTGCAAGACGCTGCTTTGGCAGGCATCTTAAACGCTTCGCTTTACATAGCGAAAACTAAAAGATTCTAGAGATTAAGCTCACCTCATTTCACCCTCTCCTTGGTACACACACACACATCTTTAAACACACATACTCGCACACACACACTCACACACTCGTTGACTCTATCCAATGCTGTGCTCTCGTGATTTGTATGCGTTGCCTTCATCAACGTGGCTCGGCTAATGTTGGCGTTGGTGTTGGCTTTGGGCTGTGGCGTTAGTGACGTGAAGTTGTCCTGTCTCCTTTGCCGCCACACAGCCACCTCTCCCCACTCATCCAGCTGGGCATACGTATTACACTAGGAACGTGGCTACTTTGCTTCTCGGCACTCCACTCCTTCGCCTTCATGCTGCGTGTTTTTGGCGTGTTTGTGGCATAAAAATAAAGATAAATGCGAGTTCTTTATAGAACAGCATATGCACAGTGGTGCAAATGCGATTATACTACTCTTTTCATTTCAATATAATTTTAATTCAATTAATTAAAGGTTGTTTAATTCAATGATTACAAAATTAAAGCACAATTTTGGGAATATGACACAATAAAAGCAAATGTTTTTACAATTAAATGAATTAAACAATGTTAAGTAAGCGCTTAACGAATTCTGATTGTTGTCTCTTATAATAAACAATTCAATTAAATTATATTTACTAAATTTTAATTTAATTATTTAGTTAGTTTAATGTTTAAATATTCAATTATTAAGAATTAAATTATATTAATAAATGTTTAGCTTATTTATTTATTTATTTTAATATTTTAATGTTTCAATTATTATAAATTAAAATATATTAACTACATTTTAGTTTAATTATTTGTTTATTTTAATGTTTTCAATTTAATTAAATAATGTTATCTAAGTTTTAATTTAATTATTTATTTTTGTTAATGCTGCAAAATTCAATTTAATATACAATTATTAACTATATATTCTAATTTAATTATTTATTTATATATATCTGGGGGTTTATTTATTGAATATATATAGAAATAACTAATAGTTATAGTATAATAAAGCAAAGTTTCGCGTCTTTCCGTCGTTTAAGTGGATCTTCTCACAACCGTTCACGACAAAGGGCGAATTCCCGCTCCTGTTCGGCCTCTCTCACGCACATCTTCTTTGTGCTCTCTCTTGCGTTTGCGAATTCGCCTGCGGGTGAATTCGCCCTTCTTCTGCTCATCGTCTTCTCTACTTATTTGCTCTTGTCTAGGGATTGTTGTTAATTGCCCACATATATTATATATTACAACATTTACATGAAAAAAGCATTAAATTAGCATAATAATTGTCTATTATAATTATAATTTTAAATTATTTGAACTAAATTTGTAATTTAATTATTTGTTTATTTTAATAATTCAATATTCAATTATATTAAATTATATTAACTGAATTAGTCATTTAATTATTTGTTTATTTGAATATTTCAATATTCAATTCAATTAAAATATATTAACAAAATTTTAATGTAGTTATTTATTTATTTTAATGTTTAAATATGCAATTCAATGAAATTATTAACTGAATTAGTCATTTAATTATTTATTTATTTAAATATTCAATTCAATTAAATTATTTAAGCTGAATTTGTAATTTTATGATTTATTTATTTTAATGACTTAATATTTGATTACTTAACTCTCTCTAAAATAAAAAGTAAAATGGTTAAATTTTTCTTTCTTATATTTCCTAATCGAATTGCATAATATTTGATTGAAGTTAGCTAAAAAGTTGTTGATTATATTGTCTCCCATTTCTCCCTCTCCCAGTTCTCATTAGTTTTGTACTTTACAGTTTTTGCTAGTTCTCAACCCACTGTGCAGCACATTCGTGGCGAATCAGAATCGTTTTTAGCACACAGTGCGACCACAAACAGCCAAACAGCCAAACAGCTAAGAACACGGCTAGAAGAAGCTGGTGATGCCATGGCAGTTGAGCGACTTGCCGCCACTTGGAGTTGGCTTGAACTTTTTTGCCGCTAAAAACCAGAAATAATCGCAGATAGAAGTGGCATCGTCACCGATGTCGAGTCACAATCGTTGTCCTTGTTGCCGCATCCTCCCCGATGTTGTTGGTGGCATCCCCCCTTCCCACATTCACCTTACGAGCGCCGGTTGCGGTTGCGAGTTTTAAATATCAAGCAACATTTCCCATTTTCTACTTATTTTCCCCTCTGTTTTTTTCTGTTTTTTCTTCTGTTTCCTTTTTTTATTTTGTTCAGCTTTACACCAAAAATGCGGCTCGTACATAAACATTTCTAAAAATAAAAAATAGAAAGAATGAAAGTAAGAGATGCTTTGCATAGAGACGAGGCAAAGGCGCAAGTTTATCTGCAGCTTTACATCGCTTCTACGGCGGCTTCTATGTGCCCCCAACTCTGGCACTACTCCAATCTACATATCTATGTGTGTGTGCATGTGTGTGTGTGCGTGTGTGTGCGTGTGTGTGCGTGTGTGCTTATGTGTGTTGATATTAGCGCTGCTTTATGGCTCAGTGTATGAGTGAATGCCACGCTTCGTCGCATTTTAAATTAAGCTTCATTTTTATTTCTATTTACTTTTGCTTTTTGGCTGCAACTGTTTGTACACCAAATACAGTACAGTAAAACCAAAGAAAAAGAACGACAACAAATAAAAAATAAACTTTTTTTACATCCAAAGTCTCTCATCCTCTCTAGCGCTCTCTCTCCCTCTCCCTACGTAAAATCTTTATTTGCTTTTCATTTTCGCTTTTATTATTCCAACATCTCTAAAAAATATTTTTGTTTTTATTTATAAGAAAATAAACAGCCCGAGCGTAGCGCGTGCTTATTTATTTATTATTATTTTTTTTATAGCTCAACTTTTAGATTCCAAGTGAAATGTTTGATTTCCTTTTCATTTGTGTTTATTTATGTTTGCTTAGCTGCAGCAACTCCGCTTCTTCTTCTTTAAGTATAGTTAAATATTTCACATTTCCTATTTACACTAACAATTTGCACATGTTTTGCAGTGAGGGGGGAATCAGTTGTTGTATAGAAGGAATGAGAAATTTATGGAATATAAGAATAAAATATAATATAAGTTTCTTTTAAGTTTCTTTAAGTTTCTCTTACCTTTAGCTTAGAGAATAAGTTTGCTTTTGTAATGTTTTAAGCGTTATTATTATTGACTTGCTGTTTCACTTTAAGGCGACTTTAAAAATAAGTCAATAAATCTATGAAATATTAGATTAAAATACATTGCAAGTTGCTCTCAAGTTTCTCTTACCTTTAGCTTAGAGAATCAGGTTACTTTTGTAATGTTTTAAAAGCTATTATTATTGACTTCCTGTTTCGCTTTAAGGCGACTTTAAAAATAAGTCAATAAATCTATGAAATATTAGAATAATATATATATATATTTCTCTTACCTTTAGCTTAGAGAATAAGGTTATTTTTGTAATATTTTTAAAGCTATTATTATTGATTTCCTATCTCACTTTAAGGCGACTTTAAAAATAAGTCAATAAATCTATTGAATATTAGAAAAAAATACATTACAAGTTTCTCAGACCTTTAGCTTAGTGAATAAGGTTACCTTTGTAATATTTTAAAGCTATTATTATTGACTTCCTGTTTCACTTTAAGGCGACTTTAAAAATAAGTCAATAAATCTATGGAATATTAGAATAATATATAATATATAATATAAGTTTCTTTAAGTTTCTCTTACCTTTAGCTTAGAGAATAAGTTTGCTTTTGTAATGTTTTAAGCGTTATTATTATTGACTTCCTGTTTCACTTTAAGGCGACTTTAAAAATAAGTCAATAAATCTATTGAATATTTGAATAAAATACATTACAAGTTTCTCTTACCTTTAGCTTAGAGCATAAGTTTACTTTTGTAATGTTTTTAAAGCTATTATTATTGACTTCCTGTTTCACTTTAAGGCGACTTTAAAAATAAGTCAATAAATCTATTGAATATTAGAATAATATATAATATATAATATAAGTTTCTTTAAGTTTCTCTTACCTTTAGCTTAGAGCATAAGGTTACTTTTGTAATGTTTTAAACGTTATCAATATTAACTTCCTGTTTCACTTTAAGGCGACTTTAAAAATAAGTCAATAAATCTATGGAATATTAGAATAATATATAATATATAATATAAGTTTCTTTAAGTTTCTCTTACCTTTAGCTTAGAGAATAAGTTTGCTTTTGTAATGTTTTAAGCGTTATTATTATTGACTTCCTGTTTCACTTTAAGGCGACTCTAAAAATAAGTCAATAATTCTATTGAATATTAGAATAAAATACATTACAAGTTTCTCTCAGTTTCTCAGACCTTTAGCTTAGTGATTAAGGTTACCTTTGTAATATTTTAAAGCTATTATTATTGACTTCCTGTTTCACTTTAAGGCGACTTTAAAAGAATAAGATATATATATATATATTTCTCTTACTTTTAGCTTAGAAAATAAGGTTATTTTTGTAATGCTTTTATTATTATTATTGACTTGCTGTTTCACTTAAGGCGACTTTAAAAATAAGTCAATAAATCTATGAAATATTAGAATAAAATACATTACAAGTTTCTCTCAAGTTTCTCTTACCTTTAGCTTAGAGAAGAAGTTTTCTTTTGTAATGTTTATAAAGCTACTATTATTGACTTCCTGTTTCACTTTAAGGCGACTTTAAAAATAAGTTAATAAATCTATGAAATAAGTTAATAACAATGTATTTTATTAACATATTCCATAGAGTTTCTCTTACCTCTAGCTTAGTGAATAAGGTTACCTTTGTAATATTTTAAAGCTATTATTATTGACTTCCTGTTTCACTTTAAGGCGACTTTAAAAATAAGTCAATAAATCTATGGAATATAAGAATAATATATAATATAAGTTTCTCTCAAGTTTCTCTTACCTTTAGCTTAGTCAATAAGGTTATTTTTGTAATGCTTTTATTATTATTATTGACTTGCTGTTTCACTTAGGGACTTTAAAATAAGTCAATAAATCTATGGAATATAAGAATAATATATATATATAAGTTTCTCTCAAGTTTCTCTTACCTTTAGCTTAGTGAATAAGGTTACCTTTGTAATGTTTTAAACGTTATTATTATTGATTTCCTATTTCACTTTAAATAAGTCAATAAATCTATTGAATATTAGAATAAAATACATTACAAGTTTCTCTTACCTTTAGCTTAGAGCATAAGGTTATTTTTGTAATGCTTTTATTATTATTATTGACTTGCTGTTTCACTTTAAGGCGACTTTAAAAATAAGTCAATAAATCTATGGAATGTAAGAATAATATATAATATAAGTTACTCTCAAGTTTCTCTTAGAATAAGGATAGTTTTGTAATGCTTTTATTATTATTATTGACTTGCCTTTCACTTTAAGGCGACTTTAAAAAATAAGTCAATAAATCTATGGAATATGTTAATAAAATATAATATAAGTTGCTCTCAAGTTTCTCTTACTTTTAGCTTAGTGAATAAGGTTACCTTTGTAATATTTTAAAGCTATTATTATTGACTTCCTGTTTCACTTTAAGGCGACTTTAAAAATAAGTCAAGCCCTCTCAGGCGGAGGGGCCAATGTCGGCAGCTGGTTGCCTTGTTTAAAACTAAGAGGATTTCATTTGTTTTTGCTTGAGCTGCTTCTCATGGCGCTTATGTTGTTTGCCCACGAAATTCGCTCTCCTCTCTCGCTGAGATTTTTCAATATGCTGGATAACCGGAGCTTGAAATTTGCTTTGGCTTGTCAGTTTCTCAACGGGGCGTAAACTTGATTTTTTGTTGCTGTTGTTGTTGTTGTTGTTTGTGATAAGGGAAAGCCACAGCATAAACATTTCAATATTGCAACCGCATGCATTTTAATTAATTTTGTCATTACAATAATTAATTAAATGCCAGTCGGAGAACACAGCTGCATCAAATTGAAATAGTCTACACACATATACACATATATCAAAGAGGGGGAGTGGGGAAAACTCTGTTGATTTATTGCTGGCCACACTTAGAGCCATAAATAAGCTTGCAGCAACTGCAGCATCCTGTCTACCAGCTGCTGTGGCCTTTGCTTTTATCGCTTCAACTTCTTAATTGCGAGTAAACAAGTTGAGAGAAGTTTAGGCAATTGAATGGAAATGCAATGCATACATTACACATGTAGAAGAAAACTCAATCTATCTGTGGCATCAATGCGCTCATTAATGAGCAACTGAAGCAATAATTCAATAAGTCAATCAATTGTTTGCCATCTCTTGAACTGTGAACTGTCATCTTGTCAGCAGGCAAAGTGAATTGACCGCAAATCAAATCACAACGGAAATCTCACCAATTTCCCCCTCTCTTTCTCTCACTCTCTCTCTCTCTCTCTCTCTTTTTGGCTTTAACCCTTTCTAACTGCATTGAGGTTGGCAATTGCTTTGTCAATTATTTAATTGTGAATAAAACTCAATTGAATGTAAAAATTCTCAATATTCTTGTTGTTCTTCGCACTCTTTTGTGCGGCTGTTGCACTTCATTCCCCATTTAATAAATTGCTAAATTACTTTTCCTGCAATTGACAATTTAAACTCAACTTGTTTTTCATTTGTTTTGTTTTTTTTTTTTTTGGCAAAATTCCCCATTCGAGTTGTTAAATTCCAATATTTTGAATATGTTTTGTCTTTTGTGGCATGCAGCTGCAAAGCATGTCAAATTCAATGCAATGAACGTAAAACAATAGCGCAAATAATTCAAATAATAATCAACAATAACTTGTAGTAACAGTACAAATAATAATGCAAAAATAAATATTTAAATATTTATAAATGTAACATTTTGAAATGGCAACTTTAATTTCTATTCACTTTTTGCAGATGAAACCACAAACAGAAAGCGGCTAAAAGCATCTAACAAACAGCAGCTAATAACATCCACTATAACAACTATAACAACAGCTTATTCCCACATTGAGGGGTGTCTGAATAGAGCTCTCCAAAATGCTAACGAATATCTCGGTCTTAGCATTGGTAATGCTGATGCCCGCAGTTTGGGCCACAGACGCAGCTGCCCGAGCATCGGCAGTAATAACGTCGACTCCAGCCATAACAAATGACTTGCATAGCAGCCACGCCCCCACAGTACCCGCAGTGGTCAGCGGCACCACCAACAACAACAACAACAACAATAACAACGACAACAAGAACGACAGGGGTGAAGTGAGGGGAAATGAAACAGGGGATGTGACGTCAGCAGCAGTAGAAGCGATTGCAGAGGGACTCAGCAACTCCAACTCGAACTTCTCCTCTTCTGCTGCCTCCACCCCCTCCTCGACGTCAACGGCCACGCCTACCACAACAGCAACGACCAGCACCACAACAACCACAACAACAACAGCAGCAGCAGCAGGAATTACAGCAGGAAATGAAGCTGGCGGACAAATCACGGCAACAACAGCAACAAAAACAACCACAAGAACAACAACAACAACAACAACAGCTGCAGCAGCAACAGAGGAAGATGTTGCAACAACAGCAGCAACAGCAACAACAACAACAGCAGCAGCAGCAGCAACAACAACAGCGGCAGGAAGCGTTGCTGCTGCAACCACAACGGCGGATAAGTTAATGACGACAAACGTGCCGCCACTTGCATCGCTGGGCAGCGTCTTTGACAGACTCTACCGCATCAAGTTCAGCGAGCAGCAGCAGAACTCTGACGTCGACGTCGACGTCGACTCCTCATCCGATTTTGAAGAAGCCCCCGTCTCGTCGTCGCCCTCGCCGCTGCACATACAAATGCAGGCGGCCGCATCGTATCAAGTGGCCGAAACTCTGGCCGATCTCAATGAGGAGGAGAAGCAGCGCTATGGGGCTATGCTGTTTCAACAGTCGTCAGCCAGCAAGCTCAACATTGTGGATCTCTATCCCATGAAGCTGGAGGATGTGCAGCCCGTAATGCGAGGGGATAGAGCTGAAGAGGGGGAGGAGGAGGAGGAGCGAGCATGGAATATCGACAGAATCTATTGCCCAATGAGGTGGAAATGATGGTCGTCAATCCAACAGTTAATCAGGAAACAACATTGTCAACAGCAACAGCAGCAACAGCAGCAGCAACAGCAACAGCAGCAGCAGCAACAACAGCAGCAACAACAACCACAACAACAACAATTCCGTTGACAACAACTGCTTCATCCTTTACAACACTGGCAAGCGTGGAGTCCACGCCGAGTGATTTTACACGAAAATTGCTGGCAGAGCAGGATGATTTGATAACGGAAATCGAGCGCAAATTTCAGCTGCAAGAGACAACAAGCAGCAGCACCAGCGCAGCCACCACAAGCAGCGCAGTCACCGCAGCAACCACAAACAGCAGCACTAGTACGATAACGAGGTTACCCCCACTGGCACCTGGCGATAGCTACATCGATCGACGTGTGAAGAAGAGCTTCGAGTTTCCCATGCAACATCGAGCTAGCGATGTGATGGCCCTGCCCAACATTGACTTTGCCAACACCAAATTCAACACGGATGCCAGCGATGGGCATGAGGCGAAGTCAGCCTCGTTGCCAGTGGTTGCCCCATCGCATCCCGAGTTCTCCACAACAAAGTTCTACAACAGCAAAGAGTTGTACAACGAAATGTTGTTACATAATAAGCGCAAGTTAATGAAAGAAATTGGCACTACGAAGGCGACGGGAGTGGGTATGGAGTGGGCTAATGTACCCAGCATTGTAAAGTCATCAGAGGTCCCACAAACTTCAGAGCAGCAGCAGCAGCCACGTCAAGTCATCAGAGCAAGCGAAACCACAAAGTTGGAAGTCTCGTCACCAACGGCAATGCCAACAAATCGCGTGACTTTGACGCCCACCAGGCAAAGTTTTGACGGCGCCACTGCGTCAACTGAGGCCGGGGAGGCTGAGGCGAAGGGGTGGCCACAACAACAATACCCAGCAGTACTTGGACTACTGTGAAATCCATAAAATACCAGAAGCAGCTTAAGCGAGCTAAATTATTGCTCAAGGCGCTGACGCCGCCAGTTGCCGCCGACCAACAGAGAGAGTTGGAAAAGCTGAAAGTGGTCGCAGCAAAAGTCAAAGTTACATCGCAGACTCCTAGTCCCACATCTCTAGCCACATCCACATCGACTTCCACTTCCACTTCCACTGCCACTCGCACTTCCGCTCTCACTGAGGACATGAACATGGAGAGGCCACGGCTGTCGGCTAATCTGGCTAAATCGGCCTCAAAGCCAATTGCTCGTCCGCGTATTTTGAGTCGCCTCCAGGAGAAAATCAATTCGCTTGAATGTGAGATACAAAATGTGCCGCAGGAATCGCATTTGTGGCGCGGCAACGAAACGCACGAGCTGCTGCTGCCAATTGTGGTAAGTTCAGCTACCTATAAGCTGATATTAACTGTTTCAGCTTGAAGAGAGCAGAGACAAAGCTACACACATGTTTCTACTGTTTGTATAAACAAGCTGAATACTTCGTTTAACTAATGAGTACTAATAACGAATAGTTTGAATGCAGCCTTCAATTTGAACTGAGTGTTTAGATCTTTGGGTATTATCCGCTGCAGTTGAGGGTTGAAGAGACTCTTCCCTGACTCATCTTATTAATTATTTACAAACTAGTTAATACAACTATTTAAAGCGCTACTTAGTCTTTGCATTTAAAAGCAATAAATATTACTTTAATATATATATATATATATTAAATTCTTAAAAGAGAAGAAACTGCGTAGAAAAACGCACTCAAGCTGGCAAAATTCATAATGAATCCTAAATAAAACAAGTCAGGCAGCTACAGTCGGGGTACGACTGTGGGAGACTCTGAACTACAGCACGAGTTTTTGCATTTGTCATATATATATATATATATACGAATTTCTAACGAAATTTGGTTATTGCTTTCTTTTAAATTCTTAACATTTTCTGACAAATAGGGCAAAATTAATATTATATGTATATATAAAATAAAAGTAATTAATTTATAATTATTAAAAAATGTAATTTGGAATTGTCAGCAGTGGGATTCGAACTCGCGCCTTTGCGGCGTTTCTGGTTGTTGTTGTTCTAACTAAAGCAATTTTGGCCGCAGAGGTGCCATGAATCTGGTGATCATCCATTCCTTAATATCTTCTATGTTTATGATCCGCTCGTGCTGAAATTTTCATAAAACGTCCGCCAAGGGACATCGGCCATATGTGCCAAATCTGAATTAAATCTAAAGTCGGTACCCTCAGTAATACGTTTTTTTCGATTTGCGGGGGCGGAAGGGGGCGTTGCAAAAATCTAAAACAAACTTGATCTGCGTGCAAACTATACACGTGTTGTCACCAAATTTGGTTACTCTAGCTCTTATAGTCTCTGAGATCTAGGTGTTCATACAGACGGACAGTCGGACAGACGGACATGGCTATATCGTCTCGGCTGTTGATGCTGATCAAGAATATATATACTTTATAGGGTCTGCCACGCCTCCTTCTGCCTGTTACGCACATTTCGCCTTCGTCAAACCTAATAGACTTTGAACTTTTAGTTCAGAGTCTAAAAAACATACATGCTGAAGATTAAGACCAGAACAATCTAATATCTACTTCTTTTTATGCTTCTTCTTTTTATACTAAACATCTATGGCATGTTTTGCCTAACAGCGCTGACTGTACACAGCTTAAGCCTGGTCAAGCAAGTAATGCTTACAAAAGATACAATTGTATCTCACAGATACAATTGCGCATGCAAATGCCAAAGCAAACGCTGACCCCATAGTTTTTATGAAGGAATTCATTTGCGTTTTTACCTTTTTGGCCATTAAAATTCCAGTTACAAGTATGCGCTGCTCTTGCAAATGTTTTCTTTAATTATTTTACATTTACCTTTTTTTTTGTATTTTGAGAGGGCGAAAGATTGAAAGCAGATTTTGCAGTCAGCACAAATGATATGCAAGGTTGAAGTTGTGCCTTTTTTTTTGAATGTATTTGCTTAGTTAACTAAATACAGACACAATTTAATTAAATATACTAGAGAAAGACTGAGAGAGAGAGAGAGAGTGGGGGAACATTTGCTGATCAAAGGTAAACAGAAAATCAATTTCATTTTATTTTATTTCCAAGAAAAAGAAAAGAAATAAAGACCAAGAAGCCGTCAAATTAAATGACAGACTGAAACGAGACAAAGACCAAGCGTTGATGTTAATTAAACAAAATTGACGACTGAGACGAAGACTGAGAAAGGGAATGGGAATGAGAATGGGAATGGGAATGGGAATGAGAATAAGTTGGGAATGGAGACTGAGGCACTGAAATGGGGAATGAAATGCTCCAGTTAAATCAGCGCTGGGATTGCCCGCAGACATATGGCATGGCAAAGGATAAACTCAGAAATGAATTCAAATATTGTACAGGGATTTGAAAAAGTGGCAGCTAAGCTACGCGCTCCCCTCACCCGCTGACTGAGGGGGGGAGCAATATAAATGGATGCTGAATTCATGGCTGGTTAACAGACATCTGGGGCTAAGCATTGTAAAGCATCTTAGTTTGCTGTAATCTAACAACAAATGTGATTTAATAAAGAAAATGAAACTCCATTATGTGTCCCTTTTTCAGTTCTTTTATTTTTTTATTTAGCATAAAGATGCTGAGATGGATAGGCAAGGTTTCAAATGGAAAAGGCAACGGCAAAGCCAAATGCAAATACATAACCCTGAGTATTTCCGGTCAACTTGTTTGGGTCGCTGCCAGCCACACATGTTGCGGAAATAGTCGAATCAACTGCTGATCAATAATTTCCTCCCCATTGCCAGGCCATCCAGGCAGTTGGTTCAGTCCCTCAAAAGGATTACATTTCTTGGGTTCATTTGAGAATGTCAAATGTTTGCCTATTGTCTGCTTCACTGACTGTGAGATTGACAGAGAGACTGTGAGACTGTTCTTTTTCTCCTTGCCATGTTTCGTTGTTTATTTATGATAGTAATTGACTGCACAGATGTGCGGCAACAAGCGGAACAGCAAATTAGCAGCGTAATTAACAGAAAATTCATTGGAAAATGCAAACAGTTTGACAATGAATTGCAAGTCATTTACAGCCAAAGCAATAACAATCTATTTTCAGTTTTCTTTCGAAATATAAATGAAAATTGTACGCATTGTCAATTTACTTTTCTTTAGCATTTTCAAGCATAATAACTGTACATATTAAATGGCATTTTCCCTTCAATGTGTCGCAGCATTCTCATGGAAATTTGTGTGTCATTTTATTTGGACACTGAAAATAGAACACAATGTACATTTTCAGGAGAGACAAGCTATTAAAATGCCATAAATTTTAGCACTGACAAATCCTCGAAACGTAACAAAAACTAAACCGCTTCAAATTGAGCGAAATATGCTAAAATCTGCCTGACCTGACCCTGACAGAACTCCCTCCCTCTCGCCGACTCCCATAAACCCTATTTTATTGTTATGGATGAAGCGGACACACTGACAGTTTCTGGGTGTGTGTGTATATGTGTGTGTGTGGCTTAACCCAAATTAATAAAATAAAATAAAAAGAGAGGAGAAACAGACAGTGGATCTATGGTGTATAAACGAGCCACATGTCTTGTACTTTAGTCGGATTTCGCAGTATGCACAACTAACTGAAATGAACCTTTTTGGCAAGAGAAGTTTATTAGGTTCGGTGTGGTTAGTATGTAAATTTGTTAGGTTGGCGGCATGAAACTGAAATTAGAAAACTTGTTTAATAATTCAGTTTACCATTTTCAGTTTTTCTACTTTCTATTTTCGCCTTTCGTTGTTGCTTTTGCCATTGCGGCTGCGGCAAACCGCAGAGAGAATGTCGACACAAACCTTTTAGTCCCTTTCGCCTGTTAACTTTTGGGAGCTCAAAAACATTTGCAGCCGCTGCCTCCACAAAACCCCTAATTTATGTAGCTAGTGAAAATATTTAAATAATTCAAGCACCTTCTCTTTTTGCAGACTACGGCACACTGTAAGCCCGGAGAGCACTGTACGCCCAATGTGTTGACGTGGGAGGGCGAAGCGGAGATCCAATCGGGCGATATTTTAATTGTCGAAATCAACGATGCCATGTTGACAACAGCGGACAAGCAAAACAATAATACGAGGTAAACTTTTTTATTTTAGCATTTGCAACTGTTGTTTATGTATAAATGGATTGGGAAATGGATTTAAATCAATTGAATGTGTGTGCAACTAACTAATAGATCACATGGGATATAGAGAAGATTATGCAGAAACAAATAACGCAATGGTAGAGAGTTCTACGCTGATAGTTACCCACAGCTCTTCTACTCCATTTGAGTCTTTGCTTTTACTCTTATACTCTACTTGCTATCCCTACTGCTTGCAGTTAGTTATACGTGCCAACAAGCAGTAACATACACACACGCACACGTGCTTCAAGCAGTGCACTGCTTTGCCATGACAAACACTACAAAACACTCTCAAGAACTACATTAAATATTTGGCAGATACACAAGTTTATTGCTTTAAAGCTCGCTGATCAAATGCATTACAACAACTCCAATCAATCAATAAAGCCAGATTCGCTCTCTATTGAGAGCATATTCGCTGCACTCAGTGACAGCAGCCGAGGTGGCAGACAAAAGCAGAGAAGAGAGCAGAGTCAGCAGAAACGAATATGCGAGTATTTGAGCGAACACAGATGTTAGATGTGCAGTTTATCAAAGTAAACTGACTTGGCTGCGAGGCAAACTGCCATTATGTATCATCAGCATCGTCAGCATCAGCATTATCATAGTCAGCGTTATCAACGTTTCATATCAGCGTCAGCTTCATCATCTGCCATCAGTTGATGTGGGCGCATTGTCAGGCCAAAGGGCCTTTGCTTTGCTTTTTTTCTCTCTTCTTTTTTTCGACGGCACAATAAAAAGGTGTAAGACGTGTGCGAGTGCGAGTACGAGTGAGAGACAAGTGCGAGTGCGAGTGCGAGTGAGAGACAAGTGCGAGTGCGAGTTGAAGTGCATGCAAGCGCCAGCAGGTGTCTGGTTGAGCTGAGCTCCTTGGATGCTGAGTCCCGCGGCTATTGCTGCTGCTGCTGCTGCTGCTGCTGCTGCTGTTGTTGTTGCTGTTTGTCTACGCATAAGCGTATCCCTTTTCAGAGAAGCTTTGCGAACTCTTATTGCGTCTGTGTGTGTTGTTGTGTTGTTGTTGTTTCTCTTTGCTAATGTTCGTCGAGACGAGTTTGTTCTACAGCTTATTATATAATAACATCCATTAGGGGCTTTTATTGATTTTACTTCAGCACGTTTGCACTACGACTGCGAGTCGATGTACACGTTTTAGTTTGCTGGTGCACCCAATTGACCTCTCTGTTTATTTGTGGACGCCCGCAGGTCGCATTTCTTGGGCTCCAGACACGTTTCGCCATTATCATGCCCCTTTTGCAGTTTATTAAATTGTTTTCTACTCTTTCTTTTTTGACCTCTCCCTTCCACGCACTTCTGCCAGGGAGCAGTATAAGTAAATATCGTATATTTTGGTTTGTTTTCATTTCCTTCACTTTTTCTTCTTCTATTTCTTCCTATATTCCCTATTTCCCTATCTTTTTCTATTTTATTTTTTGTTTGTTTGCTTTATAACGCTGGCAAATCCCTTACAAACTGCGCATATTAATGCGACTGCGACTGCGACGGCGACTCTCCCTCCCCGGTTGCTTCTCTTGTTCACAATTCTCTCTTTCGCTGACTATTAGTCATTTTGTGGGTCAGAAGTGGGGGCTATCAAGCAGCGTCCTTCTCTAAAAAGCGGGTCTCAGCTGTTGACCCTTTGCTGTTAAAAGGCCATGGCAATTATCACGTTTGCCCGTCTTTTCCAGTCTTTTCGCATTTCCCTGCCTCCATTCCTGCTCTTATCTTTGCTGCTACAGCAACCAGAGTGAGAGAAAAGGCATTCATATGCATAAATATTAACATTTAAGTATACTAAAACGAGAAGGTTGCATTCAATGTTGTATTCGCTCTCGCTGTGTACATCAAAAGCCTTAGGAGATAACTGTCCGTTGCCAGAAATTAGCCCTAAAGGCTCCTCCGAAAATGCAGCGCATAAGTTCAATTTGAGTTGCCGTAGGGACAATGTCGGTGTCCCTACAGTGTTGCTATACTTTCTTCCTTCTGTTAATAAAACCACAAACAATTGGGTTAAGGGAGGAAAGTGTGGCGAAATGGGGAAGTGGAAGAAAAGCACAAAATAACGTGGCATAGAATTGAGTGTGAGGTGGGGAAAAGTTGCCAACTATGAAAATGAGATGTCAAAAAAGTTTTTATTATCGATTTAATATGTGTGTGCTGTTTGCCAGCAAGTGAGGGTCAAAAGAGGGCGGACATGCTGAGGAGGAGAGCATGGCAAGGAGAAGGAGAAGGGGAAGGAGCAGCTAACAAATGTACAGCAGCAAATAATAATGTAAAGCAAAGCAAGTGGGAAACGCATAGATTGCAAAGTTTCGGGCTTCTCTTTACGCTAAGAGCTACTGCTGTGTGTTATGCCCTCTAAGAGAGCAAGCCAGAGGGTATGTTGTGCCTAGACTTGGCTAGGTTACTTCAAGTTCGTTTAACTTAAGAGCGAAAGCACTTGAAATAATTATCAAATGTTGTGAATCAATTTGAATTGCCTATTTCTGTGCAGAGTATCTCTTAGTCGTGCAACTTGCAAGTGAATCTCCTGCAGTTTCGTATTGTTAAAAATTGCAAACTTTATACTTTTTTGTGTGCGTCAGATAGGTGTGTATGCTTGGAGGTGTATGAGCATAGTAAAGTTGTCAGTGCGGAGTGTCAAGAGCTGGAAAAGTTTCGCCAGTTTGTTAACTTATTGCGGTGGCAGTCCCTAAACTGACAACACAAACGCCAAGATGCAAACAATTGACATTATTTCGATTAAAAAAGTACGCAACTCGAACTCAGCTGGCATTCAAATCAACAATTTGTGCAGAAAAGTCCAATTATTGACTGCAGTGCACAGTTGAGTTGATGATGAGTTATTTGCTGGTAACTGAAGGGAAATGCGCTGCTTATGCGTTGCCAGCTAATTTAATTTCCGTTTGGCGTTATTTAATTTCCGCTAACAAAGTCGGACGGCAAATGCTTATAAATAAATGTTAATTAATTAAGTACACGAAGCGACAGGCGATGCTTGACTGCGTCGCTATATTTATAAGTCGGGCTACCTACAACTACGAGTACCTTTAACCGGTTTCCATCTCTTCCCTTTTCCCTTCTCTCATTTCTCATTTCCCATTGCCCTTCATGCCGCAAATCTATTCCAGCCAAAGTGCCGCACACGCCGCCCAGGTATATCAGGTAACACGCTCCGGCCACGAGCACTGCGATGTTACCGAAGGCGTCCTTCTGGATATTACGCCCCTGGTGGTCGACGGCAGGAAGCTGGTTACTTTATATGACAAGGATCTCACTGAGGGAGTCAACCTGCTAATTGGTAAGTCTACCAGACCACATCACATCACATGACTCAGCTATATATTGGGCACAGATTAATAACACGGGTTGCTTTATTTGTTTGATCATTTATTTTATTATTTTGTAAGAAATTGTATGAAGAAATAATCAATATATTGAAATGAATTTAAATAAAATAATATTATACAGTTTTAAATTAATTTAAATATAATAAAAAAGTATTTTATTTACTATATCTAAATCAAAATATATTCATATAAATTAATATTAATAAAACCATGATATTTAAGCTAAAATAAACGAAGATTATTATTAAAAGACTAAATTTATAAATTAAAATAGTTAAAATAAATTTAAATAATATACAATAGAATTATTAAAATAAATAAAATTAAATAAAAAAATCTATTTTATTTTACTATATATAAATTAAAATATATTTATGTAAACTAATGGAAGGGATTTTAGTAAATTAATAATATCTAAGCTCAAAGAAAATCAAATGACTATTAAAAGATTCAATTAAAAATGTAATTTAGTTAAAATGAAATCAAATAAAATAAAGTAGAATTTATAAAATAAATAAAATGAAATAAAAAACTTATTTTATTTCACTAAATATAATTTAAAATATATTTTTTATGCTAATATTGTTTAAACGATAACATTTGAGCCCAAATAAAATAAGTTTATAGTTCAAACATTAAAATAAAAATCTACTTAGTTAAAATAAATTTGATTATAATAAATTGAAGTTTTAAATTTATTTTAATATAATAAAAAAAGTATTTTATATTTACTATAAATAAATAAGAATATATTTATATAAATTAATGCAAAGGATTTTAGTTAAATAATAAAATTTAAGCTCAAATAAAATAAAATAAATTAAAATTAATTTATTTTACTTTAGCAGCATACATTTTAAAATAAAAATAAAATACTTATTTAATTGAAATTGATAAATTTAACATTTAATTTATAAAATATTAATTTGAAAGCTATAAGCCTGACAACTGCAAGAACTTCTAATGGATTAATAGTAAATTTTATTTATATATAATTTATAATTAATCAAAAAATTATAATTTAAAAGTTATTAGAAAAATTCTCATTTATTTCTGTAGAGTAAAAAGGCTTCGGCTTTTAGTAAATAGTCTCGATATTCTCGTTATTTTTGCCCTGTGGAGGTATTTATATTTTCTTGCCTAGGCCGTGCTTAATTAATTTCACAACCCTTTTTCTCTCTCTCTCTCTCTCTCCTCTTCTCCCCACCTACACGGCGCACAGTGGTGTCCGAGTTGTGGGGCACGCAGTGTGTGCGCCTGAAGGTGACCACGAAAACCGACAATTGCGGGGAGAACGCCGATTGTTCCGGCAAGGGGGTGTGCTATTCGAACCCATCCATGGAGGAGTACGAGTGCCAGTGCTGTAGCGGTTTTGCGGGTCCACATTGTGAGGAGATCGATGCGTGTAACCCCAGTCCGTGCACCAATAATGGCATCTGCGTTGACCTCTCGCAGGGCCACGAGGGCAACGCATACCAATGCCTCTGTCCGTACGGTAAGGTCATTAGTAAAAACTGCGTGTAAACTAATTTCGCTCACATGCAACATGAATGTTATCCATGTTATGCCAGGATATGCGGGCAAGAATTGTCAATACGAATCGGATCCGTGCAATCCAGCGGAGTGCATGAATGGCGGCAGCTGTGTGGGCAACTCGACGCACTTTCAGTGAGTTGAACCTTACTCGCATTATTCTAATCGATCTTATTACACTCCTCACTCCTCTCTCTGTCCGCCTGCAGTTGCGATTGCACTTCTGGCTTCACGGGGCCGCTCTGTCAGCACAGCTTGAATGAGTGTGAATCGTCGCCCTGTGTGCACGGCATTTGTGTGGATCAGGAGGATGGCTTTCGCTGCTTCTGTCAGCCAGGTGAGTTAACAAATGGAAGCAGCGATGCGTATACTTAATATCCATCAATCAGCTGAAATAACGAATTGTGTTAATCATGCGCATTCTAAACTCGATTGCAACTTGGCTCATCAGTTATTTCATTGACACAAACACAATTTGCCCAAATCGCGCGCAATAACAATGAAAATGAAATTGAAAACAACAGAAAAGAAAGGGAAAATCTAAAGGAAAAAGGCAAAAAGGGAAACCCGAGTGTCGCAGGAAGCGAATTCGTTGAAATTTCCATTTCATTTATTTTGCACATTTACATTACGCTGCCGACTTGCTCAATCCCGTGTTCTCTATCCCTTGCAGGCTTCGCCGGCGAGCTCTGCAACTTTGAATATAATGAATGCGAATCGAATCCATGTCAAAATGCCGGCGAATGCATCGATCACATTGGCAACTACGAGTGCCGCTGCACGAAGGGCTACACGGGCAACCGTTGCCAAATAAAGGTAAGTGCCTGCCACGAGAATGAATCACGCGACACTCGTTGACAGTGGAGGCAAACGAGCACCGACGCTGATATACGCTTTCTTTTGTTAAGGAATGGGGGATGCACAAATGCAGATAGTCTGTTCGTAGCTTAAACAATGAGTAGTGAAACAAAGTCACCGAGTAAACGTAGCTCCTGCCTAAGCAGAGATATGCTTTCCTCATAGCCCAAGCGGAGTATCTGTTCTTCCCTTTCTTTTTTAAATTATATGACTCACACATTTATAAACGCTTTCCTTGCAATGTAACTGAATAATGCCAAATCTAAGTTATCTATATGCATCAGAAATCATAAGAATTCTCTACAAAAGCTAGGGTATGTCGAACCAATCACATAAGCACTGTTTGCAGTCACCTAGGCATATGTTATGCGAGCATATTGATTGAATTTACCCTGGCCAATACTTCCAGCCAGAGATGCATATATCAAAAACAAACAGAAATCCCCAACTCAGTCGAAATCCTCCTTGTGGCAGCACTCGAAAGCGAATGTGTGAGGCAAATAAATTTTTGAATATGTAATGAAGTTCGGCTTTTCAATATGCTTTGATTTCTGTCTTTCTCTATGGCTTGCGTTCGCCTTCTCCTTCTCCTCCTCCTTCGCGTTCTCGTTGTCGTTGTCGTTCTCGTTCCCGTTCTCGTTGTCGTTCTCGTTCTCGCTCTAATTTCTGTTTTCGATTTTGACTTTTTGTTTCTGTTTCTGTTTTTGTTTCTGTGTTTTGTTTCTGTGTTTTGTTTCTGCTTCTGTTTCTGTTTTAGGTTGATTTCTGCGCCAATAAGCCGTGCCCCGAAGGACATCGCTGTATTGATCATGGAAATGATTTCAGCTGCGAATGCCCAGGAGGTCGCAATGGACCGGATTGTAATCAAATGCCACGAACGGTAAGTCATGATTTATGCACTCCAACTCCAACTCCCCCACTCCTCCACACCCACAACACTCTCCAAACGTTTCCTATTGAGGCCAGCATTCGTTCGAGTGGGACGAATGTCTAGGGGAATGGACGTGCCAGCTGGAGGTGTATAACAAAAAGCCCAAAATACTCACAATTTGCTGGCTTCGCACAGATAGATTTACATACAGACAGACAGACAGAGAGACAGAGAGACGAATAGCAATATCTACAAATATTTATACAGACAATGGTTCAACCAAATTCGTATTCATTGCATAAATGTAAATGTTGTTTCGTGCAATCAATGCAACTTTGTAATTTCAGCCACGATGTTGCATTGTTTTGTTCATGTAGAACAAGTGGAAATCACTTTTGGATAAGATGGGCACGAGTATAAGCTGAATGTGCATATGTTTCATGCATTCATTTAAACGAATCTCAAATTTAAATTCCAAAAAGCAATTACGAAAGTTGTTGCTGCTGCAGATTGTGTAGGATATACATAATAAATCATTGCATACGTAATTATTATTTGGGCCTTTTTTTCTGAATATTTGTCAGAGTTCAAGCAAAATAAATTAGTGAAAAATAAATCAGAATTAAAGAAAAAGTAGTTATAAATATTAAATAAAATTAAATAAATAAAAGTAAATAAAAAGTATTCAAATTTATTAGATATTTAATTATAATATATAATGTAATATTTATAAAATATAATACATATAAAAAAATATCTCTTTATTTAATATACATATATATAAACTATACAAAAAACTATTTAAGTAATAAATATTAAATTAATTAAATAAATAAAAATAAATGAAGAATATTAAAATTTCTTAGATATTTTATATATAATATATAATGTAATATTTATAAAATATAATATATCTGTAAGAAATATCTCTTTATTTAATATACATATATATAAGCTATACAAAAAACTCTATAAGTAATAAATATTAAATTAATTAAATAAATAAAAATAAATGAAGAATATTAAAATTCCTTATATAATTATTTATACAAAATAATATATCTATAAAAAATATCTCTTTATTTAATATACATATATATAACCTATACAAAAAACTCTATAAGTAATAAATATTAAATTAATTAAATAAATAAAAATAAATGAAGACTATTAAAATTTCTTAGATATTTTATATATAATATGTAATGTAATATTTATAAAATATAATATATCTATAAAAAATATCTCTTCATTTAATATACATATATATAAACTATACAAAAAAACTCTATAAGTAATAAATATTAAATTAATTAAATAAATAAAAATAAATGAAGAATATTAAAATTTCTTATTTATTTATTTATAAAATATAATATATCTATAAAAAATATCGCTTTATTTAATATACATATATATAAACTATACAAAAAACTCTATAAGTAATAAATATTAAATAAATAAAAATAAATGAAGAATATTCAAATTTCTTTGATATTTTATATATAAAATATAATATATATATAAAAAATATCTCTTTATTTAATATACATATATATAAACTATATTACAGGGTATCTAAATGTGTATATACGCAAATTGAGCTGTCATTTCTAGCTTAAATTATCATACTGCTCACTCGGAATTTGCTAAACATAATACTATGTAGATACTATCTTTAGTAATTGAACTGACAATCTACGGGAAAATTCAATGGGAAAGAGGAGGCCACGGGGGCGACGGCTGGCATGTCCATTAGTATGAAAAGAGAATCTACTTCAGGGTATTTAATAAACGCCCAATGACTTGATAATTTGCGGTGGTAAAATATAAGTTAACACAATGTACATAAATTAAGCGTCAAGGCTTCATAATTAAAGCTTGGCACGATATGACAATGATGATGATGATGGACACGGCGCCTTAACCGCGACTGACGGCAGAGCCTAGAGAGAGAGAGAGAGAGAGAGAGAGAGAGAGAAAGAGAGAAAGAGAGAGAGAGAGAGGGAGATAGAGGTAGGTAGATAGAGAGATTGCCAGCGACAGACAGCGAAACAGTCAAAGAGCTCAGCTCTAAGGAGGCCTGTCTGGCAGCGGAGTCAGCGGAGGCAGCTGTGCCAACTACTGCTGTCTGCCACTGCCACTGGCTTTTGGACCATGATGAGCTGCTGCTGCTGCTGTTGCTGCCAAGCGCCAGCAAATTAATTACATTTTACTATGGCGCACCATTATGCGCCGCGTTAATATTTAACATGCCAGACACACACACACACACACACACACACACACACACAGGCACACACAAAGCTCCCCCAAGTAATTGTTAGTTAGTGTAGTGTAGCAAATATTGCGTATATGTAACGTGAGCTGGATGTGTGTATGTGTGTGTGTGTGTGTGAATCACTGCGATAACTTTCTCAGTATTTTCAGCAGTGCAGCGTGAATCCCTGCACTCATGGCGGCACTTGCTGGTCCAGCGGCGATAGCTTCTACTGCGCCTGTCGTCCTGGTTACACGGGCACAATGTGCGAAGGTACGTATCCTTATGCCCCATTGCCCCATTCCCCCATCCCTTCCCTTGCCATCCCACTCCTTAACAGCGGCATGCTCATTAACTCTGGCTAACCCCAAAAATATGCGAGACTCCCCGGTGGCCAACTAAGCCGGACCCGGGAGCACTCTGCTCGGTCAGGGAATGAACTAACCACATTTACATTCATTTCGTATGCCTTGCCTTGCCGTGCCTTGCAGATGAGTTTGTGGTGGAGACGGTCGTCAGCTCCAGTGAATTTATTGTCGACGATGTGAACGCCAGAAATTTTAATGACAAAACTTTTGGTTCATCGGTTGTGCTTAAGAGTCCCATTGAATTGCATAATGCATATTTTGCGGCTGGCGTTCTGGCGGCCGCCATTTTCATCGTTGCCGTTGTGGTAAGTTTTCCACGCGAACACACATACAGATAGAGAGAGAGAGAGACAGCGATACACCATTTATGAAGTGGTTTAAAGGAGCTTGTACAAGCGCTGACCAACAGGGAAATTGTGCACTGCGGTTGGCCAAAGTGCGCGAAATGGCATTGCATATTCATTTGCATGTTTGCAGATATCGTACTTGGCCAACTTCAGCTGCAGCTACAGCTACAGCTACTGCTACAGCTACAGCTTCTACATCAATTTCAATTTCAGTTTCAAGCGAAACTGCCACTGAATTTAAATGTTAAGCTGAAGTTCAATCGAGCTGCAGCGAAACTTTCGCTTCAAATTAATATTAATAAATGCTTTGCGAAACTTGCTAAATGAACAACAACAACAAAAACAACAACAATAAATAACCGATAACTTAACTGTTTCGTTTCGACCAGGTCACCATCTGTCACTGCAAAGTGAATCAAACGTATCGCAAATTCTCAACGCGTCCCACATCGTTTATACCCATTTTGGGCTTCAGTCGACGGCCCAAGTTGCAGGGTAAACTCAATAAACATTGGCTAAGTGGCAAGGGTCTCAGCACAGCGGCTGCAGCAACAGCAACATCAGGTGGCAGCAATGCGGCACCGTCAACGCGTCATTTGCCATCGCAGCCAAATGGCAGCAGCACCCAGACACAGACCACGTTGGGGGGTCAACTGCATGAGCGGCCATTTCAACGGCATCTGGCCATGAATCTGGAGAACGATATGTACTACACGGTCGATTTCAGCGAGAACTCACAGCACTCCCCGCTAATACAGTAAGATGCTCCACATGCAGCTGCAGTTGCCGTTGCAGTTGCAACTCAACTCAAAACTGAAGCTAAGCATGTTGGCTGGTTAGTTAAATTTACGTGCGAGCACGTAACGCATGAATAGAGGATACCAGGAGTGGTGTGGAGAGGGGAGTGATGGGAGAAGAGAATGGTTTACTTCTCTCATCCACGTGCTCGTGCAATATTTCAATATTACAAATATTGATAATAATTACTACATAATAAACTATTAATAAAAGTGTCGGCAAATTAACTTTATGATTACACACACCATTGAATAGAAGAACACTTAAAAGGCTTAACTCATCATCCGTAAGTTACATTCATTTGAGCTGGGCAAACACACACACACACACACACACGCACACACACTGAGTCAGTTGTGCAACTGTAACTGTAATATTATAGCCAACTTGTGTTTGGCTTATGTAAATGCCTGCAGTCAACTGTGCCTAATCCATTTATGTTATCCAATATCAATTAACTATTCTGCTCTATTTAAGTTATAGTATTTATTTCATATTTGTCGCATATTATTTTCCACATTCAAATTATAACGGATTTCTTGCATACACATGTCTCACTTTAATTTACTATATTCATATTATAACGAACTCTGCGTATTTCTCTTCGTCTTCTATTCTTATTAATTTACCGTTGCTTGTTCTTTTGCATCGAAGATTGTTTCTTTTGACTGCGAGACAGAAAGCTTTCTGTCAACGTTGTCTGAGCGTGAGCATGAGTGGGACGCAAATAGTTGTGTGTGAGAACATAAAAAGGAACGCGAAATAGACACTGGAAAGTGTGTTGATGTTGAAGTGCAAATAGAAAGAAGAAATAAAATGAATAGAGAAATAGTAAGTGCGCTGATTCTTGTGGATCATTCGCCGTTTGAAGTTAAAAGATAAGAGTCATGCTACGCTAAAAAAAAGAGTCCGTTATCAGTGGAATTGATGAATTCTGCCTCTGGTAATGAAACTTCGTTATATTTATATTAATATTTATTTAATATGTTTACAAAATATGCATAACTTGCCACATTTTGTCAAAATTGATTTGATCTCTCTGGTTCTCTAATTAAAAGCTTATTTATTTAAGCAACAAAATAGCTGAATGCTCCACTTATTCGCTAATCTATATTGATTATATTTATTTCACATTTATTTTGACTAGTTTCCAATTTGAGTTATAGTTTCTCTCCCCCTCTCTCTTCCACTAATCAAATGTTAATAAAGTTGAAATTAATTTCGCCGCACTGATAAATTGACTTTATTTGCATAAACAACGTATGCATTTGTGTATGGAAAATGTTTTCAATTAAATTCTGGCATATATCGCTAATTTCTGTGTGCCGTATGAAAGACAACTCTCCCTCTCTCTGTCTATCTCATATGTTGATTATTGAATATTAATTAGCATAAATTAAAGTAGGCCGCAAAATTTAAACAATATTTTTTGTTTTACTCTGGCTTTCATTGTAATGTGGTTGCGATATGCAAATGCAAATATATTAAAATACTTTTTGCATAATTATTGTATATGGTTGTCTGTGTGTGTATGTGTGTGTGTGTGGGTATTTGCCAGGCTTTTGACCATATTGTTGATTGCAGTTATTAATATTGATCAAATTGCAATGTGAATTCCACAAAGTTGCAATTTAATAAATGGGTTAAACAAAGTAAACAAAAAAATATATCAACAAATATCGAATCATTAACTCTTTGTGCCAACAAAAAAAGAAAATATGAAAAAAAGAAAAGAAAACATAAATAAAAGGAATAAAACTCTGTCTGGGCTTGACAGTAATTGTATTGATTAACAAATGAGTTTGTAATTTAAATGCTATTATGTATTAAGTGATTATGATGATTAAGTGAGTTTTTGAAATGATTAAATGAACAAAGAATAAATACAATTACATTTCATTTAACCTGAGCCAGCTTTAGCCTAAGGAAAAACAAAATAAAAACATTGCAAAAATATCTGAAATGCAAAGAAAATGCAAAAATAATTTAAAGTTTTTAAATAACTAGCAAATAATAATAATAAAATAAAATGAAACTTGTATGTGAATTAAATAATTGCAAACAAAACAAAAAAAGAAACAGTTTCTGTTGATGTTTATAATTTAATTTAAGCAAATGCAAATAAAATATATTTCGGGGCAAATTTAAGAACATTTCAAATTGCTGTTTAACCAAATAAACATTTATTCTTTTGTATTTAACGCGTAACAATTAACAATAATTTGTTTATAATTTGATTCATACAGAAATGGAAACATTATGCTATAGTTTTCAAATCGTTTTGTGTAACTGCATTTCCCATTTGGTTTATTGTTCATTGTTTATTAATATCACTTATACGCCCCGCTGCATGTGGCTTCGTATTGATCTCAATCAATTGTCATTGTCCTGCAGTCCCTTACCATTGCCATTCTGCTGCGTGCTCTGAACTGCAGGAGGTGTCTCCTCCACACAGCCGGACACTGTGGTTTTCGACGAGTTCAGCTCCGTCTCCTCTGGTATTACCTTGGGCCCCTCCTGATCCTGCGATGTAGTAAACAAATGCTGATTAGGCAAATCAAAATAATGCTGAATCACCAAACGCCAAACGCATGCCCAATGCAATGAACCAATTGTATTTACAGTGATATAAGTAAGTATATATACACGAGATTATTGTTAAACTGAAGCGATATGTATGTAGAGTAAGTTCTCTATTAAATACTCTGCAATCGGATGCTATCAAAGAGTTGAATTTACTTTAAATGGATTCCCTCATATCCGCCCGAAACAGGGAGGGAGGGGGAGTAGAAAGCGGAGCGGAAATGAACCGGACTTTTAAAATGCTTTGCCAATTAAAAACTAAAGTAAATGAAAAACCAATTCCATAACAAGCATACAAATTAACTATCCAACCGACTGGAATGCAAACAACACAATAAAAACCGAAAAGCAGTCTCAATCCACCTCAATGCTCCCAGCTCCCCCCCAATCCTCTCAATCCCCCCATTTGCTCTTTGAATGCGCAGAGAGATCTGAATGCGATTTGCACCTGCAATATGTTTGTTTGTTTGCTTGTTTGTTTACTTGTTGGTTGCTTGTTGGTTGCTCTTCTTTTGTTGTTGTTGTTGTTGTTTTTTTTGCGTTTTCATGAAACTCATATGGAAATGCGCAAGTGAGTTTTCAACCTGCATGCTAATTTCAGCTTTCCCCATATTATACACACATTTAAGTGCGGAAACAAAACGTTTTTTAAATGAATTGCAGCTGCGGCTTTTGCAAAACTTTTCACCATTTCACTTTTTTTGCTCTACGATCTGCTGATTCGGATGCTGCTGCCACTTTTCGGCACTTGAGCGACTGCAATTTACCAACATTTTTGAACAACATTTGCAGCTACCAATATGCACTGTGGGTTCTATTCAATTGCATATTCATAAGTAGTGAGTATATGGTCCACTGATTAATCGAATGCGAATGCGAAATACAGGTAAATCTAGTGAGTTTAAAAAACCTTAAAGTATTTATATGGAAATTGCCTGAAGCTGCTGCCACAGTTCAATATAAGGAGACAATTTAAATAGACAGAAAATAGTTGAAATTTATTTAATTTGCAACTGAAATTTATTTAATTTGGAAACGGTATTTTGGAGTCAGGCAGACAGACGCTTTTCTGTCCATTCTGTTGTATGTTATTTTGTTTGTTTTTATTGGGTTTCCACACCATCAGACATTTGGTATAAATCGTATGCATCAAACTCTCCTGCGGTTGTTGTTTGCATTTTGTTTTCTGTTTTTGTGTTTTTCTGTTTTTGTGTTTTTGGCTTTTATTTAAACGTGTTAAAACTACAAACTAATGCTGCGAATGCTCTTGCACATTGCAGCTGAATGCACAAATTCTGCAGCACACAGCACAGGATATCCCCACTTCTCCCCACTCTCCACACGTCTCAGTTCCTCTGCTCCTGCCTACACAAAAGCGCTTTGTGTTGAGCTCGCAGTGCTCATCAGTTGATTTTTTGTTTAGCCATATAAAAAGTACGAATATTTGCCGCCTTTGTTTTTCGTTTTTCGCTTTTCTTTCTTCTTTCTTCTCCTCTTTTTTGCTTTTCTTTCTGGCTTTTCCCCGCCTTACAACAAGAATTACTTACGCGCAATTTCGTACTCACTTTTTATGCGTTATGCATTGAGACATAGACATAAAGTCGTTGGCGTTCAGCCATATAAAGTCGTTGCCGACCAAACTCAACAATGACAAATGTTGGCCAACAACCGCCCACTCAGGCAGCCAGTCAGCCAGTCTGCCAGCCAGGCCAACAGCGTCAAATTACATGGCTTTTATTTTGAGATTCGCGTATAAATATTTACTTTTTTTTCTCGTTCTCGTTCTCTTTCTCTGCTTATTTTTACTTGTTTTCTTCATCGCCTGCGCACATCGATAAATCGCTTTATGTGGAATGAAAATAAAATAAAATAATGCTAACAACAATATGTGCTCAAGGTTCCTGGCTCTGGCCATAAGGGGGGGCAAAAATAGGAGCATAGCTAACAGGAAATGGAAGAAAATTCGTACGTGCCATTGAAAATAGTAAAATATATGAGAAGGAAATCGAATGTGGCGCTCTTAATACAGTGTCCCCAAAACGTTCAGCAATATCATAATTTAGGCAAACAGCAGAACAACGGCCAAGAAATACCAGCAATGTTATTGCGTTTACAATTTATATTTGTGTTTTGTGGAGTTCTGGCTTAAGTGAAGTTAAAGCGAAATTCAATTGCAGAGAAAGTATGGCGATAACAACATTAAAAAGGAAATAAAAAAGTAAATACATGTAGATAAGTTTAAAACCTATCCTGAATATAATTCTCGAGTTAAGCTTGCTTAAGTATTCTAACTTCAGCCAATCATTGTGTATAAACATTGAATTGTATTGAAATAACATTCAAAATGAACTTTAAGCAAGTTAATAGTTGTTGAAACTAATAAACATCTCTAGGAAGTCTAAATTTGAGTGTTAGCTGTATGAATTCTTCTCTGATCTTTACACATTTTGTGACTAACTTAGGATACTCTATCTTCCGCAATTCAGTTAAATTATTCTTAAATTCAGCACTCGTTCAATTAGTCGAACACCACGGCGAACTGTGAACTTCAAAATCGTTTTGAACGTTACACAAACTACGTCTTTGGCTGTGTTCCTTTGTTTGTTTGTTTTACGACAATGTTTTTCCTTCCTTCACTTCTCACTCTTCCCTATTCCCCACTCGTCCCATGCCCCGTTCACAGCGCTTCGCCTGCTCGTTCAGTGAGCTTATTGTTGCCTTTGCAGCAGCTGCGTTTGTTGTTGTTGCCGTTTTTTGTCAACTTGTACTAAGTTGAGCAACAAATCATTTGGCTTAAAACGCAAACAAAATCAAAGCGAAAGAAAAATAGCAAAGGCGACAATTTCAACGTATTATTTTGCGAATCAGAATGAGCAGAGAAACGAAATGAAAGCAACGAAAAAATGTTTACTTTAAAAGTGGCATAAAATAGCAAATGTTGCATGCAGCGTGCGATGTGCGATGGCAAACTAAATCTAACTAGGCGTGCCATTTGGTCTGGGAGGAGGCGGCAGCAGCAGCAGCAGCAGGAGTAGGAGTAGGAGTAGGGGAAGAGGAAGTGCAAGTGGATGTGGTGGTGCTTAGCCAAACAAATGCAGCTAAAAGCCAAATGGCGCAAGTATGGTTTTAAATTCAACGAAATAACTTGATGCCTCGGCTGCTACGGCAAACGCAAAACCATCAACAACAAGCGGAAAGAGTTGCAGCACTGGGAGTGTGAGAAGGAGACAAAGAGAGAGAGAGAGAGAGAGAGAGAGAGATAGAGTAGTTGGAGTAATATATGAGCAGAGGAGAGGAATAAGAAGTAGATAGGAGTTCTAGCCACTGGCCACGCGTTTCTGTCATGCGATTTTTCTTGGCTCTCTCAGTCGTGGTGCTGCTCCTGTGGATGTGCATGTCATGGCACGGGGATTGGGTCTACGGATACATGCCAGAGTCAGACAGTAACATATGTACTTCAGTGTAAGTAAATACTTATGCATGCATCTATATCAATACTCTTGCAGTGAGACAGAAGAAGAAGTGCGAAAGCGAGTGATCTAGTGAGACAGAGAAAGAGATAGAGAGACAGAGAGAGAGAGAGAAAGTGGGAGACAGAGAGCGGGAGAAAGAGATCGGGAGAGAGTGAAAGGGAGAAAGGGAGAAGGAGAGAAATGGAGAGAAAGATAAGGAGAGAAAGAAAGAGATAAGGAGAGAAAGAGAGAGAGAGAGAAAAGAGAGTAAGAGAGTAAGAAAGAAAGAGAAAAAGGGAGAAATAGAGAAATAGAGATAAAGAGAGATAAAGAGAGATTAAGAGAGATAAAGAGAGATGAAGAGAGATAAAGAGAGATAAAGAGAGATAAAGAGAGAAAGAGAGACATAGAGATAGAGAGAGAAAGAGAGAGATTGAGAAGGAGAAAGAGATAGGGAGAGAGAAGGACAGACAGAATGGGAGAGCGAGAAAAAGAAAGAGAGAGAAAGAGAGATAGAGAGAGAAATAGACAGAGGGATAGAGATAGAGAGAAAAATACCCACTGCAAAATTATTTATCTGTAAGAAGAAATCCCTCAGATAAACCTTCTGTTAATTAACTTTGACAATCGGAGAACTTCAAAGATTTACCTCATTAATCATTTAATTTACTTTATACTAATAATTAAACTAATCAAAAGTGTTTTTACATTAACAAATCGTTGAATGAGAAATGATTTTTTGATATTTAAGCAGCCCTCGTTAATAATAATTTTGGGTTAACTTAAATTTTCGGACAAACAAATCCTCATCACTAAAGCTTTAATAATTTAAAATTATTTAATTTAGTTTTAATTTGAAATTGTTCACTCAATAGAAATGGAAGATATTTATTTATTTATATTATTTGTAAGTTTTACTCAATTTATAATAAATAAATAGATTCTTCATTTAATCTTTGTCTATATTTTTCTCAAATGTTTCTCATTTGCCTGCAAGAGTATTTGAGCTTCGGCTTTGGCCGCAAACTCTCAAAGTTTCGTGATGCATTTTTGTGTTTCGCCTATTTGGCTATTGGCTTTTGTACATTACCATTAACATGGAGCTGGGTATTACAGTTAAATCCACAGCGGGTATTGAAGTTAACAAACCACTTGGATACTTTTTCATGCGGCTTGGAAAGAATGTTGATTCCACTCCCTGTTTGTATTTTGTATGTGGACAAACAAACAGACTCGCATAGTTAGAAATTATAGTATAGATGCACTCACACACACACACGCACACACGCACACACACGCACACACGTATACTGCGCTCTCACTCTCTGTCTGTCATTCTTCCGCTCTCTCTTTCTCGTTCTCTCTCTCTCTCTCCCTGTGGGTTTTTGGGAAACATTTATTTTGCACAAACGAAAAACACAAAACGAAATTTTCCTCCCGTTTCCCCGCCATTTTAGACTCGCCTGCAATTTGCAAGCTCAACTCAACTCAACTCAACTCTGCCCAACTGAAGCCCAACTCCCTGCTGTGTTGTTCGGGGTGCTGGCTTTTGTTTCCTGCTCACTGATGTGTAGCCTGACTGTCAGTTTGTCAGTTAGTCCGTTCGTCCATTTGTCCATTTGTCCAGCTGTTCGCTGTGTTCTTGTTGTTGCTATTGTTGTTGTATTCAGCCTGGAAGTGCCAAGGCAAAGTTTGGCATGTTCATAAATTCATTAATTTGTTGCTGTTGTTTCTCAGTTGCTCTGTTGCTCTGTTTGTAGTTTCTCAGCTTTTTTGTTGCACATTTGTGTTGCAACCACATTTGATTTATTGAATTATGGTTGCCTGACTGCCATA